>OY757318.1:63036783-64236783 GCA_963583905.1 Stenurella melanura
GTCGACGGAAGTTCTGGATTAAGTGAAGCTTCCCTCAGAGCAATACAGACTAAAGTATCAGAACTGGCAGTACGTCATCAAAAAGTATTACCTATGCAATTTAGTTTTTGATGAAATAGCAATAATGAAGCGAGTCGAATGGACGGGAAAAAGATTTATTTCCATTGGTATCATTATTTGACAACGACAAATCATAACTTGTATAACTCTCTAGTTATCCCGGTAATGTAGCTGAAATATGTATCCATTTATCTGTCCTTAGAATATAATTGTTTCGAGTTTTATTTCTGTATTATTTATTTAGTTCTTTTTTTAAAAGATATATTCACGAATATTGTTTATGTATATTGTAGAATAGGATACCAACCTAGTTAATAAATATCCATGTCACATCTGGTTTTTTTTTCTGACAGCATTTGACTTAAATTGATTTTATTGTTTTTTTCAACTACTTTTATTCATTTCATTATTCTTAATTTATATAATAAAAGTGTGCCTTTTATGTTGAATTAATTTAAATATATTATGCTAGAAGAAGTTTATATGAGAATATCTAAAAAATAATTAACCTTTTTGAAATATTTTGTATCACACAAGTTGTGTGTACTATCACTAAAGTTAATAATTATGTATTATTAAACATACCATTATTCTTGACATATGTACTGTTTTCTGTTCTTGTGTTCTTAATATTTAAATAAATAATTTTGAATTTAATATAAAATAACAATGTTATTCATATTACTTTGAAGTCGAAGTAGAAGAGAAATTTATATATTAATTATACAAAATTATCACCCTCTCTAACATATACGCCACTGGCAACGAGTTCCAAAACATAAACAAAACTATCTCCATCCTTTTTTAAGAATAGAATGTATCATATTATAGGGAAACACAACAACACCTGCATTAATGTATAGGGAATGCTTTGTCTATCCTATCTGAAGTCATTGATATGATGTAATATTAAAGAACGAAAAGCAATTTATAAAAACTGTCTTATTAAATAATCAATATCCTGAGAGTATTGTTGATAGTCAGTTATTGAACATTGGTAGTAGAGAGAATATACTATCACAACCTGAGGTATTTAGGTCAATGGCAGTAATTCCATATATGCATGGTTTATAGGATAAATTACGAAAAATTGAGAAACGGTTTTCCATACGAACGGTTTTCAAACGGGCTCCACGCTAAGAGCGGTTTTATCAAAAACCAAACCTCTAATTATTGTTCAAAATTCAAAAAATTGTATTTATAGTGTTCCGTGTGAGTGCAAAAAACATTACGTAGGTGAATCATCTAGATCTTTCCAATGTAAGGCTTGGTGAAGAAATTACGCTAGAAGGGAAGAATTTGAAAAATCCAAAATTTGTGAACACGCATGGGATAATAATCACAGGATTAAATGGGACTCGGCGAAGATTTTGGAAAAAGATAGCAACGGAACTAAAAGAAAACTTAAAGAATCCGCGATTATTTTATTAAACGAGGACAGATGTGTTTCAAATTATTTAATAGATTTTTGTACTAGTTGGTTACCCATCCTTAGAGACGAAGTAAGTAAATATAAGATAAATATAATTTAATGTCTCACCTGACTATAGAAATATACAAACAAAGAACTGTCATGGTTGCTGGCCAAAAAGTTTTGAGAATGGAAGTAGATTCTCTTTCGAAACGTTAACTGCCTATAGCTTTCATTTCCATTTTTTAGTTTATAACATTGTTCTAGTTTATATATTTTTAGGTGAGACTTTTTGAAACAATCAAGTATTCAAGAACCAACCTCTGTCTGATCCGTTTGGAGCAGAGGTTTTTTCATTAAAATATTTAAATATTTTTCAGTGGAAAAATACCCAATAAGAAGTAAGAAAATCTGAATGTGCCACAAATAAACAATTACAGACAATATTTAGAATGCAGTTGTTTATGTTATGAGCGGAGCCCAGTTTACACAGGCACATAGGAATTCCCATGCGGAAGCTCCCCATAGCCGTCTCAAGCTTATTGACACACAAAATAAAAATAAATGGTTTAAACTGGCTTTCATTTGACATTTGATTTTCTTATAAATACACTGAAATTATTTAATTTAAATTGTAGCATAAATGTTCTTATTTTATTTCAGTAAAAGTAGAAATGCACTCTTTTTATTTCACACATATGTCAAATGTGTAGCATAGTTTTATTATGATCATTATTATTAAAAAATTGCTCCACTTATGTATAACATTTTTTGCAAAATAGAATCATGAAAGATCATTACAGATGCAAATCCTCTAAAAATGTCAGGGTGCTAAAGAATTTTGGATAATTACTTGCTTGTGCTTGATAAGAGGCGAGATGTCTTTTTCTCTGCCGTTCTGAACTGTATCTTTGATCTCTATCATATATATGCCTAAAGAGTGTACACAAGTATTATAACCGCCGTATAACGCAGACGAGACTTACAACTGAAAATAATTGGATAGTTGAAACAACAGGCATGCTTTTCATATAAAATGAATTTACTTAGATTTTTGGTATAATTTCTATGAATGGCTGATCTGTGCTTGAGTGATTTATTACTCTTTATATAGAGAATTATATAAAAATATGATAATAAAAGTGGCGCTATCATAGTGCCGAAAATTCTCCTTCCATTTTTTACACATAATTACTGAGAAGATAAAATAATTATACTAGTTTTAAATAAGTACAACTTGTGTACAATTTTTGTATTAAAATTTGGTTCAATTTTATGTGATAAATATAAAAATATTTTAAAAAAATATCACTGTTTTATTACCTACTTAAATAACAACGTACTTCCCTGACCTGGCAGGGAATCTGTTCTGATTTACTAAGATTTTCCCGGGTAAACTTGGTTTGCACTGCATTCTAATTTGAGTTCCACTTTAAGTTTTGTAAATTCACATAAAGCATGATTAAGTTGTTTCAGTTCCGGTGAAAACTATTTTTTTTAATTATTGATTTTTTTTTATTTTAATGAGTAAATAAATTATTATAGATATATGAACGTTGAGTAGAAACCTTGAAATTTATCTTTAAAATTTTCGACATACATTTCTGTGTTTTTTTCTCCTTTTAACAGGTTTTTAAAAGTTGCTATAATATCCTCAGATGTCTCGTTTAAATGTTACTTTATTTTCATTAGTTTTCTTATTTATATTACAAGGTAAATTAAAATGACATAACTGGAAAGTATGGTTTGAAAAACTCTTATAAAATCAGTGTTATTATATTATTAAATTCAGATGTTTTAAAACAGATTTAAGAGTCAAGTATGCAACCATACACGCACACCTGTATATTCTATAGCTCAATTTTGACACAACTTTCACAGATAAGTGACAGTTCACTACAAGCAGATTTTGAACCGTTGTAACATGGTTTCAAATTTGTAATATTACAAATTTGAAACCATGTCGTATCCGTTTTGATATTACTGAAGTAGTTCCGATTGTGCTGCTTCTTACATTTCAATAAAATTTGTGTTTAAAAAACCACTTGCATTTACACCACTTTATTAATAAATTCCTTTACACATAAAGAACGTGTTGAAGTATTATTGAACATAGAAATAGTTAATTATCAACTACAAAAATTATTCGAAATGTCCTCCATTTTCCGTTCTCCACAATTCAAGCATTTTTTTTTTTTTTTTAGGGACGTTGAACACCCTGTAAAATTCTTTCATCATTCTAAAGCATTGTAAACTCTTGATCAACTTTCTCTCTCAACTGTTCAATCATATGTCAATTTGAGTATTATAAATTTGCGATTTTAGATACCTCTACACAGTGAAATTAAAGAGAGTTAGGTCAGGAGGCCGAGCAGACCACTTAATCGGTGCACCTGCACTCTGGCCAATCGATCAATTAGATAGTAGTTAAGTAACCACGTTCTGGTATAATGCAGTGTTATGCCGCCATGCATAAAAATATATCTCGCAATGAAATATTACCTAATATTTCATGCAAGGTGTTTTCCAAAAAATCATAATATATGGTATCCAACAAACTGATTCCTAGAGTTGCTGCCCATACATTTATTTTGAAAGTACGTTTGAAAATGGGTTTTTATTGTTGCATTAGGATTTTCTTCAGCCCAGAAACGCATATTCCAAGAATTTAACAAGCCTTGTAGTGTGAATGTAGCCCCGTGTGTAAAAAGTAGTTTACTTTAAAAAATTGGAGCATTTTGCGTTTGTTCAAGCAACAAATCCATTTTTAAGCCTAATCTGCTAATATACAATTCAAATGTATTGAATACCCCTCATTTTAACCGTGATTATCTCGGAGCAGAAATTTAAAAAAAAATTATGTGTTCATTATGTATCCATTGTAAATTATTCACTGAAATTTTTGACAAATTTACATCGGACAATTTTGAAGTCGTGCTAAGTTATATTGAAAAATGTCATACTTTTTAGAAGATTTTGACTATACCAGTCTTACATCCATTATATCTCAGAAAATACGCCTACCAAGTAAATAATATTTTAGATACCGATATAGTAGTTATGGTACAGCATTTTTCGAACGAGGAAATTTTTTCATAATTTTTTTTTTAATGTTGGAGTTATTGTCAAAAACGTGACTTCATGGTTATTAGGTTCTTTTTCAAGGTAATTTTTTTTTGATAAAATGGTTGATTACCAGGGATCGGGAATTTTATTTCGGTGCCTGAGATGGCTCTCATATTGACGTAATATTATATTGCAAACATATACTGAAACAATCAGAAGAACGACGAAGTGATGAAATATTTATTACTGCCAGCTACATTGTAATTTTGGTAACAAATTTAACTTGTTCTGACGAAAACATGTCAAACATATCTAGTAAATAAAAAGACAATTTTGAATCAAACACACACATTCCTATTCTGTTTAATGTGTGGCGTGTTTATTTTGCTTATTTTCATTGTAATTAAATATAAAAACCCAATTAATTGCTGGCAACATAAAATATTTTTCCCAGTAAAATAAACCATTTTTTATATATTAAATCACACATAACAAAATTAAGGATTAATGGCATAAAACTGCCAAGGACCGTGTGCATCACGTGATAAAGTGCATTTTATTTCATTTAAAAATGTTAACACATACAACCCACTTTTATTGGAAATCTACTACATTTGTGAAACATACTGACAATTACCTAAAAACAGTCGATTGTTTATCTTTGTAGTGTTAAAGACATTCGACTCCGACCGAGTGTTAACATTAAATTCCAGTGTACGGAGGTATTTTTATGTTTTTTACTTATGCAGTTTTATCTCCGATGCTGCCGAAATTATGAAACATTTCAAAATCGCCTTTTACCTACATTGTGGCAATTATTGTCATTTACATCAACACTTAATAAAGGGAGAGAGTAGACCATCGCAGTTTCGCAAACCATAGTATAAATCTAGCCATATGTACATATGTATCTACAAACCTAGTGTGAACTTATACAGAGTCGACGGTATATAAAAATAACTAGTGCTTCTCAGGCTGCAATAGACTTGTGAATTCGCGATTTCCCAGAACTGTAATTTGATGGAACAGATTTTTATTGCAGTAGTTGCAACAAAACAATTTCTTGGACAACTGAACTATATGTTAATAGTATTTCCTCACAAAAGCATATTAGTGCTAGTGGCTCTACTGATAATGACAGTCAACATAGTTCTAATTTAGATTTAGTGGACGTGATGGTGGTACATCCCCACCATGCCATGGTCAAAACTAGATAATCCACTTTTTAGACAATTTTGGAAAAGTGCATTAGTGGCAAATATAACAGTGTTCAGGTGCCATCGGAAACGGCACAATGAAGAAAATATTTATCAACGCGTAACATCTGGGTTAATATGGACGAAACCGCCAATGCTTGTGGTGAGAAGCGAATGTTTTAGTGAATTCACGTCTACAATAGTTACGGGGTGACAAACATGTAGAAAATAAGGACAAGGTCTTACTATTTATTACTGATGGAGTGAATTATACGAAAGCTACAGGAAGAATTATGAAGGCCACATAGTTATATGCTGAATACAACATATCTAGCACATGTGCTCCATAGAATTGCTGAATCTATTAGAGGGTGTTATGCTAATGTTGATAACTTAATATCTAGTGTAAAGACAGTTTTTCTGAAAGTACCACATCGTGTACGGGTATTCAAAGAAATACTTCCAAATATACCATAACCTCCACCACCCATTATAACACGGTGGGGAAATTTGCTAGAGGCAACATCATACTATTTTTGCCATTTTGAAAACGTCAAACTAATAGGGGCCATCCATTAATTACACCACACTTAGAGGGGGAGTCAAACTTTTGTGACATCACATTATTTATATCTACGTATACCATTGTTTTAATTGAATGGAATAAAAAAAAACAAAACTCAGAAAATTCTACCTCAAAATTTAAAATATGAGACATCACAACGGGGGAAGAGGGGTTGACTCGAATGTGACATAGGGGGAGGGAGGGGTAGAAAAGCCATGAAATTTGCGTGAAGTAATTAATGGATGGCAACATAGTACTGCAGTTGAATCCAGATCACGCAGTTGTTATCGCACAGGTTCAACAGGCATTTATGGATCCAACTGTTCAAGAAGATCTGAAGACCATACACGGAAGTTTCTAAAATTCTAAAGAGTTTTAGAAACCAATCCCGAATTTGTAACGATGTCATCTGTAATAGACCTTTTAAACAATAAAGAGGTAGACTTTTCTACACCAGGCGTCAATAGAGTTTACTTTACGAACTTTCACATATTTTAAGTACGCCCCCAATGACATCTGTTGATGTTGAGCGGTTTATTTCTCATTTTAAATGGTTTTTTAATGACAGGTGGCAAAAGTTAACTTCAGAACATTTAGAACAAATGTTAATATACTTTTATATTCATTATAGGTCGTGAAAAACTACACGTGTGTGTTACTTTAAGGTAGTGAAAAATACATGTGTGTTCTAGTTTAATGTTACATCCCCCAATACCTCCTCTTCGAGTGAGTGTTTATAATAAACTAACCATATTAACTTTAGATATTACGGAATTCCCTAAAAAGTACAAGATAAGATAAATTGTATCATACCTGCATAAAAATCTTTCCACGCTGGCAGAGCCAACCCTGACTTTTACATCATTGAGATAAAACTCCTGATCTCTGGTCATAAATGATACACTAGATCTGCTAGAATATTATTTCACACCCTTCTTTGGGGAGCAAATTTCACAGACTCCTCTTTGGGAAGGAAATTTCACTGATTACCTGTCATTACACCAAGGGATGCAGCTCTGTTGGAGCCCATTCCAGATATTCCAACGATATTAATGAGAACCTCGATAATAGTTCAGATTGGGGAGTACCAATAGGCGGGCATGTTCCATCAACTTTAAATGTGGAATACTTCAAAAACCTACATTGAATATTTTCTAAGGTATCTATATGTGTCTTATAATATGGAGACCAAATGATTGATGCATATTCCAAATTAGATCTCTCAATAAAAAAATACAGTAGTTTGAGACCGGAGGCATTATTGAGGTGAAAAGTATTCCTAATAAGAAATCCAAGAGATTTATAGAATTTGTTGACAACATGATTAATATGATGGATAAATGACAGCTTGTTATCAAACACCACACCTAAATCAGTAAATGTCTCAGGTCTACAGAGTACGTTATTTTCAAGTGTATAAGATATTTTATATTATTTATTTTTTGTGTTTTATTGGTTTCACCAAATGGCCATTGAACGAAGTCCTTCAGCCTGTTACAAATATTTACAGCATATTTATCTTCTGTAGAAAAAAAAATTACAAAAAGTTAATATATTTACATATATTCATGTTTCATTTTTCATTCCTGATTGTTTGGTGCAACGATGTGTTCCCAATGAATTAGGTATGGATATATTCTTCGGCTGTGTATTTCTAGTTGTCTTGTTTTGCAGAGGGGTTGAATAATTTCTATGTTGTGTTCTTCTTTAGCAAATCTGGTGGATAAGGATAGTATTCTTTGGTTTATTGGTGTAATCTCTGTGATTTGATAAAGAAGGTTGTTGGGGGTGTTATGCAGAGGGTTTCTAGGGTGTCTGGTTTTAATGATGGATCACAACGATGATGTTTCTGCTACTTGTAAGTTTTTACTCGCTGGTCTTCTTGTATTAAGATATAGAGGGTGGCTGTATTCTAATATAGGTCGGCAGATCGTACAGTAAATATGGGCAGCAGTTTTTTTGGCAATCCCTTTGTTTTTGTATGTTAAGTTCCGAAAATGTCTGCTTCTTGTAATAAATTTGTTCTTAATTAATTTTGTGTGCTTGTTACCACATTTTATAATATTCTGTTTAGTTGTTATTGACTGAACGTTACATTTTGACGAATTGAGGACATTTGTTTCTTATACACCAGTCATTAATATTATCTACATTGTGTTGCAAAATCAAACAGTTCTACAGAATAATTTCATATCAGCATATAGAAGACAGTTGTATTGATACCACCCAAGTAACAATTGTAATTTTAAAATAAATTATAAGTTGTCCTAAAAACTTATTTCCAAGACTACTTATAAACATAAATAGTTTGGGAGGACTCTATGAAGCCGATTTAAAACCTTTATAAGAGTACAGAGGCCCATCTAGAGAAGGGCCTATGTCTCTTTTTAAAAACTTTCAAGTTTTAACGAATTATCTAAATCTTTACTCGTATCTGAAGAATATTATAAAATCAAACTTGGTTTAGGACAGGCACTGTATCAAAAGTTAAAAGACACACACAAATGCTTTGAGCGGACTCTTTGTATTTAATGAAGTAAAAATAAATGCGAATAAATCTATTCTACATGCATTATGGGCCACTATAGTTATATATAAATTACAAGATCTACAATTGCTGACTACTAAGAACAGTTCAGAAAAGCAGTTAAAGATGGACTACTCGTAATGAATTGATGGGTCTACTTATAGTGGGCTAAAATTTTCAACGAGGCTAAGTTTACTGTAAAACATGTATTAGATAGTTCGTAAAAATTCGTACGCTACCTAAAAACACAATTTAAAAAAATATATAACCAATTATTTTTTTGTGGCTTAAAAAATAAAAACAACTTTAGCATCTGCCCATAATATGGTTTAGTATATGTAAATCGTTTTTATAAAACATTTCTATGAGATACAAATTACATTCTTTTGTTCAATCGGGGACATTCTCAATATGGCTGACCGTTATATTTTTCGACGGCTGGAAATAAAATTGCGGCTGTATGTATAAACTTTATAAGCTGTGAATACTTCTACTTCAAACATGTTTTGTCTTAAAATGCCTATTACATTACCAACTGCTCTTTAAATATGTCGATTTAATCTTGTAAAAGTATATTATAAGCCTCATTGGTCTTAACATATTTTTTTAAATTGTAAGGTTAGCTTAAAACCAATTTTAAACCATTTGAGCACATAACACAACCACTTTAAAACCTATAGAATGTATGGTGCTTGGATAATATAACCTAAAAAAGTCAATTTGCTGTGATGCTATTTGGTACATGTCCACTAAATGCCACAAAAGCCGACGAATATGCATACATCTTATCACAGTTTTAAAACTACCTATTTTAAAACATTATAGTCTGGGCAAAGGTAAACCAAATCCTTTTATGTTCAAAACTGATTTATTACAGATGTTTGTTTGCTTCATTAAAACTTTAGCAAGCAGTTGGTTTTATGAAGGTACGACCTGAAACTTAGTGATTTCAAAGCATATTAGATTTATAGCGCAGCATTAACAACAACTTCGAATTAATTTCATAAAGCAATGATAAAACTACATTTGCTTAATCTCTATAAAACTTGATCCTCTTGAACTTAACAGCTACAAAGGTTTATTGAAGGCTTGACAAATACCTTGATAAATCGATCATAAGCCAATTAAGACTAAAAGATAATTTAGTTTAAATGTAAGTTCTTGAAGGCCTTTTTAAAACTTTTTTTACAAAACTATCTTTAAGTGCATCTGGCATAAATCAGTGTTTTATTAGGTGGTTATTATAAAACACTGATAAAACCTAAATAAATCTAAAAAGCATTTAAATTGTTACTTGGTGTCAGATACTTACAGATACTTTATATATATATTTTTTTTATTGTGTATTTATTTATAATATATACAGGGTGATTTGCCACAACATGCAGAAAATAAAATGGTGTACCAGTTTTCTATATGGGAAACCCCCTGCAAAATTTTAGAGTGATCTGAAATAACTTATAGTATATTTTTTGTATTAAAATTTGTAAAGATTTATTTATTTATTTACTGGAAAGCCCAATGTGTACATGTATATATAACAGAGGATATTACAGTTTGGTTTGGTGTAAAATGACACAATTAACAGAGAATTACCTAGACTTATTTAATAAAAAACTGTTTCTTAACTCATAGAGTCGGGTCCAGTTTAAAATGACCGATGTATGAATTAATGTTGCGCATACGTTTTCACTATCTCTTGCACACAAACTTAAAGCAATAGCCTAAAGACATTGTCAATGTATGTCTACCAAGATTCCTTCCCACTTCTTTTGAGACGGAAATATGAAATGTACACTGAGGAGTGAAAAACATAGTCATAAGCTCAGCGATTCTCAAACTGTGAGATTTGACGACGAATATTATTTATTCCCGTGAACTGACACCACTCTAAATATGAAAAAGTCTTTATATGAAATATTTAAGTTATTTTTAGTGGCAAATGCTGGACATTCATCCGTCAAATGAACAATGTCAAACCTCAAGTCTTACAATTTTCTAGTATGTAAATATGACACGTTTTAGAATATTATGAACATAAGATCGTGTAGCTCAATCGGTAAGATACTCGAGCAGCAATAAATGTAAATGGGGAGGTTGAGAGTTCGATCTCGATCTTCACTTCCACTTTTTTTTTAAATTTCAGCTCTATTAAAAGGTAACAATTTTCTTTCTTATTTTTTTAAATCACGTCGCGAGTTTTGTTAAAACTTTATTTTCTCCAAAAATGTGTCTTATTACTACTAGCGCCTATTTATCTCTAATAAAATCGACTTTCTTATGTTATATATTAATACACGAATGGTGAAACGTGCCAACGGGTTGTTCTTTCAGAATTGTTTTAATTTATTTGTTTTAAAATTATTGTAAATTTTTTTAATATATATTTTGTCAACCAGAATATTTATTTATTACCGCTAAAATAAAAATAATTTATTTTCGTTATTCTCAGAGATTTCAGATTTTTTTTAATATATGAAATATTTTATTTTTACTAACATCTTTTACCCTACTAATACTACGATCCTATCCTTTCCTGGCAAGAAATGCCCATACTTCCCTGGACTGTAACAATATTAGTCTTTGATTTATTTTTCTGATAACTCATTGTTATTGACTGAATTAATTTTTTGTTATCAGTTTCATTTGTACCTGAGCCTATATACCTACAATGTCAGCCATAAAATTGGCTACATATGAGAAAAATTTGTATTATTGAGATTTCTTAAAAATACTATATTGGGGGTTCGTTTCTTTTTTTACATGCAAATACCTTTATTCAACTAAAATACATAAGTTTTTGTCGAAAAAAAATTTTTCATATAGTAATTAATGGTAGGGGTAAAATTTGCACTTTTTTATATTGCTCGTATCAATTGATATATGGGGTTCTTGTTGTATTCTATGCACTTTTTCTTAATAAAATTTTTCGATGTCTTAACAATCTGACCCATTTTTTGGTACCACCGTCAACTACTTTTTACATTCCTGCCAAACCAGTGATCACATGACGTGTCAAAATGTAATTTTTTTGTTGTCGGACATGCATAAACGAACCCCCAATAGAGTTTTTTAGAAATGTCAATAATACAATTCTTTCCCATATGTAGCCAACTTTATGGTGGACACTGTATAATCAGAATTCCACTAAAACGACCAACTTACTAAATTAATAATCTTAACATTTTATGACAACATCTTTCCTATTTTTTTATAATCATTTAGCGACATCATTGTTGTTACAGGAAAGAACTGTTTGAGAACTACTGGCAAATTAAAGAATTACTTGGCAAATTAAATGCAAATGTGCAATTTATTTTGTTGTTAAATATCCTGACCAAAGTTATTGTTAGTTTATTAATGTTTTAGGATAAAAAATAATGTTTACTATATGTTAATATCATTGTTTGTATTAGTTTTCTTTGCTAAATAAAGTTTCTATATATATTTCTTATGCATCAAATAAAATCTTAGTTCAGGCGTTTTAGCGGTCATGACACAAGTCAGCTTAAATTGTACCCGACTCTATAATGATACATTGAACAAATCTAGTTGTATAGTGTTGGCAGTTTTCATAATCCTGGTGATACCCAAATTTGCACAGTATAAGGAATAGTGATTTGAAACATAAAATAAATCCCTTAGCTGTCTTAGGGGTACATAGAAGTCTAACATAGATAGCAGTTCTGGACTGTCTTTAATTCCATTACAGAGTTTAAATGCCAAGACAATGTCTGAGTTAATTCTCCGTAGCTGTAAAGTCTGAATGTTGAGAACAGTTAGTATTTCATTATAGCAGATTTGCTCACTGGGAATGTGGAGTTTAAATGGTATATAGCGCAGAAATCTTTTTTGCATTCGTTCAATTTTGTCTATATGTATCTGTGTAACGATACGTGTACTTACGCATGCACAACTTCTTGTCTTTTTCAAGCAATCGGAAGTTGTTTACGTATGGTCAGTTTCTTTTTGGCTTCCGTTTGGATTTTTACGTTTTGAAAATTGTATTCGTCAATCGATACCGGTCAATATGCCAGCGTTTACATCGCATGAATACTGAGATATGATTTTAACTTATAGTGCAGTGAATGAAAACCTTGCAGCCCCTGTGCGAGAATATGAGAGAAAATTTCCCGGCAGGCGTGTGCCAAATGAAAGAACAAGGAGCCCAGATATCACCCCTATGGATTTTCTTTTGTGGGGTTACATGAAGAGTTTGGTGTATGCTAAGTCAATAGACTCCCTAGAACAGTTAGTTACAACAAGCCATTGACAATGCGTCGAATCTAATTCATGATCAAAGAGACAAATGTGATCACATATACGAAAATAACACTGCGCTTAAAACTGTGTATTGAGTGTCAATGGTCAAACATTCGAACATTTTCTTTCACTTTTTGTTCCTTTTAAGTTTTCTGGTGTGTTGTGTTCTACAAAAATTATTTAAATTTTTTCTATTTTTGTAATGTGATTAAATCCAAAACGTCACTTCTAACCCGCCAGCTTCACTGTCAGTCCCAAGTTTGATAAAGGGGGACGGGAAGTGAAATGGTTGCACTGTGTTACGTCAGATTGGTTAGTCATAGGCAGCGCGTTTCTACAAAAAAAAAATAAGGTAGTTCTGTTTGTCATATTTTTTTAATTTTTCATTTTTTTAACTCCGTTCGGTGGGGACAACTTACTTATAAATTTTCCGCATATTGTGGTAAATCACCCTGTATAGTGTAGCTTTGTCGATGAATAAACAATTTGATTTGACTATGGGCACAGTAATAGTGTTTATTACTGCGATTAATTAATATAATCAAATTAAACAAAAACATGCAAATGAAAAAAAAAAAATCAAAAATTATCACTGACCATTTTCTTAGGAATTGAATGGTGAATATTTCTTTGAAAAAAATATTAAAATCAGTTAAGAGCTATGGATGGGCTGTAGAAAATTATGAAAACTAAATGTAATGTAGAACTTGGTAGCTTGAGGTTGAGGTCATGTCTGGTTGAAACAATATGACATTCTCGAAATTAATAAATATTTTGGTTATTAATTTTTCAAAAGATTCAATTCAAGATCCTTCATAATTTAGTAAAGATGGCATATATCTTGAAAGGGTAGATTGTCCTAATAACCCGAATGCTTTGGGAGGTAACATAATGTGAATTGAAAATATCACCAAAAATTATTTATTAACACTTGTGAAACTGACAAAATAAGAATTTTATGTAGAAGTATATTTCTTTTATTAAAATAAATAGTTTTTGACAAATATAACAATCTACATGGCATAAGCCTGACTAGTTTAATTTAAAAGGTTCCCACAGAGTAAAAGAAAAAAAAAAAAAACAAGTGAGCACTCTACTATATTACCCAAATAATAAAAAGTATAAAAAAAAATTGAAAAAATTGCAAGATACAATATTTTGTAGAAATATTTCTTTTAATACAGTTTGAAAATGTCTATTTTACTTAGTATATACAGGATGATACATTTAGTCCTCAATTTTCTGTGAGAAACTTTTCTGTTAAAAATTACTTATTTTAAATTTACTAAATGAGTTTTTAATGCATGCCATTATTAATTAAATTAGGCATTTACTCTTTTAATAAAAAAATGCAGTACAAATATCAAAAAGTGTAAGTTTAGATAAAAAAACTAAAACATTGTCTAAAATTGTTTATTTGTGGCATATTCAGATTTTCTAACTCTTTGGTTGGGTATTTTGCCACTGAAAAATATTTAAAAGTTTTAATGAAAAGACCTCTGCGCCAAACGGATCAGACAGAGGTTCGTTCTTGAATACTTGACTGACTTGACTCAAAATGTTTCACAAATATATAAACTAGATGTTATAAACTAATAAATTAAAATGAAAACTGTAGACAGTTAACGTTTGGAAGATTCTCTACTTCCGTTCTCAAAACTTTTTGGCCGTCCACCATAACCAAAAAGTTTTGAGAACAGAAGTAGAGAATCTTCTGAAATTTTAACTGTCTATAGCTTTCATTTTCATTTTTTAATTTATAATATTGTTCTAGTTTATATATTTCTAGGTGAGACATTTTGACACAATCAAGTATTCAAAAATCAACCTTGGTGTGATCCGTTTGG
Organism: Stenurella melanura; assembly: GCA_963583905.1. Classification (NCBI taxonomy): domain Eukaryota; kingdom Metazoa; phylum Arthropoda; class Insecta; order Coleoptera; family Cerambycidae; genus Stenurella; species Stenurella melanura. The sequence goes on from OY757318.1 coordinate 63,051,719, forward strand.
CACAGAGGTTTTTCCACTAAAATTTTTAAATATTTTTTCGTGGCAAAGTACCCAACAAAAAGTACGAAAAACTAAAATATTGTAATTTCTCTAAATGAATTCAATACATTATTTTTGTTAGTTCGATGCAAAATGGTAATAATAAAAGGTCCACAGAGGTGAGAGTCTACAAAAATCAGTGTGTTAGCAATTAAAAATAAATGCACAAATAAAAAAATAAAAAATGTTGACTCCGGCAACATGAGAAACTTTATTTATCATATCGCATCTAGCTAGATTTTTTACCTTTTCACCATTATGCAAAAATTCCTCCTTATTTGGTAAATCGTTATTATTCGTCCTTCCAGTATCAGAGGGCTTCCGGTACCTAGGAGTGGTGTGTGAGAGCATAGGTCCATTTGAAGAGCAGGCAGTTACCAAAACGGATTGCATTCTTTCGGTCGACTTAGGCCCAACTTGAAAATAAAATTAAAATAATATGAATTGCTGATTGAAATAAACCGAAATACCTTTTATATTGTCCGAAGTCAAGTTCATGTTTAGGATAGTCTGAGAAGCATTCTCATTTCCTTCCTTAACACAAGAGGATGTTGTAGCAATCACCGAAGTAGCAACTGAATTTGTTATAACTGACTTCTGAAAACTCTGAAAAATTTTCTCATTTGAGTTGTCTGATTGCAGGGCCGATTCTTCAATTTTAACATCATTGCTATCACTTGAAACACTAGTACTACTATCCGGTTGTGGTATGTTATTTTTGCTTTTGGAGTCTTCTTTCGAATGAGAAATGGTTAATAACAGTTCACTATTGTCTCTATTATCATTCAGTTTTTTCAGGGTTAGGGGATGACCAAGAGCTACTGCTGTTGCCACAGAATTTGATGGTAGAATAACAGGCGGCTGAGCACTAACACCTGCCAAACTCTGAGATGAGATACCAGTGATTGGTTGGATAGCAGAGTACTTGACAGCTGATATAGCACCTTTTCTATTTTGGTTCATGAAGCTCTGAAATAACAGCATGTTTTGGCCAGATCTTGCAGGAACAGTAGCGAGTATTTTGCTTCCACCAGACACAACTGCAATTTGTTGTCCACCTAAAAATATTAAACTATAAAAAATATACGAAAATTTGCAAGCGGTTGCAAATTTTCGTATATTTCTTGTATTTCGATATGCTTTTTGTATGTTCAGTATTTAAAAATTGTACTACTTTTAATAAGGAACTTTATATAAATATTGGTCAAGAATTTCTATGGCTTTCAGTTACAACTTTATTTATTACTTTATTTAAAATGTACAATTTATAAAATATTCAGTTTAAAATGCACACCTAAGCTACAGAAAGCCTGTCTGGGTACATACATATTATTTTCATATTATAATTAATTTTTGTGTACATTGATGGAGATATTTGTGGATAGGTATATTAAATTGTCGATTTATTATAAAATTACGACCACTTATTCATTTCTTCTTTGCACCAAATTTATTGTTATGAATATGCAAGTCAATAACAGCAATAATTATGTTTATACACTAGAATATATTTAAAAAAGGTAAATCATTAGATATTAAATAACCATTTATTTTTTTTTTTTTATAATTTAACATTTGTACTAATTTTTATATAAATCGGTAAAAGATTATAAAACTTAGGACTATAATATGAAATAAATCTTTGACTGACATTCTACTTATAGAGGAAACTGTAATATTACGATTTTCTTTGCATCCTGCGTTGTAATTATGTTCTATGGGGTTATTCTGAAACAAATTATGTTTATAGGAAAATACAAGTACCGATTTTACATAAACAAGATCGACTAAAAACTTTAAATTCTTTAAATAATTGATTTGAGGGGTATCACGTTTTTAAATAGAATAACTTTTATTAAATATTTCTGGGCAATTTTAAGTACTTCTAAATTTGAAGGATATGCTCCACCCCAAATTGAAATTCCATATCTCAGTACCGATTCGGCCAAGGCATAATACACTGTTTTTAATATGAGTGCAAGTAAAATATTTCGTAGCTCATAGAACTTCCAAATAATTTTACAGATTTTTATATTTAGATTTTTTATATGTTCAGTCCTTTTAAAATTTTGATGTATAGTAATACCTAGGTATTTCATATTAGCTGTAGATTTTAATACCTGGGTATAGTGACAATTTAAATAATTATTTGAAATATCAAAGGAATGAGTGTAAATTTATTGTTTGAATATTTGGTAAAAATTTGTTGTAAATACGAAAACACAAATTTGGTTTTATCTAGATTTAACGTAAGTAAATTTTCAGTCAACCACTGTTGGAGTTTGGAAAATTCTATCACTAGCAATTCTTTTACCTGCTCCCAGTTATCTCCTTCCAGAACAGTGTCGTCAGCATAAAATATGATTTTGCACTTGAGTAATTCATTAATATAAATTGAGAATAATGCTGGTCTTAGCACAGTGCCTTGTGGGATTCCACATTGCAGTTGATGTTTGTAATCACCCATAAATTGTCCTATTTTTACACACTGTTGTCTGGAATCCAGATAGCTATGAAACAATTTGTTTGCTAGCCCCTAAACACTCTATCATTTTTTATGACACACACACAGTGTGAAATGCCATAGACAAATAAAAAAATACTGCGATTTGCTCTTTGTTTTTATCGAGTGAATTATACAAAGTTTTAGTTACTTCATACATTGCATCCTCAGTACTCACATTTGCCCTAAAACCAAATTAAAAATTTGACAATAATTTAATATCAAATAAATGATTCACCAGTCTGCCTTTCATACATGTTTCCTAATAACTTAGCAATGTTATTTATGACAGATATCGACCTGTAATTTTCCATTGCGCTTTTGTCACCTTTTTTGTATACAGGAGTTGCAACTGATTTTCTTTATTCCTCTGGAAAATTACCTTTTAGAAAACATAAGTTAAAAACATAAGTTAACGGTTCAGCTATATTTACGTTAATATTTTTCAAAATTTTTGTTGTAATTCCATCAAAACCAGGGTCAGAATGTGTTTATAATTTTCCTATAGTTTTAATTACTTCATCTTTTGTAATAGGTGACAACGTTAACTTATTATGTATGTCTGTACTAGAATTGTACTTTATTAGGGTGTACCTATTTAAATAAAGTTATTATATTACAGGTAATTTTTTCAAATATTTTGGTTAATTTTTTCAACTATATTCTTACCAACATTTATAAAATAACAGGGTTCAGACTTTACGAAGCTGAAAAAATTCCCTGAATTTTCCAGGTTTTCCATAACCAAAAATATTAATTTCCATATATTTTTTAGTGAAGTAAATTTTTATTTGGCATACAATAATTCCTTGCGTTGAACTGAATAAGTGAAAATTCTTAAGAATTATACAATTTATAATTCCCTGATATTTCCAGGTTTTTTTTAAGGATTTTTAAATTCCCTGAGTTTTCCAGGTTCTCCAGGTTTTCCATATGAGTCTGAACCCTGAATAATCATTAAACATTTCACATAGAGCATTTCCCTCGGTAACGTAATTTTCATTTTTTTTTTAATTCTAAAATTTACATAATTTCTTCTTTCATTTAAATTTTCCCCCACCGTTGCCCAAATCTTTTTTATATCATTTTTGTTTTTATTTATATTATTACAGTAATAGTCCCTTTTAGCTCTTTTTATTAATTTATTTGTTTTATTTCTGTAATCGTTACATTATTGTAAAATATTTGAGTCGTGTTTATGTTTCTTTACCTCAATTTTAAGTTTATCTCTCTGGTGCAGATTAAATTAATTACAATTATTCACCCATTTTACTCGATCCCTATTGTGATCCAGGGTTTGATTCTTCTTTGCTTCGATGTCAAGTGTATTATATTTGTTACATTCTGTATATGTTGTAACAATTTATTAATAAAGTATTTATTTTATAGACTAAGTTTAGATCTTCAATGGTATATAACTCTACCCATGACTCATTTTTAATATTTTGCTCTAAGGACCCCGCTCGTTTCTTATGGAAAATGGGTTTCGGTGAATTTTTCTCAAACCTGGCGGAAAGCGTTCCTTTTTGCATGCCTAGTAAAAGTTTCAATGGCCACGAAGCTCGAAAACCCCTTCTTTTTGCGCTGCAGACGCCCAAACATGTATTTTTAACGTATGGGGAATGTGAACTTACAGTAAGGATAGATGCGGCAAGTACTCTAATTAACACACTGTAATTCATGTTGGTAGGTGGGAAGGGTGAAAGCACTATCTAATACCTGCGTAATTACCACCATTGGTCACGTGATAACCTCCGACTGATCACGTGACAGTTTACATATGAAGAACGTCAGTCAGTAGTAGGAGTTTTAACCCCAAATTCTGTCTGTATGAGCGAGTGTGTGTGTGTATGTGTGTGTGCGGATGTATATGAGTGCGTGTGCGCACAAAAATGAATTTTGACCACTTCAAACTGTTTACCTGGGCGAGTGTTTGTGATGGAAGGGAGATTCAGGTCTGTGAGCGTTACCTATCGTAAAAAATGATAGTCATAATTACGATTTTTGAATCTAAGAATTATCTGTGAGGAATCAAAAGGGCTTCCAACTATCCTCAAAAGGACTATTGAAAGTTTTCGTGAGTGCGTTCTTTTCCCCAACAATCATGAGAATGACGCATGGAGTGTCACTCGTACAATTGTTCCCAATTATTCTGAAAAGGACTACAGGACCCCAAACATTAATTGAATGAATGTACGAATAAAACAAGTACATTATGTAAGAGATAAAGGACTCTCATTTATTTATACTTCGAAGGATAGAGAGGTCGCCATAGCCACGTCGTTCAATCTGGGTAATCCTAAGAGTGTGAGATAGATTTATACCCTATGATAGACGTATCAATTCCCACCACACACACACACACACACACACACACACACACCGCACACACACAACATTCAGAAACATTCTAGCAGCGAGACTCATTATTCTGACCGGCTTTTTATTGAGGCGTTTAGTAGGAGGGTTTCACATAAACAGCAGGTAGTTTTCTCATGGCCAACAAATAGTTATCAGTCTCCCCCTTTTGATCCCTCACAGATAATTCTTAGATTCAAAAATCGTAATTATGACTATCATTTTTCACGATAGGTAACGCTCACAGACCTGAGTCCCCCTTCCATCACAAACACTCGCCCAGGTAAACAGTTTGAAGTGGTCAAAACACATTTTTGCATGCACAGACGCATACACATGCACACACACACATACACACACACACTCACTCATACAGACAGAATTTGGGGTTAAAACTCATACTACTGACTGACGTTCTTCATATGTAAACTGTCACGTGATCAGTCGGAGGTTATCACGTGACCAATGGTGGTAATTACGCAGGTATTAGATAGTGCTCTCACCCTTCCCCCCTACCAAGATGAATTACAGTGTGTTAATTAGAGTACTTGCCGCATCTATCCTTACTGTAAGTTCACATTCCCCATATGTTAAAAATACATGTTTGGGCGTCTGCAGCGCAAAAAGAAGGGGTTTTTGAGCTTCGTGGCCATTGAAACTTTTACTCGGCATGCAAAAAAGGAACACTTTCCGCCAGGTTTGAGAAAAATTCACCGAAACCCATTTTCCATAAGAAACGAGCGGGGTCCTTTATCATAGTTTATATATGTATTTTTTTTTTATATAATAATATTTAATATTCTAGATTTGCTGGGTGGTAATTTTTAAAAAAGTTGTTAAGGCAAGAATTATTATTATTTGATGCTCTGGTGTGATCATTTATATAAGGTATAAAACCATTTTCTATCATAATATTCAGGTATTCTTTGGTAGAGTTTTCTTGTTTCTCTAACAGGTCAATGTTAATATCACCAACAAACATCTCTATCGCATTTTTATTTTTATTTCGTGTCAATATTGCATTAAGGTCATTTGAAAATGTATTGATATTTGTAGATGGTAATCTATATACTGCTATTATGTTAAATATAATATTATTTATTTATACAACTGTATTTGCGAATGTATTTTCATTAAATTTTATGGTGGTAAAATTTGCTAAATATTATTTTCTTATATAAATAAGAACACCATCATTTTGGTTATGACTTCCTTCAGAGTAATAAATATTATAGTCGCAAGATAATGTTTCAATTTGATTCTTATCTCGGAAATGGTCTCTTAACAACTGCATAAAGCTGCAAGAGTGGAATGGTGTAAGGACTAGGTTAGCAAGATGAATGGAACAGAACTCAGTGATGAATTCAGATTTTGTGTGTGTGTAAATGATGGAAGACATCATAAACAAAAAAGACGAAATTTGGAAATTATTGGAAGCAAATATACAGCACTTACAGCAATCCAATCGACACGGTTTGAGGTGTATTTTACAGCCATTGGTTTTCTGGCAGGTAAAATCAACCTGCTGTTACCTTTATGGAAACTGTACTACTGTCCCATGATAATAGGGAATCTAGCTTCTCAAAGCATGTTTCTAAAATGTTTAACCTAAGACTCAAAGATATAGTTTTGGAGAAAATTTGCACATTATTTGGAATTACTTTTTGCATCTAAATATAGATGATTTCCAAAAAGGATTAAAAAATGTTTCTATTATTAGTTCGTATTATTTAAAAATTTATTAATTTTATGTTTACATCGTATTTGCAGGCTTATTTTTTAATTCATTTAAGAGTTGCGTACTCACAAGTTTGTAATCTTTGGCAACAGATCATACAATTCAAGCCTCCGATCAAAGAACTTAACCCAAGATACATAATGTGTATTAGTTTGTTTATCGCTGAGATAATCAGTCTGAGGTACTTCAATTGTAAACATTCCCAAAGTCCTGATTGGCTAGTCGATCTATTCACAGCTTTTATTTGATAAAATCCGTAATGTTTCGGAGACGATCGGTGTGGATTCGTGTAAATTCGTCTTCATAATTCTAAGGCATGTAAAAATGCGGTAAGTACAAAGCGGGCAGGCGGCATCTTTACCTATTCAATGATACCGCCGCGTGGACTCGTTCGACGGGAATTTTTTATGTGACTTAGAAATATGAAGGCAACTTTACTGCAATGACTAACATTTCTATTTACGTGTCCGCCATTAATGGTAACAGGTGTGTTTAGGATTTCTGAGCGATTTAGTGGTGAAGAAGTGATATTTTGTACAGTTTAGTGACAATACAGTTATTAGAAAATGGTGAAGTGCTATTCCGTTTGCAAAAAACAGTTTAGAAAATATGTAAATCGATTGTTTCATAAGTATGACCTTCATAGTCGTAACATGATGGGCAGAGCTGGGCAGTACTCGAGTACAAGTACTTGACTTTGGTACTTAGAGTACATTCCATGTACTCTATACTCTGTACTCGGGTACTTTCTTAAGTCAGTGCTTGGTACTTGTACTCGTAAAATTAAATACAAGTACTTGTACTCGAACTTTCAAAATTCAAGTACACGAGTACATATAAAGCCAGTTTCAACCAATCTGATCCTGTAACAGAGACGGGGTGCAATGCAAGCTGCTATGAATACTACGATCAGTAGAAGTCGGGCTACCAAACAACTAAGAATTTTGTGTTTGTGTCGTGCTGTGCTGATAGAGAAGTGATAGATAGAAAAATAAGGTAACCAACTTCTTTCGTATTTTATATTTTTGTGATATACCACAGTATTATCTGAAATATTTAAAAGATATGGGGTTAATAAAAAATTGTTTTAAATTGTAAGTACTTCCATCCAAACCGGAAGTTGAACAAATCAATGAGTACCATGTGTATATCAATAATATATATAACCATATCATTGTATGCAATAATTGTCCTCGACGCCATACTCTAAGTGATGAAAACTTCCAAAAATTGGTAATCATGAAAGCCAATAAAGTAAACCAATAGTAAGTCAGCAAGCACGACAAACACCTTTAAATTTAACTGTATTAATTGGATTTTTTTTCGTAACAGAATCTGTAATTGGGTTCTGCACCCATTTTTCAAAAACGAGACAGAAGACAGAACAGAAGTACATTTTATTTTAGTAACTTAATTAATATGAAGCATTAGTATACAATATAACATTATAACAATAATATAATAAAAAGTATAGATATCTTATTACTTCCTCTTTTTACCATCAATCAAATTTTAAGTGTTAATGTATTCGTATGAAGTATTGGTTCAAGTACTTGTACTCGAATACTTGTAATTAAGTACCCAAAAAATTATGGTAGTACTCGGTACTTTGTACTTTGTGGGAAATCATTTCTAGTACTTGGTACTTGAGTACATTTTTTGTGTACTTGGCCCAGCTCTGATGATGGGGTTCTGTTTATAGTTGTAATAAGGTGAAATAGCAATTGAATTTTAATATCCTTTCAGTACATCATTCCCTTAGAATAAAACATGTGTACTCTCTACTTATTATATTTGTTAAATCCGCGGATATGTACTTAGACATTTATGAAAATTTAACCAACAATTATTACATAAAATAGGTACAATATTGTCATGATTTTAATAAACACATATTTTTTTTTTTTTTAAGAAACTTCAATGCATGGAAATTACATAAAACCAAATATGTATTTATCACACGATACATGATGTACCTGCCCACTATGTTAATTTCATTACTACTTTTTAAGTATTGGACAGTAAAACAAATAATTTATGTCTTTGCTGTGCTAATATATAAACATAACACAATAATTAATAGTAATAACAAAATTACTTTATTGGGACTAAAGTTTACGATGATTATTAGTAGAGTCGAGTAAACTGTAACTTGTCTTATGTATGAGTTAATAAGTGAACATACGATTTCATTTTCTCTTTCGTATAAAGTTAAAGCAATAGCCTAAAATCATTGTTCATTTATGTCAACAAAGCTACCTTTGGACCGGCCAAGTTAAAGAATACTATATAGGAGGAAACAGAATAAGAACTATTTTAACAAAAACTGTACAATTTGAAAATCCTATAATTTCTGTTTTGGTATATGTAAATAAAGATTCTTTACTACAATGTTCTCTAACTTTCTATACATCTGGTGGTTGTGAAGATTTAACCCACTTAGTAACTTGGTTAGCCAAAGGGTGTTGTGGGTAGCATATTTGGTCCCATTGTCTAACAATAATTCAATTTTCAGCTTCTACATGGTAGTGTTGGCTAGTAACGAATGCATGTCTGTGTTATTTGAGAAATATTCTGTTCAATAGTGCAGAAATATAATAAATTATAATGACCAACATTCAATATTAACAATTTAGCCATGTGAATATGTATAATTTATCCTCTTATTATATGTAAACTTTCAGAAATAATGGAGAAATGTAATTTTTATTAATGACATTTTATACATTTGTGACAATGGATATATTTAAAAGTTTAGGCTAATTAAATATGAAATATATCAAGCATTTTCTTACTGTAATTGTTATTATCATTCTTTGATGAAAATAGTTTTTTTAACTTATAGTTATGAACTGCTGCAGGAGTGCCTATGCTAAGTTTTATGATTCAATAATGTTACTTTAATAATTCTCTAGAAATGCGGATATAAGTAGCATAGGCACTCGTCCAGCAGTTTATAACTATATGTTAAAAAAATCTATTTTCGTCAAAGAATGGTAATAACAATTACATGTAAGTGTATTAAAAAATAGAGTAATTTCCGTTCCTAATAATAACCTATATTATTTTGATAAATTCTATAATCTAGTCAGTTGACGTATATAGGCAAAAACGGTTTCCGTGTAGGTATATAATATGTAGCAGCCATAAATATCACAAGTAACACACAGAGTCGATTATAGCAGTAAGTGTAATGCCAGCCCTCAAATGACGCTCAGATTACGATCCTTGATTATAATCTAAATTAATTTTTCTCTAATTGATCTCTCTTGATTTTTTATATATTTATTAGATATGTCAATGTCTTTTCTCTTATAATTTTTATGTAGTTTGTAATTTTTTTTTTACTTGTTTATACCTTCATTGGTCTTCTCAAATCAATAAATTTTGTATTATTATTAAATGAAAAACCAGGAACCTCAAATACCAATACATTAAGAGGAATATACAAGAACTTCTTGAAAAATTGGCACCGGATTGGGTCAATGAAATAAATTTTCAGAATACTGAATACAATTCTCATTATTTATTAAACAAATTCACACTTGAAGAATTGAAATTTTGTTTAGAAAATTACAATAACACAATAATCATTACGTACTGCTAACAAATCTAATACAACTCAATCCTATTAAGGAGGATGTCCACTGAATAGCAGCGAGGGCACAGCAAGGACTTCAGGAAGATGGATCCCCCCAGTACCAGAAAATGAAGACGTTAGATGTCACCTCCGAAGACCAAGTGCCACAAAACTGAGAAGTGTTGGATGTCATCCCCGAGGAAACAGCCCATCTGGAACCAAGGAGCCAAGAAGAATCATAAGTGAAGATTTAGAAGCACAAATTACATTAAGGATCGCAAAAGGCTTAAGAAAATAAAAATTAATAGGAGCACTAGAACTCAAATCAGCGAGGCCAATATAGTCCTTTCCAGAATAAATTACAGACATCAACTGCATATATACCACAAACATTTCACAAGAAACCTTATTGGAAGAAGAGGATTGAGGATACCATAGAATCATACAAGAAAGAGTTAGTAATTCTGGAGGAATATAAAAAAGGAGTACCCACGCAAAAGGTTCTCAAAAAGGTCGAGGTTGTAGTACACAAAAACACAAGACCAATGAAGTGAACTTGATGGCGTAAAATTTGAAGATGAAATTACAAGCTAAAGTGCAGAGACTGAGGAGATACCAAAAAGAAGTAACTACTACCAACACAACAAGCTCTTTGACGAGGACGCCAAGAAATTAGGTGTTTTCAGTATACACAAACTTGCTTTTTTGATATTATTGAACTGAAGTACTTGTTATATTAAAGCAGGTCCCAATATTTTAACAACATCGCCTATCAAATCAAAATTTCAACAAATACATAACAGAAAATTTGAATAACTGAATGAGTATGCAAAACACGCTATGATTGGAGGTGACGTCATCGTTTTCATAAAACAGCAATATCGCATTTATCTAGTAGAAACACAGCATTTTAAAGACTTTTTCTCCGTTTTCCGTGTGATTAAATACGAAATAGCTAATACAGGATTTGTGAAAGCTACGGGAAATTTATCAGCTGTAGATTTGTTTATGTTGCCAAATTTATGAAAAAGGATGAACATTTTTAACATAGCAGAAGCGACAAGATATTAACGTTATTATCTAAAGTACTTTGTTTGTGTTCATCTTTAATGTAATATATTGATTATATTATTTATTGAGTATATTATGAATATTGTGTAATTTCTCAGTATAATATACACATAAGGTTGAATAATATAATTATAACCTATAAATGCTGCTCATAAACTTGTACACAAAGATTGGTCAGAAAAATACATTGGAAAGCGTTAGAATTTGCAAAATAACATGCATTTACAACGACGTTTATTTATCAACGCTGGAATTATATCGCCAAATGAACGCTCACCAGACTGAAGTAGACATCGCCACCACAGCAACAGGTTGAGAAGTTTTGGAGCGGAATCTTAGAGGATGAGGTGACTCACAAGGAGGATGCTCCATGGATTGAACAAGAGTATAAGCAGAGTGAACCCAAACACCTTACTGGTCTTCATGAAAGTCTAGCAACGGCTACCAATAAAGTTATGACACCCTGGAGAAGCCCCCGAATAGTAAACCTCAGGAAGCACGTTCCACTTCTATAAAGCCAACCTACCAGCTGCCGATGTACACAAAGTCATCACTGCTGCACTAGTAAATAAAATATATCATCACTGCTAAGATACCAGATACTTCCAGATGAACAAAAAGGTTGCAGAAAGGCTTCCAGAGGCTGCAAGGATGCGCCACTAGCGAGTAAGACCATCACAGATATTGCAAAGAAGCGGCACAGAAATCTCGGTATGGTGTGGGTGAACTACAGAAAGGCATTTGACAGCATTCCCCATACTTGGATTGCTGAATCTCTCAAAACTTATTTGTGTATGCCCGATAATAACAGACTTCATGGAAACAACAATGAAGGGATGGAAACAGATATGTGGTCACCTAAGACTAGGGAACATGTAAATTAAAAGAGGAATTTTCCAGAGAGATTCTCTCCCGCCTTTACTCTTTTGCCTGGTGCTCGCCCCGCTGTCAAAACAACTGAATAAACATAGATTTGGCTTCGAAATCAATCCACAGAGTGAATCACCTCCTCTATATGAACGACCTACTTGAATTTGTTTGCTAAGAATGAAGCTCAACTAAAGCAAGAGCTAGATAGCGTCAAATTATTCAGTGACATCAGAATGGAATTTGGTTCAGACAAATACGACATATTGTGCCAAAATCGTCAACGACGAAATAAAAAGTAAAGTACAATATAGCAACAATACATACTATTGCTGTCCCGGTAGTTACCTACAGTTTTGGAATTGTCGATTGGCTTCAAAGCAACATCACAAAAATGGACTGGTAGACGAGGAAAATCCTAACAATGGGCAGAATTCATCATTCGAAAGCAGATGTGCACGTTATAGATCAAGAGAAAGGACAGCGGTCGTGGATTAATAGAGTTGAAATCTGCTTATGACTCCTCTATCTTAGGACTGAGCATGTATATCCGACAGGAGAAGAACAAATTTACACGACTAGTTAAAGGAGAATGATTTGTATTCTATTTAGAAAGACCCAAGAAGTACATAATATTAGCGGAACGTTTATTCTATCTTGGCCCAATATTGTAAATCAATATTGCCCCAACCTTTATTTTCTGGTTACCGCCAATATTGAAGTTTATCAATATTGGCCCAAGACAGTTTTTCACAATGTTGTTTTACAATATTTGTACAATGTGCTATTTTTTCTATGTGCGAAACTGTTCCAATATTGTTTATTGAATCAGTGTGAATAAACAATATAACAGGGAAATTGAAGCACAAACCAAAATAATGAAGGAAATAATTGATTTAGAAACAGATAAAGAAAATTCGGACGCTCAGGAATTTATTTCAGTAAGACATAGAAAACCTTTGAGAAATCGGACAACTGAATTCAGGAAAAAAACTCTGGGCGTAAACGAATCAGAGGACTTTGGAATCGAGAAAAAAGTTTGGATATACCTCTATAGGATCAAAAGACATGTAACAGAAGATATGATTATGACATATCTAAAAAAAAATCCGTGTTTTAAAAATGTACAAATAACAATAAAAGAACTGCAAACATCTGAAACACAAAACAAATGTTTCATGCTTAGCGCAGACTACAATCTGAAAGATGAACTGTATAAACCAACTACCTGGCCAAAAAGTGTTGCTTTTCGTCGATTTGACTTCAAAAAGTATCATACCTACCAACAACGGGTAAATGACAGAGATCAGGATTTTTAAAAGACATGAATCTTAGTGCTTCTTCCAACATCAGTGAAGACATATATTTAAGACAAGAGGACGCAGACCACATAATATCAAATGAAGCAAATATTCAAGATTATTGAAGTATTATGCACTTAAATACTCAAGGTATTACAGCAAGTAAGGTACCACAGTTAGAAGTACTTCTAGACACAGTGACAGCAGACATTGCTTGCTTCTCAGAACACTGGCTCACAGCCTCAGAAATTAAACATCTACATTTAAGTGGCTATACATTGATCAACAACTTCAGTCGTAAGGAATATACACATGGAGGAGTCTGTATTTTTGCCAAAGACCATGTACACCTAAAACCATATCAGTATAATAGATGTATAGAAAAAGATTTTGAAGTAACTTTAGCAAAGCTGAATATGTCAAAAAGAAGGTCATTATTTGTAATTACCGTATACAGGACCCCCAAAAGCAACCTGGATTTGTTTTTGGAAGAAATGTATGCTCTGATGTGTGAGATCTATGAAACAAATTGTTATTACATTATATGCGGCGATATAAATGTTAACTTTTTAGTAGAAACTAATGAATCAAAGAAAGTATTAGATATGTTCATTGAATTCGACATAAAAAACCACATTAATAAACCTACACGAATTACAAAAAGTATCGATGTAAATTTTTCAAACATATCTGTTAATTCGGTTTATGTTATGGATACACACATATCGGATCATACATTTCAAGTTTGTAAATTTATAGTACCAACAATTATCCACAAACAGGAGAAAGTGTTATACAGACGTGATTATTCAGATGCCAACTTAATGTCATTTCGGAACTTGCTGTTAAATGAGACATGGGTCAATACATATAAGTGCTATAATGATGCAAATGAAGCATTTGATACATTCTATACAACTTTTAAATTTCACTATTTCAATGCTTTTCCCCTTAGGAAATTTACCATTAACAAAAATATAAAGCCATGGATTAACCATGAGATCAAAAAAATGCATCATACACTCTGTGAAATGTCAAAGCTAGCTAGATCTACAAACAATGAAATAATAAAAAATAGGTACAAACAACTAAAAATATCATATAAGGAATTAGTTAAAAAACGCAAGGTAGAATACAATAATAATAGAATCAAAAATGCAAGTAATGTGAGCAGAGAAAGCTGGAGAATTATAAATGAAACAAAGAACTTAGTTGTTAACAATTCAATACATGAACTCACGATAAATAATAACAATATTTCGGACAATAACATATTGTGTAATCACTTTAATGATGTTTTTTTAAATATGAAAATAACAAAACCTGACTTTGATAAGCTCAAATTTTCACCATTCTTAACTTCTACATTTTTTTTATATCCAGCTACTCCTAAGGAGGTAAATGATATAATTAAAAAAGTTACTCACAAGCCGGCTGCGGGAATCGATGAAATTAATGGAAAAACGTTAAAAGCAGTAAGTGATATAATTTGTACTCCATTATCACATGTTATAAACATTTCATATTGTACAGGGGTGTACCCCAACTCATTGAAAGAATCAAAATCTATACCAATTTACAAGCATAAAGGATCTAGATACGATGCTAGTAATTACAGGAATGTGAGTTTGCAATCACAATTTGCAAAAGTAATTGATTATAGCTATAATATGAGGTTAACGGAATTCATGGAACAGAAGAAGCTGATACCCAACTGCCAACATGGGTTCAGACAAAATAAATCCACTGAAACAGCTGTAAAAGAACTGTGTAATAATATATATACTTATCTTAATAACAAACAGTTCCCGATCGCTCTTTATTTTGATTTAAGTAGAGCATTCGATACTGTTGATCATGACCTACTTTTAGAAAAACTATATCGTAATGGTGTTCGAGGTGTCACCTATGATTGGGCATCCTCTTATTTAAAAAATAGGACTCAGACTGTAGTTATAAACAATGTCAGATCACGCCCGGCGCTAGTTACAACAGGTGTACCACAAGGGTCAGTCCTGGCACCTTTATTTTTTCTAATATTTATGAGTGATATTGAGTTATCATGCGCATCTGCAGATACCATGATTCTCTACGCTGATGATACGAATCAAATCGTATCAAAAAAAGATCTTGCTAGCTCGGTAGATAATGCTAACTTATGTACCAACAAATTATACCACTGGTGCATTAACAATGGATTGTTACTTAATGGTGACAAAACATTTTATATGATGTTTCAACAAAAAAATGTAAGCTACAATTTCAGTCCATTGATAAAAATCAACCATAAATCAATCAAACAAGTTGATGATATAAAATTCTTAGGTGTAACCATTGATCATAAACTAACGTGGGAAAAGCATACCGATAGTCTCATTTCCAAACTAAGTAGCATCTGCTTTGTTATCAGACAGTTAAAACAAACAGTTTCTACAGATGTTTTAAAAATCGCCTACTATGGTCTTGTACATTCAATACTTAAATATGGCCTAATATTTTGGGGAAATTCAGCTTACATGCATAAAGTATTTGTAATCCAGAAAAAGATAATAAGATGTATGGCGGGAGCAAGTCCACTAGAATCATGTAAACAAATATTTATCAACTTAGCTATCTTAACACTGCCATGTCTCTACATATATCTGGTCACTTTAGACATAAAAAGACATCGATCAGACTACATAAGAAATAATGATATACACAATTACCACACCCGCATTAGAAATGATTTACGACTACCATTTTCACGATTAACGGTCAGCAAGAATGCACCAGCATACCAAGGGATCATCTGTTATAATCACGCTGTAAGAGTACTTGGTCCTATAGAGAGCTACAGAACGTTCAAAGAAGTATTATTTCAACATTTGAAAGATAATGCATTTTATTCCATAGGGGAATTTTTAAATAATTAGTTTTAATATTTATGTATTAGAATAGGTATTACTCAATAATAATTATTATCTTTTATTCTTCATCTTAACATTTTAATGTAAATCTGATTCTATTTATAATATTGTATGGATGTGTCATAGTGTGAATGTATTGTTGTATGTATGTCTGTATATGTATCCCTGGACTAGTCTGATAAGTTTTATACCTGTAGTGTGTTAAACTTAAATTGATGAATAAAATTCTATTCTATTCTATAGGGCCAACATTTATTTTCCAGTTTCAGCAAATATTGAGGCTTATCAATAATGAGGTAAGATAGTTTTTCACAATGTTGTTTTACAATATTTGTACAATGTGCAATTTTTTCTGACTACGGGATCGTTCCAATATCGTTATTAGAGCCAACATTTATTTTCTAGTTTAAGCCAATATTGGGGACTATCAAGATAGTTTTTCGCAATTCTTCATACTTTTTGGTTTTCATTACTGCACGATATAGTGCAGTGTGCCAAAATGATTGGTGAAACATGTATCGAGTGATAGTATTCGAATGTGGTGTGGTTGTATTGGTGTTTGTGGAGATTACTTCAGAGAAATATTTACTAATTTGATTTGTAAAATGTTAGATTGCACAATTGCCATGTAGAAGTTATATTTTTTTATGAGACAGATTTTTACAATACCAATGTAGAAGTCAACCACATCAAAATGATTTCAGGGAGAAATTAGTAATTACTTTTTTCGAAGTTTATGAAATTTCTTCTAGTCTGGGAAAATTAGGAAAATATTATGGAAAGTTTTGGGACTAGCTAAAAATTGGTCTATACCCTACAGAATTTCCTCAGGAATATAAAAAAAATAGTGTTGACAAGTCAAAATGGCGACTTCAATTGTTATTTAAGGTAAAAAAAAAAAAATTCATTTTGCAACTTAGTTTTTTGCTTATATCATCACTTGTAAAGGTGGTAGAAAGACGTTTGACCCGTCAATTTCTTCATTTGGAACACCCCTATAAGGTACGTCTATGCAATGAACGAAATTTCAATTGTTAATAACATTTTATGGCAAAAAATTGAAACAATTTCATTTTTCGATCCTCGAACTTTGAAGCAATGTAATGATATTATAAGAAATAGAACATCTTTAAAAAATGCACTTTATTCCGTTGCAAAATATTAATTACTTTTCTTACAATTAACTTTTAAAAGAAAAAAATTAAAACTGTTATAACGAAGGATCAAATTAATATTTTACAATTCTGGTTGGGTTCATACATTACATTCGACATATATTTTCATAATCAAAAAGAATATTCCAAAAAAATTTAAATATTCGACTTTTTTACGCAAAAAAAACTATTTTGCAACTTAAACAAATCCAAATATCTTGATGGATTTTGCATAAAATTTATTGTAACCAACGGCATGTAATCAACATAAAAAAAAACAGGAAATTAAACAGAAAAAGTTTGTTCTACGATGCTCTGAAGCCGAGATATGAACAATTTACGTTTTTCGCAATTACGGCGAAAATTGAAAATATTTTGACTTGAAAATTTACCTGAATATTTTTTTATTTTTTTTTAATTATTTTTTTCAGAAAAATAAATTGTATTTTACATATTCAATAAATTAATTTTTAAATAAAGAACTTATATATATTTTTTATCCCCAATAAGAGTAAAAAATAGTCACCCATCAACGTATTATCAAATAAATTGTATATAATCTTTAAATATTCATTGTATAAAGCCATGTAATTAAATAAATGAGAAATAATCGATGAATCATATCAAGAAAAGAACAAGGTAAATTAAAAATAAAAACATCAATCTAGCTACTCCTGAAGCTGAGAAAAGGAAAAATATAGCTGCCGCCCAGAGAAACTCTCCAAGTACGCCGCTTGCAGTGAGGGGGGGAGGGGGGGATCTGGTGACTAGCGTCAGCGCGAGCGCAATAGATGCAATTTTCTCGATTTTTTCCATGATCCATTTAAAGGCACTTGTAAGTGATAACACACTCAAGGTTTATACAAATTTACACCTTATTCCCTCTCGTTCCGAGGTTTGCCCCTTATTTTGCCTTATTTTCCTGCAGGATAAGGTGATGGACAATATTGGTATATGATGTTGGACCTATATTGACCTACAATCTTGTGCCTACATGTGGTGTTGGACCAATGTTGCAGAACTTCCACATTTTTTATTGATCCAATATAGAGAAACTAGAATGGGCTATTATATATTTGACATTAGCCCAATACTGGACCAATATAGTTATTTTACTTGGGGAGTGGTGGAATAGCAACAGCCAAAATTCACCAGAGGATGTTAATATAAATGAGATAGATAAAAAAAGCAAGTAAAATCCAAGAAGAATATCTGGGAACCGAAACCACTGACAAGAGCAACAAAAAAATTTAATGCAGCATTGAAAGGAGTAAAATAGAAGTACTTTGCTTAAAACCATAGACAATTCTTCTGTGACCCTGACCAACCAGCAGTGGACAACGAGGTGTCTACATAGTGGTCTTGAAAGGAGAAATGTTGACAGCAAGTGCAGGACGTGCGGCCTGGCTGAAGAAAATGTCAATCATTTAGTGGCTTTGACTTGTGTAAGCGATAGCAATAACACCAATATATTATTATTATTATATTATCTATCCTATTTTAACTTGAGATTTTCAGATGACAATCTTCAAACAATAAGCTCCCAGTATGGTTTACATACAAATTACAACAAAACTATATAACCGATAGGCTGCCAATGTTAAGATTAACTAGCACAACTGGATCTAGATGCTTATATCACCTAGTATATAAAAATGTTACAAAAGATTGCACCTATATGAAAAATAAAACTAGAAACTGATTGAAAAGGCAATTAGCTCAGATTAACTAAGCAAAAAATAAAATCAGCAAGATAATCCCAATGGACAACTGTTAAGGAAATTGTACATCAAATGGAAAATATTTTCTTACCTTTAACCATAGAAACAGGCATAATATAGCTGCCGGGTACAATAACAGCAGTGTTGGGCATCTTCAAAGCTTCCCCTACACTTGAATCAGCAATAATAAGATTCCTCGATTGACTTCCACAGGTGCTGCTCTCTGTCAATATTAGCTGTCTAGAACTTGATGGACTGGAGTTCTCTGTGGATTCTGGTGTGTTTGTTGTGGCAGCTTGCGACTGCTCATCATCTGTCATGGAAAGCTGTACCATACCACCCCCCGAACTGTCCTCGCTGCCTACAGTAATATCATCACCATCCATTTCTATAGCATTGTTAGACTGACTGGATTTTTTAGAGCCAGATGAACTTTTCTTTCTCTTAGAATTCTGGCTAGGATTTGTTGGAGGATTAGATCTCCTTCTTGGGGCTGGCTTATTGTTCAAATCTGGAGAATTCCGAAGTTGTTCAGCATACTCAGCTAGTATATCAAATATTCTTTGTGTTGTATGCTCATCTTCTTGTGGTTTCTGTTGAGGTTTGGGTATTGGAGATGATTTAGCTGTATTGTTAGTAATACTGTTTTTCAGTGACTTTCCCTTAGAGCTCTTCGTGGCAATCTTGGGTAAAGTAGGCGTTGGTGCAGGAGTTACACAAGGGCTTGAACTTCCTTGAGAAGTAACACTGAGTGCAGGCGATGCAGCTGGCTGTAGATTGCTGTAGCTACTTACAACTACAACGGGAGATAGCTGGGTGTACTTTTGTAATTGGTTTACATAGGTAACACTGATTCTCTGTTGGGTGAGTTCTTGGTTTTCCGGTGAACTATTACTTGTTTCTGCTGGAGTTGTAGTACTACTTCTTTCTTTGATCTGCTTATACACCATATCAAACTCTCTAAGTTGTTCTAAGGTTGTAGAGCTCAAGTTAGCATTGGGTACTGTGCGAACGACATTCGGCGGTATTTGCAATTGTACTGGCTTTACTATTCGGGCATTTTGCACTAGTGTAGGGCGAGTTAAAGTGACTTTCTCATCACTATGTAGTTGATCTGATTCAGAATTTTTTGGTCTGCCCTGTAAAGCAGCTGCTAATAATGCACTCATTTTACTGTGAATAACACTATCTTTTACCAGACTAATTTGTTCTGAATTTGACGTTGCTATGCGGAAAACTTGGCGGGTGGTACCTCCAGGTGGTATAAGACTTATAGTTTGCCCCACAGGCATTTGTCTACTATATATGACGCTCCCTTGTATTGGCTGTACATTCACAGGTACTGTTTTTGTAGTATTCTTTTTCACATCAGACATAGCATTAGTTTCAATGGTGCTAGTGACTGTACTGGATGTTTCTGTGTTGTTCTGATACACTGTCTTACCAAATGCCTGTTGAAATTTCGGCAGAGTTGACTTGCAAATAAACTGTAAAATAGTACCACCTGGACCAGGTACTGCTGAGTTTACAGTTTTCAAGCATGCAGATGCATTTCTGGGCACATTATTCCCTTGGCTATTCACGATTTGTTCAGTCATAACTGCAGATTTTACCTGCAAATAATAATGGAGAGGATTTTTAAAAAAACAGTACTCACTTTAAGCATATAGGAATCAATTTTATTTTCGGAATTATGTGATGAGTTTTTTTTTAACTAGATGTGACATTTTGACATCTATAAAAATGAAAAATTCTAACTTCATCGTAATACAACAGTATTATGAAATACATACAGGGTGTCCCGTTAAGTAATGGCACACAGAGCAACGGCAGATTCCTTAAGTAAAAATTAATGCGATTCAGTCAAACTTAGTTAAAAAATTAATAGTAACTGAGATCAAAGTGATTTTTTTTAAATGATTTCTAAAAGAATTTAAATATTTTAATAAAATTTGGTAATCAGAGTTTCTTGAGGCGAGGAATCCAAATCTATTCATAGCTTTGCTGTTATTTATAGAGGGCGCCACCTACGGCATTTTATGTGTCTTTAAAAGTCACAACTTTTTTATGCCACAATGTTTCTTTCTTTTAATAAAAATACCTCTTTTTATATTGTTATTATGCAAAAACAGGGTCGGCAAAAATTGTGTTTTTTTAAAATTTTAATCAAAAAACCTGTTTTTTTTTTTAATTTAAACAATTCAATATTTTAGAGATGGATTTTTAATTGTTGAAAAAAAAAACATGTTTTAAACAATAAAAAATTTGTTTTTAAATATAAATTTATACGGGCGCCTCGACCCAATACATTGTTTATTCTATAAGCCATACCCATATTGCAGCATAACAAAACGAGGACGATACTTGACAACGGCTCGGTCAATTCGGTGTAATAAATACGTCAAGTTGTGCAATAGTGCAATCATTGTTTGGTGATTGGTTATTGACTACACAGGCACATAAAAAAAAGTCGAGTGGCAGAAGGCAGACCTACGCAGTCCCATGTATTTTGATCTGCTGAACACGAATCTGATGTCCGTTTTGTCCGATTGGCTCTTGCATTCTTCCTAACCTCAAAAAACACAGTAAGAATGCCCGAACAAATGAAAATGTCCTTCGTTTTCGAGATAGAGCAGCTCAAAGTCACCGGAAGGAAAAAATTTGTTTTTTTCGCACTTCTCGAGGCTCTATATCGGAAACCAAGAGCTATAGAATTCTAGTTTACGCCATTCGATTTCTCTCGCCATTCTATGTACCTCTGAATTTTTTCAGATTTTTAGCTACACTTTCATTTTCTCGGACATTCTTACGGTGTTTTTTTTTTGAGGTTAGGAAAAAATATAAGAGCCAATCGGGCAAAACGGACATCGAATTCCTGTTCAGCAGGTCAAAATGCATCGGAATATATAGGTCTACCTTCCCGCACTCGACTTTCTTTTTGTACCTGTGTTATTAATCGCTTTAAAATTAACACTTAAATAAATAAATAATAACAGCTATATCTTCTATATAATAGTAATATGTTTCGTTCGTTGTACTTATTATTATGACTAGTTTTATTGCATTACATAAAAGTTCTTATTTTCTTATTTTATTATAATTTTTTTTTACCTTATCAAATACAACGATATTCCAAAAATTGTCCACCAAACACACTGAAAAAACACATGTTTAAAACAATTGTTTTAAACGTGTAATTGTTTTAAACGTGTTTAAAGCAAATGTGTTTAAAACGGTTTACTGTGTTCTAAACACTTAAAAAACATTTGTTTAAAACATTTTGTTTTAAAACTGCTAACCCTGTGCAAAAAAGGTAAACCTTGTAAATGTCGCTACAGGTAAAGTTCATCAAATCCATTATTACAAAATTTAAAAGCAGCCAAAAAAAAAACCCTAATGAACTAAATAAAATGTTTGCAAACTTAAGTCATCTAGAAACACCAGTAAGTGGAGAGACCATATCATTCTATCAAAACAGCACTCACCCAAATTTACATTTAATCAGGTAACAGAAGCTGACATATATAAAGCATTTAAACAAATAAAATCAAAGTGTATGGGCATTGATGACATTGGATACGATATGTTGGATTTGAGTTTGCCATTCATCTCAGGTTTTCTTAAAGATTTGTTCAATAAATCATTACAGAATGGAGAATTTCCAACTATTTGGAAAACATCCATTATAAGACCACTGCCAAAAGTACCAAATGTAACTTCATTTAATGAACTGAGACCAATAAATATTCTTCCCATTCTAGCAAAAAGGTTCGAAAAGATTGTTTGTAATATGATGATCAACGTTATAAATAGTAATAACATATTACCAGATGTTCAGTCTGGTTATCGGTCTAATTTCAGTGTCGGTACTGCACTGACTAGAGTGGCAACAGATATTACATGTGGAATACACGAGTCAAAAGCAACATTTATTTATTTATTTATACTGCACAACAAACAAACATGCTTGGTGCTATTGGACTACAGCAAAGCTTCTGACTTGATAAACCACGATCTACTACTGGCTAAAATGAGATTTTATAACTTTTCTGATAGTGTCTGTGTGTAGTTTAGTAACTATTTATTAAATAGATTGCAGTGTGTTGAAATAGATGGAATTAAGTCAGATCTTATTGTAGTGAAACAAGGTGTTCCACAAGGCAGCATATTAGGGCCAATTTTGTTTAATATTTTCACATCTGATTTACCATCAATAATACATAACTGTAACACTTATATGTATGCAGATGATACTCAATTATTAAAAACGATTGAACCATCACAGGTAAACATTGCCCTGAATGATGTAAATTCTGATCTAGAGAGGATAAACAATTGGTCTTTTAAGAATGGTCTTAAAATTAATGCTAGTAAAAGTTGCTTCTTACTAATAGGTTCTGCAAATGTTAAAAATAAAGTTATGAAGTTTAACTTCACTACAGTGCATATTAACAATATAGAGATTCCACAAAAAGAGTATGGGAAAAACCTAGGAGTAATATTTGACGATAGTTTAAATTTTCAAAGGCATGTGACAAGTAAGTTGTGTTGTTGTGTATATTATACATGAAATTAAAGGCACTACATAAATTTAAATATATGCTGCATGAAAAAGTAAAACACAGAATTGTTGAATCAATTTTGCATCCCCAGATTGATTACTGTTTAACTGTATACTATAGTTTTCTGACAATGGAATTTAAAAACAAGCTACAGTTAGCTCAAAACACATGTCTGCGTTTTGTTCATTCAATAAGGAAATATGATCATGTCACTCCGATATATAAAGAACAGTTTTGTATTTAAAAATAGATTATCGTTACAAATTATTGTTTGGCAGTTTGTTAATGAAAATTTATACCAGTGGAGAACCAGAATAGCTAAAAGAGTACCTGAAGCCAAGACAAGAGATGCATAATATCAATCTTAGGGAATTAAACAAATTTAATATATACAAACATAAATCAGCAAGATTTCAGTGTTGCTTTGCGTATTTATCTGTTGAGTTATTAAATAATGATGTATATTATAAAATGATTGAGGGTGTATCTATTGGTACATTTAAAAAAAATTATAAAGAATACTTATTGCAGGTACAAAATATGATTGATTAGATAATGTAATTTTAGGGCTACTTGAGTTATATGTGATGGTTAGAAGTAAGTTTTTCTTTTTGTTTCTTTGTTTGGTGGCGTGGAAGAACGTTGATACGAACGTCACCTTTTGTGTAGAATATTGTATCTATGTGTACACTTATATATAACAATAAATATTTTTCTATTCTATTCCCAGCTTAGTTATAGTACTGTAACTGCAAGACACCAATTGCCATAGTAAGGTTAATGTTCACAACAAGGCACCAATTGTCGACCAAGGAATAAGACTCAAACTACTCAACCACCTTTCTTATCAGGTGAAATTCTTTTATTTGGAGAAGAAGTGGAATACCCTAGGTTTAACACTAATAGGTCATTTAATTGGAATTTCCATCTGGAATTGGTAATCCACAAAGCGAGACTGTCCCAGGGACAAGTATGCCTGGTATAGCTGGTGCAATAAGTACCACACCGTCAAGTACTCTGAAAGTCCTCCTGGAACTACCTCCTCTCCATATTTGGAGAGAGGCCTGGTGGGCAACGTACAGAATTTAACAAACGGTAACTAACATGATAGCATAACAGAGCACAACAGGTTTTTGGACGACTTAAACTGTCAGAGAATCCTGGTAAAACTCACGAGGGAACTAGATCTGGTGTATATAGATGCAATTTAAAGGTAAGGACAATTTCGAGCCTGGGTGATAACGCGACCATCTTCCTGGCAGAAATCCATGCCATTGAGCTGTGTATACAGAGGTTAGAACTGACACATCCTAAACACAGATCAATAAAAAAAAAATCAAGCAGTCCTTAAAGTCCTTGGATACTACCGTTGTAACTCTAAAACTGTTTGGAATTGGCGTGGAAGAAACGAAGTTCTCGACTCTTTGGCTAGAGAAGGCGCAACAACCGGATTTATAAGACCAGAACCGGCACTTGGCATATTTGCAAACTCTGTCAATGCAGCTATCCTAGCCTGGGCTAAGATAAAATAATCCAGCACTGGCAGGAATTACCAGGATTAGTTCACTTGAAAGGAGTTCATTCCGTACACCTTGAAGTCAAGAAAAAACTACTTGAGCTAAATAAGCTACACCTAAAAACTCTAAATGGCTTATATACTGGGCACTGCAGATTAAATCATCATCTATGCACAATTGGACTGGCGTAGTATGCCGAATGCCGCATGTGTCTGGGGGATGATGACATGGTAGAGTACGTTTTATGTACCTGTCCTGCTGCAGGGAGAATCAGGTTCTCACTATCTGGCAAAGGGTAACTGAAGCCAGAGGACCAGGATGGCTGAACAGCTGAACCTGTTGGGTGAAATATAATCAGCAGTGAGCAACAATAGACCTGATGGTCGCAATGCAGGGTCTGGCAAGAGCCCACTCGCATATTAACCTAACTTAACGTAAACCAAACACTCAAGTCGATATCTGCTGAAACTAATAAAGAAAAAGAACTAAATCTGGCTCACAGACAAAATTATTTACTTGCTAAGTCCACCTAATCCACCATTCAGGAATTATAGGAAGCAGCAAATTGGTATTGCAGAAAATGAAAATGAATCAAACACAGGTGGCAATCCTGGAAATAAAAAACAAAAAAAAAGATGGCTATTTTATTCAAAAAGGCGGAGACTGACATAAACGCTACATCAGTTAAACATATACAAACCAGTAACCCAGCACCAAACAGAAAATGTTTTTACTGTGAGTTGACCCAGTTAAACAAACAGCTTACTAAAACGAATTACCTGGTGACTTCAACGTAAAATTCAATATTAAATATCAACAAGCTTTAATTACACAGGCACACAAAAAAAGTGATCTGTTTCTGAGACTCCATTGGGTAACTCCTATGTATTTCGATGTGCTGAACACGAATCAGGTGTATGTTTAGTTCCATTCCTCACCAATTTTTAGTAAATCGCAAAACCTAAAAAACCTCACGAAAAAATCGCTGCTCAGTTAATGTTTAATCAACTCGGGATATCCATTAGCACCTATATATTTTATACGAGTCTGGTGTTTATTGAGTTTTAGCTCCCACTCACATTTATTAAATCACGAAAATTAGCCTAAAAGGGCAACATTGCTGCTCAGGGTAAGCCTGCGTCAAATAATAATGTCCAACGACATCTATATACAGATTCAGAAAGTGTTCGTTTTGGCATGGTAATATTTGGCAATAAGAGCAAGCGAGAGCGAAGCAACTAGGTTATTCTTTTCTATCGTATAGGGCAAAACGAGAACTGACGTGTGTAAGACGGAAACAAATTTAAACTCTAGGGATGTCCACACACATGTGGTGGAGATAGCAGGTGGCGCTTTGTACGATGTGTTATACATACGATAGAAAAGAATAGCCTAGTTGCTTCGCTCTCGCTTCCACTTATTGCCAATTATTGCCATACCAAAACGAATACTTTCTGAATCTGTATACAAGCCTAAAATATTTTATGCGCCGAATAAGATTTTAACGTCTACAGAGTTCCATCACACACCAATATTTAGTAAATACCAAAAAATAGCTTGAGACACCCAATAAAGCGAAGAAATAGCTGCTCAACTAGGGACTGCATAGCATCAAAATGTTCGACTATTACTTCCATCCTCACATTGTGGAGTGAAAGTTTAGTAAACGTAAAAAAAAAAAATTGTTGAAATACGTAAAGATTTTAAATTTGAGTGAAAAAAATGTTCTGTCTATCTCTTGGTATGTCTAACTATTTTTGTGCGCACACTATCTCTGGAATGGTTTAGGATAATTTCATTTATTTATTTCATCACCACATATTAGATGTACAGATTCGTAAAGAAAGACAGAAACAAATTGAAATGCCAGACAGAACTGCCCACGAACATGTGGTGGGGAAAGCAGGTGATGTGTTATATGATAAACAAAAATAGCCTAGTTGCTTCGCTCTCACTTGCTCCTATTGCTATACCTAAACGAACATTTGCCAAATCTGTATATGAATGTCATATTACAAAAATTTAGGATAAAACAGTAAAAAATCACAATAATTAGTTAAAATCACCATCATAGTGAACCTAACCCTAATATCAGTGATTGCTTTATAAGAAAATTTTGCATTACTGCGGCTCGTGATTCAAGTACTCCTCAACTGAGTAGAAACAATTTACAGCTTAAAAGTTTTTAAGCAAGAAGTAAAGATTTTTACAGAATCTAGAATTTTGATATTTGGTGGCAATCTGTTGTACATTTTAATACCAGCATGATCTTTTACATAGAGTAGTGCTGTAACTGGTTATTTTTAAGAAATGCCTTTGTCTTACGTTATATGAATGAATATTCAAGTTTGTTTCAAAGTCCTTCTTTACAAATTTAATAGTGCTTTAGATATATATACTATGAATGGTCAAAATGTTATTTTTTTTTTTTTAATAGGTCTACACGATTTTCTTGGAGCTATAATAATCTGATGAGCCTCTTCTGCAGGATGAACACGCGGGTTATGTTTGAGGCCGCACTCCAAGACACAATAATGTAAGACAAATGTGAGTATGCAAGTGCATAATAAACATTTATCAGAGATTTGATGATAATTGTACTCTTGAACTGTCTTAGCGCATAGTAGGCATAATTTACTTTTTTACAAATATGTTTAGTTTGGTGATCCCAGTCTAGCTTATTATCTACCATTGTTCCCAGAAAGCTAACTAATTCTGAGAAGTTCTCACTAGGTGGTATTTTAATTAAGTCCTCCGAAGGCAATCTTGGGAAAAATATATACACTCGCTTTTGCCAATATTTAAGATAAGCGTATTGACATGACACCATTTTTGATATACTTGTAATATTCTGTTTGTCTTATTTTAGAGGTCCATAGGATCACGTGCTGAAAGCAACGAAGTATCATCTGCAAACATTATAAGTACTACAACTTCTTCGGGCGTTGTAGGTTGTAAGAATTTTGTGGGATCAATAGAAGGGCAGCCAGTGCATTCTGTCGAAATATTATTTTTGAAGTGTTCTGACATTTTCTCTATGGCAACATTCGAGAAGTAACTTTTAAACTGCTCAACAAAGGTTTGAGAGTTGGCTGGAGGTAAATTTTATTATTAACTAATAACACAGGTTTACAAAAAGAAAAAAGTTTTCTGGATCTGGAGTCTGACCATACGTTTCTTATGTATTTTTCGACGCTGAATTCGAATTTGTTTTTAGTTTTGCTTTATCACGTCAGGATTTTGAGACATTCAAACCTAAAAGTTGGACATATTTGAGGTTATGTAGCTTTGAGAATTTTTTTTCTCAAGAAACCATGTGTGGGATCTTAAAGTACAAATCTTCGACTTTAAAATACCGTTGAGTTTTAAGGTTGTAGCATTTGAAAAGGCTACATGATTAATTTATATAGATTGGTGGTAAGTTGACTCTTAACTAATTCACTTGTTCGAGCAGAGATAGGCAACCACCCATACTTTAAGGGGGTATAGCAGGTCGCATATCTGCAAGTCTTATTATCCAGAAAGTAAACAGTTTTCTTTAAGTATAATTTTGAGTTAGAGGTGTTACTCACATATTGTTGTAGTGGAAATATTACATAATCGTGTATTACAGTCCTTTAATTGCAAAGTCTTTTGTTGGCGCATTTTTATTGGCTAGAGAAAGAGTTCTCTAGATGCTCAAGTTGGCAACACTGAGAACTGTTGAGGAGATTTCCGGCTGGGGTTTTGTTTTTTCGACAGCGACGAGATAGCTGAAAGGCGGCGGTCCCGGCTTTGTATTGAAGAATTTGGGTTTTACATCGCTGACACTGAAAAGGGATTTGATTTGATGTACCCAGTGTTTCTTTACCGTCCTGCCAAAAGCATTTTGTAAATTCCAGGGAGGAATTCTGTTGCTTGTCGTAATCTGATCGCCACGTGTCTTGTGAGGTTATGTAATACTCTCTACATGAGGTGAGCTTTTATTTCACTTAGTTTGGTGTTTTATTTAGTTCTTATTTATTGTAATTATTACAGAGTGTTTGGAGAGGCTTGTACTTGGTATAGGCATATGTTTTGGTGAGGCTTGTACTTGGTATAGGCATATGTTTTGGAGAGGCTTACAATTGGGATAAGCATAATTTTGGTGTTGTCATTTTGGTTATGTAAGGGGGCCCAGTATTTAGAGGAGTAATAGGAGGAAGTCTATTACTCAGATGTTTGGTTTAATGTGGGTCCTGCTGACATTTAGAGAAGTTTTGGTTGGAAAGTTGTTCGCAGCAGTCTTCAAGAGACTTGGCAGAATTTTGGGAGTGACACGGAGTCGTAGTTGCAGCCAACGTCGAGAACATCTAGAAAAGTGGTGACAAGTCCCGTTGCAGTCGTCACAGAAAATGCCAAGGCCTTAACCAGGTTTTTTTGTTCATTTTAGTCAAATATTTTAAAGAAAATATTACAGTTTAATTCAGTGGTTTTTGTTCGTATGTTGAAGTAAATTACACCACAATCTTGCAACTATAAATCAAGCTCTAAGTTTAAGTGTAGAATGATGATACATTTAAGAGTTTTACTGTAAAACACCCATGGTACCGTGAGATGTTAATTTACCTACTATTATGTCACACACATAAAGCATTTTCAATAGAGTAGTGTATAGAATTCCTTTAATACGTATGAACCACGATTAGGTAAGATTTGAAGTTTTTATTAATTCTTTTTCTGTTGTACATCTCATGTGTGTTGTAATAAATGTCTAATGTCTACATGTTCTTATTATTTGCACTGGTACACCTGATATTTGTTCAAATTTTGAAATTTCATAAAGTAAGAGTTTTGTTATTGTAGACATATTTTGAGAATTCCATCACATGGTAGCTAGTAATTTAATTTTGTTCCTGGCTGGCAAAATTATTTAAGTCATATTACGTAACACACAGCCGGTGGCGCCCTTTTGAGTTTATACACAATCCTAACCCACGGCCCTATGCTCTCCAACAGAAATCGGCTGCCGTATTAAAATATGTTACAAGGTTTCCGTACTAATTAAATGTATTGGGAAAGATATGATATGAACAGACAATTTTAAAAATTTGATATCTCAGCGAAAAAAAAGATATTTGAGCAAACTCTACGGCATTTTAAAGAGGAAGATTTGTACTTTAAAATCCCATACATGGTTTCTTGAGAAAAAAAATTCTCAAAGCTACATAACCTCAAATACGTCTAACCTTTAGGTTAGAATACCTCAAAATCCTGACGTGATAGAGCAAAACTAAAAACAGATTCGAATTCAGCGTCAAAAAATACATAAGAAACGTATGGTCTGACCCCAGATCCAGGCAACTTTTTTTTTTTGTAAACCTGTGTAATTAGCATACAATCACTTATTTCAGTAAATCTTCTGTAAATTGTTTAAAAAAATACAATTTTTAATTGAAATTGTGGATTCGTTTCCTGAAATGGTCATTATTAAGATGTATGAATTGATAAAAATAAAAAATTTTCAATACGCAGCTTTTATTTCACGAAAACCAGCATTTTATTTTTTTCATGCATAATTTCAATCAATAATAACAACAGGTGCAAAATACATGCTGACTGTTTATAGGTGGTCAATTTACAGCTGAAAACCGATACTTTACGAAAGAATAATTTATTTAATTAAAAATACATAGAGGTTGTAATCATGTAGAGCATTATTTACGTTTAAATACATAAAAAATTGTCACTGAGGTCTTTATCTTTTAATATATGCTTGCTCAGATGTTTCAAATAATCCTTTAACCATTGTTTATAACACTATTTTGTAAAAAAGGAAGAATTCTTTAAAAATCATGGAAAATAGATCATGAAAATTGTAAAAAATTAGTAGATAGAATTTATACCGTATTACGTTCATTGCATTTTTCCAGTTTCATTACTTTAAATTTTGCGCGCAATATCAATAACACGACATTTGTTTCAGCATTCTGCCATTTTGAATCCGCCATTTTGAATTTTAAACATATTCGTAATCAACGACCTCAAAACCCTCTATCAGCATTTTTCCAATTTCATAATTTTAAATTTTTCATGCAATATCAGTAAAGAAATTCAAAGTGGGTCGAGTTCGGTCAGAGACGCGTATTTGGTAGCTCCTACACATTCTCGAAATAAAGTCGATTAAAACAAAAACAAATTGTACGAAATTGTGTTGAATTAAAGCATGAATTGATTGATATAAATTAGCACGAGTTTGAAAATGGATAGCTGATATTTGATTAAATTATATTAGTAGATCACAAAACTGTATATAAACAACTTGAGAAAGTGCAGTGCCTGGTTGTAACATCTATACCTGGGTCCCCCTTTTCAAGTGGATGATATAATAAGCAACGTGTCTTTATAAGGCCACATAGACAGCCAGCTGTGGATGAAACAGATAAGTTTTGTTTAGCTGGTAGTTTAGTTTATCTTGGGCCTCTTTCTCATAACCCGCTGAAAAAATACTGCGAGACAGAACCCTTCCCTGCACTTCCACAGTAAATGGATATTTACCTGTGGAACAGTTAATATAAATAAAAGCTCATCGCGACGAGCTAAAACGCAGATTTCTGAGAAACATGAACCCATATACCTATGGACACAAGCGGGCAGGAGGCAGAGCACACTGCTGGATCGGATCCAGAAACAGAAAACTTAGAAGAGATGATGATAGATGGAAACTTAAAAGAAGCATCTCGCAAACGCATACACTTCCCATCCGATGATGACCGATGGAAACTAAAAAGAAGCATGGGAACTTAAAAGAAGCGTCTCACAAACACCTACACTTCCCATCCTATATTCCTACCCCATACATCATATGCCTCTCGCTGCTGACACCAAGCATGTCCCATGTCCAAGGTTTGTTCCGGCACGCGGTTTGGTTGTCCGTTGGGCGGTTGGATGGGGCCGCCCTGTCATGGCATGAATATGTCACAGCAAGTGACGCATGTAATTGTGGGCGATTGGATGGTTGTATCTCGCCATTCGGCGGGCAACCAGTGTGTTGGGGCGAACCTCCAGACTGGATGCCCGGAATTGGCAGCAACGCTCACCTTACGCTGGTAAATCAATTGATTGATCAATCAATCAATATTAATAATATGGCATTTGTTTCATCATTCCGTCATTTTGGATCCGCCACTTTGAATTTTAAACATCATATTCATAATCAGCGGCTTCGAAAACCCCCTGCTAGCTTTTTCAGGCTTCATTCTTTTCAATTTAGCACACAATACAATTTATCATTTCATTTTGCAATAATCGTTTATAATTGCAACAATAAGAAAACAGCGGCATTTTCTAATCGGTGGACTTTTATTTATAACAATTTTAAAAAGTTTTGTCTTATTTTATTGCTCTATAGTGAAAAATGGTAAGGAGTGGAAGATTCAAACTTTGATAATGTCGACATCATCATATACTCATAACTTCACAAAATAAAAATAAAATTAATGTCTATTATTTGTCGATATAAGAAGGAAAAATGTCATTTAAAAAAATATATAAAAGGGAGTGGAATCGAGAGAAACCAACATGACAGAAAAATGTTTTCTGGTCAAAATCGGCTTCAGCCTTCAGCACATCAAAATACTTCCAAATACTTAGATCCCAACCTTCTTTTTTGTAGACCTGTGTAATGATCATATTTATTTAAAACTCTACCTTTTATTGGCCTAATTAGGTTCAGTGACTAAAGACAAATATATTCTTTTGGTCTAGGAGGTAGCTACATATATGGGGCCTGGGATATAGCATTGCTATTATGTTTTAACAAATATTTTTCTGAGTATTTTATCTTATGTGAGGCAAGACCTCGCCCCGGTACCGTTTGGAGCTAGCCGCCACAAAAAATATTCAATTTTGTATATCACTCTGGGATTTGGTCCTTGCCGATCAACATTCAATATATGTCAACATTTTTAATGCTCATTGCTAGAAAACCATATGCCAACATTTTCTGCTTGCACATTTTTCAGTTTTTTGCCATCTTTTGGCCAAAAATTGGACTTTAAAAAAAATGTTGGCACCTTGTCAACAAAGAATAGTCTCTGTGAGTGCCAACATTTTTTTCTCAATGTAACCTCCCAAAACCACCACCAAAACCTTCAAATACCGATTATTATACCAAAAAAGATACAAAGATGACACATTTAGCGAGTAATGACCGAGAACTTATCCACAACAAAATTCAGAAATCTCTCCCCTCCCATATCAACCCTATTCCTATTTCTTATGTAAAAAAATGTATATTTTCATTCAAATAGTGGATTAATGATGCTGTTCTTTAGGAAAAATATACAATGACAGTACGTTGGCCCATTAGCGTATCCCCCCCTTTCGATCCAAATATCAAAAT
This sequence comes from Stenurella melanura, assembly GCA_963583905.1. Classification (NCBI taxonomy): domain Eukaryota; kingdom Metazoa; phylum Arthropoda; class Insecta; order Coleoptera; family Cerambycidae; genus Stenurella; species Stenurella melanura. Next base: position 63,085,401 of record OY757318.1, read on the forward strand.
ACTGCAGGATTTTTGAAGGCTATTATTGGCTAAAATTTGATTATTAGAGAGATATCTCCACTGAACTCTACATAATAAATGGAAGGCCAATACAGATATATGCGCGTGAACAAAATACGGCCTACACGCGATTGAAGGCCGGCGGCATATGCGTCGCCGCAGTGGAAATCTAATATTAAAAGTATGTTGGTGCTTGAGCCAGAATGCTTCTTGAAGACATTATGCGCCGACACCATTATTCTTTATTGATTTGTCTCCCATAGCGGGAGGTCTTAGATTAGTGCAGAATTTCAGAGCCGTCGTCAAGCAATTCTCTCGTTTTTATCGATTGTTTTATTTAACAGGTATTTACAGTTCGTGATAAGTTAATCAAACAATATGGTCCGGAATTGTATTGTAGATACTGTTTTGCAAGAATCAAGTACCTTGTTCTTGCCTATTCTATAAAATATACTACTACCTAAATATCGGCGACAACTCCGAGTTTTGGGATCTTTTCTTTTAACGTGGGTAATTTTACTTGAAAATGTTTCGATAGGCTATACACTTAACTCTACATGATAAATATATAGAATTCAGTGGAAATTTAGGATACAAAATTCTCTAACCTCACCTGTTTTCCATAATTTCCGTTGCGAATTTTAAAGTTTATTGCTATTTGTGAATCTACCTAAATAATTTTAAACAATCCAACATTATTTGCATTACTGATATTGACTTGACCTATGCTAATTTCAATTTCAAAACAGAATAAAAGAGGTTATGTTTAATATATGCAATTATACCTATACTGTGTCCTTATTGCTTTGTGTTTATACTTATAAGTGACCTTAGAGGTGTTTCAAAATCTCATGAACTGTGACCTTCATATGCGCAAAAACGCAATCTCAAGAAGTTCATACAATCTTAATGAAAATATCAAATAAGCATTCTGCAGGCTATGATGAGATACCCTGTTCGCTTCTAATTAAAGTTGCTGATCACATCACTAATTGTATTACCATGCTTATTAATTTTTCGTTTCAGGACGGTATGTTTCCAACACTTTTAAAAAAAGCACTTATTGTTCCAATCTATAAAAAAGGTAATATATCACAAATCTCAAACTATAGAGGAATTGCCCTACTCTCTGCTTTCTCTAAAGTATATGAAAACGCCTTCCATATTAGGCTTTCAAAATTCCTGGAAACAGAAAAAATTTTGTCAATTAATCAATTCGGTTTTAGGAGCAAATTATCAACACAGGATGCGATTTTGGCAGTCTACAGTTATATTCTGCAGAATTTTGAATGTAAAAACAAAATAGCGTGTATTCTGTTTGATCTAAAACGTGCGTTTGACACAGTTAACACTAATTTGTTATTGAATAAACTCTATAATTATGGCATTCGTGGACCTGCCCTACTTTGGCTTTCCTCTTATTTGCAAGATCGGAGCCAAGAAGTTATTTTGAGAACTAATATCACTTATAAGTCTCTGCCCAAAGCGATCAAAGTAGGGGTACCCCAAGGTAGCGTATTGGGCCCCCTATTATTTATTACTTTCATTAATGATCTCTTCTCTTATTTCCCATGTGGTTTCGTATCTCTCTTTGCAGATGATGCCCTAATAGCTGTCAGTGCGGATAATTTTGATGATCTGAGTAACACTGCTAACAATGTTATTCACGTTATGATAGATTATTGTCGGTATACAGGCTTCATACTAAATGATCTCAAAACTGATCTCATACTGTTCACTCCAAGAAAACTGGATGAAAGCATTTTAGTAAAAATAAGCAGTAAGAGTATTCAACAGAGCTCGCAAGTTAAATTTCTTGGCTTATGTATAGACTCGCATTTAACGTGGAGTAACCAGATTGATGCCATACTGAAGAAATTATCAACTTCTTGCTTTGTCTTATGGCAGCTGAGAAATTATGTTTCAACTGATGTTTTAATAATTTATTATTATGCTTATGTCTACTCCACATTGAACTATGGTATCTTATGTTGGGGAAATTGTACAAGAATAAATGAAGTTTTAATCCTCCAAAAAAGAATCTTAAGAACAATGACATTCAAAAGCTTAAGATATTCCTGCAGAGACCTTTTTAAGCAACTAAACCTCCTAACTATAACGAATATTTACATTCTAAATTGCGTTTGCTATGTTAAGTCACATCCTGATAAGTTTACACTCACCAGAGATCTAAATTCGCCCTACAATTTTAGACCTACTCTCAATATGGAAATACCGAGGCACAGTATGTCTGCCTCAGCAAATGGGCCACTGATCATGACCGTTAAAATATTTAATAAATTGCCAACCTCTTTGAAGTCCTTACCTACTTTTAATTTATTTAAATCGGGTGTTCGTAATATGCTGCAGAATCATAGTTTTTACTCTATAGGGGAATTTTTAAATTGTGACAATTTTGTATTGTGATGTATGTATGTTTGTGTTGTATTGAATTGTATTTTGCTATTTATATACCTACTATATTTTATTTTTTTTTTTTACTACTGTCAAACCTGTAATATTGTATTTTTGCTTGTATCTTTATTGATTATTTGGTGACAATATTCTACACTTGTATTTACAAGTCATACGAAAATAAAGTCTATTATTATTATTATTATTATTATTATCTCTCTCGTAGACTCAGTTACATTTCTTAAAAATACTAGATTTATTGTTTATAATTTATCCCGAGTTCTTGTTTATGTATACAGCAAGGCAGCCGTCAGTGTTTTCAAAATACGCTTATAACCCAGAACAAACTTTGCCTTTTGCGCATCTCGCGGTTCATAAGATTCTGAAACACCTCTAACTCCCAGTAATTCTTATTGCATTATTAGTATTATTTTCATTACCCAATCTTATTTTCTGTACTTATATGTATTTTGTACTTATATTATCATCATATATTAATAATTATTTTGTATATTAATATTATTTATGTTACAATTAATTACTTATTATTTTATAGTAATAATTAGAAAAAGCATTTATCATCATAATAGCTTTTTTGTAATATTTTATTACATGCGGGTAGGGTTGAAAATCAACTAAGCATGTTGAATCCTCATATCTTTTGTGTCACTTTGTAACACAATACATTTTTATTCTATTCTATTCTAAATTATATTTCGATCTTTGAGGTAGAAAATATGACTTCATTTTTTGGTGGACTCTATATTCAACTCTCATCAATATGATCGTGCATTATTAAGAACGTTTACTAGAAAAAATTAAATAATTATGTTTTGGGAATGACAGCTTTTTTTGTTCTTTAATAAAAATTAAGACAAAGGTTAACTATATAAGAAATGTCAATCTATACATGCGTATTTTTGATGATTTCTGAAAAAAAGACATATTAAAAACACTTGCAATAGAAATAGAACCGGCAATGCGATTGCGCCGGTACCTCCCGTCGCCATACTTGCGTGAGATTCAATTTTACATACAAATAGGTATAGACATTGGCATTCCATTTATATGGTACAGTTCAGTGGATATCTCCTCATTTGACGCTTTATCCCCCTCCCCACTAGCCTTACGTGGTGTCCACTCTTAAAGAATGGAATTATAAACTGGGGAAGCAGTTCACAGAACCAACATATATTTATTCTGCAAAAACTCGCCCTAAGAATATTAGCAGATCTGGGTTTTCGTGATTCCTGTAGAGAGGCATTTCGACATCTTAAAATTCTTACCGTTGCTAGCACCTATATTTATGAAGTCTGCCTCTTTGTTTTTAGAAATAGATCTATATTTATGCAAAACGCTGTCCCTCACGATCATAACACTCGCCATAAATCAAATCTCCAGCCTGACCCCCATGTTACCTCTTTACACCAAAAAAGCATACAATATAATAACTGCAAACTATTTAACTACCTACCTCAAGGAATCGGGGAATTATCAAACGAAACGTAAAAATCATTTGTTAGAAAGAAACTGTTCTACATTGAATGAATTTTTTTCTGTCTAATGTCTTTTTTTATATATATATTTACACTCGCTTCATTGCCATCTGTTTTATCTCTTTGTTTTAAACTTTGTATTTGATGCATTTTTTCTTGTATATGTATGTATGTTTTGTTTTTTTATGTATATATGTATATGTTGAAAATAGATTAACTATTTATCTATCTATTAAAGCATTTCCTTGTATTTAAAAAGCAATCCGTCGTCTATTAAATTAATATTTCATCAAATAAATAACATAAAATTTGAATATTTGCAACATAAGTACTAAACTTTTTTATTCTCTTTTCTATCTATTATTACTTTCACGTAGTATATTGATTCCTATATTATGATTATTGTATATACCTAGCTGCTCATTATAATATACATACAAGGTTCATAATATATAAACATAACCTATAAATTTTGCTCATAAACTTGTAATGCAAACAAAGAATGGTCGGGAAAATATGTAGGTACACGGTATTTAAAATAATTTTAAACTTACTTTACTTACTTTAACCCCCACCTGTGGGAAGCGGATTTTTCCGCAAATTGATGGTATTTACAGTAAGTGGGAAACGGAATATTCCAATGGCACTTAGGAAGCATTTGCTGCGGGAGGCGGACGTTGCCGCTATTTTTATAAACGATTATAAATACTTTATGTACAACTGTACCAAATTTAAACCATGTGTGTGAGATTAGTGCAACTTCGGGAAATGGCTGTGTCCGCCTTTTTTACGTTCATGCTTATTATGACTGTACACAAACCATGTAGTGGGAGAACAACACGCGTTATATCCTGAGTTATTATAAAACCTTTTATAGTTTGTAAGGGTAATAGCTCATTAACACAATAATACACAAGATAAGACGACAGATACGTTAGTATAAATAGCGTGTAGCTATGGGAAACGAATGGATCTGCTAACAGAAATAGCGAATGGCTGCGGGAAGCGAATGGATCTGCCAACATAAATAGCGGATGCAGGAAGCGGACGTTTCCAAAAACCTTGAAAACACCCACGCATCATAGATGCCATTCAAAAAAACGCTAACAGCTAGTTAAGGGGTTGAAATTATCCTCACAGCAGAAAAATACTGATGCTGTTGTAGGTGAATCACGTCTAGCAGCTTTAAACCACTTTATTTTGCGTTGTTTTTGTTTTGGTACTGTCACGAAAACCTTTTCAGATACGTTCTTGGATGTATTTTTGCATCCTGGCACAAAACACCACTTATTTTCCATTATAAAATTATAAAACGTTAAAGTTTTGCAAAATTACGTATATTTATAATACACAACCCGTGTTTGTTTACCAACAATGTAACCTCTGACATCATCAGTGCTGTGACGTACCGCTTTCCATGGTAAAATTTAAACTCAAATTTAAAAGGGCTTATTTTAAGAAATAAATCAATTGCTTGGGAAAATTCAATTTTTTTGTGATTTCAGTGATTTTAAAATTTGTGAAAACACCGAATTGATGTCGCCAGTGCTGGCAATTGTGCCGAGAAAATATGTTGACAAATATCGAATGTTGATCGACAAGATTAATTAGCACTAAGCCCCAAAGTGTTATAGTCTGTTTCAAAATTGAATATTTTTTGGGGCAGCTAGCGCCAAACGGTGCGGGAGGGAGGAGGTCTGCCTCATATAAGATAAAATACTCAGAAAAATATTTGCTAAAACATAACAGCAATGCCAACATGTTATATCCCAGGTCCCATATATGTAGCTTCTCCTAAACCATTTGATTTAGCTCAAAATTATAGTATTTTTAAAACGAAAACTTTTCTGTAACAACAATATACTGGTGTCATAATTTATGTTAATGATTCATATAGTTATCACATTCATTAAAAAATAACATATAAAAGATTTACTTTAACAGAACATGATTTCAGTCAAACCCTGTACTTTATAAAACTAGTATTACAGGTAGACCTGATCACGACAGAAGAATACAAAATGTCAATTGAATAAAATCAGCAAAAAAATTATAGCAGTTAAAAAATTATGCACAATTTCAAAGACCCTCTACGAAACACCCTGTATATTAAGTATTAATATCAGAAATAGTAAGTTTCCTACCTGATTGTTTTCCATCAGAGAAATTCCACTATTAGCCATTGTCTTTTGTGTATGAGAAGGCCTAATAATCTGCTGTGACAAAATATTGATCAGAGGCGTCTGTCGTCGTACAGCATTGGTTTGCGTTGAAATGGGCCGAATAATTTGCTGAGAAAGTATATTTATAAGAGCAGAGGACTGTGTAGTTGTAGTTTTAGCCATGGTTGTTGTGGTGGTGAGGGCAGTGGCTGAAGTAATAGAATTGGATTGTTCAGGCTTTTGGTCTGCAACACGAGGTTGTCCGATCCTTTGAATGTGAGGGCTAACTTGCGTGCTGGTTTGAGTGTTTTGCATTGGAACATTCTGGGTAGACCTGCCACCAGAAATCTGAACAACATTGACTATATGGTTTACATTGGTTGGCCGCATCATCTGATAGTCGTTTAAACCGGGAACATTGGCCAACACAGATCTAGCATAATTCCTATTATCTATATGAATTCTCTCAAGTAAGACGCGAGGAATCATGGATGCATTAACTACGACATTTGGCTTGGCTAAGTCATCACAGCACGATTTAGAATTTTCTTTAAAAGTGACCCTCGGGTTAATATCCTGAAGAGGCAAGGATGCAAGATTTTGTACTCGATTTGGTGCTTTGTCAATTTTATTTTCAGACTTATCCGTACTTTTACGTCTTCTGGTGTTTCTCAGAGGAGTCTTTCCTATATCACATTTTTTGATATTTGGAGGATATTCTTCTTTAATTGATGTAGGTTGTTTTTGAATGGTATTCGAGGGGAGGCGGTACAAAACAATTTTTAATTCTTTACAGTTGGTCCGGGGCTTTTGTACATTGGAATGTGATTTTTGGGCACTATTACTACTATTTACATTTTTACAAACAACTAAAATATCATCACCTGTTGGTGTTTTAATACAGTCTTTATTTACTACAGGTAGTTTTTTTATGGATTTTTTCGTGTATGTCCTAATATGTTCAGTCAAATTAAAATTCTTTGGTAATTCTTCATCAGGACTACTCTCAAATATATTCATGTCCGTAACAAAATTCGAATAATCATTATTGTTCTGAAAAAACATATCCTCAGATTTATTATCGGTTAAATCGGAGAAAATCCCTTCGTCAATAACTCCTAAACAATTTTTTGACATCACTTGATGTTGAGCAACCGTATCCAAATATTCAGACTTCTTATTTATATTCACATCATCTATACCAAAATTTAAATCACTACTATCAGTTACCTCAACTTGCATACTACTCCCACTGTCTCCAATATTATTGCACTTCACATTTAACCTATCTAATATGCACCTATTCTCAACGCTTAGGTTAACCTCATCTTTGCCTAAAGCTTCCTGTACATCGTTCACAGGATTTTCCAATTTTTGCTGACCCTCACGTGCTGTGGTTTCCGTGTTGGTCAGTCCGTTGCATAACGTTTGGCAGCCCTGAGAACAGGACTTCTTTGGTTGTTCGGGGCTGCTGGGGCAAACAAAGTTGCCGGGCAAGTTCAGAGATACTATGAGCTTCTTGTCCGGATTGAGAGACGGGCTTGGTTGCACCCTGTCCTGTGCCAAGTTTGAAGATGTCGATGGTTCCACTTTTTTTAGAACAGGGGACATTAAGGATCGTGCTTTGTTCCACCTGGGCAACACAGTTTGTTCTGTTTGATTCATCCTCGGACTTATATTGTTTTCTGACCAAATCGAGTTGGGGGACATTTTGCTTTTCTGTGTCCGATCCAGAGTAGATGTAGTGGTCTGTACTTGTCCGAGAGCTGTCTTGTTTTGTGTTTGATCGAGAGATGGGGCTATATTTTGTGTTGCTCGATCCTGATTGAGATTTATACTTGTCTGACTCGGGTTCAAATTGGATGATATGCTGTTCTGGCTCCAATCTGGATTGGGTGATACATCGTTCGGGTTGTTTATCCTGTCCACTTTGAGAGAGGCCATGAGTGGAATTTTTGGTGGTCTGGGTAACGAAATGCTTAGAACTTTGTCTGGATTGATACACGGAGTAAGTGGACTTTCTTCCACTTTGGGATATGTGTTTTGTACCTGGTCTACTGTGAGAGACGGAGTGGATTGCTTGAATTCCAGGTGGGCACATTGAATGCTCGGGCTGAATGGTGCGATCTGTTGTGGATCTAGGTTGAGTGAAGGCGACATGGTTTGAAACTGGTCCGTGCTGGATGATGTGGTTTGTAACTTGTCCTGAGTGGGAGTTAGAATGGTGTGAACTGTTCCCATGCTGGGAGGTTGTTGCTTTTTGAATTCTACTGTGGGTGTCATAATAGTTGAAGTTTTTGATTCTTTGTTGAATTTCATTGGCGGTTTGAAGAAAACTTTGGTCTCTTCGATAGGGAGAGACGAATCCGGACTTTTGTCTATTTTGAGGTTGTTTAAGATTTTGACACTGTTGTTTTCTTTGGAACCACAGAGCAAGGGCTTGTTTAGCAATTTGAGCATCAGATCTTTCCTTGTTGTTTCCGTTATGGCACTGTTGGATTGATTGTAAGGTTTGAGTGCTTGATCCACTGGGGTCTTGCATGTTTGGGATGAATGATCCTTCTTTTGTGTGTCCAGAGTTTGAAGTTTTACTTGGATTGGTTCGATTTCTGTCCTTGCCACTTGCCCACCAAGTGGAGGCAATGTGGCAGCCTTTACGTTTTTTGAATCAGAATGTTGATTGTTTGAATTCACTGTAGGTGAATGGTTGGTAGAAATTCCATTTAAAAAATTGCTTAAACTATTATTATTAATAGTCTGTGATGATGGTTCTTTGAAGTTTGAGGTGGTAACTGTGTGAGGCTGATTTATACTAATTGTGCTAGAGTCCACTTTGAATACCTTTTCGGGAAGATTATCATTACTTTCATTGGTTCTCGATCTTTTAAGATTGGGGCGAAACATCCTAAGACTTTTCAGAGTGTTTGGATCAGACTTAGATTGCAATGGGAGTAATGGCAAGTAAGGTCCTTCCCCTGCTCCGTCACTACCAAGGCTGTATGGTCGGGAATCTTGTGACATAGAATCTTCGCTAACAGAACTCGTTTCTTCATCAGAAACAAAGTCTTGATCTAAATACTGTTCATAGCCTCTTTCAATACCAGCCAGTTCATCTAAAGGTTCTCGTTTAATACCTTTAAAAATAGAATAGTCGATATCTACAAATTTTAATTCAGTAACAATATTTTTAGTAGTCTGAGGATCTTGTAAATACATAATACAGAGCCGATGCAGATCTTCCCACGGTAAAAACCAACTAAGAATCTGATATCTAGGATTGGATAAGCACACAACAAGGTCATCACACAAGGCTTCGGATATCCCTAAAACAGAATTTTGTAGGGCTTCATTAAGGGCCATATTAATTTTTAATGGTATGTTCAACTGGGGTTTACACATCCAGTCCCCACATTCAGGACATATCCATGCAATATCGTCAGAAGGTAAAACTGGTGGATGTAATCTGCATTTCCATTCTTGCCCTGTATCCAAGACTTGAAACCCACTTCTCTTTGCTAACGTTTCAATATTCTTTAAACGTTCTTTTGTAGGCTCCAAACTAAACGCTGTTAAAACACATTCTCTTGCTACCTTGACGTGTTCATCTAAGAAATCAGCTAGGTTACAGAATGCGGCTGCTAATCTTGATGTCGTGGCTTCAACCTTTTCCTTTTCATTGGCGTCCTTTTGACGTTCCAACTCATTCATGTCCGTCGTTAATGCCCTGATATACATTTCAATCACAAAAGGCTTCAGTTTCGTCCCAGCCTGAAAGCAATAACAAAATATAATAAAAAATTGAAAATACTAATATACAATGCCTGCCACAAAGTTCATACCATATGAAAAAATGAAAAAATATGTTGGTATTGACTTTCAGAAAAAAACTTCATTCTCAGTTCAAAAAATTAAATTATTTAAAATTGGCCCAAGAGAAAACTATATCTATATATAGATCTAGGTAGGTAGATAGATAGATACACATTTATTTCACAACAAATTTTATACTATAAAAGTTTGAAACGAGTGAAAAGCATTTCATTAAAAACAATAGATCTCAAATAATAGTGCAGGTAGCTAGCTTTCGAGGGACCCAAATCTCAGAATAACTGCAACCTCAGCAAATAAAATACTCACATGTAGTTTGCGATGTCTGGAAGAAGATGAAAATAATTTGGAGAAAGAATCTTTGGTGAAATTTGCTAAAAAAATTGCGGTCGTTTTTCGCGTTTTAAAGGAAAAGTTGAATTTATACGAAAAAAAGCATTCAGGTAAAAATTGTGCGCAATAAAAAAAAACAAAATGAACCCTGGTGGACCTCAATTGGCACAGTGGTTCCCTCACAAATTGCAAAAAACCACTAAATTTGCACGCTTTTATTCATAACTCCGGTTCAAATACATGTTATAAAATTTCAATTGAAAATATCGTGTAGTTTTTACAAATCGTTGCTTTCTGCAAAAAACGGCACTTCTTTGCATAGGCACCGCGACAGCCTTGTGGCAGTCGGACTGATATTTAACCAACACCGTTGCATTCTTCGAGATTTACTCTCCATACAAAAAAGCCGAAAATTAAACATTTTATCGAAAGTGTTGTCCATAAATTTTCAGATTTAGAGTTGACGGGAAAATTCATATAATTAATGTTTTTAATATAAATGATGTTAAGTTATAAGAAAAATGCAATTTTTTTTTTTCAGTTTTAGCAAAATTTTCGAATGAGCCGAGACACTTATAAAATTATAAATAGTTTTCAAAATTCTGTCTTCTGCCCCAGCGATAATAATCGTGGAGGTAGCAAGAAAATATCAGCAGAGAACCACATTTTATGTGAAAAGTCATTTTACAGTGTTTCAGAATATTTCACCAACCATTTTAACCTGTCATTGCATGTTTTTGTTTTATTTTTACATATAGTTCAAATGTACTGTTTCTGGTTATACACCATTTTGTATTTAATTGTAACGTCATGTTCTTTGGACTTGTTCTGCACCGTTTGACGGTATTATTGAATAAAGGCTATATTATATGTTTTTTGTGGTTGGTTGATAAGTTACAAGTATTTATTCCATTACGATTTTATATTTTTTTACATTGTAGCTTTGCAGGAGATAAGTGTTGCTTGAGTGATGTCCCACAATGAAATGGTATCAGACAACTTCTGCTTTTCGAATAATTGAAAAGGTATTAAATTACTAAGATGAAATTGCAGGAGATATCATTGTTTTCCCAAATATAAAACAAGGGCTGCTGAATTTTCTTAAGGTAAGTTTTTCCAGATTATTAAATTTATATATCTAATTTAAAGAAAATTTATATTTTTAGGTATCTCAATTTCCAAACGTCATATTGATGGAACATCAATTATCATTAGAACTTCTTGAGTTTATCGATTGTATTTTATTCCAAAAGCATTGCCACTTTGCAATTATAACTATCATCTCCTTGGAGATGGTGCCTATGCCATTAGAAAATAGTTAACTCCATATAGAGATTATGGGAATTTGACGCCGCAAGAGGTGAATTATGACAAAAGATTTTCTGCAACAAGAGTGCTCATTGAGAATGCATTCGGTATATTGAATGGAAGGTTAAGGCCACTGTAGAAGCTAGACCTACATAAAGTTAACAAAATTACAAAATTCATAATAGCTTGTGCTATCCACAATTTTTGTATTGATAATGATGATTATATCGAAATTTTGATGCAGTGGAAGATAATGAAGACATGCAAAACGATATTCTTGAAAATGAAAGAGATGTAATATTAAAACAGTTGAGAAAATAAACGAGAGATTATAAGAAAAATACATAAGGTCATATAAGTATTTATGTTAAAATAAAAAGCAAAATATTATAGGTACATACACTTAACAGTGTAACAGCGTAATAATTCTTTTGTTTTTGTCCGATTTGAGTCATTAAGGTCTATTTAAGACCACAAAATCGCTTTCCATCTTTTAATACAATACTAAATTGTATGAAAAAAATCAAAAAAATCATAGTAGGCATTTTTTAATAAAAAAATTTTGTTAACAAAACTTGTTCGAAATCATTCAAAACATTTTTAAAAAAATGAGGTCTTGATAACAAAAAAATCCTTTTGAGGCATTTAAATAAAAATTATTTCCAAATTTATTATTTTGAAACAATTTACCCAAAATTTCACCAAAATAATTAAATATTATGTTCTATCAAACGTCCATCACCGAATCAGCAAATTTGTTTAATTATTTAAATGTTCTACGATTATTTTGTTTTATTGTTATTTTATTAATGTTTCTAACTGCTAATTGATTATATTAGAATTTCCGAAGATACAATTTTGTTGTCTGCAACTGAACTATTTTAAAAATTATCATTAAAACGTTTCCACAGCAAAATTATAAAATATCTTATAATGCAGTTAAGAAATTATTTTATGTTTCTGTTATAAAACATTTCAGCTTATAAAACTAAATTGTTTTATAACGATTTTTTAGTAAGGCTCAGCAGCATTTTTAGCACCGTTATAAATATGCAATGGAATTATTTTATACTTATTTCTTATCATCTTACCAAACAATTATATTAAAGGTCTTTTTGTGACAATTTTGCTTTTAAAAATAAATTGTTGTTCCAGAGTATGTTATATAATTATCATAAAGAATTATATTTGATGCAATATATGAATAATAATATGAAACATGATGCATTCCACGCACTGCACTATTAACGTATCAGGTCATATGCCAAAGTACTGATGGCTCCACTAGTACTATAAATACCATAAATAAACAGCTCTGTGAATGAGGTGATTTACTGCCATTAATTTCTAGGTTATATTTATGCAAATTGAACCAACTCTGTGTCTATGGTTGCATTTACAACTCAGCCCTAACATATTTATCATAACAGATGCAAAAGTATTGCAAAAGTGAATGCTCTGTTATAAGATTCATGTAAAAGTTACAATAAGGCGCACTATTTTATAGATGTTTTATAGGAATCGTCTAATAGTTTAAATATCTTGAAATGCTTGCTACTAACAGAAAAGTATTTTAAAGAGAGAAGCCAATCTTAAAAGGCCAGCATTCGTGATGGTAAATATGACAAGATATGAACATTTAAAATATCAAAGGTTTATTAGAATTTACAAAGTCAGAAACGTGCTAACTAAATAGTTATGACTACTAATAAAACAAGTGCAAGTCACATTGCGAAAAAATTCAAATTCATAAAATCAATATTTTTTTTAAAAAATGTCAAAAATTATTGGAAATCATCAATAAATGTGGGGCGCCTTAAAAATGTAGTAAAAACACGGTTATAGTTCACAGTAAAATTTCCTTCGCATCAATAGTTCACAGTAAAATTTCCTTCGCATCAAAAATTGCAGTCGTAAGTCAGAAGAAGTCTCTTAAGATACTGTTATGAATTACACCCCCTTGGAACTGGAAATTGATACGCCTATGCCTACTAGTGACTGGAAGCTAGTAGAAAGAAATGGACTTTTCTGGAATGTGGTAAGAAAAGATTCTTGATTGTTTCTAGATGGATCTAGAGAGTCAAATTCGGAGTATATAAGGCGCGATTACCAGCGCGGAAGGGGAAGTTTATTAAGAAGGCAGTTTATAAAAGTGAACAAGTTGAAAGGTGAAAAGTGAGGTTAAATATTAAGTAAACAAAGTGTAAAGGTTATTTTGAATTTGAAGTATTGTATAGTCAGTAAATTGTTAAATAAAGTTTTAGTAGTGTTTATTTCTTGTTGAAATTATTTTAGAATCCACGGATTCATACAGGGTGTTTCCTAAGAGGTGGAAATACGCAACAATACATTTAAGAAATCATTTTATTAGTGTGTATAAAGCAGCATTTTTTTAAATAATGACTATTTAAAAGCTCATATAACAGTTGTTTAGTTGTTTTATAGCAGGAATTTGACAAACAGTGAAATATGTTTTATAGTACAATTAAATGAAGCTTTAAAAAATTTGCTACATAGCGATGGTACTATATTTTTATAAGGCCTGCGGAAATGTTTATATAATTATTTTGTAATGGTTCCAATGGGTATTACAAAATATCAACAGCAACAGAAATATTTTATGGTGCTAATTTTGCATTTATAGCTGCTGTGAAAACGTTATTAAAGTATTTCTGAGTGTAATGTTATTTTATAAAATTTGTCAGAAACATTTCTACAACTTTTATAAAATATCAAATTGCTAGTTGGGCAGCCCTAATGCATGCCTCAATTCGCTTCCTGTTATTGTTCATAACTTTTCAGATGGTTGCAGAATTTAAATAAACTTCGAATTCAGGGTTTTTGAATGATATTTAATTTATATATTTATATTTAAAAAATGCCTACTATGATTTTTTTATTTTTTTCATACAATTTAGTATCGTAGATGGCTTTGCATTTAAGATGAAAAGTGATTTTGTTTTCTTAAATAGACCTTGGTGACCTCTATCTTTAAAGATCAATATGATTCAAATTGGACAAAAAACAAAAAAATTATTATGCTGTTACAGTCTTAAGTGAGACACACTATGTATTTTCAATGCATATTTTATTTATTTTATTTGCTTCTAAGAATTGTCTCAATAAATCCATTTTTTCGCTGTTGCGCTTCTCCCTTGCCTCTTCTTTTCTTTCTGTTATTTCTAACAGGACTTCTTATACAGTTTTTCGTTTTCTTTTGGTGATTCGTAGGTCCTGCTTCACAGTTTTTAGAGTAGACAAAGCATTAATGCTGTCTCGCAGAACTTCTGGTTCAATACTATCACATCCACTGTTGCAATTTTACTCAGTTCTTCATACTCTATACTAGCTCTACTGTTATCTGATTTTTTATTATTATCAATCGCTTTCTTTTTACGTTTCATTATTGTTTTATATCGATTCTCGCATTGGATAGGTGATTTAGAGGTATTTAATATTAGGCAGAGATCACTGGCTATTTGAGCTCACACTCTTTTTTTCTAAACCTTTTCATCGGCCCAACTAATTCCAAATATTGTTCATATTTATCCAATAATAATTTTGTTTGGGGTTGTCCCCATTCCATACCTATAAATCTGTATTATTGTAACTAGACTTTAAAATAGGTATAGCAAAACATACCACACAACTTTCCCTATACATTTTGTTCTTGTTCCTCTTTGCTGACATTATTATCACTAGGATGGTCATGGTTACTCATAAAATGAGTAAATATACCACATATCCTACATTCTCCATCATTAATTATTCCGCTACAAGAAGCCGCCCGATAATCACGAGTCGTCTTCCACTGAAGTGTCACACTTGGGTAGGGCATGACTTCACTTTACCGTACCATCAATGCACTCAGCGCATAAAGCTCTTAGTGCCACAGGTTTCCACCCCTGGGAATCACCCCTAATCCGTTGGTTATAATTATCTACTTTTTATTTAGAACACGTTTAATACACTAACATAACCTTAAAAAATGTTATTAGTTGATACTTCACTCTACTATTCACTTTGGATCACTTCGAAATTATCTGAACTGTACTAAACAGAACTCATTTAAAAACTGCTATTCCACGTGAACTGGTCGCCTTATCTACACCACAAGATGTCTCTAGAAAATACCAGGAAAGTTCACCTCTTTCCATAACCTTCTCATACAGGTATCTGGAACAATCTAAAAAGTCTCGATCCACCATTTTCTATGGTCTAGAAAAGTCATACTATTAACGCTTCAAAGATGGCGCAGAAGTAATTGAACACATTATACGTTTCCATACGTGAATGCGGATCAAAGTGTGGAGACATACTAATAATACAATCCTACTTATTTATGCAACCCACACCTAGGGGGCGCTAATGTGTAACAATTGCATTGTTTCCAAAATATTCATTTGCTCAAAGTATTGCTAAAAATTCATCATATTCGACTATAATATGCTGTAATGAAAGAGCATGGGTTAGCTGCCCCGGCTTGGATTTGTTTCATATTTGGGAGGTAAGTTCCTATCCATACGAGAATAATTTACCATAAATGCCAGCTTGAAACATTTTTTTTTACAAAAGTTATGAAAGAATTTTGAAATATAAAATTTGATTTTCTCAAGTGTGAATGAGCCGAATCCTAGAGATAAATATACGTGGTCCAAGGCGTTATGACGATTATAAAAAAAATTGATACTTAATAAAGTAAATGAATAGGGGGTAAAAAAAATTTCTTCTTTATGAACTAATTAATGGAACACCTCTATTTTTTTTTCTGTGATATGCTCATGTCCTAAGTAACAACATATGTTCTTTGGAATTAGATTGGAGGATTACTTCATAGTGTAAAAAAATGAATAAATTTTGAAAAATTAAAAAATTTGATTTTCTCAAATGTGAATGATTTGAAACCGGGAGCTAAAACATACGTGGTTCAAGGCGTTATGTCGATTAAAAAAAAATAATACTCAATAAATCAAACGATTAGAGGGTAAAAAAATTATTTGAATTTTGCAAATTTTTTTTCTTTATAAACTATTTGATATAACATCACTATTGTTTTTTTATGATATGCTTATTAGGGTGGAGCGAATTTTTATTTTCTTGAAATCGTTTAGGCACTACTTGTCAAAAGTTGCTTTTTACACCAAGGATTAAATAAATATTTTACTTTTTTTTATCAAAGATCATCTTCAGGGTCCGCCCGACACTTAAAAAAAACATTTAACGTAAATTTCATCCTATTCAAAAAGTATATTTTTGCTTCTTACAACATGCATTTTTATTTTGCATTATCAATAATTAAGGAGTTCTACAGTATCTAAAACCTCCCTAAAAAATTCAACTTGACAAAGGCAGTCTTCAGGGTCCGCCGCGTATCTGAAAAATCGTATTTTTTGGGAGATTACCATAATACTATTAAACATTGCACAATTACATGTGGCAACATGGCCTGGCCGTATCTGTTGTCGGCATATTTCCAATTGTTTTGTATATTATGGTTTCTGATAATTGCTTGTTTATAACCTTAACCAGGCTAGGCGACCTATGCGACAGGCGTCTTTTATTTCCTTAGTTGTTTGCGAAGTGTTATGCGAGGTGGTAGTGCAACGCAAATAATATTAAGTGGTGTTTTTATAGTTAGTGAATTTCATTCTATATTAATAGAAATAGTAGGCAGAAAATGGCAAGTGCAAGTACTGTAAAAACTAGAAAGAAAATTGCTTGTCCTATATTTGGACTAGGAAGTGATTTAGACAAAAGAGTTTTACCGACATATTATGATATTATGAAGTGTTACTTACATATTCGTGATAATCTAATGCCTGAAGTTAATTCTAAGGAAGCAACTTTCTTTGATATTTCTCAGATTCTTATACAGAAAATACAACAACAATGGGATACGGCTTCAATTCCCACCCTCAGTAAGCCAAGAATAGTAACAAAGTTAAAAGACTATCACAAAAAGTATTTGAATATAAAAAAATCTTCACACAAAAAAGACTATTTCAAAATAAAATCTGAATCTTTTTTAAACCATGCAAAATCAACACTTTTTGATATATCTTACTGTAAGTGCAATAGTTTTTTAAACTGTAGTTGTAGTAAAGATAAGAAAATCCCTAAATTGGAACGAGAATTTATTGTCGACCAGAGGACAGTTCGGAAAATGGCTATTGGAAGAGTTGATATTAAAACAACAAAACAAATGGTTAATAAAATAAATTGAAAATTAGCTTTGGAACAAAGGGTTACAAAATTGAAAGTAGACGCAAGTGTTACTCAAGAAGTTGTTGAAGTTGATGTTGACATCGAACAAAAAGACGAAGAATTAATCTCTGAACAAGAAACAGAAACAGAGTTTATCTGTAAAATACAAAATGAACCGTCTACTTCTTCAGGGATTAAGTCATCCCAGATGCGAAAATCTATACCCACAGTGGCTGTAGAATGTGATAGGACTTCTATTTCTGATCGTGCAGCAGCAAGAATTGCTTCTGCTGTTTTAAAAGATTTTGACATCGTGTCGGACTTTGCAAAAAGTAATGTAATAGATAGATCGAAAATTCGAAGGGCAAGAAAGAGACAGAGGAACCTACTTCAAATTGCTGGAAAACGTGAAAGCCAATACCCTCAGTCAGTTTATTTTGATGGCAGAAAGGACAGGACGTTAAAAATGGAACGACATGGTAAAAAATATTATAGAGTAAATGTTGTGAAAGAACATATTGTATTAATTGAAGAACCCAATTCCAAATATATGGGCCACGTAAGTCCAGAATCCGGAAAGTCACGTGGTTGCTCAAAAAGTATACTAAATTACTTAAAGTCAAATGCTGACTTATCACAGCTCGTCGCATTAGGATGTGATGGAACTGTTAGTAATACTGGTATAAAAGGGGGAATTTTGCGACTAATTGAGTTAGATTTGAAGCGAAACTTACATTGGTTTGTATGCCAACTACATGGTAATGAGCTTCCTCTTCGTCACTTGTTTTATAGCGTAGATGGTAAAACGACTGGACCTAAAACTTTTTCAGGTCCAATTGGAACTCTTCTACAAACTTGTGAGACACTACCTGTAGTGGAATTTGATAAAATTGAATCTGAAATACTATTGTTGGAAGTAAAAGATCTAAGTTCTGATCAGAAATATTTACTAGAGATCAGTCAAGCCGTAATAAGTGGAATTGTGTCTGAGGATCTAGAGAAAAGAAATCCAGGCAAGTTGGCGCACGCTCGTTGGGTTACTTTCGCCAATAGAATATTACGACTATATGTTGCCACCAATGATCCTGGCGAAAAATTGAAGAAACTTGCGACATATGTGGTAAAAGTGTATGCTCCTATTTGGTTTCGTATAAAAAAAAAATAATTTGTGTACAGATGGTGCAAATAACTTGTTTCATCTAATAAAACTTACGAGATATTTAGATGAGTGTGACAGAAAACACGTAGACTCTGCGATTGAAAGAAATGCATATTTCGCGCATCCAGAAAATGTACTTCTTTGTATGATTAAAGATGAACAACAACATATTAGGGAGCTTGCCTTACGCCGTATTCTAAAAGCTAGAAGCGCTAAAGCGAAAAGCAACAGGACAGCTATAAGAATCTTCAAAATACCACCGCTCAATTTTGAGGCTGAAGACTACACCGAAATAATAGAATGGCAAAACATTGACGTAACCGATCCACCAGCATTGGCAAAATACTCAGACGAAGAGCTAAAAGGTTTTATAGAAACTGAAGAATCGCCAGAAATTCCGAAGTTTCCGTGTCATACACAAACTGTGGAAAGACATATTAAGCTTGTGACACAGGCTTCGGCATCCGTGTGTGGCCACATTAGAAGAGACGGCTTTATTCGCTCCAAAATTCATTCCCAGAGTTTACGACCAAAATTTGAAACAAAAAAAGAATATAAATGCTAAGACTACACCAGCATTGGTGGGAGGTTGGGTGGTGTAGGGAGGAGCTCGATTAGCAGTCACCTCCACGTGGTGAGCTCTGGGTTATTTTGATAAATTAATCAGAATAAGCGAGGAACTGCTAAGCATACCAATCAAGTTTTCTCAGATATTAATACAGCGAAAATTCAAGGGTTGGGCGCACCCTCAAGACATTTTTTTATTTCAAAAAATAAAACATAATAGTGATTTAGATCACATAAATCAACTTTTTTGCACTAGTGCTAGTTTGATTTAAAAAAAATAAAAGAGTCAAAATTCAAGGGTGGGGCGGACCCTCAGGACATTTTTTTAATTCAAAAAGTAAAACATAAAAGTAATGTAGACTAGAAAATGCAAGTTTTTGGCAGTAGTGCTAGGTCGATTTCCAAAAAAAAGAATTTTGTATTTATTTCGCTCCACCCTAATGCTTATATCCTAAGGAACAACATATATTTTTTGGAATAAGATTGGAGGATTACTTCAGAGTGTAAGAAAATAAAAAAATACATTTTGAAAAATGAAAAAATTTGATTTTCTCAAATGTGAATGAGTCGAATCCGGGAGCTAAAATATATATAGTCCAGGGCATTATGTTGATTATAAAAGAAAAACAATACTCAATGAATTAAATGAATAGGGGGTAATTTTTTTTTTTATTTTGCAACAATTTTTTCTTTATGAACTATTCGATGGAACACCATTTTACACCACTATTTTTTCTGTGATATGCCCATGTCCTAAGTAACATTTATTTTTTGCAATGAGATTGGAGGATTATCTCATAGTGTAAGAAAATACAGAATCAATTTTGACAACCTAATATTTATGTGTTTTCCATGCAGAGGCGAGCACTGAGAGTGATCGCAGGACTCAAATTCAGAGATGATTGCAAATCAAAGTTTATAGAACTTAAAATTTTAACTGTCCCATGTACATATATATTGCAATGCTTATTATATAAAAAAAAAAAACTTAAACGCACACGCAACACGTGACGAAATACACTCATACGAAACACGTCATTGTAATGACTTAATTACTAGCTACTTAAGATTAACAAAAACTAGGGATGGCACTGCATACTGGGGCATCAAGTTCTACAATGCTCTACCCCAAGAAATTATGAAATTCCAGAGGAATCAGAAACCAACATTAATTTTCAGCTCGTGACTCAATAAAATGAGTATTATTAGAATAATACACCCTACTCTAATGTGAAAGACACTTAATCTTTATCACTGTCTTCCTCAATCGCGGGATTCAATTTGCGTTCTGTAAACAATTCAAATACTCATTTTATCAAGTTACAAGCTGAAAATTAACGTTGGTTCCTTATTCCCATAAAATTACATAAATATAAGGAGGCCAAAATGTATTTTTTATTTTCTTACCCTATGAAGTAATCCTCCAATCTCATTCACTCTCACAGAAAAAGAATAGTGGTGGGTGTTCCATCAAATAGCTCATAAAGAAAAAATTGTTGCTAAATTAATTTTTTTTTAATCCCCTATTCATTTAATGTATTGTTCAAACGATACTCATTTTATTGAGTCACAAGCTGAAAATTAATGTTGATTTCCAATGGAATTACATAAATGTTAAGGGACCGAAAGTTATTTTTTAATTCTTTATACTATGAAGTAATCCTCCAATCTTACTCAAAAAAATATATGTTGTTACTTAGATATCACAGAAAAAATAGTGGTATTCCATCAAATAATTCATAAAGAAAAAATTGTTGCAAAATGATATTTTTTCTTTTACCACCTATTCATTCAATTCATACAGTATTAATTTTTTTTTATAATCGACAACGCCCTGGACCACATATATTTTAGCTCCCAGATTCGGCTCATTCACGTTTGAGAAAATCAAATTTTTTCATTTTTCAAAATTTATTTTTTATTTTTTTACACTATGAAGTAATTCTACAATCTTATTCCAAAAAATATATGTTGTTACTTAGAATTTGACATAGGAGCATATCACAGAAAAAAAATAATGGCGTTCCATTAAACAGTTCATAAAGAAAAAATTGTTGAAGAATTAAAAAAAAAATTTTACCCCCTATTCCTTTAATTTATTGAGCATCAATTGTTTTTTATAATCGACGACATAACTCCCTGGATCACATATATTTTAGCTCCCGGATTCTGCTCATTCACATTTGAGAAAATCAAATTTTTTCATTTTTCAAAATTCTTTCATAACTTTTGTAAAAAAAAAAAATTTTAAGGTGGCCATATTTATGTGCTAAATTGTGGGTATAATCACATGATTTTAAAGCGAGCTATTTTAAAAAGTATAGGTCATATTTATAAAAGTTGCACATAAACGGAAACTAGAAACTTTAACTTAGGAAACGTGTGCTTTTATATTGTTAAAAAGTAATATTGTCATAGATAAAAAAAATGCTTAACATGTACCTTAGAAACGATGTCAGCTCGCCACTTCAATAATTATTTTGCACTAGTTAAAATCAAAAATAGGGAAAACCAATACAGACAAGTCCTAACTTAAACATTCACCCATATTATGAAACAAGAAAAAGTCTCATTAGACCCTTCATGTACTAGAAAGCTCGAATTAAATTTTGCGGTGCACTTTTCACATGTTTACTGATATTCTGACATTTATTTTTCATAGTATGGAATTTTATAAGATTTCTTCAGCTAAAAGTTGTTGTCTTAGTTCGGTTACTGTCTCATAGATGACGCAACAGAAAAAGGGAATTATCTGAATTTTATATTTTTATATAGGGTGGACAAAAAAATCAATAAAATGGATCCAATATAAATCGATATAATCGTTAATAATCATTATTCCCCACAGTTATTTTTTTAAAACATCTGCTCTAAAAAAGTCAAATTTCACATTTATTCTTGGTTTTAAACATTTATTAAGTTTTAAAGGTTTGCAGCTGTTCTGCATTTACAAATGTGAAATTTGAAAATGTATAGGCTCTTTAGGAAACTTCCGATGTTTAATAATACCTACAATAATGACATACTGTTTATGTTTTCGTGCACTAACGTAAATTTCTTTGTTTTGGATGAATTACGGTAAAAATATATTATTTTAACATGGACAAAAAACGGTTGTTTGTTTATACTTATATTGAATGCAACCGCTATTAGGATAAATTGTTTTGGTAAATGTTCGAGAAGTAAAGAAATCTGATGAGCTAAAAACCTTGTGTAGAGTCGTGAGATCCCATTTCTTTACTGACTTAATGTTACCGAAGGTAACTAACTATACTTGTTGTATTCGTGAAACAAGCATTCGCTCCGGCATTTATTCGATTTTTCATATTTCAGATTATATCGATTACAAGAATTAATATATTTCAATTATGTCGATCTGTTAGCGCTATATTTATAAAACTATTTTATGAAAAAACATGACATTTCGTTATAATAACTGACAAGAATCAAACCAAATAATACTTTATACACAGGGTGGACACCAAAACATAAAAGAAATGTGACAGGGAAGCATAATGAGTATACGTAAGTGGAATATAGTTGACGCTCTTTAAGAAAGAGAACCTGTTATAACTTTAAAATTAGATAAAGTATACAATGTGGTAAAAGAAGAAAATAATAATCTCCAGAATAATTAATAAGTAAAAAGTGCCAAATATATTATACAATATTATATTATCTGTACATATTTATAGAATATCTTACTAGGATACAAAGTATATATGACGTACTAGGTAGGTACTGATAATATTAATGAAATTGTAATAACAGTATCACTAATATCACAGAAGAAAATAAGCAAGGGCCGCTTTATCAATGCGAGGATAACAAGTTATCCTATAGTCAAAGCACAGTTTGTAATAATACGATAGGGTCGCTTCCTCTGACAGTGATAGCCTCACTCCTGCTATCGACGCGTGAACTAACTCGGTAGGGGAAGTGTCCTACTATATTATTAAACTATTATTTCACTATAGGATGACACTACTTATCCACGCATTGATAAATTGGCCCTCACACATCTTCAGTACAGAACAGAAGGTTTTATTATTCAGTGACAAGCACGATTTCACAGATGACAGATTGATCGACGAAAACAACAATATGCTCAATCGCATCTTCTTTTTTTTTATGTTTTGTCAAAAGTGATGGGTTATAATAATTATTTAGAATATATAGCATATTGTGCGAAAGTGCAGAATAATGCAAATTTCTTACGAGTTGTGGTACGAGCGTTATTACAATAAACTATGTACAAAAGCATGTTTTTGAGGTAGCCGTAGAACAAGTAATTGAAGCTCTGTGCATCCAACTGACGTCAGTCACCCATAATATAGGTCAACATTGTACTGTTCTCAGTCACATGGTTTTCGTTACATAAAAATTCAAATTTCATATATTTAAGAATCCTCTTTTGCGACTTTTTTTTATTATAGTGTAAAACTTAACTTTAATTTTTCCCGATTTGAATCAAATTTTACTCAAAGATACAACATGTTAGGATCTACTTATGACTATATGTACTAAAAAAATGAAAAAAGCATATTAAGCATCTTTTATTCGTAAATTTTACTAATGTAACCTGAACTGTCAAGTAATTGAGAAGTAGTTTGTAAATTTATTTTTGCTTTTTGTGTATTCTGAAAATTCTACAATCAATATCTTAAATTTCATGAAAATTTGGATTTAATCATTTTGTGTAGTTCTAAACAATTTTCATTTAATTTTTTTTTTAGTTTTTTCAGTTTATTATTTAGAAATTTTGTTCAAATTGGATAAAATTTAAAAAGTTTATAAGGTGGTATAATACTATTATGGCAAAATAATTAAACCATTTTTAAAATTTATGCATCTTCCCCATTAAAGTATGTGCACCTTGCTTACATTATATAATTTATGAAATTTTCATAATATTTATTATTCAAATAAATGTACAAATACTATATAGTGTAGTAATTTGTATTATGTCTTCCCGTAGCCATTTTGTGCAGGTTGTTTGAAACATACTTAAATTAAGCTTAAGGTGGCCATTCCCTAGAAAGAGACCTCCAATAGGGAAATATTTATTATTTTTGGCCATAACTTTTTTTTCTTAGTACGTATATTTATTAAAATTATAAGAGCACCTAAGTAGAACCATAACAAGACTGTTACTATGAATTTTCAGTCAATAATTTCCGCGACTTGCAAAATAGCTAGATTTAAATTTAAGAATTATGTCAATCTCCCTATTTCGTAGTTTTGAATCTAGCTATTTTGCAAACCACTGAAATTATTGAGTGAATATTCATAGTAATAGTCTTGTTATAGTTTTACTTAGGTACTCTTATAGTTTTTTAAAATATATGTACTAAGATATAAAAGTTATGAACAAAAATAATAGATATATCCCTATCGGATGTCGCTTTCTAGGGAATGGCCACCTTAAATGAAGTACTAAGATGTGTTATGTCTTCATTTTATTATCTTAATTTTTTACCTTGAATTTATGGTCAAATGTCAATATTACTGATTTTTTGCGTTTATCTTTATCTATTGTTCAGGCTATGAACATATTAGTTTGGAAAAATTAAAGTGGCTTGAAAGAGTACTATCCCATAGAGGCGACCGATATTTTTTTAGGGAGTTTTCAATAGAGATGTTTGAAAAAATTACACTGTCATCCGCTTTTCATGAGTATATATTTCACGAATTAGGAGCGGGATTTATTTAAAATTTAGGCGGTACGTGCAGACTGAAAATGTGATTGCATTGAAGTAGTGAACTTTGATATCGCTCATTACAGTGTGGCGTTACTATAAGGAAAATTTGAAGAAAAAATTACTTTTTTATAGAAATTCTTATTTTAGATTTGTATTCACTACCATCAAAAACCCATTTTCACCAAATTTGAACAAAATATATACTGGCTTCTCAATAGGTGGCCAAATAAAGGGACATGGGATGGGGAAATCATTTTTGGCCATAACATTCTTTCGTACTACGTATATTTAAAAAAAAACATAAGAATATTACTATGACTTTTCATTCACTTTACTCAACTGGTTATTTTTATACTTAGGTAATATTATAGTTCTTTTTTAAATATACGTTACCAAGTAAAAAAGTTATTGCCAAAAATAATAAATATTTATGTATGGAATGTCCCTCTCTTGACCATCGCCATCTTATTAGATTTCATACAAATAATTGCTCTAAACCGTAGTCCAATGAATATGTTTGAAATACTTTGGGGTTTCTTTCAGTATATATTTTTTACATTTTAAAATTTTTTAATGATTTTCAAGGGGATTTTTTAAAGAAAAAAAACTTTATTTATACAGGGCGGTCGTTCTAAAAAATTATTAACTACGAAACGACATATGAGAATAATAATCGGAATGTAGGTATCACTGTTATTACAAAGGAAACCTGATAACTTTTGGCCAAGAAAATATACAGAGTGCTCATCCGACAGCAAAAATTCAATATTAAATAAAAGGTGACAATTCTGTTAACTATATGCCAAATATTATTGCCATCTGTCACATTTTTAGTTGTACATGCACGTAGTGGAGTGGAAGTATAGTAGTGGAAAATTGTCAGTTTCTCTTTTTTTACAATGACATGAAACGTGGAAATTTTAAATTTCAGCGAAAAAATTTTTTTTTCATTATCTATTCCCTTTAGACGGTCCACCCTGTATATTTTTGTTCGAGTCTTATTACAGTAGATATTATAAATAAATTGTAATATAATAGATATATGTAATAATATAATAATTATAAATGCCAATATTTCACATGAAAGCTCTTCTGGATCCAGAATAACATTCAAATGTACCTTTGACCTATAAATTAAAATCCAGTAAAATAATGAGAAATATATTTCGACCCAAGGGTTTCGATATGGAAGGGGGGAAAGGGGATCGGCATGCGGTTAAAAGCAGGTAGATAGATGTTTTTGTTGTTTACATTATTTCGATTTGGAACACTTGTTATTTGGATTGCTCAAGCGAAGTAATGTTTACAACTGGATTAGTTTATAGGATTCTTTATTGAATTTTCACGAATAAACATCTATAGTAAATGATTCGTCGGCTACCCGCTAGGTACCACCACTTAACGGATGGTTAACGACTACCCTTTTCTATGACGTTGTCGAGGTTGTTCTCTTTTGCGAACATGGCGCCCTTAAGTTGAAATTTGGGGTAAATTATTCTTGCATTGGTAGGAACTTACCTCCCAATATAGATCAAATCCAAGTAAGGGCAGCTAACCCATGCTTATCCGGCTACGCTCTTATTTTCAGAGAATTTCTAGTAACAATAAAATTTAGAACTATTCATGAATATGCAAATAGGGCGCAACATTGTCTTTTTCGAAAACAGCAACCCTTGAACCAATTTTCCATAATTTAATTTTCTGACCTGAGCGCCCGGACTAACACAAATGCACAAATTTTTCAAGAATTATATTTTTCTGAAAGTCAGTAACAGAATAGTTTCCTATACAGGCTGTTCGTGCACTATGGGGCAATACTTTGCATTGATACTAAAAGTACCTCTAACTTTTTTCCTGGGGTGCCCCCTTTTCACTCTTCAGGGTACATTTTGAAACGGTTTGTACCTGTAAATTTTAATAGAAGTTAATTTTTGAAACTCACAGTGGCATTTCTAAATTCCTAGAATAACTTCCTCAAAAAAAAGATATTCCTGTTTGACACCGATAAAGCGTTTTCACGAAAAATTGATTTTAGTGATAGTAGTGGCTATCAGAAAAAAAACTTTGGTAGTTGACTAGTCGAGTGTGGGCATACCGCAGAATGCTTTTAAACTCGTTAAGCTCAAAATTGAAGTGGTCTGTAGGTCAGAAAATTATGTGTAAACTGATGTGTCATAATAGAAGAACAAAGTTCATTGGGAATTAATATTTGAAAATTACTAGTAAAGTGCTCTGCGTGATAAATTATCGTGCAACAACAAACCATAGGTAAGCACCAGTGACAGATTAATGAAGTGAAGTGAGTTACAACAAACTGGAATGGATTTGGAAAGAGTCGAGTACAATTTAAACTGACTTGTGTCATGGCCGCTAAAACGTCTGAACTAAGATTTTATTTGATGCATAAGTAGTAATGCCAGTAGTTCTCAAACAGTTCTGTTCTTCTGTAACAGCAATGATTTCGCTAAATAATTATAAAAAAATAGTAAAGATATAAAATGTTAAGATTATTAATTTAGCAACTTTGTTATTTTAGTGGAATTCTGATTATACAGTGTCCGCCATAAAGTTGGCTACATATGGGAAAAAACTGTATTATTAAAATTTCTAAGAAACTCTATTGGGGGTTCGTTAAAAAATAATAGGTACTTTTAGTATTATTTTAACCCGAACTAGAGTCGGGTCTACTTTAAAATGACCGATGTATGAATTAATATTGCACATATGTTTTCACTATCTCTTGCACACAAACTTAAAGCAATAGCCTAAAGACATTGTCAATGTATGTCTACCAAGATTCTTTCCCACTTCTTTTGAGACGGAAATATGAAATGTACACTGAGGAGTGAGAAACATAACCGCATAAGCTCAGTGATTCTCAACTGCATGATTTAACGATGAATATTATTTATTTCCGTGAACTAACACCACTCTAAATATGAAAAACGTCTTTATATAAAATATTTAAGTTATTTTTAGTGCTAAATAGTATCCATCAAACGAACAATGTCAAACGACTAAGTCTTACAATTTTCTATTACGTACATATTACACGTTTTAGATTAGAATAAACAAAGGTCGCGTAGCTCAATTGAAGATCCTCGAACAGTAATAAATGTATGGGGTAGTTGCGTGTTCGAATCCTCGTGTACTTTTTTTTTTTTTTTGATTAAGCTCTATTAAAAGTTAATAATTTACCTTCTAAAATTTATATTTTATTAAACCACGCCGTAAGTTTTGTTAAAACTTTATTTTCTCAAAAAATGTGTCTTTTATTACTACTAGCGCGTGTTTAGCTCTAATAAAACCAACTTTCTTATTTTTTATTATTAATACACAAATGGTCAAACGTGCGTCGAGTAGACAAATTGTTCAAGTATAGTGTTGTACTGTTTATGAAAACGTGTCGTAAATTGTTTAAGTGTAGTGTTCAAATGTTTTCGTGTTTATGAAAACGTATCAATGCATTGTTCTTTCAGAATTGTTTTAATTTATTTGTTTTAAAATTATTGTTAATTTTTTAAATATTTCTCAACCAGGATTTTTGTTTATTACCGCTAAAAGAAAAATAATTTATTTTTGTTATTCCCATAGATTTCAGATTTTTTTCTGTTACATGAAATATTTCATTTTTACTAACATCGTTTCCCCTACTAATACAACAATCCTATCCTTTCCTGGCAAGAAATGCCCATGCCTCCCCGTGTTTCTTACTGGACTGTAGCAATATTAGTCTTTGATTTCTTTTTCTGATCACTCATTGTTATTAACTGAATTGGGCAATTCATTTTTTGTTATCAGTTTCATTTGAGCCCGAACCTACATACCAACAGTGTCCGTCATAAAGTTGGCTACATATGGGAAAAATTTGTATTATCGAGATTTCTACAAAAAAAAATACTATATTGGGGGGTTCGTTTCTTTTACTTCCCTCGCATACCAAAGGGAAGCATTGTATTCGAGAAAAAAAATCACCCTCCGAGATTTTTTCGGATTATCACGTTTTAGATCATATAGGTTACGAAAATATAGGTTTTTTTCAATTCCGTCTGTCTGCCTGTCTGTCTGTCTGTTGGTGCATCAACTAAAAAACTACTTGACAGAGAACAGTCAAATTTGGTAGATAGCAGATGCTTCTGTCAGTGAAGAAATGCTTAAACTTTCACTGGAAAATATACAGGGTGGACCGTCTAAAGGAAATAATGAAAAAAAAATGTTTTTTGCTCAAATTTAAAATTTCCACCTTTCATGACATTCTAAACCTACTTCAGAAAAAAAAATAGATATTTTTTTTACGAACATTTCTGAAAAATTTTCTTACCACTAGAATAGATGAAAAAAATATTTTTTTTGCTCAAATTTAAAATTTCCACGTTTCATGGCATTCTAAACTTATTAAAAATAAAAAAAATCGAATTTTGAGAAAATTTGAAATCTTTTACCACTACTATAGAATAGATGAAAAAAAATTGTTTCATGACATTCTAAGCTTATTTCAGAACAAAAAAACATTTTTGAAAAAAAAATTACCACTAGAAGAGATAAAAAACATCCCTCTTACTCAAATTTAAAATTTCCACGTTTCACGGCATTCTTTTTTTTGCCACTACTATGTAACTGATGGAAAATTTTGTTTTCGCTGAAATTTAGAATTTTTACGTTTCATGACATTCTACGCCTATTCCAAAAACTTTCGAAAATAAAAAATGTACACGTTTTTGCCCACTACAAAATACAAGATAGATGACGGACAAAATTTGTTATTGCTCAAATTTTAAATTTGCAGGTTTGATGGCATTCTTTTTTTTTACCACTACAGAATTGATGGAAAAATTCATGACATTCTAAGCCTATTCCAAACACTTTTGAAAATTAAAAAAAAAAAGGGAAAAATTTGCAAATATTTGCCCACTACAAAATACAAAATTGATGACGGAAAAAATTTGTTTTTGCTCATTCTAAACTTACTTCAAAAAAAATTTTTATTTTTTTTTAATTTAATTAAAAAAAAATTGTTAAAAATATTTTTACCACTACTAGAGAACAGATGATCAAAATTTTGTTTACCACTAGAATACACGAAAAAAAGATGTGTTTGCTTAAAATTTCCACGTTTCATAAAATTTTTTAAACCTATTTAAAATAAATATATGAAATTTTTTAACCACTACTAGTACTACTACTATACTTCCTCTCCACTACGTGAATGTGGAACTGAAAATGTGACAGATGGCAATAGTATTTGGCATATGCACCTATTATAGTTTTATTGAAAAATGTACAGGTTGGTCATTCCAAGAAACAATTCAACCATGGCGGACATTTGTAAAGGTATAGTCGGGTAAAATTTAAAAAGACCGTTGTATGAATTAATATTGCACATACGTTTTCACTATCTCTTGCACACAAACTTAAAGCCATAGCCTAAAGACATTGTCAACGTATGTCTACCAAGATTCTTTCCCACTTCTTTTGAGATGGAAATATGAAATGTACACCGAGGAGTGAGAAACATAGTCATAAGCTCAGCGATTCTCAAACTGTGTGATTTGACGACGAATATTATTTATTTCCGTGAACTAACACCACTCTAAATATGAAAAACGTCTTTATATGAAATATTTAAGTTATTTTTAGTGGTAAATAGTAAATATTCATTCGTTAAACGAACAATATCAAACCACTATGTTTTACAATTTTCTATTACGTACATAGTACAAGTCTTAGAGTACAGAACAAAGTAACTAGCCTAGCTCAATCGGTAAGATGCTCGATGCAACAAATATAAATGCGGTTGGTGAGAGATCGATCCCCAGCACTTCTACTTCTTTTTTTTTTTTCATTAAGCTCTATTAAAAGTTAATAATTTTCATTCTATAATTTTTATTTTATTAAGCTGCGCCTCGAGTTTTGTTAAAACTTTATTTTCCCCAAAAATGTGTCTTTTTTTATTTTGTCAACTATAGTCTGTTTTTAAACCAGGAGGAGCGTTTTAAATTTAACGCGCTAAATCATACATCTGTGATTGGACAGGCCCTCGCCAGTTTTACACAAGGCAATAGTCGTACATTTTGACATACTGTAAAAATTTTAATTTCATGTCATAAACTATTTGGTTATAATTTCTATTTTATTGTTTGCACATTATACATCAGTTTTTAATTCCTTTTGTATAAATCTGAAGGTAAAGGCGGCTAATTACTTGGTGCCTTTGTATTGTGTAAATGGTATGGATGCTGTATAAAATATCTAGAGGTCAAATGGAGGTCAATGCATTATATAATGTAAAAAAATGCACACAAAAACACTATAGTCATGTATTGTTGGTTGCCCAAAATGCCAAAACGGTTTTAGTGTATTTTCTAGTTACTTTTATGGTGTGAATGGAACTTTCATGTTTACTCCTCCTGGTTTAAAAACAGACTATAGAATTTTTATTTATTACCGCTTAAAAGAAAAATAATTTATTTTCGTTATTCTCATAGAGATTTCAGATTTTTTTTTTGTTATATGAAATATTTTATTTTTACTGACATCGTTTCCCCTACTAATACTACGACCCTATCCTTTCCTGGCAAGAAATGCCCAAACCTTCCCGTGTCTCTTGCTGGACTGTAGCAATATTAGTCTTTGATTTCTTTTTCTGATCACTCATTGTTATTGACTGAATTGGGCAATTCATTTTTTGTTATCAGTTTTATTTGTGCCCGAACCTATATACCTACAGTATCCGTCGTAAAGTTGGCTACATATCGGAAAAATTTGTATTATTGAGATTTCTAAAAAATTCTATATTGGGGGTTCGTTTCTTTTTTTACATGCAAATACCTTTATTCACCTAAAATACATACAGTTTTTGTCGAAACTAATCAAATATTTGTGAAATAGACACAAGAGTTTATGATTTTTCATATAGTAATTAATGGTAGGGGTAAAATTTGCACTTTTTATTTTCCTCATATCTGCTCGATATATATATTTACGCACTTTACCTCAAAAAAAGGTACAAGGTCAATTGAATTCATTTTTGTGGCAGAGTTCAGAAAGGCATTTAGAAAAAACAGTACCTTTTATTTTTTAGCGGAAATGTTTGGTTTAAATTTTGGACCAATAATTGGCCAATTAATGGCCAATTTAATTTAATTAATTGAAAAATTTGTTATCATACACAATATGCCATAGAATTAGACGAAAATAGTTACTCTGGGGTTTTTGAAGTCGCTGATCACCAATCTGAAGTCCGATTTGGGGAATTCAAAATGGCGGACCGGAAATCGGGCCATTTTCCATAAGAAATGACAATGGATATCTTGGCCTTCAAAATCTGTGCTAGGAGGTTTTCGAGGTTGCTGATTACGAATCTGAGGTCTGATTTGGTAAATTCAAAATGGCGGACCGGAAGTAGAGTTCATTTATCAAGAAAAACTCGCATCTTTTTCTCTTTTGGACTGAAAATGAGTACTCGGGGGTTTCTGAGGTCTCTGATAATGAATCAAAGGCCTAATTTACGAAATACAAAATGTGGGACCGGAATAACACTCTATTTCTCCTGAAAACTCGTATTATTTTCTTTTTTGGGCTGAACGTTGGGGGGCACTCGGAGATTCTCGTTATCGCTGATAACGAATCTGATGTCCAGTTAGGGAGAATTCAAAATGGTGGACCGGAAGTAGTATATTTTTCAGGAAATACTTTTTTATTTTTTTTTTATTTTAAAAAATACGAGGTTTTCCGAAGAGATTGACTGTTCCTCCCGTGTCCGCCATTTTGAATTTCGTAAATTGGACCTCTGATCCTTAAAAACCCCTGAGTACTCATTTTCAGCCCAAGAACGAAAAAATATGAATTTTTCCTGATAAATTGACTCTACTTCCGGTCCGCCATTTTGAATTTACCAAATCAGGCCTTGCATTAGTAATCAGGGACCCCGAAAACTCCCGAGTACAGATTTTCAAGGCCAAGATATCCATTCTCATTCTTCTTATGGAAGATGGCCCGATTTCCGGTCCGCCATTTTGAATTTCCCAAATTGGACTTCAGATTGGTGATCAGCGACCCCAGAAACCCCCGAGTAACCATTTTCGTTTAATTATATGGCATATTGTGTATGATAACAAATTTTTCAATTAATTTAATTAAATTGGCCAATTATCGGAAAAGAAATGAAACCAAACATTTCCGCCAAAAAATAAAAGGCACTGTTTTTTTAAATGCCTTTCTGAACTCCTTGCAACAAGAATTAAGTCAATTGACCCTGTACCTTTTTTTTGAGGTTTTCAGATTTTTCATGCTAAAATGACGCGACTATATGGAGTCCTTGTATTCTATTTGCACTTTTTCTTCATAAAATTTTTCGATATCTTAACAATTTGACCCATTTTTCGGTACCACCGTCAACTATTTTTTACAGTCCTGCCAAACCGGTGATCGCATGACATGTGTCATGTGTCATGCATAAACAAATCCCCAATAGAGTTTTTTAGAAATGTAAAAAATACAATTTTTTCCCATATGTAGCCAACTTTATGGACACTGTATAATCAGAATTCCACTAAAATTATGAAGTTACTAAATTAATAATCTTAACATTTTATGATAGTATCTTTTATATATTTTTAAAATTATTTAGCGATATCATTGCTGAGAACTGTTTGAGAACTACTGGTATTTCTTATGCTTTAAATAAAATCTTAGTTCAGACGTTTTAGCGGCCATGACACACGTCAGTTTGAATTGTACCCGACTCTATTTGCGCAAGCCTTCCACAGTCCTGCCAAACCGGTGATCACATGATATATGTCAAAATGTAATTTTTTGTTGTTGGACATGCATAAACGAACCACCAATAGAGTTGTTTAGAAATGTCAATAATACAATTTTTTCCCAAATGTAGCCAAATTTATGGCAGACACTATTCCACTAAAATGACAAAGTTACTAAATTAATAATCTTAACATTTTATGATATCTTTTCTATTTTTTTTTAATAATTATTTAGCGACATCATTGCTGTTACAGGAGAACAGAACTGTTTGAGAACTACTGGCATTTCTTATGCATCAAATAAAATCTTATTTCAGACGTTTTAGCGGCCATGACACAAGTCAGTTTAAATTGTACCCAACTCTATATACTTCTGAAGTAATGCCCCATAGTCCAGGGATAACCTGTCTGGTGCGAATTTTAAACACTATGAAATTTCACATTACCCTCAACTTCTGGTAAGCCAAAAAAGCTATCGCAATAGTTTGGTAGTTTATATGTTGTCTGAAATTGAGGGGAAGACAGAATTTCAAAGCTAAGTTATCAAAAATGTATGTATAAAACTGCACTTACTTTATTCTGAATGACAGCACAGAAAACATATAATCCAGCAGCATCAGCCAGATTGCTTATACGTCTTATTGATGTAGTAAAATCTAGTAAAAGATTTTCTGTATTGCAGATTGATATATAAATTTCTATATAATTCTCTAAAATTTCCTTGAGGTCTTCAGTATATTTAACTACAGCTTGTGATATATACATCTGTGTGGCTAGTACAGTAACTCGATGGCAGTTTTTCCATATTTTAGATATTTTGACTCGCTTCTTAGCAAATCGCTTTACTAGTTGCAGACCTTCCTCAAATTTCAGTTCTTTCAACTAAAAAAAATGTTCATCTTATAAAGTCACAAATTCTTAATTAGATTTATGTCAAAACAAATATAATTTATCTCTATGAATTAGATATTTAATAAATTACTCACCAGAACAACAATTTTTTGCCTTTCTTGAAATTTATAAAGCAAAGCAATATAAATATCAAAAATAAACCACATTTGAGTTTCAGTTGCATTAAGGCTGAAGTTTTGTGTTTTCGATAATTTATTACAATTCATAAATGCTGTTACTAAGTTTAAGGCTAAATCTTCACACTGTGACTCACAAAGCTTTTTCAAACGAACAGAAATTACATAAGCTGTTTCTACACAGAAGAATTCAATTTCTAAAAAAGAAGAAAATTATTTCATAATTTAAGGCACTTATATTTTCACACTGTTTACATTTCGAAAATCTACTTATCAACGGAAATGTGCTGTTGAAAGTGAGCCTTTGGAATTATTGCATAATTGGAATTTGAGCTGAAATAACAGATTTGAAGCAAAATGAAATTTCGTTTTACCTGATGGACCAATTTCTGCATCTTTTGTTTTCATAAGTGTCATTAAAACTGGATCTTCCCATGGGTTTTTCACAACATCAGCCAATTTTTTACATCGTGTTGCAAATCCACTGTTTAATTTTAACAGTTCGTTTTGAGCTTTTTCAATTTCGTTCAGGAGTTTAACTTGGTGTGTTGCTAAAATGAGTAATACTTCCATTAGTAATAAATTATTAAATTGTAACTGTGTTTATTAAAAAATAGCGAATTTACTATTAATTATGATTTTTTCTGTCATTTCTAATCAGTGGAGGAGCTACTGCATAGCACGGTTGTGCAATGCATAAGGGCCCAAGCCTACAAGGCAGCCCAAAATTGACTTTTGACCTTCAAAGCAAAACTTCAGAATGTTCTGTTTTAGTTTTCTTCATGATTTTTACTTGACTTATCAGATGATTTATTACATTTTATAAAAACTCGAAGAATGTCAGTTATTTTGACTTGATAATAATCATCCAAGAGTTTTTACGGTGGTTGAATAGGAATCTAATGTTAAAAAACAAGCATTATACTCTTCGCCGATTTACTACACTTGTTATATAATTGTTGCATATTCTATAGGACACTCTTTGCAGTTTTTTTTTTGTAAATGATATCAGTTGCAAACATTTTTGTTTAATTACAAAAAAAAAATATATTTTTTTTCATTTAAAAAATTAATAACGTTTTTATTTATTGATCGATTTTGTTAAAAAACAATAGGGTTCTTCCTCTATCTAACACTAACTTACTGCCCAAATTTCAATACAATCGGACTTTTCGTTCTTAAGTTCGCTTACAAGAAACGTGACGGACGGACGGACGGACAGACGGACGGACGGACGGACAGACAGACAGACGGGCGGACATTTTGAAAGTTGTTTAGAATTCGATCACCAACACGGTGATATAATTTTTTTTTTCCCTACGAGCAATATTACCGGTTTTAATAATAGAACTTTATTTATACTGCACATCATACAGAATACAATATTCCACTTACATGGTGTACAGGGTTTTTACTACAAGCTAAGAATTAAGAAACAGTACTGTGGAGGAGAAACATACGTTAAAAATATAAAGCTACAACTAGTATTACATATAATTTAACTGTTTACTTCTGCTGATATTAAAAAAATCTATATCTAGATTTTTTATAAATTCATTTGTGGTAATGAGACATTGGCCAACAGGCGAGATAGTGTTTGTTATTTTAAAAATATTATTCCTTTTTCTTAATCTAATATCGGGAACATTAATAGCAATTTCAGCTAAAATGTCGGGGTCATTAATTTTATTAAAAACGTTAAATATAAACAATACTTCAGAGTTATTTCTTCTTTTCTGGAGTGAATTAATATTAAAATCTAAAAGTTGCGTTGTATAAGATATAAACAATGGCCAGAAATTATATTTCCTAAAGAATAAAGTCCTCAGTAGTCTTTTTTGAATTTTTTCTAGCAAATCAGAGTATAAGATAGTTTTTGGGTTCCATATTATGGCCCCGTATTCTAGTTTAGAATGAACATATGAATTAAATAACAATATACAGGTATCATAGTTAAACTCTTTACTAGATCTAGTAATAAAACTAAGCTTTCTGTAACACTCGGAGACTATATCTAATACATGGTTGTTGAAGCTAAAATTATTCGTAAATTTGACACCCAAGTCTTTTATTTCAAAGACACGATCTAACATCGTGTTATTGATTATGTAGTCATTTATAATAGGATTTTTTTTCCTTTTTTGATCGAATGCAATATACTCTTCGTTTTGTATTTGCGAAGAGTATAATTAATAGAAGTCTGCGCCGCCGCCGTTAAAATATAAAAAATTTACGCCGCCGCCGCCGAAATGTTTTTAATTCACGCCGGGAATTAAATGCTCTTAGTAAAGTTGACTATTTGACTGTACAAATAAAAAAATATATTTTAGAAGATGATGTAAAAATCAAACCAAGTCTCAAATCCAGTAATGGAAAGGATTGTGCCAAGAAAGATCAGTCTGTCCCTGTACAAAAGGACAGTTATATCTTATCATTAGTAAAAAAGCACACAACTTCTAGGCAAAAAAGGACGCCATCTTTAGAAGCTGAATGTCACTCATATTTAGGGGAAGCCAAAAACGCTTATACCATCAAAGATGACAATGATGTTTTGTCTAATTGGAGAGAAAATAAGTGGATTTTCCATATTTGTCTATATTAGCTAAGACAATTTTTTGTATTCCAGCTACAACTACACCTAGCGACAGGATTTTTCCTGTTTCTGGCATGGTAGTTTCTGCCAAAAGGGCAAGATTAAGTCCCAGTCATATCTACAGAAATATTTTTTTTCATGATAATTACAAACTTATAAAAAATTTTGCATCATCTCCTACAGCTAGCCATAACCTTGCCTCAGCTTCGACTCAATAAATGAGTTGTGCTGTGCCAGTGAATTGTGATATGAGTCGAATTCTGCCTATTATTGTTGGTTACTCTGGTTAAACTAAGAGTATTATTTTTGTTTGTGTTTTACAAGAATATAATATATTTATTTATTTTTGTTTTCAAGTTAGACTTGAAAACTGTTGGTTTTGTATTTTTTTTTCGTCCGTTTCTCGGGTAATGTGACGAATGTAGCGGGCCAGATGCCAAGCTTCAATTGTACCTTTCAAGAAAGATCTTACAATGTGCGCATTTTGCAACAGCGTAGCTTTTTGCATCAAGTGGTAGATGTCTTCTGATAGATTTAGAATTTTCAAATTTTTCTTCAGTGTCTTAAGGTCAAGTCCAGTAGAAGAAATTAATAAAGGGACTACAATAGCAACTTCAAGATTCCACAATGGCTCTATTTCGCGGGCTAAAGCCTCATATTTGTCCATCTTTTCATCATATTTTCGACATAAATTGTGGTTGTTTTGGATAGATATGTCAATCAGATAAGCCTTTTTCTTAGTTGTGTCTATAAGTGTTATATCGGGTCTGTTGTGCACGATGGTCTGTTAGTATACCCTTGTCCCAGTATATTTTGCAGTTGCTGTTTTCTTCGACTGGGTTAGGTACGTGCCGATAATACTCAGTTAGTATTATTATTATTATTATAAACTATAATATAATATGATGCATTGATAGTAGAATGAAGACAAAGTTAATTTATTTCAACTGCAAAGTATTGTCACATTTTTCGTTCACTTTACTGTCAATATTTTAAATTTTAGGGGCGCCGCCGCCGAAAAATTTTTTTTGGCGCAAATGTCTAATAATTAATAAACAAACTGGCTGCTCCAAAATGCCAATATTAAGGACAAAATCATGCAATATTAGATACAATAGGAATTCGACGAAATTCAAAATACTTTCAGATTTTCAAAAGATAATTTTTACTCAGAACACTCTGTTTGAGTTGAGAGTGAGCTCAAATTACTAGTGTAATTTTGGATCAAATGAAACAGAAAATCAACAAAATGCGTTGATAGATATTATTGTATAGTTGTTGTTTCTGTTGTATAGTTGTTGTCTCCACATATTTACTGCACATACAAAACCTCAAAGCTGTGCCCTTACGTATAGGTGGGAGAGTGGGGCATGTTCAAATTTGGTAGAAAATGGTAAATCATAAATATAATCATAATATTAAAGAGCAGTTGGTGCGAGCCCCTTCCTCTTTGCGATCTTAAGGTACATGCCGTCGAGACGCGCTTCATTTCGCCGGTCCGTGCCCGTCTCGAAAGTGATCGGGACGGAATTCTACAGTGTATAGGCTATACTCGGTTCCGGTATTTTTCCGGGTTTTTCCGTTACAATCGGACGAAAGTCACCTATCTCTCTCGCCTGCTTTTTTGGGGAATGAGCAGTCGAGGGGTAAAAGAGAAAATAGGGGAAGGCGATTTGGTATTTCGTAAACGTCAAAAATGTACGATTTCCTTTCGCTCCTGCCGGGCTTAATTTTCGATTTCGACCTCGCAGTTTGCGGCTAGCTATAACTAGAATCTCTCCCCGTTCCGCCGCGATGCCGTACGGCGCTCCAAAATATGTATTTCGAAAAATACGGACGTTTTAGGATTGCACGTTTTTGCACTGTTTCGGCTCCGAAGCGCGTCTCATTTTTTCGGTTTTTCGCCTATAACTCGAAAACGGTCCGAGCTAGCTCAAAATAAAAAAATCTCAAAGGACAAGAGCGTTTCTTTCCGCTTCCTCCGGTATCTTCAAAATTTCCGTACGTGTCTTCGTTTCGGAGATATCGGCCGAAA
The DNA here is from genome assembly GCA_963583905.1 of Stenurella melanura. NCBI lineage: Eukaryota > Metazoa > Arthropoda > Insecta > Coleoptera > Cerambycidae > Stenurella > Stenurella melanura. The sequence continues at coordinate 63,124,993 of OY757318.1, forward strand.
GGTGCGGCGGTGCAAAAAGGCGGAAAATTGGACATTTTTACCTTTAAACCTCCATAACTTCTAAACGGGGCCTCCTAGAGCAAAATACTTCGCCCTAACGAAAATGTAGAAAAATGAATTATCTAAAAGTCTTTTTTTTTGTTTTTTTCCAGCTCCAAAGATTAACGAGCCACGGGCGGTCAAAGTGGAAGAATTTTTCGTAATTACGTGATATTTTAAATTTAAAAGATCCCAGAAAAGCTACTTTTGTCGCGCTCGCCGCGGGCCTAATTTTCCATTTTTCCGGTCAAACTTGGTATCGCCAGAAAGCTACATTCTTCTGCTTTCTAGAGAGATTTCGAACACCGTTTCACTCCCGATTTTTATTTACTTATGAATTTTTAAAGTACTTACGGTTTTCAATTTTTACGAAAATATCCATTCTTATTTCGCACAGAACTACACTAAATTTTTTATTTAACCCAGAGCACGTACTGCGTGGATAAAATGCCAATCTCCGTGTTCAAATAGAGACTAAGATTGAGCTTTTACGTCAAGTATTAACTAAAATATGAGTGTTTTAAGATTTCATGTTTTACAATTTTCTAGGTTACGTTTTAACACACTCAAATTTGTCACATTTGTCTCGCCCCTGTGAGGCCGAATTTTCGATTTTCCCTGTAAAATTTGGTATCACGGGAAAGGGCCAAGCTCCCCCTTTCCATCGAGACACAGAACGAGCTTCTATTCTATGTACTTGCTTAATTATGAATTTTTTTGTACGTAGACGTTTTTCACTTTCTCACAAAAAACCCAACTTTCACACGCCCGTGTCGGGCCGAATTTCCGATTTGGCCCGCACACTCCACTATCACAACAAAATATCGTCCTTTCCGATTAATTTGAGACCTAGAAAGCCTCTCAACTCCCATTATTTCCTGAAAAATCACAGTTTTTAAAATCCATGTTTTCCATTCCGACATAAATTTCTGAAATAGGTGGTAAAAATTATTTGTGTGAAGTTAGGCGTTGTCAGCTACGCGGAAGCGTTGCCAGCAACGCGGAAATAAGTTTTGATGTCAAATTTTTACATTTTTACAAATTAAATAGAATGCCAATAGTACGGGTGCGCAAAACAAATCTCGAAAATCGCAATTAAATTTATTTGTCGTCCGATTGGCCTGAAATTTGGTACTCGGGGATTATCTACCACGGTGCTCACGAATGTGACGTCGGAATCGCAAAATTCAAAATGGCGGCGCCAAAATGGCGGACGATGTTTGTCGATTATGGCGTCACACCGCTCAAAATCGGTATGTGAGGGTTTTCGAGGTCGCCGATTACGAATCCGAAATCGAAATTGAAAAATTCAAGATGGCGGCGGAGCTGCAGGACACATTTTGCCATTTACGATGCCATTTGACTGAAAATAAGTACGTATGTGTTATCGAGGTCACAGATCACGAATATGTTATCGTAACTCAAAAATTCAAAATGGCGGCATCCCCATAGCCTAATATTCATCATTTACTGTAACTTCTATATTTTCCAATCGATTCAAATGAAACTCGGTATGTTCAAGTTACTGAAGTAGCTGACTGTGAATATGACGTCGAAATTGAAAAATTCAAAATGGCGGCGGAGTTGCAGGACCCATTTTACCATTTACGGTGCCATTCGTCTGAAAATAGGTATGTATATGTTATCGAGGTCACAGATCACGAATATGTTATCGTAACTAAAAAATTCAAAATGGCGGCGTCCCCATAGCCTAATATTCATCATTTATTGTAACTTCTATATTTTCCAATCGATTCAAATGAAACTCGGTATGTTGAAGTTACTGAAGTAGCTGACTGTGAATATGACGTCTAAATTGAAAAATTCAAAATGGTGGCGGAGTTGCAGGACCCATTTTACCATTTATGGTGCCATTCGTCTGAAAATAGGTATGTATATGTTATCGAGGTCACAGATCACGAATATGTTATCGTAACTCAAAAATTCAAAATGGCGGCGTCTCCATAGCATAATATTCATCATTTACTGTAACTTCCTTATTTATCGTCCGATTCAAATGAAACTCGATATCTTGAAGTTACTGAAGTAGCTGATTGTGAAATTGAAAACTTCAAAATGGCGGCGTCCCCATAGCCCAATATCCGCTATTTATTGTAACTTTCTTATTTGCCATCCGATTCAGCTGAAACTCGGAATGTGAAGGTTACTGAAGTACCTAATTACGAATATGAAAGTGAAAAACTGAAATACTGAAAAACTGATAAACTTGAAAACTTGAAGACTTGACTTGAAAACTTGCAAACTTGAAAAATTGAAAACTTAAAATCTTGACAACTTGAAAACTTGAATACTTGAAATTTTGAAAACTTGCAAACTTGAAAACTTGAAAACTAAAAAATTGAAAGGTGAAAAACTAGAAACTGAAAATCTGAAAACTGAAAAACTGAAATAAAAGTCTGACAAATGAAAAACTGAACAATGAAAAACTGAAATACTGAAAAACTAAAAAACTGAAACACTTAAACACTGAAACACTGAAAACCTGAAAACCTGAAAAACAACTTAAAAACTTCAAAATTCAAATCTTCAAAACTTAAAAACTTATAAACCTAAAAACTTAAAAACCTAGAAACTTAAAAACTTAGAAAATTAAAAACTTCGAAACTTTAAAACTTTTAAACTGAAACTGAAAAACTGGGAAACTGAGAAATTGAGAAACTGAGAAACTGAAAAACTGAAACACTGAAAGACTAAAGGACTGAAAGACTGATAAACTGAAATACTGATAAACTGAAAAATGAAACTGAAAACCGAAAACCTCAAAAACTGAAAACTGAAAAATTGAAAAACTGAAAAATTGAAAAACTGAAAACTAAAAAATTGAAAAACTGAAAATTGAAAAATTGAAAAATTGAAAAACTGAAAAACTAAAAACTGAAGACTGAAAAACTGAAAACTGAAAAACTAAACTGAAAAACTGAAAAATTTAAAAATTGAAAACTTAAAAACCGAAACACTGAAAGATGAAAAACCGAAAAACTAAAAAACTGAAAATTAAAAAACTGAAAACTTAAAATTTAAAAAACCCAAAAAAAGTGAAAATTGAAAACTAAAAATCAAGCTTTCTACAATGATTCAAGCGTTACCTAATCGAGTGCGGAGCACTCGCATTGACAGCTTTAGCTGTCACCCCTCCGGAGGAGCTAGAATGGGCGATAGCCCATTCTAGTCATAGTAATAAAGAGCAGTTGGTGCGAGCCCCTTCCTCTTTGCGATCTTAAGGTACATGCTGTCGAGACGCGCTTCATTTCGCCGGTCCGTGCCCGCCTCGAAAGTGATCGGGACGGAATTCTACAGTGTATAGGCTATACTCGGTTCCGGTATTTTTCCGGGTTTTTCCGTTACAATCGGACGAAAGTCACCTATCTCTCTCGCCTGCTTTTTTGGGGAATGAGGAGTCGAGGGGTAAAAGAGAAAATAGGGGAAGGCGATTTGGTATTTCGTAAACGTCAAAAATGTACGATTTCCTTTCGCTCCTGCCGGGCTTAATTTTCGATTTCGACCTCGCAGTTTGCGGCTAGCTATAACTAGAATCTCTCCCCGTTCCGCCGCGATGCCGCACGGCGCTCCAAAATATGTATTTCCAAAAATACGAACGTTTTAAGATTGCACGTTTTTGCACTGCTTCGGCTCCGAAGCGCGTCTCATTTTTTCGGTTTTTCGCCTATAACTCGAAAACGGTCGGAGCTAGCTCAAAATAAAAAAATCTCAAAGGACAAGAGCGTTTCTTTCCGCTTCCTCTGGTATCTTCAAAATTTCCGTACGTGTCTTCGTTTCGGAGATATCGGCCGAAAGGTGCGGCGGTGCAAAAAGGCGGAAAATTGGACATTTTTACCTTTAAACCTCCATAACTTCTAAACGGGGCCTCCTAGAGCAAAATACTTCGCCCTAACGAAAATGTAGAAAAATGAATTATCTAAAAGTCTTTTTTTTTTGTTTTTCTCCAGCTCCAAAGATTAACGAGCTACGGGCGGTCAAAGTGGAAGAATTTTTCGTAATTACGTGATATTTTAAATTTAAAAGATCCCAGAAAAGCTACTTTTGTCGCGCTCGCCGCGGGCCTAATTTTCCATTTTTTCGGTCAAACTTGGTATCGCCGGAAAGCTACGTTCTTCTGCTTTCCAGAGAGACGTCGAACACCGTTTCACTCCCGATTTTTATTTACTTATGAATTTTTAAAGTACTTACGGTTTTCAATTTTTACAAAAATATCCATTCTTATTTCGCACAGAACTACACTAAATTTTTTATTTAACCCAGAGCACGTACTGCGTGGATAAAATGCCAATCTCCGTGTTCAAATAGAGACTAAGATCGAGCTTTTACGTCAAGTATTAACTAAAATATGAGTGTTTTAAGATTTCATGTTTTACAATTTTCTAGGTTACGTTTTAACACACTCAAATTTGTCACATTTGTCTCGCCCCTGTGAGGCCGAATTTTCGATTTTCCCTGTAAATTTTGGGATCACGGGAAAGGGCCAAGCTCCCCCTTTCCATCGATACACAGAACGAGCTTCTATTCTATGTACTTGCTTAATTATGAATTTTTTTGTACGTAGACGTTTTTCACTTTCTCACAAAAAACCCAACTTTCACACGCCCGTGTCGGGCCGAATTTCCGATTTGGCCCGCACACTCCACTATCACAACAAAATATCGTCCTTTATGATTAATTTGAGACCTAAAAAGCCTCTCAACTCCCATTATTTCCTGAAAAATCACAGTTTTTAAAGTCCATGTTTTCCTTTCAGACATAAATTTTTGTCGACAATGCAGAGCACTGTAATAGGTGGTAAAAATTATGTGTGTGAAGTTAGCACGCGTTGCTGGCAACAACACGGCGTTGCCAGCAACGCGGAAATAAGTTTTGATGTAAAATTTTTACAAATTAAATAGAATGCCAATAGTCGGGTGCCCAAAACAAATCTCGATATAGGGTGAGCCAAATTTATCGAATTAAATTTATTTGTCGTCCGATTGGCCTGAAATTTGGTACTCGGGGATTATCGACCACGGTGCTCACGAATTTGACGTCGGAATCGCAAAATTCAAAATGGCGGCGCCAAAATGGCGGACGATGTTTGTCGATTATGGCGTCACACCGCTCAAAATCGGTATGTGGGGGTTTTCGAGGTCGCCGATTACGAATCCGAAATCTAAATTGAAAAATTCAAGATGGCGGCGGAGCTGCAGGACACATTTTGCCATTTACGATGCTATTCGACTGAAAATAAGTACGTATGTGTTATCGAGGTCACAGATCACGAATATGTTATCGTAACTCAAAAATTCAAAATGGCGGCGTCCCCATTCATCATTTACTTTAACTTCCTAATTTTTCAATCGATTCAAATGAAACTCGGTATGTTGAAGTTACTGAAGTAGCTGATTGTGAATATGATGTCGAAATTGAAAAATTCAAAATGGCGGCGGAGTTGCAGGACCTATTTTACCATTTACGGTGCCATTCGTCTGAAAATAGGTATGTATATGTTATCGAGGTCACAGATCACGAATATGTTATCGTAACTCAAAAATTCAAAATGGCGGCGTCCCCGTAGCATAATATTCATCATTTACTGTAACTTCCTTATTTAAAAGTGAATTATTTATCGTCCGATTCAAATGAAACTCGATATGTTGAAGTTACTGAAGTAGTTGATTGTGAATATGACGTCGACATTGAAAATTTCAAAGTGGCGGCGTCCCCATAGCCTAATATCCGCTATTTACTGTAACTTTCTTATTTGCCGTCCGATTCAGCTGAAACTCGGAATGTGAAGGTTGCTGAAGTACCTAATCGAATATGAAAGTAAAAAACTGAAACTGAAAAATTGAAAAACTGAAAAACTGAAAAACTAAAAATCTGAAAATCTGAAAAACTGAAATAATGAAAAACTGATAAACTTGAAAACTTGAAATCTTGAAAACTTGCAAACTTGAAAAATTGGGAAATTGAAAACTTGGAAACTTAAAAACTTGAAGAGTTGAAAACTTGAAATCTTGAAAACTTGCAAACTTGAAAAATTGAGAACTTGAAATCTTGGAAACTTGAAAACTTGAAAAATTGAAAACTAAAAAATCGAAAGGTGAAAAACTAGAAACTGAAAATCTGAAAACTGAAAAACCGAAAAACTGAAATAAAAGGCTGACAAATGAAAAACTGAACAATGAAAAACTGAAAAACTGAAAAACAAAAAACTGAAAAACTTAACTTAAAAACTTCAAAACTTAAAAACTGCAAATCTTCAAAACCTAAAAACTTAAAAACCTAAAAACTTAAAAACTTAGAAAATTAAAAACTTCAAAACTTCGAAACTTTAAAACTTTAAAACTGAAACTGAAAAACTGGAAAACTGGGAAATTGGGAAACTGAGAAACTGAAACACTGAAAGACTAAAAGACTGAAAAACTGAAAAACTGAAATACTGAAAAACTGACAAACTGAAAAATGAAACTAAAAACGGAAAACCACAAAAACTGAAAACTGAAAAATTGAAAAACTAAAAACTGAAAATTGAAAACAAAATTAAAAAATTGAAAAAGTGAAAACTGAAAATTGAAAAATTGAAAAACTAAAAAACTAAAAACTGAAGACTGAAAAACTGAAAACTGAAAAAATTAAAAACTGAAAACTGAAAAACCGAAACACTGAATGATAAAAAACCGAAAAACTAAAAAACTGAAAATTAAAAAACTGAAAACTTAAAATTTAAAAAACCCAAAAAAAGTGAAAATTGAAAACTAAAAATCAAGCTTTCTACAATAATTCAAGCGTTACCTAATCGAGTGCGGAGCACTCGCATTGACAGCTTTAGCTGTCACCCCTCCGGAGGAGCTAGAATGGGCGATAGCCCATTCTAGTGTATTACTTAATACATAGAACAACGTTGTTCTCATGTATAGTATGTTCTGGCATAATTAAAATAAGAAATAATTGGAAAAAAGCCTTTTTAATTAAAATTTCTTAACTCCTGAAATATAGTTGCGCAAATCACCCCTAACTAGAATATCATACCCAGGGATCAGATAAGCAGAGGCATACTTTGAATTTATCTATCAATATCGTGAAGGACGGGCAATAGAATAGAATAGAATAGTATTTATTAGTTCAAATTGTGGTAAAAAAAGAAAATAACCACTTACAAATACCCAGTGGGCGTTGAACATGTCAAAACATATATAATATATAATACATCAACCAATGCGTAAGATATCCTATCTTCATGAAAAACAGAGTAAAATTTTTTCATTTTTCATTTCCACATTTACGTAGTGGATTGGAAGTATAGTAATCGTAAAAAAAATAATTTTTTTTTTTTTACCTGAAATAGGTTCAGAATGTCATGAAATGTCGAGATTTTAAATTTGAGCGAAAAAAAATTTCTGTCTGTGTCTATCGGTCTGTAACTTTTTTTTTGTCCGCACGATTTCTCCGGAACAGTTTAAGATATTGACTTGAAATTTTGTACACGTATATACTGTACCGAGATCTGGAACTAGATTGTGTTTTGAACATATCCGGTGAAGTAGAACAAGCTGGTAGGAGTACAGAAATTTGTGCAACCTATTTGGTGAATAGGTCACCAACAAAAGCGATTAAGTTCAAAAGAACACCGTATGAGATGTGGCATCATAAAAAGCCAAAATTGGGTCATTTAAAAATATTCGGATGCATGTGCATAATAAAACGAGAAAAGATAAATTCGATAGTAAATCGTCTAAAGGGATTCTCGTGGGTTACATGCCAAATAGATACAAAATTTTTAATCCGGAATCACAAAAATTCATAGTTGCACGTGATGTAGTTTTTGATGAAATTACATATAAAACATCAAGGCATGGACTTGATGACGTGGTTAAAATTGGTAGTGAAATAAATACAGATAAAAATGTACAAACAGGTACAGAAAATATTTCAGCAGGGGGTGCTGCTGATTGTGAATCTGCAGGTAAAATCACACCTAGCCAAACGCACGATAAAAAATGCAAACAAACCCTTAGTGAAAAAGGCATCACTGAAAATTGCACTCAAGGTCAAACATCCTCAGTAAAGGATGTCTCTGAACCAACCAGTATGAGCTCAGACAGTGACAGTGAAAGTCCGTGTATAGTCTATACAAGCACAATTGAAATCGCATAAAAACTAAAAACCGGCAAAAACAGTCGGCAACTCTTTATTGTACATGGGCGGAGGTAAATAGAAATGCTTGTCATAATAAAATGTTATAATTTTTTGAAAATTGTATTAATTTTCATTATCTTTTGTTTATTAGATAGGCTATTTTTGTTCATTTATCCAATAACATATTTTTTTAATATTATATCAGTTTTAGATATAAAGCCTAAATATTTAAATTTATTGGGTATAGTTTTAAAGTCATCCCATACTATATCGAAATATGTTATTGCTCACCAAGGAACAATGAGAAGGTATGAACATATTCTTGCCGGGATGAGGGAATGGGACAGGTTAGATTGGCGAGAGGGAAGGATGTTAAATAGTACAAATAAAATTTAAATTGCTTTTAAAATAAAAATAAAAATGGAAGTTTCTTAACCAAAGCAAAGAATTAGTACAACAAAAATAAATACTTGTATAGATAAAACATAAATAAAAACAAAATTAAAATATGTCTCTAGAATAAAGTAACTTAAATTAAAATGTTTTGTCAACTAAATAAAATATATTCCAAGAAATGTAACAATAAAAAAGTAAACTTCATACCTAATATAATAGCTAAATATTTTGTTCTGAAAACATATATTAAAAAAGTTAAAGTTGACGCGTCCGAATCTTCACTTTTTGAAGAGAAATCATTATCCGGGTGAATTATAATCGGCGCAATGGGGGTAGTGTTGGATATTGATTTTCTTTTTTAATTACATGCTTAACGCAATTTTTCCATAAATCAGTATTGTCGAGGTCATTTATTACTTCTCTTATATGATCAACTACTACCGCGCTTAATGTTGGAGAGTCATTACATTTTCGCAAACGATCTTTTAAAGTTGCTCAAATCATCTTGATAGGATTAAATATGCATAGTACAGACGTAACCGCAAAAGTGTATGACCGTGTATATTGCATAAGTTATCAATAACATATTCCCTTTTGAAATTCTGTTCTTTTATTCATTTCAGTAATTCGCGCTTTATTGGAACTTTTACAGGAATTTCCATATTTTTTTCTCTCATGAATTTTAAAATGTCTTCCTTGTACTGGTGTTTGGTATTTTATTTAATATTCGCGAGTGATAAGAAGCATTATCTAATACAATTACCGAATTAGGCAGAATATTTGGTATAAAGCTGTTCTGAAAACCATTTTTCGCACTGCACTGCAGAAATATCGACTCCACGTTGACTAATGACTGATATAACTCAAACACCGACCGACCAATCGGACTGAGGAATATCCGGGTGCCAGCCAATCGTCGCCAAACCCAGGCCAATGACAGCACATCTCACAAGTTCACGTTGACTGCTGAGAAACGATTTACAAGTTTTTTTTCATGCTAGTGGACCTGTTCGTTTTATTATCTGTAAACCAGTGCAGTCGTAGATGGTTCATTCAGGCTGATTACATTGCCAGTCTCGGACTCGCCTGCACAGTTTCAACTACTATTCCATTCTCGATACCATTGTTTAATACATAGAACAAAATATCAAGTTTAGTGTGCACGGTCCTGTGCTTTAACAATGACCAGTTTCAATTGACTTCGTAAACACTATACCTCTACTAAAAAGAGGAAATTAAATAGTGTGCAGGATGTGAGAAGGAGCGAAAGGCTAAAAAATAAACCAATAATTTCATATAAAGATCACGATTTCGATATTAATAATTACCTGATAAGTGATCAAATGTTTGAAAATAATATTCCCACATGTTATCAAGAATAGAACAAAATGGGAAAAAGCTATAAAAGACGAGTTAAAATCTTTAGAACAGAATAAAACGTGGACATTGATACAGAGGTCAAGTAATGTAAACATTGTCAACTGTAAATGGGTATTTACAATAAAAGCAGACAGTAATGGAAATTTGAAAAGCTTGGTAGCGCGCCGCCGTTTTAGCCAAAGAAAAACATTAGATTATAATGAAACATTCGCATGGGTTGATTCACCAAATGGATGTAAAGACGGCATAACTCAATGGAACTTTAAAAGAAACTATTTAATATTTATATGAGAGTGCCTGACAGTGTTGTAGTTTAAACAAATAAGATTGTATGTAAACTAAATAAATCTTAGTCAGCTGGATGCTGGTATGAGTGTTTTAATAACATAATGATTGAGGTTAAAAACACACTAGGCGGTTTTTGCCGATTCCGCCGCCGAATCGGCAGCCTACTCGACAGATGCTGTAATGGAAACAAATGGAGCTGTTCACACTAAAACACTCTGCGAGAAAGCGGCATCCACCACCGTGCGTACCGTCGATTCATGTGCCGAATCGTTTTTATTGCTTCGAGCGACGTATGCTGCAATGTAAACAAATGGATCTGTTCACACATTCACTTATTTGTCGAGCGGTTTGGGCTTGCACTGAAGCCAAATGGCACGTTCTTTAAAAATATTGTATTTATGCCTCTAAAATAGATCGCATTATTGATAATGAACTACTAATAAATGTAATTCAAGAACGACCTGTTATATGGGATATGAGCAACAATGATTATGGTGACAGAAATAAAAGAATGCAGCTGGGAAGAAGTAGTTATTTACCGTTTTATTATATTGTTTCTCATTCGGTTATTCTTCTTTATTAAATCATTTTCCAAAATATATAGCAGTTCGTAACATAAACGTTTTCGACATTCTCATGAAATTGAAAAATTTTGCATCATCACTTTTAATTTCATTAAATATAGTATTAAATAAACTTTTTGTTTCACGTTCTTTAACAATAGGATGTTCCCGGATAGGCCTATTATTTCTTTTTTTATGGACAGTATAATAAAACTAAAAAAATTAATTCTTCCTTTCAGTCAGACATCCATTTTTGTCCCTGTACTATCAACACTACTGAAAACAGTGACAACGTTGCATTCCGCTTCGTGTGTGTTGTACAGGCGGCTGCCGATTCGGCGGCCAACTCGACGAAAACCGCCTAGTGTGTTTTTAGCCTGAAAGAGGGTTTATAAATTCGTCAGCAGATCATTGTTTATATTTCTTACAGCCAGTTTTTCAATGTCGAGTTAACTCTTGTACTGGAGTTAACTCTGGATTAAGCGCACTGTTGCGTATTTCAAATGCGAGTTAACTTGAAACCTCGAGTTAAATCGAGGTTAAGATAACTCTAGCCGAGGTATGAGTTAACTACAAATTTCGGCTTAAAACTAACCTAAAATTATTTTATGGTGTAAATAAATTATGATATTTTTCAAACACATCATGGATTATGATTTTAATGTAAATGCTTACAGCAGTGATGAAAAAGCTAGAAGACCCAAGGTAATCAGATATAGGCCAAACCACATGGAAGAATGGGATCGACACGATTTTTTTTGCGCGATTTCATTTGCCTCCAAGAACTGTAGATAATATATTAAAAGAAGTGCAATATATTATTTCGTATTCTACGAATATGTATTTGTTATCTTGTGTTGTATAAATATTAACATGCAATGTTTATTTTACATGAGGGAACTGGTTTCCTCTCATCGCATGCTATGTTGTGGAGAATTGTTGTAGCCGCAACTGTCTGTATGGTATCCATTTTAAGGCGCAGCCTTAGTGCTAATGCTCCTCTCCACTGTGTTTCTCGTTCTGATGTGGGATTAATTAAATAAATTCTCAACATTATTTCTGATCCACACAAGAGGCGTCACAGGATGGCCACTATTGCCGATCAACACACCATCATTACAGTGACCTCGTTAAAATAAATTGTATAAACAAATAATTACATTTTACAAATAATATCACAGAAAGTTAGGTTAATATAACATTTTTAACATCACAGAACTATAGAAGACATTAGAATACTTGTGTAAAATTCCGAAAATATGGTTAAAATTCATACTTCTCATGTCAACATAACAAAATATTTCACACAACTCGAGTTAACTAACTCGAATGAGAAATAGTAATGAAAAACAGTTGTAACGTCAACTCGAATTTAGCCTCGAGTTAAGGTGCGAGTAAGAGTTATCTACCTCGAACTTTAACTCAACATTGAAAAACTGGCTGTTAGACGTCTTGTTCATAAAAACATCTTATGTAATATTATATGTGGATGATCTAGTCATCGCCACAAAAGATATAAATACAATGAATAATTTTAAGAAGTTTTTAATGAAACAATTTCAAATGGTCGATTTAAAGGAAATACATTTATTTTCTTGGAATTAAAATAGAAAGGTCTATTTTTTTTTTCTTTTTTTTCTTCAATTCAATTCAATTAACTTTATTAGCTTAGCTAAAACAAATACATCGGTATTTAAATACATACATACTGAATGACTTGTAAAAATAAAACATTATAGACTATTAAATTATTACAGGGGCCATTTTTCTTTAACGTAGACTATACTTTTATGCTTAAATATATTAACATTTACACCATTTTTTACATTATTCGGTATTTCATTATACATCTTTAGTCCCTTTATAAATAACTGATTTTCTTCATATTGAGTGTTTGTTCTTTGAATATAGAAGTTGCCCTGAGACCTAGTATCGTAGTTATGAATATCCGACACAAATATACAGAATTCCAACATATGCTTGGGTAGCATATTATTTAATAGTTTATATATAAAAATAAAAACATTTAACATAACACTACTGAACATAAACATAATTGTTGGACAATAAGCGAAATGTGGCGCAATTATTGTTTTATAGATCACTAATTTTGTCCATGTACTTAAAAATTTTCCAATTCTAGAAAGGAACGAAACTTTTTTTGATACCTTTTTACATAAATATTCACAATGATTATAAAAACTTAGATTATTGTCAATGATAATACCCAGGTATTTAAATTGTAAAACACTTTCAATTTTATGGCCCTCTATTACAATATTTAATGTTTGGTTATCACGATATTTGGATTTTAGTAACATACATTTGGTTTTCTCTAAATTCAAACTGTTTTCACCTAACCACTTATAGATATTTCCTAATTCCATATTTAAGGTGTGTTCTATAAAATTAATATCATCGGCTACACAATATAAAGGAGCGTATCATCTGCAAATAGTTGAATTTGGCATTTTTGTACTACACTAACTATATCATTAATGTATAGAATAAACAATATGGGCCCCAATACAGAGCCTTGAGGTACACCATATTGAATTTCTCTTAAGCTTGATGTACTGTTACCAAACTTAACCGATTGCCTCCTATTGGACAAATAAGATCGAAACCACTGTAGCACTGTTCCTTTTAATCCTAGCTTTTCTATCTTCTTTAGCAACACTTGTCTGTCTATAGTCTCGAAAGCGCGTCTGAAATCCAGAAATACCACACCGATATATTTCTTATCGCTCACTGCATCTTTCCAATTTACAAGTACCGACTGTAGTGCTGTTTCACAAGAGTTACTCTTTCTGAACCCAGCTTGATGTTTCGTCAAAATATTGTTTTTTCTCTATGAAGTTGATTAACTGATCTTTTACAATGATTTCCAAAAGTTTTTCGTACGGAGGCAGCATGTTTATTGGACGGAATTCGTGGCACAAAATAGGTCTGGTTCTGAAATTTCACTCGATCAAAGCACATACTTAAAATCAATACTAGTAAAATTTAAAATGAATGAATGCAACCCAGTCAGTACACCCTGGAACTGGACTATTCAGCATTAAATTCAGAGGTTAACTATGATGCGCCTTGTAGAAATTTAATCGGCTGTTTAATGTACGCAATGCTTTGTACGCAGCCGGATTTATGTACTGCAGTAAATTTACTAAGTAGATATCAAAATAAATGTAATAAAGAACTTTAGCTATGTTTAAAACGAGTATTAAGATATATAAAAGGAACGATTAATATGAAATTAATATATGAGCATAACGAGAATTGCAAAGAAACATTAACAGGGTATGTTGATGCAGACTGGGCAAATAATGAATTAGATCCTCGAAGTACAACAGGTTGTTTACTTAAAATATTTGAAAATTGTACAGTAACATGGATTATACGACGACAAAATTCAATTGCTATGTCCTCAACAGAGGCAGAATATACGGCTGTATTTGAGGCAGTAAAAGAGGCGTTATGGATTAAATCTTTGTTAGTATTAATGTCAATATGTCAAAACCAATAATATTGTATGAGAACAATCAACGTTGTATAGCACTGGCAAATAATCCAGTTAGTCATAAACGTTCTAAACATTTTGATATAAACTACCATTTTATACGAAAGCAAGTAGAGAACACTGTCTGTTTGAAATATTTGCCTACAGGTCATCAGGAGGCCGACCTACTGACCAAAGCTCTACCATCACCTCAGTTCAGGTATCTAAGGGAGAAGATGGGAGTGCAAGAAAAATAGAAAAAGAAATTCTATGGAAACTTTAGTTATAAGTTGCGTATTGTTATTCATTTAAATAGTTCATGGTCTGGTTAGGTTTTTGTGGAGGTTTCCCTTAACCCTAGCAACGAATGTTGAACCATCATTTGTTAAGCTCCCCGTAACAGCAAATATAAGTTCATACATTTTTTGAGGGAGTGTGTTGGTTTTGGTGTAAATTAAATTACAAAAACTGTATTCACTTCTAGCTGCCTTAGACTAAACAAATAATTATGTATCAATAACAGGCTCCAGCTTTATTTAATTTAACAAACATATTAATTCGCTTTAAAGTGACTTGGATGAAAAATCTGGATGTGGAAGTAGTAATTCCTTAGGCAGCGGTTTTTTGCTTTTAAGAATAAATTGTTGTTCCAAAGTGTGTTATATACTTATTATATAGCATTGTATTTGCTGTAACATGGAAACAGCAACAAAGCCACTACAATTTACTTGAGCATAAAAATGTTGTGGCTAACAATTCAATAAAACATATTTACTCATAATTAAAGTCTATCATTTAATGAAAATTTGTAATAATTATTATAGTACACAAGGTTACAAAAACATTATTCTCACAAAATTTTGGTTACCAACATTGCAGATGTTGCCAGATCATACAACGAAGAAACTAAAAACATGAGATTTAGGACAATGAAGAAACTTAAAAAGTGGTTATAAAAATATTAGGTACAGGCAGCTTAATTTTACAAGTTTTTATACTTTTATTACTTCTTTTAACATTTGTTAAAGTATTGCTAAACTTCGCCTATTTTTCCATTTACTTATTAAATAGTTTTGTATTGAATATATCTTTCACATGGAAAATAAAGACGCTATTATTATTATTATTATTATTATTATTATTATTATTATTATGTGTGAACATGTGTACATGCATAGTGGTTTTGGCAATAAGACACAGTTTATATTGCTGTATAATGAAACATGATGCATTCCACTCACTGCAATATTAACGTATCAGGTCATATGTCAAAGTATTGATGCCTCCACTAGTAAAAGTAACTACATGTTTTTGGCAACGAATAGACAGCTCTGTAAATAAGGTGATTTACTACCACTAATCTCTAGGTTATATTTATGCAAATTCTGTTTTTATGGTTGCATTTACAACTCAGCCCTAACAGATTTATCATAAGAGCTGCAGAAAGTATGGTGAAAGTGAGTGATATTTTATAAGATTCATGTAAAAGTTACAAAAGGAGCATTATTTTATAGATGTTCTTTAAGAATCGTTTAATAGTTTAAATATCTTCATATGATCACTACTAACACAAAACTATTTTATAGAGGGAAGCCATCTTAAATGGCCAGCGTTCTTGATGTAAATATGACAAAATATGAAAACTTCAAATATCAAATGTTTGTCACAATTTATGGAGTCGGGAACGTGCTAACTACACAGTTTATGACTACTAAAACAAATTAGGGTAAGTTATATTGCAAAAAAACTTAAATTCATAAAACAGATATTTATAGAATTTCAAAAATCATTAGAAATCATCAATAAATGTGAGGCGCATTAA
The DNA here is from genome assembly GCA_963583905.1 of Stenurella melanura. Taxonomy (NCBI): domain Eukaryota; kingdom Metazoa; phylum Arthropoda; class Insecta; order Coleoptera; family Cerambycidae; genus Stenurella; species Stenurella melanura. The sequence goes on from OY757318.1 coordinate 63,141,128, forward strand.
AAATGTATTAAAAACATGGCCATAGTTCACAGTAAAATTTCCTCCACATCAAAAAGTGCAGGCATAAGTCAGAAAGAGTATCTTAAATAATTGTTATAGGTTATTAGGTACTTAGTATTAAATCACAATGCCCATATGCTTTTAGTGTCAAAAATACTCCTTGCAACTTTTAGGACACATTTAAGAAATCATTTTATTTTATTAATATCTATAAAGAACCATTTTTTTTTTTTTTTCAACAATGACTATTCAAAAGCTCTTATAAAACAGTTTAGTTGTTTTCTCTCTAGCAGTAATTAGACAAACAGTGAAGTGTGTTTTTTCGTACAATTAAATGAAGCTTTAATAAAACCGCTATATAGTGATGGTACTAAATTTTCACAAAGCCTGCGAAAATGTTTATATAATTATTTTGTAATGGTTCCAACAGGCGTTGCAAAATAAGAACAGTGTTGCTGAAATATTCTAAAAGATGGTGCCAATTTTGCATTTATAGCTGCCGTGAAAACGTTATGAAAGTGTTTCTGAGTAATGTTTTATAAAATTTGTACCTGAAACATTTCTACGACTTTTATAAAAAAATATCAAATTGCTAGTTGGCATACTTTATAGTTATTTTATTTGCACTAAATATGTGGAGACAACCTCCTGTGATATTTTTTTCCGATATCTAGACTGAAAAGTATTAATAGTTAAAAATAGGCTATTTTTGGGAAAAATATGTTGTCTTCGTAAATTACTCCAAAAGAAGTGTTTTTCCAAGTACGTATAGCAAAAAATTAAACATTATAAAATCCCTCTATGATCATTGAACTGTAATGACATACTTAAAGAAATATATTGGCTTTTTTGTAAGCCTTAGAAAATTGTTTTTGAACAATAATTATAAAATTTTGTTTTTTCCTTAATTCTCAACAAGTTTAAGCGCATATAGAAGTTGCCGTAATTAAGATGAATGAACGGATTTTATTCAATTTCAAAGATAATTGCATAAATTTTATTTCATAGTGAAAATTTGTAACATTTTGTTCCCTAAAAGATGAAGTGATTTTAATTTATAAACGTGTTGTTGCTCTTAGCACGCCGATTTTTTTTTTTTTTTGTAAAAAGAGTAAAAAAAATAGCCATATTACGGGAAAAATACTCTTGATGTAATTCACCCGCCGCTTAATTTGTTACTGCAAAGTTACCGCAAAATTCATAATTGTTTATAAGCCTTTTTCTTTATAACTTCGGTTCTAGTGATCCAATTTGAACTTTCTAAAGCTCATTTTACTCGGGAATACGTGTACTATTAAAGGAAATTGGATCAATTATGCTTGAATAATAAATACTATTCTTCCATAGCAAAAACTGGCGAATTTTGCCAAATTTTTTTTTTACATGGTCTGGTTAGTACTACCTATTCTTATATTAAAAAAATTTTTTCAATAAATTAACATTATTTATTTATGAAAAATCAAATTTACAAGTAACAAAAATTGTAGTAACTTTTTTAATTATGTAAATTTTAAAGAGATTCAAACGGCTTTAGATTCGTCAGAAAAAAATATGTTGACTTCACCTCTTGTGGACCATTTTTGTACCATTTTAAGCCGAGATATCAAAGAAATGGAGGCTATATGACAGATATATTTATTTATTAAAAATGTATACCAATGCATCGAATCTAAAAAAAAACGGTTGATAACACTGATAGGCGAAGATACACCTTACAATGCCACTAATATCAGCACCACCAGTGAACATGCGTAGTGTACGAGCAATCATAGTTGTTCATAATATATTTCTTCAGTGTAAAATGTACGACAAAATATAAAAAAATGTAACTTCAAATAGTAGAGTTTCACATAGCCTCCATTTCGAATTTTTCGAAAATGTTAATTACAAGTCTCAAAAGTGCCAAAACTAAAATTGTTGATATTTCGACTTAAAATGGTCCAAAAAGAGTCCACAAAAGGTGAAATCAACGTATTTTTTTCCCGACGAATCTAATTCCGTTTGAATATCATTAAAATTTGCATAATTAAAAAAGTTATTGCAATTTTTGTTTGTTGCAAATTATATTTTTCATAAATAATGTTGATTTATTGAAAAAAAATTTTTTTTGAATAAAAATAGGTAGTACTAACCAAACCATGTAATTTCCCGCAACAACCACGGGAAAAAAGTGCCTTGGTCCAAAGTTATAATAAAATTAATTTTTTTGCAAAACGTCATATTTTGCAAAATTTTGCGCTTACGATAAAGTGGACACAGGGAGTCTATTTGCTAAGAGCAACAACACTTTTAATTTATGTTTTGGCCTAAAATCACTGGTCTATAGGTATTTATAACAATTTTGGATAAAAACACGTTATTATTTAATTTTGATGATTTACACTACAAGTCATCTTTAAGGAAAATAAAATATGCCATTAATTTATTATTTCAAGAGCTAAATAAAAATTTCAAGGTTTTTTTTGACATAACATAATTTAAAGGAATAAAGCAGTTAATTTCGATTTTTAAAAAAACGTACTTTTCTAAAAACAAATAGCCATAGCTCGACCAAAATTTTATCGCAGAAGATTATAATAAGAACCGAATTGTAGGGAATTGAACTAGCTTTCAATTTTGTAATGAAAATTTTTGGCAAATCCTATTTTTGAATTATTACGAAAAATGCATGTTGAAACTTGAGTTTACAAGGAGGTGAAAAAACATATGCTGATGTAGTATATGGGCAGTGTCTTAGTCAGGAAGATAAATATCGTCTTCTGCAAAATCATACTGTTAGATTCATAACTGATGTCCCAAGATTTCATCATATAACTCCCTTTTTAAAATATTTACAAATACTTAAACTTGAGGATCGCCATTTATTTCACAGTCATATTTGTTAACAATATTATACTTTATAAAACCCCTAAATACTTATTTGCTAAAATAGAAAGAAGTAATGTTCATGAAAGAGAATTAAGACAAACTGGCATATCTCTTTCAATTCCTCGGCACAACAATGACACATTCCGCAAATCATTTACTTTTCTGACCTCTTACTGCTATAATTACCTACCAGTATGACTTCGCAGAATTAATCCCGCTAAATTGAAATCTATTCTGAAGTCCCTACTCCCTTGGAGACCCACTGTGTGCTGCACTCTGTTTTAATCCTATTTCATGTAGATAGATAGATACATATATATATATGTCGTGTATGCAACAGCTGATATATGCAAACGTAATATGGGTTGCATATATCATAGGGGGTCAAGTTGCCAGTTTTCATTGAAGATCGAAATACAGAGGTGTCGCAATCGAGAGTATCAGATAATTTCATATAGACAGACAGACAGACACTTTAATTATTGAAAAAGGTACATTTTTTTGCACATATGTGAAGTTTGCTTTAATGTTTAATAAACCATTTTTGTTTTATTGAAATTTCTTGAATTTCCTGACTTTCTCAGGTCTCCAGGACCACATTTTGGATTCCCTGACTTTACCAGGTTTCCAGGTTTTTCCAGGTTGGTAGGAAACAGTTTAATATTAAGTATATTTCTAAGACATCTTTTCTGTCGTACAAGTATTTTACATACATGATTTGTGCCTCCCCAAAAGATTATATCATATGTAATTCTTGATTCTACATAGGCGTAATATAAGCTGCCTCAACATTAACATTTTGTGATATTACTTTTAGGGTGTAACAATACTTAGAGATATTTTGTGCAAGTTGGTCAGTATGGGATTTCCAGTCAAGCCTAGAATCTATTGTAATACCCAGAAAGGATATTTGAGACTCAGTGTTCAAAATAAAGGTACCATTGGTGAAACTTTTTCGGCATTACACTTACTATTTGAAAATGAGACAGCTTTTTATTTAACCTAAGGTTAAGAGGGGATATGGTATTTTTCTAGAATGTCTAATGCTGAGAAAATTTTTTGTTCCAGTATTATTGGATCTGGAGAGTTAATAATTAAGGAGCAATCATCTGCAAATTGAACTGTAATTCATCAAGTGCCGTGAGTAGGTCATTAGTATATAGGATATACAATAACGGTCCTAATGTGTGCATGTTTTGTAATTATTTTATTTTATTTATTTTGTTCTATTACCTTTTTTATTTTAGGGTTAGGTTTAATATCATTGCATCTGTATCTAATCCTTTTGTGAAAATGTATTTCCATTTTGGACAATAACCTATTACCAATATAACATTTATGCTGTGGCCATGTGTTTACTGCTCAGTGATAGTTTCAATGACGTCATCGACCTGCATGTAAAGTTCTACGAATAAACCGGTATTGTCTATTAATCGTGGGCTGGATTTTAGTAGTTTGCCGCGAGTAGGCTATAGGCTGGACTTGTAGGTAATTCGTTAGCGAAACTATTTGTCTAGTAATTTTCATCAGTTTCTGCGTAGTTCTTATTGTGTTTAGATTATGCAAAATGCCCAAATTTAAAAGATGTAATGACGTGTTAGCTCGTGAAAGATTAGAAAACTACCCCGAATTGCATTTTGATGGTGTCAATGTGCACTGATGCTTGTAAAACAATGGTTGATTTTAAGAGAAAGCGCAACTTTAATTACCATGTTAATTCGATGAAACATGTATCGAATATTAAAGTCGTAAGTGCGGATGAATTCAAGTTGGATTTAATGAACTTCATGATTTCGTCCGACATTGCATTCTACCAGCTCAACAGTCTGCATTTTAGACAATTTTTAAAAAAATTCACGAATTTCAGGCTTCTAGATAAATCGGAATCGGAAATGATATCTTAAAGAAGAATGTGACTAGAGGCGGGAGAAAAGTCTAGAAGAGCTTCAAATAAACACAGATGTCTAAACATTGACGTAGCGAAAGATGCAACAGGCACCAAATAATTAATTCTTTTACGGTGTTTAGATGCAGGAGAAGCTGTGAAACCATGTTTAGTGTCATGTAAATTTGTGAAAAAAACTGATCACGTCACGAGTGTTACCTCAGTAAAAGATACTCTTAAATGGTTGTGATGGAATCGGAGCAATGTAATAAAACCATGTTTAACAATTTCTCTACTCAATACAATGAGTTTAGAGAAAAACGAAAGGTAGTATGTTAATGTTATAAATAGGGATACCATAAAGAAATTACAAATTCACAACTGTTAAAACACGACATTGTTATGTTATAATATTTCTTGAAAAATTAAATGTCAAGTCCGACTCTGTTAACGCTGGAAAAATTCCGACCCTTGGTAATGACTTATCCTGACAGCTACGCTTTAGGCTGAATTTCCAAATTAATAATAGAAACACTATACCATTCCCTTTCAATTTTTATGGGAGAAAAAATGAACATTAAATAAGTCAAATAAGAATATTTGCAAGTCACTTTTGAAGTAAACTTTTTTCAAGACTCGATCAAAGCCATAGTGATCAAGAAAAATTCCCACTTATGCTGATTCTGACTGACGATAACAAAGACGATACACAGGACACAAGTAACAGCAATGAAGAGGAAGCTTTCGACCAGAACTAACAGTGATGTGAATAAAATTAATCCTTGGCGACAAAAATATTTTTTCTACCCTATAAAGCAACACGAGACTGATTTTAGCAGCGAAACTAGCAGCGAAAAAAATTTTTTTTTTGTTTGCATTTTTCAATACATATGTTCGTAGGTAATGATAATGTCAACATTTTTATTTACAAATTATGACCCAAGAGCTAATACGAAGACTCTATTAGCCTCAAATTTTCAAAATAATTTTAACAAGCAATGCGTATTTTTCAGGTAAAACTCGTATCTATGATAAAAAAAATAGTAACCTGGCTTTTTCGGGCCAATTTTATTCGAAAGGTCGGCTCTTTACCTTTAATTAAAAGAAAAAATTAAGTCTCTGGTACATCTAACTTAGAAGTTAGCAGCGACAGCGTTTTCGCTGCTAGAGCATAACTTCTCAAGTAATATGTTAATTAAAAAAAATTGAATAGCCTGGCCCATTTCAGACTACTTTTAATCGAATGATGGGTTCTTCAGCTTTAATTTAAAAAAAAATGAAGTCCCCCAGTGTATCTAACATAGCAGTTAATCGCGAAATAGACGTTCACACTGTTTTCGCTGCTAGAATATTTTGTAAGATACACTAAAATAAAATGAAAACTATTAACCTAAGCCAACCTGGCCCTTTTCGGACCGATTTTAATCGAAACGTGGGCTCTTCACCTTTATTTAAAAAAAAATTAGATCCCTAGTACATCTAACATAGGAAGTTTAAAAGTGAATTATTTATTATTTGTTTGCTTATAGTAATGAAACATATTCTTTATAGGATTTTGCAAACAGCGGAAAGAAAAACTATCTATGAGAACTAAAAAAAAAAACTACATGAAAAAATATTAATGAAATCTTTGCATTCTTTCGATAACCTGACTTCTGGTTATGCTAGCAACTTAAAATTCTGAAATAAATTTGTCCAATTTCTTATTTGACATTCCCATTATAACATTAGCATCCAACATAGTCCCCTATGGCTAAGCAGATTAAACTAGTATCTACATGACCCCCTATGGTATGTAAATTCAGTTAAAAATGAGAAAGGCCTGAAATTAATTTATTTACATACCTTGTCTTTAAATTTTTTTCTTTCTCTTTTTCGTGAGAGACGCATGTTTCGTGGCTCCTACGGGATATTGAGATAAATCCGGATAAAGCGGCAACAAAACGCCGAAATTGTACTGAATTGAAGCGTGAACAATTCTGCATTGATTGATATAATGGCGCGAGTATGGCTATTTCATATAGTTGATTTTTGATTAAATTATGTTGGTTGAATAAAGTAACACAAAATAGTGTATATATATAACCCGAGAAAAGTGTACTGCTTGAGTGCTTGACCGTAAAATCTATACCTGGATTCATCCCTTCTTGAAGTGGGTGGTATAAAATAAGCAACAGCAGCCAGATATGTGAATGAAACAGATAAATTTTTGTTTATTTAGCATTAGCATTGGTTTATCTATTAAATTTTAAACAAGAAATGGAGATCAAAATTGAAAAGATATTAAACATAATACATACATAAAATATTTTGTATTCAAATCTGTTGAAATAAAAGATTTACTTACTTACATAGGTAATAAACATAATATATAGGTGATGAAATGGAAAAACTGCCTGAAATTGATACCGATTGTTTCACGGAAACGACATACAGGGTGAGCAAACTATCCCTTCAGACCTCTTTTCTCACAACACACAAAAAAAAATATCGTAACCGCGAGATAGGGCCCTTCCCAGCAACTCCACTGTAGATGGATATTTACTTGTGGAGGGGTTAATAAATTTAAAAAAAAATAATAATAAAAAAAAAAATAAAAGCTGCCAGATTCAGAGACAGAAGAAACAGAAAACTTAGAAGAAGAGAAATAAGGAGATGACGATAGATGGAAACTTAAAAGAAGCGTGGAAACTTAAAAGAAGCATCTCGCAAACACCTGCACCGCGCCCCAGCCGATGATGACGAATGGAAACTTAATAGAAGCATGGAAACTTAAAAGAATCATCTCCCAAACACCTATACTTCCCATCCTATATTCCCACCCCACGCATCATGCGACTTTTGCTGCTGACAAAAAGCATGTCCAATGTCCAATCCCACGTATGCAGCCGGTCCAGCGGTATATAAAACATCCGAGATTTGGTTCAGGCACGCAGATTGGCCGTCCGTTGGGCGTGTTCGACGCACGACCAAGCTGCGTGTTGGAACGAACCTCCATGGATGCCCGGAATCAGCATCAATGCCCACCTTACACTGGCAAATCAATCAATCAATCCTAATGGATTACATTTTCATAAAATCTCTCATTCAGTTTCTTGGAAATGCTTAGCCTTTGAAACGTTTTTCGCCCTTATTCTGAGCTCACCAGAAAGGCACAAAGCCACTCATAACGATGTTCCATGCAAAACATGCAAGATCTGTTGTTTTTATCAGTCAATGTCAAATATAAATATTTCATACTTATTCATGGATAATGCCGAGGTTTTCCATGGAACACCGTTATGAGTGGCTTTGTGCCTGCCTGATGAGCTCAGAATAAGGGCGAAAAACGTTTCGAAGGCTAAGCATTTCCAAGAAACTGAATGAGAGATTTTATGAAAATGTAATCCATTAGAAGGACTTTTTTTTTAAGACAAGGTAGGTAAATAAATTAATTTCAGGTCTTTGTTCTCATTTTTAACTTAATTTACATACCGTAGTGGGTCACGTAGATACTAGTTTAATCTGCTTAGCAGTAGGAGACTATGTTGGATGCTAGTGTTATAATGAGAATGTCAAATAAGAAATGGACTTTATTTCAGAACTTTATCTTGCTAGCATAACCAGAAGTCAGGTTATCGAAAGAATGCAAAGATTTCATTAATATTTTCATATACAGTTTTTCTTTTAGGTCTCATAGATAGTTTTTCTTTCCGCTGTTTGCAAAATCCTATAAAGAATATGTTTCATCCAACATAGAAGTTGAGCGCGAAATAGTCGTTGACAGCGTTTCCGCTGTTAGCGCATTTTTTATGTTAAACTAAAATAAAATAAGATCTATTAACCTGGCCCATTTCGGACCAGCTTTTGCAGTTTGTTTATAATGAAATGGATAAAGCTAACCTCGTCATGGGACTGTTTTTTGACCTATCAGGAGCGTCTGACTCTCTCAATCTGTCGTTTATGAAAGAAAAATTATTTAAGATAGGCATTCGAGGAGTTTTTTTACAGTGGATCATGTCATCTTTAACGGACAGATCTCTTCAGGTAAAAATCAACGATTTCAAAGGAACATGACGTTAGTCATGGAGTGCCACAGGGCTCGGTGCTGGGCCCATTAATTTTTTTGATTTTTGTAAACGACTTACCATTGTATATATCAAAAGGAAATATCACCATGTTTGCCGATGATAACTCCTTTGGCATATCTGCACCGAGCCTTACAGAGCTCCTCGATGATGGTATGGCTGTTATGACAGAATTTGGTGACTATTGCTGCAGAAATAATCTCACATTGAACCTTGAGAAAACTGTGTGCTTGTATTTCTCACAAAGAAAATCTTTACCTGCCAACAGTCAGTTAAATGTTAACATGACCCTGCCATTTAGCCCGTATATAAGATTTTTAAGTATTTCAATAGATACAAAACTAAGCTGGAATATTCAAATCAATGAAGTATGCAAAAAAAACTTAACAGAGCATATTACTGTATACGCAAGCTCAAGAACTCCCTAGATACCGAGGCTTTATTGCAACCGTATTATTCAATGGCTTATTGCCATATATCCTACAATATTATGTGGGGATGTGCAAAAAATTTGCAGCGAGTTTTTGTCTGGCAAAAGCGCATAATTAGATTAATTTTTAATCTTGATTTAACCACATGAAATTCTGATGGCGGCATCGAATTCAGGAGGTCAGAATACATAAAGATTGGTAGGTTTACTTTCTGGGTCTGAACTTTTTTATTTTTTGTAGGGCTGTATTATTTATGGTATCCCTCACTACAATAAATGTAACTTCTCTGAAACTAAACTGTAGGTTAGCTCTATTTACAGCAGATTTTAAATAGTAATCAGGAATTTTATTGCTGTTTGGTAATGTTGATGTAATGCTTTTGGCTACATTTGCAAAATGAGCACTTAACTCATTTGCGTTCAGGTTTTTTGCTATGTCTCTAGTACGCGTATTACCCCTAAACAGGTTTATCATCTCCCATGTAGATTTTATCATATTATCTGAGTTTTGTATATGGTTAGTATAAGCCACTTTTTTTTTGAATTGTTTGTTTCCTCTCTGTAGATTTACCTAGCTCTTTAATGTCTCTTTTCAGAGAAGCATTTGGACATTGGTTGTGAAAATCATTTAATAGTTTTAAACGGTCATGCATTTGCCGCAAGTTTTCGTTGAACCAACAAATATGTATATCTTTGTCCATAGCATATAATAGAATTTGCAAAAATATGTTGAATTTTGAGTCTGAATTATAGTATTGACAATCAATGAAAGACCAATCGTGGTTTTCTAATAGGTTACTCGTTAATTTAATAATAATAATAACAATAATAATAATAACAATAATAATAAATAGTTTATTGTAAAAAATGTCAAATACACTTGCACAAAAGGATTAGATACACATAAAGTAATATTAACCTAATCCTAACAAAAGGTAATGGGACAAAACGAATCAGATTAAATTATTACAAAACATACATGGAATAAGATTAAAATAGGGCGCAGCACACGTAGTGGGTCTGCAATCATTAAAATAATTGGTGATTAGGAATGAAAGTTCTTCACTTAGGAGTAGGGACTTCAGAATAGGTTTTAATTTAGCAGGATTAATACTGTGAAGTTGAACTGGTAGGTTATTATAGCAGAAAAGTAAACGAATTGCGGAATGCAGCACTTCTGTGTCTAGGAATTGAAAGAGATATGCCAGTTTGTCTTAATTCTCTTTCATGAACATCACTTCTTCTTACTATTTTAGCAAGTAGGTATTTAGGGAATTTATAAAGTATAACATTATTAATAAATATGACTATGTGAAGTAAACGGCGATCGTTAAGTTTAAGTATTTGTAAATCTTTTAAAAAGGGAGTTAGATGATGAAATCTTGGGACATCAGTTATGAATCTAACAGTATGATTTTGCATTTTTTGAAAACAATAGTCATCTGCCTGACTAAGGCACGGTCCATATACTATGTCGGCATAGTTAAAGTGGAATAGGACCAATGCATCTGTTAACATTACCTTAGTCTTTTTGATCTAGTAGGTGTCCATATGGAGAAAGCTTTTTTAAGTTCATGTAAGATTTTTGAGACAGCTGACGTGGTCAGTAAATTTCAAATTATTACTCCAAGTCCCAGGATCTGTATAGTAGTGACACGAGAAATTGTTTCACCATCTATTGACGGTTCAAAGTTGGTCGTTGTCTGCAAGCTACTACTAGTGCCAAAAGAAATGCATTTACTCTTTTTAGGATTGAGTACCAATGAGTTTTGCCTGTCCAGTTGTTAATTAGAGAAAGATCGTTATTAATCTTTCTAGCTGCTTCATGAGCGTCTTTCGGATTAAAATGAAGGTATAATATCATCAGCATACATGTGAATTTGACAGAAATTTGCTACAAACTCTAAATCTGCAATGAAAGTGATAAAAAATATAGGGCCCAGGATATAACCCTGGGGTACACCCGATCTTATTACTCTTATTTCCGAGGTATCAGTTTTGTTAGATGATACAAAATGAAGTAAAAAAAAAAATGAATCTAATATTTAACCTAGAGGGGGCTCTAACCAGCAATCCTTCAGCTACAAGTCTGACACTTTAATCACTACATCATCACTCACTACTAGAAACATTTTAATTTATGTAATATAACCATTAAAAAAAATAAATCCTCACTTCCGCGGACATTATAATACAAAATCTATTACTTTATATTAGCAAAATAATTCAATAATGACAGAAAATAACATTTCAGAAGGTTTCTATTAAATCAGAAAACTTGAAAACTGGAAAAACAATTTTTTTAGATTTCCAATTATTAATAACTTTTTTTTATACTGATCGATTTTTTTCAAAAACAATAAAGTTCTTCCTCTAGCTAATATTAATTAGCGGACTAACAGACGGATAGACAAGCGGACAAACATTTTAAAAGTTGTTGAGAATTCAATCAACAACAAAGTGATATGAAAATTCTTTCTCTACGAGCGATATTACTGGTTTTAGAAATGTGACGATCAAGTGCAATATACCTTGGCTTCGTTTTATATCTGCGAAAAGTATAATAAAGGTCCCCGCACCAAATACATGGGATTTTGAGTTTTGGTGGATTTTCAGCCATAATCTGTCAAATTCCACTCGTTCCATACAAGTTGAATTTGACAGCTTATGGCTCCTAGATCAAAAGTTCCTATGGTAAAGTCCGTTATTCAATATTTTGGAAGCTACAGAGTGTAGAAGTAGTTAATTTTTGTTATTCAATAATTAGGAGGTACAACGACTTCCAAATAGAAGTTGGCAGAATGTGGAATGCAAAGACATGACACAGTCATGTCAGTAATTGTAGGAGCTCTCAGAACTATTAAGAAGAGTTATGACCAACGGTCGGAATCTTTCGCGAGATAAGTACTTACGTTAGCACTTACATAAGTTTTAAATTTCTCTTAAAGAAACATTTTAGCTACATAGATTTCTTGAATATATAACACTAATTTTAATGTTATAGTAAATGTCATAGACTATCTACAATGACCTGAGGTGTCAATTCATCAATCTCTACAAAAAATTTGAACACAAATTGAATCAAACGTTCTCGAAAAAACTGGATTTGTAACAATTAGAAAACTTTTGGAGGGTAATCTGGGTAATGCCGAACATTCAAAATATTTGGCCATGAGGTGTGCGCCGTTTATTTCCGCCGATGTAGAACGCCCCTTTTCAACATTAAAGTGGATACTTAATAGTATGCCTCAAAAATGACTAGACAATTTGGAAGGAATAATGATTTTTATACCATGCAAATAAAATAAGCGAATAAGACATTGTTTATTACATCTTTGATTCGATGCCCATTATGCTTTACTGTATCTATCTGAGGCTGGCTGTCGGTTTCTTTTTTTATGTCGTCTAAATCTGACCGCAAAGAGGCAAACATCCGGGGTAAGTATTTTTCCAATACATTTTGTCAAGTCCAACTGATAGCTATTTGTTATTAAAAGTTTTTCTACTCAATAAAACAATTTTACAGAAATACGAAGGGCAGTATGTTAATGTTATAAATAGGGATAACATAAGGAGAGAAATTACAATTACAAATTCACAATTGTCAAGACACAACATTGTTGTTGTAATATTTCTTGAAAAATTAAATATCAAGTCAAGTCCGACTCTGTTAACGCTGAAAAATTCCGACCCTTGGTCATAACCAGAGTCTATAACCACGCATGCAAGAAGTGCAGAATATAGCATTATTGGGAACAGAGCATATTCCCAGGCATATTCTGAAGTAGGAGTCTCTGTGATCACTTGTTGAGACCTGGACTATGAGTGTTGGAGGGGACATCACCAATGTCACCACAAGAGTCCAAAAACCTAGCATCAAGGCATCAGTAAAAATATATTAATTATTTATCAGACTGGTAGAAGAAGCCTTCACCATAAATACTGGTTCCAACTGTCGATGGATAAGAAATCTCAAAATTTCCAAGGATAGATATTATAAAAAAAAGTTATACATTTTGGAAGCCCATTGGGGAAAAGTTCCTATTTGGTGTAATTAGAAGATCCCCAAATTTTGGTGCAAATTTTTTTAGTGTAATTGATTTTTTAAGGCTGGTAGGAGAAGGAGTGTCAAAGTGCAAACCAACCTCAGGTAGCTTCGTCCACCATTAGATTCTATGTATTTTATAATGAGGAATACATTGACACTAGTTAACCCCCCCATCCTCCAAGATTAGACCATCACATGCCTTTTGGTCAAAAAAATTTAAAAAATGATGAAGAAAGCACAATTTTGCCATTTCTACAGGATTATTGTGAAAAGAAAGTTGCTTAATGAAGTTTGGAACTAAACAAAATCGTTGTCTATCATATACAAAGGCTCCTGCCAAGTGATAAACCCATCCGCATCGTCGCAGAACACTTACAACCCATTGAGCAAACGCAAAAACGAGCAAAATTACTGAATTTTCTGCACTGATTTATTATGCGGTCTGATCCGAGTAGTTCTAAACGTGTCTGGCATCCTTACTTATCATTTGCAAAGGTGACGGTCCAGTGTGATTATTATTTCATGGAAAGCAGGATCCGACAAAAACAAGAATTTTCTTAAATTTTGTGCATTAACTTATTATAGCCCTTCACAGTCAGCTTTAGTTGGTTTCAAACTTACCACCCACCTCTATTTATTGTCTATCAAGTCTGAAAGCAGCAGTTATTACAAGGCTCAAAATTCAAGATCTCGTAACTCTAGAACAAAATATTTTTTTTATAATGAATAATATCCCGATGTGTTTTCTTGATAAAGATCTATCCTTGTGGGATGAAGATGCTCAATTCAAAGAAGGATTAAAAGTCACCAATCATGTAGCTGAACCAAAGATTGGAGAATTAACAAGATAGGACAGCCGGCGGAAAAACTTTTCTCTTTTAGCAATGGTGCCATTGACCTCCTCGACATTTAAATTGGAGTTCTCGCACAGTTGCCACAATGTAACAATCAGACGGAGAAGGTAACATTAGAAAGAGAGGCCAATAGTGAAAAATGGACAACACTGTCCTGATAGAACAATCGAACTCAGCCGATTGTCACTACCCGAGGTCACTAAAAAAAAAAAAAAAGGTTGCTCATATGTTTAAAAGTGAATTTTTTCCATTTGTCTTGGTTTTTGCGTGGAACATCGTGTGAGTGGCTTTGTGCCTTCCTGATGAGCTCAGAATAAGGGTGAAAAACGTTTCAAAGGCTAAGCATTTCCAAAAAATAGAATGATAGATTTCATGAGAATGTAATCCATTTGAATGAAAAATGTATGTAAATAAATTAATTTTAGGCCTTTGCTTTCATTTTACTGAATCTCCATAGCCGTAGGGGGTTATGTGGATACTGGTTTATTCATTCTGCATAGCCTTAGGGGACTGTGTAGAAACTAGGGTTAGAATGAGAATTGTCCAATAAGAAAGACAAATTGATTTTAGGATTTTAATTGCTAATATAACCAGAATTTAGGTTATCGAAAGAATTCAAAAGTTGTAAATCAATAATTTTACAAATACTACGTATTTTAGTTCTCATAGTTTTTTTCTGCTGTTTGCAAAATCCTATAAAGAATAAGTTTCATCGTAATATATGTCACATGAAATATTTCTATGTTTATATGTAAGGTATCTATTTGGTTAGGATAGAATTATAGATTGAAAGAATAATTTTGAAATTTTTTTCTATAAAATGAGGCAAAAACAGCCACAAGCAGCTGTCATCGAGGTCTATACGTGACGTAGCACTTGCCTAAAAAGCTAACCTATCTCTTAGTAAGCTTGGTCAAATTAATTTAATGCGTACCCGACAAATCCCGAAACCGTTTCTGCTGGATGTCGTGTCCCCCTCTTAAATTGGAGTTCACAACTGTCTTTGTCTATTTCGTCTTCTCCACCTGACTGTCCTATCTTGTTAGTTCTCTAATCTTTGGCTGAACACGCAATTTCATTAGTAGAGACGTATGATGTAATGGTAAAATAAGTAAGAAGGAGGATCAATTTCAAAACTTGCTGCAAGGAGTTAAAGCATAATATATCAGTTTTCTCGAAATGTACACAGCAGGCTATTTTTGTATCTATTCGAAGATTCTAAATAGGATCAGTGCAGAAAATTCAGTAATTTTGCTCTTTCTCACGTTTGCTCAATGGGTTGTAAGTGTTCTGCGACGATGCGGATGGGTTTATCGCTTGACAGGAGCCTTTGCATATGATAGACAACGACTTTGTATAGTTCCAAACTTGAAAAAGCAACTTTCTTTTCACAATATCCACGTAGAAATGGCAAAATTGTGCTGTTTTCTTTTTTGGACCAAAAAACATGTGATGGTGTAGTAGTCATGGGGGTTTTTAACCAGTGTTAACTTATTCCTCATCATAAAATACATATAATCTAATGGCGAAGAAAGCTACCCGAGGTTGGTTTACGATTTGACATGCTCTATCCTCTGCCAGCTTTAAAAAAATCCATTTTCAGGCAATAAATCGATACTAGTGACCTGTTACACTAAAAATTTTTGCACCAAAATTTGGGGATATAATTACAACAAATAGAAACTTTTCCCTAATGGACCTCCAAAACTCATGACCTTTTTTTATTTTGTGGGCAGTCTAATAGATATAGTTACAAATATTCCTCATAATTATAAGCAGGGTTATAAGGGCTATAATTGTACCTCTTGCCATTTTATATAAAGACACAAAGGGTTAAGGGAACGATGGAACTTCAGGATAAATTGCTAACCTGCTTACTAGAGCAGTAACCTACGTGCAGGGGGTACATGGCACGATTGCATGAAATCTGATCTCTCCCAGAGAGTATTTTTTCTTGTGCAGGTCAGCTTACGTAAGAACACCCCGTCAGCAGAAAGTGCCAATTGCACTTCCCCCACGGCAAAGAACATCCTACAGGGCACACTGACATTGACTTAAAGATGATGTTTAGTCTTAGCAGAGCTACCCTAAAGCCACAAGATCTGGCATATACTGAAGCTGTCATCCATGAGGAATTACCAGAGGATGCAGACATTTGTCAGATCAACAGTACCATGTACAGGAGAGGTAACAGCAACTAGTCACGCGACCTTACTCAATTTCGGTCTGGTCCATTGTTACTATCTCGGTAACACATTAAGATCAGTAAACGTCCATGCTCTAGCCAGAATTCAAACCCAGTACTGTGTAGTTTCAAGCCTAACATCGTAAGCACCGAGTCAATTTTAGGTAATTGAAAAATATTCAGAAATTTATGGTTTTTAAGAAATTCGTGAAAGTTTTATCTTCATAATTGTTCTAATTTTTAACACGAGGTGCTGCTTCAAAGAAAAACATGTGGGGCGTATTTGGATGGGACGTATTAATAGAGCTTGAAAGCATGTTTTCTGTGTAAGTGATGACCCATTAATTAGCCCATTGTTAAACATGTCCTGTTGATAATTATTTATAATGCATATTACTGATATGAGGATTCCGCATTTCCTTATTATTTAGACTATTTAACATTATTGCTATAAAGCAAGGAAAAAGAATAGGCTGGCAGGCAAGCAATAAAAATTTCATTATAAAACAATGTGTTAAAGATAAATTATGACATCACTCACCGGCAGTTTGCATGGCAACTAATAAATAAGAAACCATTATTGACTTAGTAACAAATGCAACTGGCTTTTAATTAAATTATCATTAGAAAAAAGTACATAATTTTACACAAGTAAAAAAAGTTGACAATATTTTAAAAATCAATTCACATTTTTAGTGTTTTCTGGTTGAAAAAAACACAAGTTATTCAATTACCAGCTATTTACATAATATGGTTAACATCTCTTATAGGTGCTAGTTTTTATCTTGGTATATCTTTATCTTAAATAAACAGAACTTTAAATACAGAAACAACGAAAATAAACTCACTTTTAAAGGCATTCCATTCAGCTGTAAGCACAATATTTAAGGCATGAAGTTTAGCCCAGTCCATAATTTGGATCACATGGTGAATATCAAATTGTGATAGATTTAATTCGCCCACACTCTTCCACACGTCAATTAAGGAATCCACTTTGTTTTCGAAAGACTCATTTTTGTTATTTAAAATACATTCATGTTTCTGTAAGAAAAAAAAAATTATATAAAAACTTACTGATATATGTATATATTTTTAAAGAATAGCTAGAGAACAACTACAAAGTTAGGAACTTTTTTTATAACATAATAAATAATATAAAATATAGCACTACGCAATCTATGAAAGGCAAAATGTAACATTAATAGTAAATATGATGCACTAATATTAAAAAAGCACAGGCCAAGTGATTTCACCAAAGAACCAAAACCACCACTTAAAAATAAATGTAGACATAGGAAATTAAAAGTAAGAATGGTTAAAATTTGTGGAATAAAATATAATAGGGATTTATAAAGCTAAAATAAGCATGCAGATGCAAATACAAACAGTAATAAACAATATAATATAATATGTTATGATGGACAAGTTTTAATTGTTTTAAATGGACAATGTGACAAGATGAAACTGGTTTTAATTCTCCATGAAATCACTTTTGCCCTGAAATAAAAAAAAAATTACAAAATAAGAGAGATACGTGCTTTGAAAGGTGCGAAATATTTTTTTTCTTCGTTAACTAAACTCATCTTGATTGGTAACGTAGGATCAAGCAATTAAACAAACTAGGTATCTAGCAATTGTTTTGGTTTTGGAGCTACCAAGATGACATTTCAATTGAGGCACTTTAATAAAACACAGTCTACACAAATGAGCCAATACTCCACTCGACGGTTTTGTTGTGGTATAGGTACATATGATCGCCAAATTCTTCAATTTTCCGTATAAATCACCGATGAAACATGGCGGCCATGCGAATATGAAACTACACACTTTCACAATAAACATGCGAAAATTAAATAAACTAATGTACTATAAGCACGAAAATTAAGTTCTTCACCTTATAAACATTTAAGAAGTATTTTTCTTGCTCTTTGTTTACATTTGATATACACTCGAGTTTGTTATCTTCCTCCTGCGACGCCATATTTACACCAGTTATCTGCACGCAAACGCTCTATAACTGCGCTTGCGCTTCCTACCACTACATTTTTCAGGGGGAAATTTGACATTTTAATGTTATTTGATTATTTCTAAAAGTATCTCACTTTTTTTCAATTTAGATATTTATGTGCAAACCCTTCCAGCTCAACCAGAAAAATTGTAGTGAATTTTATTTGGCACTTTACATATGACAAGTGTTCTAGCTAGATAAATTTTTTATTAATTTTAAATTTTACTTTTTAATTGGATGAACAATAAAATAGGTATAATTGTCTCCATTTGTTTAAGGCACATAAAAAAGGCAATAAAAACCAGCCATCCAAATATCAAAGACAGCGCTATTACCTGCCGACAAGGTACTACAGAGCCGTCTTTCAAATATTTGCGTACTAGAATGAAAAAATATTATACTAGAAGTAGAGGTTTAAAAATCGTATTTTCGGTAGATATTTAATGACGATTCTGGTAAATTAAAAAGTCTTACCAAAGATTAGAGAACTAACAAGATAGGACAGTCAGTTGTGAACTCCAATTTAAAGGTATTTCTCTACTGTGTTAAAGGGACACGACATCCAGCGGAAACGGTTTTGGGATTTATCGGGTACGCATTAAATGAATTTGATCAAGCTTACTAAAAGATAGGTTGGCTCACTAGAATCGACAAGTTTCAAAATTAATCTTTCAATGTACAATACTATCGTAATAACCAGATAGATACCTTACATATAAACATAGAAATACTTCATGTGACATATACTACAAAGCAACCTGTTTTTTCGTGACCTTGGACACTGACAGAGTTCGCGATCGTTCTATCAGGACAGTGTTATCCAATTTTCACTATTGGCCTCTCTTTCTAATGTTACCTTCTCCGTCTGATTGTCACATTGCGGCAACTGAGCGAGAACTCCAATTTAAATGTCGAGGTCATTGGCTCCATTGCTAAAAGATACAAATGTATTAATGGATTGCTTCTTTTTACTTGGGGGTTGTTTCCACCCCCTCTGGAGGGGTGGGCAAAAAAGTAACCACCGAATCTGATATGGATAGAATCAAATTGTAAATGAAAAGGTGACTTACAATTTTTCATGAAAATTTATATTTTCCAAATTATAACAATTTGAAGCTTTAAAAAATTGGTATACCTACCTTGAGACTGTTTTTATAAACAACTCCAGAGTCTTACATTTATGGAAGAAGTGGTATGGTACAAAAAATAAGATTATGAAATTTTAAGTAGGTATTTTGCTTTTTAGCTTATTTCCGTACGATGAATACCTACCCAGTTCTAAAATTGCGCTCGAACGTTTTTATCCGTCGAGATATAATGTTTAAACCTCAAATATGTCAGAAACAATCAGTATGATGTCAAAAATATATATAATAGAAATTAAAGGGCTTGAAGTACTCTTTCACAGGATTTTTTTCTGTTTGTACATCTTAAAAGATAACAATTGTTATGTGCAAGTGCAAAACAATGAGCGCTTTGTAATTAGAATTTTCTTACTGCTATTGGCCATTGGTAATAAAAAAAATCCAGTTTTTATTAATATATAACATTACTAACATGCTCTAATTTTTTGGCATTTTTTTTTATGTTAATTATATTTAATCTTATTTTGACATTGTTTATGTTAGGCATTTTCTGTATTAAGAATCTGTTTATTAGGTTGCATAACCTATATTATGAGATAGAATATAACTTTTCCTCTTCATTTCATGAGGTAGATATTAGCAGCTTTTGTTCGGCAGAGTGATTCGTAATCATAAGGAACCGTGTGTTGTCTCTGTCCCTACCATGCAATTTTGTATCATATGATCATTGTTCATTGAAATATTGTTTATTATGTTCACCGCAAGCCAGTATTTATAGGTAACAGTTTCAACCTGTTCCTGTGACAAAGTCATACCTGTTCCAGATACTTGTTCCTGTTCCAAACTGTGACAGACCAAACAACACACATTAAACATAATAAACATACAGATTCAAAGAATTTATATAAATAGAAGTCGAGATAAAGTGTAAAAGTCATACGATACTGTTGCCAACATGTCCAACATACCTTTTTCTCACCATTTCGTTCTAAGATACAATATTGCCCGTTACGCTGTCTCTGTTGCAGCCTTAGACTAGGAAAATATATCTTTCCTACTCTAAGGTTGCAGCCTGCCAAGTGCAAAGGCCGTGGTATGAGCAAAGATCAGAGAACTAACAAGATAGGACAGTCAGACGGAGAAGACGAAGACAGTTGTGAACTACAATTTAAAGGTATTTCTTGACTGTGATAAAAGGACACGACATCCAGCAAAAACGGTTTCGGGATTTCTCGGGTAGGCATTAAATGAATTTGACCAAGCTTACCAAAAGATAGGTTGGCTCATCAGAATCGACAAGTGATACGTCACGTATAGACCTCGATGACAGTGCGTGTGGCTGTTTTTTCCTCATTTTATAGAAAAAATCATTCTTTCAATGTACAATTGTCCTAACCAAATAGATACCTTACATATAAGCATATAAATATTTCATGACATATACCTATTACTAAGCAAACTATTTTTTTAGTGACCTTGGGTACTGACAGTCAGCTGAGTTCGGTCGTTCTATCAGGACTGTGTTGTAGAGATGGGCGGTCCGAGCAGACCCGTTCCAAGTGAACGAATCCGAAGGTGGAACGGGTCGGACCGAATCCATGATGTCGATCGAACCGGGTCCGCGGTCCGGTCCATTGATCCGTTATGGTATGTAAGTCCTGGTACTGTTCTGAGCTGAGCTCCTGAACTCCGGACCCTGGACTCTGACTGACTGCTTGGATAGATTTGATGAAGTTTGAGTTGATTGTCGTCGCTCCATAAATAGTAAATACCCCACGTGCACACTTAATACTTAGGAAGTGCCTGCGTCGTGATTTCAGGATTTTATTTACTGTTTATCCAAACCCATTCGTATTACTGCAAAATTATTTTATTATATGATTTATCGAGGTGTAGTATAATTATACAATAATTAATAATGAGAATATTACAGTCACACATCACGATGAGGAAATTATGAAGTGGATCCAATCGAACGAATCCAGTTGAACGGGTCCACTAGCGGAACGGATCCAAACGGACCGAATCCACTAAAGGAACCGGACCGCCCATCGTGTGTTGTCCAATTTTCACTATTCGCCTCTCTTTCTAATCTTACCTTCTCCGTCTGAATGTCACATTGTGGTAGCTGCGCGAGAACTCCAATTTAAATTACGAGGTCAATGGCGCCATGGCTAAAAGATAAAAGGTTTTCCGCCGGCTGTCCTATTTTGTTAATTCTCTATCTTTGGTATGAGTGTAACATAGACCACTGAACTCTACATATAAATGGAATGCCATAATATCTATACCTATTTGTACTTCAAATTAAATCTCGCACAAGTATGGCGACCCCGGGGAGGAGCGCAATCGCATTGTGTAGAACGCCAGGGCCGGCTCTATTTTTATTGCAAGTATTTTTAATTTGGCTTTCTTTTCAGAAATCACCAAAAATATGCGTATATAGATTGACATTTCTTATATAGTTAACCTTTGTCTTAATTTTTATTAAAGAACATAAAAGTTGTCATGCTCAAAATACAATTATTTAATTTTCAATTTTTTTCTAGTAAACATTCTTGATAATATACGATTATATTGAGAACTGAATACAGGGTCCACCAAAAAATGGAGTCATATTTTCTACTTCAAGATCGAGATATAATTTGAATATGAATAAAAGCTAAAAGTGAAACCTGAAAAATACTTTTTTGGTCAAGTTGTAAATACTAGTGAATTTGATATAGGTACCTATAGACTAATATTAGTATTGCAAGATCACTAAGATCAGTGGCAAAGTAGAAGGTATTTATTATTGGAGGAATTAAGAAATATACAGTAACAAAACTTAAATTAAATACTTTATTGAAAAATCATGTATTTTAGATTCACACGTTTGTGCAGTCTTTGCCTTTGATACAAGCAACTTAAATTAGGTAACGCAATAAAATGCAAAAGTAACAAAAAACAAAAAATATATAAAAACCAAAATAAGTAATATTATATAGCGTATTACTCTGTCCAGAATCACCGCACTACTGTTTATTAATCATTAACATCTGAAAAAATTTAAATTTAAAATGATACCTTTTCTATGAAATATCTATATTTTCTTTATCTGGTTCTATATACACCTGAGATGCCATTTGAACATACGCTGAAATGCCAGAGATGAAGTATACTAGGGATATCTACATCAATACTAAAACCAAATTATAGAGTTATTCTATAAATCATAAAGATTATATCTACCATAGCACTGGGTGAACTATAGAAAATAAAGGTTTTCGAGGACCTAATTTCAGGGTTGGAACTACATCAGGTTTCAAACGTTTCATGTCTCCCGCATACATAAAATCTGTATCAGCAAAATGTTCACTGCAAATCACACTTCTCAATTTGAGGATTTCTGCCAATAGCCTTTAGCCAAGGTAAATACCTTTTCGAAGTCAACCTGAAAATATTTGAAAGATGTTTTCTTAAGCAAAGCGGTACATTATTATTCTTATTTAGATAGTAAGTTTGCAGTCTAATCACAATTTTGCATACAAAAATGTCCGTTTGGTTATGTTTTTCTCAATATAAGGGTACAAAGTACTCCGGCATATTTTTCCACTGCAGTTACCAACTTTTAACCGATTGTTCAGTTTTTTCATATCAATACGAATTACTTTTTATTGGTTTATTGCTTGTGTCACACTGCACAACTGACATAAGTATACATATTTTCTTTGTGCAGACTGAAATTAGCAAATAATATATATATATAGGTATCTTGCACTATTGTTATTACAGAGTGACTTACATTGGTGCTAGTGCTAGTTTTACATTCCATAAAAAGTCAAAATAACTGAGATGTCTTGCTACCCCATTCTATTATTTTAAGTATAATACCTTTCAATGGTCATGTATTGCCAAGACCCACACAGCACATGAAGTCCCTAGGATATCCTCATTTGGTCCCATATATTAAAATCGAGAACAACATTCCTAAGGATATCCTTAGGATATCCCAATAAAATATATACAACCTGAGAATATCCCAAATAGGGATATCCTAGACAAATCCTGGCAGGATGTCCTAGTAATATCCTGCAAAGATATTAAAAGCCTAACAAAACATCCACGTTGGGAATATCCTGGGCAAGTCCTAGAGTCGTCCTATTATCGGTATTATTATTTAGAAGATTTCAATAACAAAAATAATGAAAAGTATATATCATTTTAAGGCTATTTATTTAAGTATAGTCTTTTATTGGTTTGCAAAATTCGCCTCTAAAAACTTATTTGTTTGTTCTATTTGATAATCCCCTCCAGTACAAATAATTCATTAAACATGTATTAAAAATGTATGTCTTATTTAAATGGCAGTTATTTATAATTTGTATTTAATATACATTTACTGTATTTTGAATTAGCCGCTTTTTTGTGGCAAGTCGAAAGTTCTAAGAACTCCGCCGGGCGTCGATGTCTTTTCCACGTTCATTTTAAAGTTCTTTCGACAAATAAGATTACGTTAAATATTTCATAAATATAATGCGGCCATGTTATATCTTTGCATTTATTATATGATCTATTGGCTGAAGGACCTATGTCGATGGCCTTTTGATTGCATGTTATTACATTGTATATTAATGCAATCAATAAATAACTTTTATTATTATTATATTATCTAAAAGGGGAAAATGTGATTGGTTATTGTCCGCAGATGTTATTATCAGATACGTAATCCTTTATATTTTTCTGAGTGAATAGTTTTTTTTAATTCATTATAACATTTCACGCTATGATTTTTTAAAGTTGTACATATATCATCCCTTATAACTCCAAACCACCCTACACTCTGTTGATTTTAATAATACCAAAAACAGACAATAGATCAATTTTATGCAATATTTCATGCTTTTACGATTTTTATTTGAAACTTTTTTTTACTAGCTTTTACATGTTTTGAGTAATTTTGAAAAAACGCTTTGTTATATTTTTTTTTCACCCCGTCTCGGGGTTGAAAACAAAATTTTTTTCATTAATCGTGTTCAAATACTTCAAAGTAACTTATATCAAAAATTCAAAAATATATGTATCACATTTTTATTAGTCATTTCACCTCTGCCATTATATAAACTTGTATTCCTTTGGCTTTGCTTATTGGCTCAGTTTAAAAGTAATGATCTACTATGTTATAAAATAATATGTATTTTTTGTTGTCTATAGAGATATCCAATAAACCTTAAAAGAACTGGGGATGTCCTATATAAAGTCCAATCAATGTCCTCAGGTTGTTCATAGTAAAGCCCAGGCATAACCCATATAAGAGCTGATGATGTTCTGTACACGCCCGTACTGATGGCCTGAGGACGTCATCAGCAAAGCCCGAACTGTCCCATTTGGATATCCTACGGACATCCTAAGGTGATAATGGGATCTTCCCAGGATATCCCATATGTCCTGAAAAGTTATCCCCAGTATGTTCTCGAGGATGTCCTTGTGCTGTATGGGGATTATCAAATTTGACTACTCTCACATTTTACAGTTTACTCTTACCATTGATTAATTAGAAATAATCAATAATGCTCTTACTTATTTGACAAAGTTTATTTATAAAAAGTACTTACGGTAATGTAACATATTTTTAAGTAGATCAAGTCCATATCGCAGTATATAATAAGTGATAATAACGCACATAATTTGGATTGTTTAAAATTATTTAGGTAGATTCATAAATAGTAATAAACTTTAAAATTCGCCAAAAAATTAGGGAAAAAGGTGAGGTTAGACAATTTTGTATCCTGAATATCCAATGAATTCTATATATATATCATGTAGA
Organism: Stenurella melanura; assembly: GCA_963583905.1. Taxonomy (NCBI): domain Eukaryota; kingdom Metazoa; phylum Arthropoda; class Insecta; order Coleoptera; family Cerambycidae; genus Stenurella; species Stenurella melanura. Next base: position 63,166,364 of record OY757318.1, read on the forward strand.
GTTCAGTAGATATCTCGGAAAGTATAGAGCCTAACGAAAATTTTTCAGGCAAAATTACCCACGGTAAGAGAAAAGATCCCAAAAGGATAGTATATTTTGCAGAATAAACAAGAACTTACTCAAAATATAGGTAACAAATTAACCGGACTTTCTTACAAAACAGTACCAAAAAAGACCGGACCATGTTGCTTTATTCTTTATCTTATATCACGAATTGTTTGTTACAAAGTACTACACTAGACAACCGCTAAAACACGAGAGAATTGCTGGACACCGGCTCTGAAATTCTGCACTAATCCAAGACCTGTGATCCAAGACCTTCCGCTAGGGGAGACAAATCAAAGAAAATTCGCGTCGGCGCATACCGTCCGCAAGAAGCATTCTGACTCAACCACCAACCAAAGAATTTATAATTCTAGCCTAATTCCACTATTATATACTGAAAGAGTAAACTGTTGATGGTTACCCACAGGATTCTTCCATTTCTCAAGGTGCCATATTTATAGATTCACATGAGTCTTCTGAAGAGTTTGTTTCCATGACTTCCACTGAATTATTTTACTCTTGAGACTGATTTCGTGTTACTTCTATCTCGCCAGATGATGAAGCAGAACTCGCTTCATGTGGAGAATCATCGACACTTGCAACATAAGTAACGGCATGGTAGCTCAGTCGGCTAAGCATCTTAGTGGCGAGCACGCTTGGTTAGACTGCCCAATGTGTACTGGGTTCGATCCCCAGCTTTGGCACTAGCAATGTTTGGTGGGTAATGGATGTTATCAGCATTTTTTCAAATGCGTAACCCCATCTGGACAGCCTATAAGAGGCTTTGGATTTGGGGGTTGTCTACTATGTGTGGTATTTATGTTATGTTATGTTCAGTGGGATCCTTGAGGATAATTTTTAATTCACAATAGATGTAATTTTCAATGTTTTCATAATAATATTCATTCTTTTTTTTTCATATATATACTTTCATATAAATACTTTTGAAGATGCAATTCAAAAGGGGTCTATTTATTTAAGGTCTTGTATTATATACGGTAAGGTTTTTTTTTATATACGCATGCGACCTAGGCCCCAGTATATATAGGGAGCCGCACAACACGGAGAACATCAGTTCAGTTCGAGCAACGAGGAGCAGCAGTAGGCAGCTCTCAGTAAGAACCTGATGACGGCAGATGGCATTCTGCCAAGACGTCGTTTAGATGACCCTGGCTCCCCCAGAGGAAGCACAACAACCCCCTTCATTCAACACCCGCGAAAACCTAAAACATATACACTTATACATAGATAATTTCGGCTGCCCTTTCCCCTTTCTGAATAGAAAATGTATATGTACTTTTTCATTTATATTTCCATGAATTTTTTAAATAAACCAGTTGGTATACATTAGATTAGGAAGGAGGAGCTGGCCAATTGGCCTTGAAAAACTGCGACCTCCATTGATCTATTGTAGTGCTCCCGTTTGTTTTCCTTAGAGCTCCTTATCCAGTTTTGTCCTTTGTATCAGACTCCACAGCCTTGATAGGGGCTCCTTAGTGTAGCTATCAGCTCTTGGTTTTTCATCGCCAAGTAGTTGGATCCTCAGTCTAGCAAGGCCTTCACAATGGCACAATACACGGACTGAGGTTTCCTCTGCCTCTTGGCAGAACCTGCATGTTGCGTCCTCTGCCAAACCCATTAGACTGAGATGTCTATTAAGTCGACAGTGACCAGTTAGAAGAGCTACTATTATTCTAATAGCCTTTCTATTTTGCCCTAATAGATCCTCCGTAAATTTGGCTGATCGTTCTTTAATGAACTCTTTAGCCTGTCTCTGTCGTAAGATTTCCAGAGATTTAATTTGCACCCATTTGTTAATGGATGCTCGTATGCATGGCTTGGCCACACCGCAAAAGGGTTCGGGTCCTATACGGGCGTTACCTGCGCCTTCTCTGGTCAGTTCGTCGGCCTTTTCATTTCCCTTGTGTCCCTTATGTCCTGGTACCCACGTCACGGTTACTTTGTTCTGACTCCCTAGGTCTGTAATGGTATTTATGCAGTCCCATACAAGTCTCGACTTGCATGGAACCGATTGCTTTTAGAGCAGCCTGACTGTCGGAAAAAATGGCAATCGACTGATTAAACAGTTCCTTGGTAATTTCCTTTGCGCACCACTGTATTGCGGCCACTTCAGCCTGGAATACTGTGGCATATTTTCCTAGACTTATTTGGGATTTTCGTTTTTGACCTTATCCCATAAATCCCAGCTCTGACTCCCTGTTCTGTCTTAGAGCCGTCTGTATACCAGACTGTTTGTGCCGGTATTGGAGGGCCGTTTGTCCAGTCCTCCCTGTCTGGTATTTTAATTTTGAAATTTTTATTAAAGTTATACTTTGGGACTGTAGTGTCCGTGGGCATTCCTAGAATGGGATCTGCCTTCAGCTTTAAGTATAACTTCTGGTGCTCTGTTCCATGCTGCTGCCTTATTGGTGTAGAGCCTTGCATTAGCCTGTGCACCACCGAACGAGCTTCCCCTTGGATAAATATATGTAGTGGTGGCAAGTCCAAAAGGACTTCCAATGCAGCTGTTGGAGCAGTTTTTATGGCTCCATTATGGTGTTTGGTCCGAAATCCTACCTATTTTTGGGAGGTAGGTGATCTTCACCTTCCGCCATAAACGTGGTATGTATCTCCAGGCCAAACAAGCTCTGAATATTTTACAATACATCCTGTCCTTTCTGGAGTAGAATTGGGTAAATTCCGTCCATCGCAAGAGATTTAACTGGTTGGAACTTGCTAATTGCCCATCTAATTTTATCAGGTTTTATTACCTCATTGGCCAGCCTCCAGTCCGCAGGTCTAGGCTCCTCAAAACCAGTGAGCCCGGAAAGTGTACCTCCATGAGCAATTTAATACTTTCCGTTAACGTTTCCGTGTAGGTTACATCCTCTTTTTTGAGAAAGCCTACTTCCTTTGCGGTACAACCATCCTTGGCCAGGACCCTATGAATTCTGGAGGCTGCTGGGTCATCCTCGACCTCCTCACAGAACCTCCTCCAAGAGTCTCTTTTGGCCTTGCAGATTTCTGTGTTGTATTGCGTGAGTTTTGTTTTATAGGTATCCCAATCTTTGTTGGATTTGGCCTTGTTGAACAGTTTTCTCACTTCTGTTCTCAGGCCTTCTAGGTGTTTATTCCACCAGATTGTTTTACCTCTATTTTTCCTTGATTTCTCGGAGCAGTTTTCCTGGCAAGCAGCTAGTATTGCCTCGCTTACCTGTTCTACTGCCACCTCAAGGCTCTCCACCTCTCTCCCGGATGCTATTCCTCCCTGCAGGTGCCTTCTGAGGGATTTTGTATATCCTTCCCAGTTGGTCTCTCAGGGGTTTCTGAACTTCGTCAAGGCTGGAGTCGTGATATCAAATCTTATGTGTCTGTGGTCGGAGCCTGATGGCTCTTATTCCGACACATGCCAATTTTTTTATTGTATCGTTTATATTACTTGTACATAAGGTTAAATCTAAAACTTCTTTATGTACCGAAGTAACAAAAGTAGGTGTCTTGCCTATATTAGCTAATAATAACCCTTCACCTAGAATGAATTATAATAAGTACTCACCCCTTGTGTTAATGTTTGTGCTTCCCCATACCACGTGGTGTGCGTTGGCATCACATCCTATTACCATTGGAAGGTTCCTGTCCCCGCAGTAGGCAACAATGTCGCCTAATAGTTGCGGAGGACAGGTTCTTTCCTCCCCTGGGAAGTAGGCGGAGCATATGACCAAGCTCTTCACTCCTTCTTCCGTCGACGCTGTTAGGATAGCTGTAACAAAATCGTCGGTGCAAAGCACCGGGATTAGTACACAACTTATTCCACTACTATGTACCATACATGCTCTAGGTCTGCTTGAGAGTGTATTGTACAGCAACTTACCTCGTACTGGGTCCAGGCCTGCTGGCCTTCACTTGACAGACCAGGATTCCTGTAGGAGGGTAATATCTATGCCTTCTTTTTCGAATCTCCTATATACGATGGCCGAAGCAGCCTTGGCATGGTGGAGATTCACCTGCAGGACCCTGATATCCTTTCTTATTTGAGTGAAGGTCCCTCCAGTCGCTGGCCTCCCCAGTGAGCTCCTCCACCTCCATGGACGTCGTCGGCTTCTAGGCTAGATGCCTCTTGAGCGGACTTAGTCCACTTTGGCTGGAAGGGCTCTCTTTAATCCTTCCCATTCCGAAATAGGGACACAAATCCAGTTTTTCGAGTTCCTCCACGGACTGTCTATCCATGGAGAAAACCCACAGTTGCCCCTTTTCGGCTGGAGTTCTTCCTAATACCGTCCAGAGGTTTATATTAAGGTTTCTATTACTCACCCTTAATCGGATCAACATCCTGTCAGCCTCTAATCTTTGGTCATCCTCGTCGGGAACGTATACGGAACGTGCATGCAGCCAGTTGGTATAACCAACGTAAATGCGTGTAACTGCATTATATAATACAAAAAAAGAAATTTCTAAACAAAAGTTGCAAACATATCAATTTCTTGCTAGTCAATTTTACATACAATCTTATTGTCTATTGATCTTTATTTATTTAAAAATTCCACATAGATCATTATACAATGACATGAGTTCGTCAATAAATGGGTTAAAGTAGAGAGTAAAATGGGTACACATAAAACTTACAACTACACGTATCAATATATAACAAAGACTTAATAATTAGAGAAGACATACAAAAGAGGAAAGAAAAAAGTAAAAAATAAAAACCTGTACTGTGCCAGCACAGGGCAAAACCCTAGGAAGCACAAATAATGACAAAACTATTAGGGAGAATATAGTTTAATTCAGATCACTGGTAAAATATTTATTCAAGTTGTAAAAGCTGTCTTAAAAGAGTAGTTTTGACTTCTTTCTTAAAAATAGTTATAGAAGTAATAGACTTGAGATTTTCAGGTAAATGATTGAAAATTTTTATTGGTATTATGTAGCTACTTTTAGTCGTTGAGGCAAGTCTGTGTTGGGGTAATCTTAGGTTATCACTAAAGCGTAGTGGATAGTTGCTAACTGTATCTGCAGTTGATGTATATTGGCTAATGTTATTCTTTACGTGAATTACACACTGCCAGATATATATAGAGGTAACAGTAAGAATTTTTAAGTCTCTGAACAGTTCACGACAGGAATGTCTAGGGGCTTTAAATTTCATTGTACGAACTATTTTTTTTTTGCGCAGTTAGTACTTCATTTATCCGATTTGCATTGCCCCAGCCGACGATGCCATAGCACAGTGCTGAATGCACATACGAGAAGTAGAATGAAAGCAAAATTTTTAAATTCACATATGACCTTAGCCTCCAGATGATAAAACAATTGACTGAGAGTTTTTTTAGAACACTATTAATTTGAGAGTTCCACGATAACCTATTGTCAATCTGAATACCCAAGAATTTCGTGTTATCAGTCTGATCAACAAAAAAATAACTAGAACCCAAAATGAAGTATTATTAGAAATCCCCTTTACGTACATGACAGGAATACAAAAGTCTTCTCTAGTTTTAGCTCCTAAAATATTTAATTGCCTTAGCGTACAAGTTGTTATTGTACACTTTCTTACTATTTTTAATTGCTTGTCTATGTTCCTTTAATAGGGATTTATACTTATTATTTAAATCTTTATCAGTGTTGTTGATTTTAACTATTGTGGATAACTGTCTAAGTGTTCTTATTCCTATCAGCCTTTGAGAGTACTAAGGGAAAGGATATTACCAATATCTCAAGAAATCTAGTCAAGAATTTATCAAACATGTCAGACGCATCCCTCCCTAAGAGAATACTCTCCCAGGATTCAGTCTAGATAATTTCTAAAATTAATAGTTCCTGGTGTATTTAAATACAGGGCTCTCATGTGCTGACACACTACAGGGGATTGTGACCATTTGCATGAAGTGGTCGGAAAGATGATTCCAACATTTGAGATTGTTAACAAACTTGAGTCAAGGTTACAAAAAATATTATCAATAATTATATGAGAATTTCCAATTATTCTAGAATAATCTCTCTCTAATACATGAAAAAAGTCCATAGCTACCCAAAATATTAGCGATAGACATAGCATGAGGATTATTAATTTCCGGATGAAAATTTGTGTTGAAATCGCCACATATAATAAGAGGCTTCTTGTTATTACTAGTAATTTTATCAACATAAGTGTCAAAGTTTTGTAAGAACACAGACATATCGGCACTTGGGGCCCTGTAGAAACATGAAACGATGAAAGATTTATTATTTAGCTTTATTACCGCACTAGCACATTTGAAGGCTGATGTAATACCTCTAGCACACAACACCTTTAATGCCTTATATTCAATGTCTTTCCGGACAAAGATTGCAGAACCACCACCTCAAATATCCACATGACAGAAGCAATCTGCTAATCTGTAGTTTTTCAAGCATATATACTACCTTAATTTCGTCTTCAGTACACCATGTTTCAGTTAAGGCTATAACTTCGGGATAGTCCAACGATTTTAGGAGAGATACTAGGAAGACTTCTTATATTGAGACTACATACCCGAAAGAGTTTATGAACATTACTTGTAGTATTTAAGGGCGAGGATCCACAGTTTCTAGTAGCATCCTCTTCTTCGCTAAAAACTTTGACACCAAGGCACCTCTGGGTCAAATGTTACTCTGCCACGCTGTTCTGAAATTTTCTTGGTTAATAGTGACCTTCATTGAGGCATAGCTTTCAGGAAATTTGCAAGTGTGTTCTCGCATACAACCTCAGGAAAGCTGCTCTGCAGGAGGGCCTTCAAGTCTTTTGGCTTAGTGTTAGGTAACAAACGGGTGACATGCAGGGAAACCAGCTTTAGTACTGTCTTAAGCTCGTTTTCATCGTTTCCACCAACTACAAATCGGCGAGTTCTTGAATGAGATTCGAGATCTGCCTCGAAATTATCACTTGAACTATATTGGGAATATCCATAATAATATATTTTTTTATTTTTTATTTTAATGCCTTATTTATATTAACATCCTGGCGGAGTTCAGCTATTGCTGCTCTGCCACTCAACCAGGACACGTACACATGGACATCAACACAACAACCATTCCCTGCGATATTGCCATCTACCGCAGCTGAGACTCGAACCCAGGAGAGATAACAGCGACTAGACATGTTGTGCCACCCAACAGTAGTCTAGGTCACTGCTACCGTCTCGGTAACACATGAAAAAACGCCACTAACATCCATACCCTAGCCAGGATCCGAACCCGGGACTCCGTGGTCGCAAGCCAAACACCTTCAGCGTTGCGCCACCGAGCTGGTGGCCTTTATTTGCACCATTCCCAGATATTTCTACCTATAAGTACTACTCATTTTTTTATTTTATTAATACATAATTATTATTGTTCCTTAAAGCTCAATTTTGGGCCCTTTGTTTTTTATAATATTTATTAATGAGCTTACTAATTATTGCATTGCCTCTGACAAAACCATTCTCTATGCTGATGATACAAATTTCTTAATGCGTCATAATATAATAACATCGACACCCTTGTACAGAATTGTAATACAGTATCTACACAACTGATTGGTGTAATAAAAATGGACTTGTGCTTAACGTAAACAAAACATTTCTTATGAAATTTTATACGAAAAATATTGCTCCAGATTATAGCATGTTAATTAAATTATTTGGCAAATCCATAAGTGCTGAAACATAAAATTTCTTGGTTTAACTATTGACCATAAACTTACATGGGAAGTTAATATAAATAATATCTGCTTTAAGTTTAGCAATATCTGTTACATTATCAGAACCCTAACAGAAACAGTCTGCATCACTATGTTAAAAACCTTGTATTAGGTATGGTCTAGTACAGTCATCCCTGCAGTATTCTTTGATTTTTGGGGTTCATCAGCCTATCTAGAAAGGGCTTACATAATTCAAAAGAAGATATACTCAGATGTATGGTCAACGCTCATCCATTAACAAGTTGTAAGGCAATTTTCAAGAAGTTGAACATATTAACGTTGCGATACCTATATACTTCACAGCTTATCCTGTACATTAGAGCAAACCAAAATAATTTTGTGAGAAATCATGAGATACACTCTCATAACACAAGAAGTAATCAAGTAATGCACAACCCACTTTAAGGCTCGATATAGGACAAAAATCTCCTAACTATCTAAACTTCTCTCCAGTTATGACATGTCCTGGTGAACGGGCTTGGATGTCAACAGTGTCCTTCTTTAAAGGACATAATGGCTTTGAGTTTAGATATACTTCTATTGATTGGGTGATTGACGGCAACTCATCATGGGCTGATGTAGAATCAAGAGATTTGACGTCTGTTTCCCACATTCCTTTAAAGTGGGAAGCTGCCGGGAGAACGAAACTACAATAAATTTCGAACGATTGTTGGACTTCAGCCTTGTGTGTCGTGGAATTGTCAATTCTACAGAGATCTTCCATCGGCTTGATGTCTGTTTCCGATATTTCCTCGAAGTGGGAAGCTGCCGGGGAATTGAACTTGCAGCGTGTTTCGAATGACTGCTGGATTTCAGCCTTGTGTGCCGTGGGATTGTCAGTTTTACAGAGATCTTCCATCGGCTTGATGTCTGTTTCCAATGTTCCCTCGAAGTGGGAAGTGGAACATTGCAATTGCTCCTCGGAATTGGATAGAGATTTGCGGGCTTGGACAATTTTATGATATAGGTTTTTGAAAGGATGCCTTTGTTCGGAAGATTCATCGGTGAATTGACTTGTGTTTTTGTAAAGGTATAGGTTATCGATGCTAAAGGACGCGGACGATGCGATAAACGTTCTTTGAATATATTGTAAAAATGTCGTCGAATTGCCTTTCACAGCTCTCGAACATGTTGTCTACAAAATAGCTGGCCTGATGTGTTTTTTTCCTTGACCCATATGTCCTCGTGTAGGTCTTGTATGAGATACCATTGCTTCATGACCTCTTCTAGCAACATTTCATGATGACGTACTGATTTGAAGTCTTGATAGATGAGTTGAGTGGTCTGGTCGAATAGCTGGATTCGCAACATCTGTCGCCTAATACGCATCGATTGCTCAGAATCTTCTTTGAGAATCTCGGTGGTTACAGTCATCATTGGCTTGGTTTGCTTTAGCTTGACTTAGATTTGTCTAACTTGATTCGGCTTCGGATTGATTGATTTGGATTGGTTTGGTTTAAGGCTTGGCTTGGTTGTTTAATTTGAAGGGCCTCTGGAGGGGACTCGTTTGCTCGAAGGGCTCTCGAGCTGTCGTGGATTTGGATGAATGTACGTTCGGGACCAGTTAGTTTTTACTGGCTGGCCGAAACGTAGTGCCTCTGGACGGGACTTCTGGTTTGGATCATTGGTCCTTCGAGCAACCCACTAAACATGAAACATAACTAAAATATTAAAAAACATTTTTTTAAAGTTACTTTGTCAATGTTTTTTTGTAATATTGTTTTTATGTAATTATAATTTTATTTTAATATGTCCAAAAAACATTATTTATTAAAACAGCTATGTTACAAGAAATCAATATTATTTATGTGTTTAAAATATAACATATATGCCATATTGTTCATAAACACTCTGATAATATTAATGTAACATAATGCAATATTATTCTATAACAGCTCCATAATGTTATTATGTAATATTTATAAAATTATATTAAAAACACTTGTCATTGACATTGTTGTTAAATTAAAGTTACATTTATAGGTTATAATTATAAATGTTATTAAACCAACATTCATCTATAGTCACGTGATACTCCTAAATGCTATTTATTGGCTATTCCAGACCGAACGTAACGGCCGCATCCGAGGACCGAGACGGCTAAACAAGAAGAAAAGGAGAATAGTCAGTCACACGCCATTTTGCCTCGAATTTGTTTGCAAAGATAGCATCAGAGAGAATGACTCTCTGATAGCATTATAATTCCTAATAGTTAATAGTGTTCAATACGTCCGAAAACAAAATAGTAAGCTGTCCTGATTTCGTCATTAACAAATTGATTGTTGTCCTGTTCGCGAAGACGACTTTATATAATAGTTTAAAGATTATCTTTGGTTAGTGTCACGTTAGTGTTCAATACGTCCGAAAACAAAGGGTAAGTAAATAAATGTTTATTGTACACGTACCTACTTGATAGTTATTTATTTATGCAACGAATGCGATTCTTCTTTTCACAAGTGGGAATTTCCGATAAATCCAGTGAAAAAGGTTCATTGCACTTATTAATATTAGATTTAAGAAAATACCTATAATTTCATATATTCTGCTACAAAACTGTTGCCTTCATCCTAAAGATGTACACTGTGCTGCACAGGGCTACTTTGTAATTAAGTTTCAGTACCTAATATTTAACATTTTTTCGAAAGTTCGGTTTCCTTAAAAATCAAGCTCACATTGACAAATTACATTGAGAAGAGATGAAAAATAATTTGGTACTTACCTAGCTAACGGTTCACACTTATTGAAAATGTGTTTTTATATGTATATTTGAAATTAATGAACTAATGTTTTAAATCCCTATTTTAGGAAGCAATTAATCTAGATCAAGCAACTCTTATATAAATTCCAACTCTTACTTGATCTTGGCAATTAAAGCTACGATGCAGCAAATCTTAGAAGCAGTAAATGCAAGTGGTGAAACTACTGAAAAGGACTTGTTGAAAGACGACATAATTCGATGAATTTCTGCTAGTAAAAGAACTAAAAACAGATAATAACATTGAGAATCGGTAAGTGAAACTAGGGTATTTAATGTTTAAAAATAAATTTTGGTTTTATATATATCTATATATACATGGAACAATCATTTTAATAAGTTTTTTTATTGGAAAATTGTCAGTCAAAATAATTTTTTCTTGATTTCCTGCTTTCCCATTAGTTCTACCCTGAAATTAATTATTACCAATATTGTAGGAAACAAAGGTTGCAATTTTTATTTAAGCATTTTTTTCTCTATTAATATTTTGAGATTTACGACTACAAAGGTGAAAATATGTGCTTCACTGTAGTTTTTTTTTGCTTCATTGCTCCTGCCTATAGTAATTAGTTCGGATCAACTGACAAATTGACTATTAATATTTACTAAAACAAATATAATAAAAGTTTTTTGATTGCAAGATTGATATTTCACATTTATTTAATATACCTATACCTATACTCCATTAGTTCAGTATTATTATTATCGCATGGTTTAATTTTAAATATTCAATTTGTTAATAAGTATATGTCAAACTAATAGGTTGTGTTGTGATAAATTTTACATTTAAGAGACTATCCAAAAAAACATGTTTGCAAAAAGCACCCCCCCCCAAACGAGCGTTCGTTTCTAAACTTCCTGTTTCCCATGACACTGAATTTAGAATGTTCCATATACTATCAATAATTTTAACAATTTGCTCTGTTTTAATTTCAGATGCGGTTTAGGAGTTGCTTCCCGAATACCACCAAAGAATGTTTCGAAATTTCGAGTGTCTACGATTTTCAAAGCAAAGAATGTCTACATAAAATATTTTATGCTATTTTCACGCAATTTATAAATCAATGTTTATTTTTTGTATATTAAATAATGCACATTATCTCAAAATACATAATACAAATCAAATTGATTATGATAAACTCCATCAGAAAAAATATTGTGTGGTGAATATTATATCATCCGTACTAATAATTTAACCGGGTTTGAATAATAAACATTTATAAATTTCTGCTGGTTTTATTCATAAGCTGGTTCAGAACAGGTAATACACTGTGTATAAACGCACAATTACACATAATTGTGCATTTTCAAATTTTTATTTTATTTTCAATACCAAAACCTCTAGATAATTGTGTTTAGTTGTCGCACTTTATTTGATTTTAAAATTCGAAATATAACTAAATATATTAAGGTGGCCATTCCCTAGAAAGAGACATCCGATAGGGAAATATTTACTATTTTTAGCTATAACTTTTTTTTCTTAGTACGTGTATTTAAAAAAACTATAAGAGTACCTAAGTAGAATCATAACAAGACTCTTACTATAAATTTTCACTCAATAATTTTAGTGGTTTACAAAATAGCTCGATTTAAATTTAAAAATTGTGTTAATCTTCCTATTTCGTTGTTTTAAATCGAGCTATTTTGCAAACCACTGAAATTATTGAATGAAAATCTATAGTAATAGTCTTGCTATAGTTCTACTTAGGTAATCTTATATATTTTATTAAATATACGTACTAAGAAAAAAAGTTATGGGCAAAAATAATAAATATTTCTCTATCGGATGTCTCTTTCTAGGGAATGGCCACCTTAAGTAATTCTGGATTTCAAGTAATCAACTAATTTTTTAAATTCACCTATTCTAAACAACACTGAAAGGCACAAAAGTTATATTTGGTGCTTTGTTATTAATAATTAGTGAACAATATAATAATTGTGATTATGTTTTATAAATTCTCAAATTAAGTTTTATGATTCTATGATATAATTTTATATTTTATATTTATTTACAGGGTGGTCTTTAAATGATAGGTACAAGGTTCTTTCACATAATACGTTTCTTCTGCTGTTTCACTTTTTGTTTGGAAATGATTGAATGACATTTACACAATTCTAAAATTGGAGGGATGAAAAGTGAAAATATAAGATCACATTTAAAAATCGAACACCACAAAGTGCAAGAAATGTAATGGCGACTATACTGTACAGTAGCATATTATATTCCTTGCATTTTGAGCTATTAGATTTTTAAATATGAGCCTATATTTCCACTTTTTATCCATTCAATTTTAGAGTTGTGTAAATGTCATTCAGTCATCTCCAAACCAAAAGTAAGAACATAGAGGAGAAGCATCATTAAAGAATCTTGTAGCTATTATTTAAAGATCACCCTGTAAATATTTATAAAATATAAAATTGTATAAATGTTAACAAACAGTACATCAAAAGAACATTATTTAAATGTAATTTTCATAATTAAATTATGTTTCTTTTAATATTACTGAAATATTATTGTAGTAATCAAATTAAAACGTTCATTTTGTTACATTTAAAAAATGTAGTCATAATGTAGTATTTAAAATATAACATTAAAACATTAATGCAGATATGTTGAGAGGATATTGCTTTAATGTTGTGTCTTCAATAATATAACTCTGTAATATTGCTGACTGGGACATAATCTATAACATACTTGTTATATAAACATTAAAATTATCTATTAAATAATGTTACAAAGTAACGATGATACATTACTGTTTTATTTCGGTAATGTTTTGTGGGAAACGAGTCAGTCCCGTCCAGAGGCCCCTCGAACATCAATAATCCAAACAAGAAGTCCCATCCAGAGGCATTACGTTTCGGCCAGCCAGTAAAAACTAACTGGTCCCGAACATAAATTCAACAGAATCCACTGCAGTTCGAGAGCCCGTCGAGCAAGCGAGTCCCGTCCAGAGGTCCTTCGAACACCAACAATCCAAACCAGAAGTCCAGTCCAGAGGCACTATGTTTCGGCCAGCCAGTAAAAACTAACTGGTCCCGAACGAACATTCATCCAAATCCACGACAGCTCGAGAGCCTGTCGAGTAAACGAGTCCCCTCCAGAGGCCCTTCAAATTAAACATTATTTTTATTTCCTACATGTAATGTTTAATTGTTTTGATTGTAAATTTGTATAAATAGATTTTAATTTCCATTAATAAATCAGTCTCAACAAATCTGTTGTTTCTCATTGATGTTCCCCTGTCCAAGCCATAATCATAAGGGTGTGAGGCTGCATCCTAGGGAACCTTCAAATAATAATAATAATAATACTGTTTATTGTGCAAAAGAAAACACATATTTTACACAAAAGGATGAGGTTAGCGAAGCTTTCTTCCACCTCTCCTAAAACATTTGAAAACTAAATATTCTACTATTAAATTATAAATTATAAGTATAAAAATCAAATTTTAAAATCTTATGTTGTAAATGAATTAATATAAACATACACATTAAAATATATAAAATACGTATAAATATAAACGCCTACATGCTAGCTACAAATCAGTCTACAAATAACAGTTCCGAGAGGGTGTCCTAATTATTTAATATTATCTTTAATTTACTTTTGAACTGAGGTAGGGACAAATCTAAGTTGTATATAATTTTATTTAAATACATTGGTGCTATATAAGAAAAACATCCTTCAAATTTATTGGTATGATGTTGAGGAATTGTAAATGTATCTAATCTTATATTTACATCATGTGTATTTGATCTTCTTTGAATCAAATTAAATAGATACTTTGGTGTTTTATTCTTAATTAATTTATACAAAAATATTGTGATTAGATATTGCATACGCTTTTCCACATTTAACTCATTTAATTCTCTGATATAGGGAGTCACATGAGCTATATATGGAATGCAACAGACAAAACGTATGCATGCATTCTGTACTCTTTGCAGCTTATTTTTATTATATTGTGGAAGAAAATTATAATAAACTGATGAACAATAATCTAATTGAGGATATATTAATGTTTTGACCAGTTTTAGCTTTATATTCTGATTTAATTGGTTCTTAAATGAATATAATGTTTTTAATTTATACATAGATGTTTTAAAGATATGTTCAATATGGTCCTTAAATGATAAACTTCCATCCATAACTACACCAAGATTTTTTGCTGAGGCAACCCACTCAACAAGAAATCAAGAAATAATAATTCGGTAGTTTTTCCCATAAAACTGCTAATTGCCACAGGTCAACATTTGATGTAAGCGGGAACACCGCACGCAGTACAGGCTACAAGGGGTTTTTGGGGTCGCTGATTACGATGAGAGGGTGAGTTAACTGCCATCACGTCAGGTTCAAGGTCATTTGAAGGTCAAGTGCAGAAAAACCCACGGAAAAAAACTGAAAAAATCATGCATATGTTTTTGAGGTCAGGGAATTCGAATCCGAGGTCGGCTAAGCTCTGTGAGGTCAAGGTCATTTGTAGGTTATTTGATCTAAATGGGAACATCGCACGCAGTATATGCTACAAGGGGTTTTTGAGGTCGCTGATTACGATGAGAGGGTCAGTTAACCGCCATCACGTCAGGTTCAAGGTCAATCCGAATCTGAGGTCAGCTTAGCTCTATTAGGTCATGGTGAAGGTGTTTATAGGTCAAGTGCGAAAAAAACGTTTTAACGAATAACGTTTTTTAGTTGTCATTCTTGATGTTTTTTTTGTATCCACACCTTTACTTCTTGCCCGTGTCTATATATTTTTATGTACATGCAACTGTTTAACGAGCTGATATATGATCCATACTTATTTTACGCACTTTCGCTCGAAACATCGAGCTCACTCACGCACATATCACAGAAGAGTAACCAAAGTAAACCAAACGTAAAATAAGTGTGAACCATATATCAGCTCTTTAAACAGTTGCATATACATAAAAATATATAGACACGGGCAAGAGTGAAGGTCGCACTTGACCTATAAACACCTTCACCGTGACCTAATGGAGCTCAGCTGAGCTCAGATTCGGATTCTCTGACCTCAAAAACATACGTATGAATTTTTTCAGATTTTTCGAACCGTAAATGCCGACAACACCTCAAGTGACCTTGGAATAACCTACAAATGACCTTGACCTCGCAGAGTTTAGCCGACCTAGGATTCGGATTCCCTGACCTCAAAAACATATGCATGATTTTTTCAGATTTTTTTCGTGGGTTCTTCTGCACTTGACCTTCAAATGACCTTGAACCTGACGTGATGGCGGTTAACTGACCCTTTCATCGTAATCAGCGACCCCAAAAACCCCTTCTAGCCTATACTACGTGCGGTGTTCCCGCTTAGATCAAATAACAAATGACCTTGACCTCACAGATCTTAGCCGACCTCAGATTCGGATTCCCTGACCTCAAAAACATATGCATGATTTTTTTCAGATTTTTTCCATGGGGTTTTCTGCACTTGACCTTCAAATGACCTTGAACCTGACGTCATAGCGGTTAACTCACACTCTCATCGTAATCAGCGACCCCAAAAACCCCTTGTAGCATATACTGCGTGCGGTGTTCCCGCTTAGATCAAATAACCTACAAATGACCTTGACCTCAGAGAGTTTATCCAACCTACCTCGGATTTGGATTCCCTGACCTCAAAAACATATGCATGATTTTTTCAGATTATTTCCATGGGGTTTTCTGCACTTGACCTTCAAATGTCCTTGAACCTGACGTGATGGCGGTTAACTGACCCTCTCATCGTAATCAGCGACCACAAAAACCCCTCGTAGCCTATACTGCGTGCGGTGTTCCCGCTTAGATCAAATGTTGACCTGTGTTGTTCATTTCACTCAACTACGGCCGCACGACACATTAATTCCTCCAGAATTACATTGTCGTTACGTACAATTCGAATAAAATGCTACAATAAAATATATATATTTTTTTAAACTAGTGACAGTATTAACATCTGCAAAAATAAATTAAATAAATTTCTTATATCAAATTGTTTATATTTGGTGGATGAATTCTTGGAATATCAGTAATGATTTTTAACTATTTTTAAGAATGTTTTTGTTTTAAGCTTTAATGTTCTTTTTTTTCATTGAATGATTTGTTTTCTCAACGATTTGTAAAATGTTTGTAACTTTGACTAGTCAGATAAGTTGAAATGTCTGTAGTGTGTTAACTTTTTATGATGAATAAATTATTATTACTATTATATAATATTTCTTTTCATGTGCCACCTATGCGATTGATGTATACTATGCTATGGTATTATCAATTTTATTAATAGTAATAGGTATAAAAATTTCTTGGAAACGGCAGATAACAATTCGAAAGTTATGTGGAAAATTATAAATGAGTTAAGTAATAATAATAATCAATCTGAAGCAATCCTTCCTGAAGGCGACCGAAAACAACTCCCACACAGCACATGACATCCCTAGGATATCCTCATTTAGTCCTGTATATCCCAATCGAGGGCAACATTCATCAGGATAGCCTTAGGATATCCCAACAAAATATATACAACCTGAGAATATCCCAGATGGGGATATCCTAGACAAATCCTGGCAGGATGTCCTAGTAATATCCTGCAAAGATATTAAAAGCCTAACAAAATATCCACTGTCGCAATATCCTGGGCAAGTCCTAGAGTCGTCCTATTAAAGGTATTATTATCTAGGAGATTTCAACAACAAAAATATTGGAAAGTATATAAGTATATTATTTTGAGGCTATTTATTGTGTCTTTTATTGGTTTGTAAAATTTGCTTCTAAAAACTTATTTGTTTGTTCTATTTGATAATCCCCTCCAGTACAAATAATTCATTAAAAATGTATATCTTATTTAAATAGCAGTTATTTATAATTTGTTTTTAATACATTTACTGTGTTCTGAATTAGCCGCCTTTTTGTGACAAGTTGAAAGTTCTAAGAAATCCGCCGGAGGTCGATGTCTTTCTCACGTTCATTAAGTTCTTTTGACAAATAAGATTATGTTAAATATTTCATAAATATAATGCTGCTATGTTATATCTTTGTATTTATTATATTATTTAAAAGGGGAAAATGTGATTGGTTATTGTCCGCAGATGTTATTGTCAGATACGTAATCCTTTATATTTTTAACATAATGCCACAAATAACATTTAGACAATATCTTTATATTTTTCTGAGTGAATAATTTTTTTTTATTTCACTATAACTTTTCAGCACGCTATAATTTTTTAAAGTTGTACATATCATCCCTTGTAACTTTTAACCACCCTAAACTCTGTTGATTTTAATAATACCAAAAAGGGGCAAGAGATCATTTTTATGTAATATTTCATGCTTTTATAATTTTTATTTGAAACCTTTTTACTAGTTTCTACACATTTTGAGTAATTTTGAAAAAACACTGTTATATTTTTTTTCACCTCTTCTCGGGGTTGAAAAAAAATTTCTTTCATTAATCGTGTTCAAATACTTCAAAGTAACTTATATAAAAAACTCAGGTATTTACCTCAAAATTTTGATATGTCGACCTGTTTCATTGGATATATGTATCACATTTTTATTAGTCATTTTACCTGTGCCACTATATAAACTTGTATTCCTTTGCCTTTGCTTATTGGCTCAGTTTAAAAGTAATGATCTACTATATTATAAAATAGTATGTAGTTTTTGCTGTCTTTAGAAATATCCAATAAACCCTAAAAGAATTGGGGATGTATTATATAAAGTCCAATCAATGTCCTCAGGTTGTTCATAGTAAAGCCCAGGCATAACCCATATAAGAGCTGTTGATGTCCTGTACACACCCGTACTGATGTCCTGAGGGCATCATCAGCAAAGCCCGAACTGTCCCATTTGGATATCCGAAGGACATCCTAAGGTGATAATGGGATCTTCCCAGGATATCCCATATGTCCTGAAAAGTTGTGCCCAGTATGTTCTGAGGATGTCCTTGTGCTGTATGGATAGTCAGTGAGTTCAATTCACATTTTGCCAATATCACATTGGGTAAATTTAAAAATAAATCAGAAATCCCCATCACAAAAACGCAGTCAAAGTCAATTTATCTTAAACCTGTTACTATAGAAGAACTGTATGCCATAGTACAAAATTTTAAAAACAAGAAATGTTCAGAGGATGATGAGATTCCACTATTATTATTAAAAAAATGTAAGTATATCAGCCTTTGCATCTCCTATGGTTAATATTATAAATACTTCTCTCAAGTCTCGAATACGGACAATATCGTAGCAATTTAAAGCACTCTATTATAATTCTCATATATAAGAAGGGAGACCACAATTTGATTGAAAATTATCGGTCCATCAGCCTCTTGTCATCATTTTCAACATTTTTTGAAAAAATATTCTATAAGAGAATACTTAGAACTCTGGAGGGTGGGGATATAGCTTATGGCTTGTTTCTAGACCTCTCCAAGGCCTTTGATTGCCTCAACCATGAACTCCCGATACATAAAATGTCTCAACATGGTGTAAGGGGCACCGGTGAATCATGGCTTCGATCTCAACAAACCAGTCTCAGAGCGTGGTTATTAGGAATGGTGTCTCAGAGGTTCGCTCAGACCGTGTGTATATGAGTCTGGGCGTCCCTCAGGGCAGTATCCTTGGACCAGTTTAATTTATTATATTTGTTACCGACCTACCAAATGCTATCATCAGTACCGACAATTTGATGATAAGTTATGCTGACCACAATAATATCATAATTAAAGAGAAAACTGTTGAAAGAACTGTGTCTCTAAGTGATACGTAGTTGTGTCAATTGGACAATTAGTACGCTAATAATATTAAATGCTAATAAATAAAACTCATTGCATGTTTTTTAGAACAAATTTTAACAGACCAACAATTCCAAATAAGATAATATTAGACAAGGTTTCTCCAAGAGTAGTAACAAACTCTACAAAGTTCCTAGAAATCTACTTCGATCCCAATTTAACCTGGAACTCTCATGCTGATAACCTATGTAACAAACTTTCATCAGTTTGTTATGCCTTACGTGTCCTGGCTAAGTATGTAGATTACACCACTATAAAAGCAGCATACTTCGGAAATTTCAGCCCTGAAATACAGTGCTATATATTGGGGACACTCTTCCTACTCTGAACAAATCTTTAAAATTTAAAAGAAAGCTATCAGTTTTTTTTTTTTTTTTTAGATTTTAGAAGGAGGAGATGGCGATTGGCCTTGCCTGCTGCGAGCAGTATAGGTCTATTGTAGTACTCCTTTTTGTACCTTAGGGCTCCTTATCCAAACATGGTCCTTACATGACTTCGAGTCTGTTGATAAGGAGCTCCTTGGTAAAGTTATCAGTCCTTTATTTTTATTTTCTCGCCAAGTTATCTCAGTCCAGTCAAGGTTATTTACAGTTCATGACATAGACTGACCTACCTGAACGAGAACTCACCCATCCATGCGCTGGACCCGACCGACGTAGCTTAACTTCGCCATCGAGTGCCGGCACCTAAACCGGTGAATGTACAAGGAACTGTTAAGCTATCCGTATAATATTCAAGATGAATTCAATTGACAGTTGCAGAGGAATTTTTTGCAAAAATAACCTGCTAACTTTAGCCGGAATTTATATATTTCAGTGTATTTTATTTTTGAGGAAACATCCAGATAAATTCGAGCACAACCTAATTTGCAATGAGTATTTCACGAGGAGAGCCCATTATTATAATTATCCCGTGCATACTTTATCCTTCACCAGGGTTCAGACTTTGCGAAGCTGAAAAAATTCCCTGAATTTTCCAAGTTTTCCATAACCAAAAATATTAATATTCATATATTTTTGACTAATGTAATTTTTTATTCGACATAAAATAATTCCTTAAATTGATTTGAATCAATGAAAATTCTTAAGAACTCTATGGTTTTCCATATCGAGACGCAGAATTCCCTGATTTTTTACACAATTTATAGAATTCCCTGATATTTCCAGGTTTTTTTAAAAGATTTTCAAATTCCCTGAATTTTACAGGTTCTCCAGGTTTTCCATACGAGTCCGAACCCTGTTCACTAAAAAAGGACCACACTATACATGCATATATCTTTATAACAATCTATCTATAGATATAAAAACTATTTCATATTTCACAAAGTTTAGAAAAGAAGTTTTTACGTACATCTGTAGCATTAAACCCTACATCATTGATGAATACTTAAGGTCAATATAACAATTTACTTGTTATCTGATTCTCCCTGCATCTTTTATATATTTAAATTATTTTTATTTTATTTATAGTTTTTAACTTGTGTATGTGTGAAATTTAAAAAAACGAAATAAAAAAAAATTGTCTATCTATCTATTAAAAGCAGATATATATTAACTCTAATGGGTTAATATGTTACCTTTGGCTTTCAAAATCCCAAATCCTCCTATCAATTATTCTCACAAAATAATCTCCCTCCCCCCCCACCTGCTAGGAAATGGGCAAATTTATATTTATTTAACGTCAACCATCTGACTCTCGTAGCAGTCATTATTTTTAATAAAGCTTGATAGTTATGTCTTTCCAGTTTCTTACTATATAGAGAGCTGTCTGTAAGGGCAAAGGGTATTGATATTAAGTAGTCCACTAAGTAAAAGCATGCATATGACCTGCGTACTTATTAAATTAAATTTTTTTAATTTTTAATATGGCGATTTCTCTCTTTCCCTCTGATAAACTAGTATTCATATTCATACAATTAAATTGACATGCCAAAAATCTTCAGTCTTGTAAAGGTAGCGTGTCATTTATAATAATCGCTAATTTACAAGGAAATGTTATCGGTGTTTTTGAGTTACTCACTGACCCAAACAAAGTTGTACATATAAAACAGTGTATTATAATTTTTTTTCTTTCGTACCTACTATATCCTCTAAATTAAAATATAAATTACACAGGTTTAATGCCCTCATATCAAAAAATTTTTGAATGGCATTATTATATTATTTCAGGCCACTTTCATTTAGTTTAGGTGTTGCTTGGGTTTTGTTAAAATTGCTATATTATAATACGGTTTAATAGCTCTCCTTCGATTAATACAAACTTTAATTCTACCGGCATCTATTTGTTAACAAGGTAGGTAGGTACTTAGGGCGCTTAAATCCTTACCTATTTTTCTTTGATATTTGCTACTGAATAAACAATAGTCCTACTCTTTTATTAAACTGTAACATATCAACCCTCGTTTGGTTGTATTCCTTCTAAGATAAAAATACAATTCAGTACTCATATAAAGAATTAAACACTAGAATAGCTTCTAGTTTCCTCTTAATTATGTCTATTTTTTCTGGCCTTTTCTTTTCGGCATTTTGATACACTATATCTGTACACAAGTTCACTGTTGCGCACTAAAGAACATAATGACCAGTATGGGTCGGTATGGGAGGTGGGGATTGGCAGATAAGCTTTTTGGGCTCTAAAGTAGTGATCTGTTCCGTACCAGTTGGTCTAGAAGGATGTGGTTTCAAAATATAATTATTCATTATATTTGGTAAATTAACTCCTAACAGTTCCTGGGTAACTATGTATAAATCACAGTAATATAATTGTCAGTCTTTTCGATGTTGAAGCAGTATCTGCAGTCTGTGTACAAATATTTTTTCAGGTGGTTGACCTCTAATATAAAACTGCTTGAAAAAACTATATCGCCTACAGTCACACAAACGGCATACATATTCAGATAAATTTGCCACTTTCAGGTCTTAAAATATTTCCATCATTATTTCAAATTTAATTATAATTAATTTTGATCTGTAGCTGAAAATGTAAAAATGCCATTATGACAAAAGTAAATTTATTTTCTTGTATACAAAATTAATATTCCTTCACACCATAACGCCGAAAAATAAAATAAATATTACAAAATTAATAGTTCAGCTAATATATACATTAGAAAACAACTATAAAGATATACTAATAATATAAGTTAAAATTAGTAACAGGCAACAGCATATTTGGGATTTTATTTTATTTATTTATTTTTTTTATTTTAATGCCTTATTTATATTAACGTCCTGGCGGAGTTCAGCTATTGCTGCTCTACCACTCAACCAGGACACGTACACATAGACATCAACACAACAACCATTCCCTGTGATATTGCCATCTACCGCAGCTGAGACTCGAACCCAGGAGAGACAACAGCGACTAGACATGTTGTGCCACCCAACAGTGGTCTAGGTCACTGCTACCGTCTCGGTAACACATGAAAAAACGCCACGATTCATCATCTTACGTCAAATTTTCGATAAAATTACTAATATACGTCTCCCAGAAATGCATGAGAAAAATGAAGCTTTAAGTAATTTTTCACCAAATTTTGTACAGCTCTAGAGCAATTCTGAAATACATTGAACAGCATTGTCTGAAAACTTTCCCCAAATACTTGACAAAAGCTAAAAGATTCATCACTTTTATGCAATACAAAACAACCACATCTAAAAATATATTTTTTATTCAAAACAGTCTGTGATATTTGGAATCTTTTATATTATTTCCAGGAGCTAACAAAATCTAACAATGCGATATATAAAAAATATATATTTTAAACGGATAGTTAATCAGGATGATTTCGTTACAACCTTAATACATTTATTGTGTATAAAAGTAATTATTTTCTATAATTCAGTAACACTGAATTACTTTGTAAAATGAGTTTAGTGTAATGGTGTACTAAGCATGGAGTGCAACATGATCAAAATAAAAGTATATTAAAAAATAGTGTTGAATAAAATATGTACTTTTCAAAAATTCATTTTACGAAAGCCTATCTTCAATATATAATAGATGAAGAAATTTGTCTTAAAAGTCAAAATTAATGCTTGTCATAGCAACTTATCCAGGTTTGTAATAATAGTGTTGTGGTAGTTACATATGGAGCACAAAGTGTTGAATTATGTGCAGTTCTTTTTCATTAAAATAAATATTTACTTTTATGCACAAGAACAGATGTTCTTATTTGTATAATAATAGTTACTACAAAATATATCAAATAGTTCTGCAAGTTTATTTTC
Organism: Stenurella melanura; assembly: GCA_963583905.1. Lineage (NCBI taxonomy): Eukaryota > Metazoa > Arthropoda > Insecta > Coleoptera > Cerambycidae > Stenurella > Stenurella melanura. Next base: position 63,189,881 of record OY757318.1, read on the forward strand.
ACATTCAGTGGTTAGATATAAAATAAATTTTTATTTATTTTATAATAATTAAATAATTTTGTATTTAAGGTGGACATTCCCTAGAAAGAGACATCCGATAGGGAGATATTTATTATTTTTAGTTATAACTTCTGTTTCTTAGTACGTATATTTTAGAAAACTATAAGAGTACCTAAGTAGAACCATAACAAGACTATTACTATGAATTTTCACTGAATAATTTTAGTGGTTTGCAAAATAGCTCGATTTAAATTTAAAAATTGTGTTAATCTTCCTATTTCGTAGTTTTAAATCGAGCTATTTTGCCAACCACTGAAATTATTGAGTGAAAATTCATAGTAATAGTCTTGTTATAGTTCTACTTAGGTACTCTTATATTTTTTTAAAATATACGTACTAAGAAAAAAAAGTTATGGGCAAAAATAATAAATATTTCCCTATTGGATGTCTCTTTCTGAGGAATGGCCACCTTAATATATATTTTTGTTCTTTAATTGATAAAGAAACCGACTCAACTTCCATCAGTGAAATCAGACACCCCGGTATCAGATTTGAAAGTATTCAGGTAGTTCGTTAATTGATTTCTACCTACTGTTAACACCCAGATAGTGGGTATACAATTACTACTTGGATTTGTATTTGTTGCAATAAATTATGTAGATAAAATAATCTATGTAAACATGAGAACCTGTCTTAGTATTCGTTATGTGCAGTATTTAGTTTCAGGTAAGTAGAAGAATCTGAATACATGAATTTTATATAGTGACAGCCATATCAACATATTGTATGTAATGCATGTGTACATTGGGTGATACTCAGCAGGATAAATTATGCATTGTCTACCTTAAAAGTAGGAATTTGTATGAATCTGCACTTATTTTAGAATCTAATGGTATGCCTGTAATACATTTAAAAATGTATCAAAAAAATATTTTACATTAAAATTTTCAAAAACACAAAATTCTATATTATATATGAAAAAACAGATCATCATTAAAATAACTTTAAATTTTAAGCTGTTTTTTTTTTTTTTGTTGGCATTGGGACAGTATCCATACAGCTAGGAACTACGTTACTATTACGTTACATTTCTAAACCAAGGGGAAAAAGAACAAAAACAAAAATACAAAAGCACCTACGCCAACTAAACAACTTATTTTTTTAAACAACTACAGGACAGTACAGGGTCACTCGCTTCTCACCCAGGGGTCATTCACGGCTTTTAAATATCAAAGACACACAGGTGGACCACGGTTAGGTTTTACACAAGTAAGGTTAAAAACAAAAATAACAAAACTAACCTACTCTAAAGTTTTATATTTGTTTTTCTTAAAAATTGTATTATGCAATTGATAATACCTTTCCTTTGCAAAACTAATAAATGCATCAAATTTATCATGTTGTTGTACAGTTCATTGCTTTCATCGGTGTATTTGCTACATCCAAAAAATATATGCTCTAGGTCCCCTAAAACGTGCAATGCTCACAGGTATCGCTCGGTAGTATTCCTATTCTATGTAGTTGGGTTAAATAACACCCATGTCCAAATTTAATTCTAGATATTATGGTGATATATTTCCTAGGTATGTTATAGCTATTGAACCAGGGGTTCACTGGTATTACTGGTTGTATATGTGTGTATCTAGGAGGGTTGGTAAGACAGAATTCATTCCATAGGGACGACCATTTTTTCCTTATCATCGATTGTCTCATCTTTATGCAATCGGAGAGACATATCCCTCCTACAGTTTCTCCTGTGTGGATACTTTCTTTAGCAAATTTATCTACTTGCTCATTATATATTAATCCAACGTGAGCTTTGACCCATACTATTTGGGTTTCAATACCATTTGTTTTAAGACTGTATATTAATTAGCTGTTTTATTATTAAAATATGTGGATGTATTCGTTTTAGATTATTTGGGTCATACAATTTTTTTAGAGCTAATAGTACGGATAGAGAGTCACTTAAAATTACTACTCGATTGACCTTATTGTGTTTTACATATTCCAATGATTTCATTATGGCAAAAGCTTCGGCTGTAAAGATTGATGTCTCATCATGTAGTTTATATTTAGCTTCTTTTTTAAGCCTAGGTACTAAGAAGGCACTGCCAACACCAGAATGTGTTTTGGAAGCATCTGTGTAAATATGTATATGTTGACCAAATCTGTCTAAAGTATTATTAACGATATTTATGTTGACCGATGGTATCTCACTATATTTTTTTTATATATATGATAGTCGTATGGGTCATTACCTGAAAATATTCAATATTTGAGACATCCAAATTAAAGATTTCTATTTTGTTAAAGATTTTTGTAACTTCACGATATTCAGCGCACAAGGGTGGAGAGTTTTTGTTACACCAGTAATTGTCTGTTAGATCGGCAATATTTAGATCATGTATTTTGTTAACTAGTGACGGGTTTTTATTTTAGAGTTATCATTTTTTCGAGAAATTGTCTCCTGAGTGATAAAGGTGGTTCGCCTGATTCGACTCTTAGTGGTTCAATTGGAGTACTATTCATTGCTCTAATACATAAACGTAACGCTCTGTTTTGTATGACGTCAATTTTTTTTAAACGAGTTTTGCAAGCCGACCCATAGAAAATACTGCCGTAATCTATAATAGAGCGAATATAAGCACTATAAAAGAGCATAGCAATTTGAGGCTGAGAACCCCACCAGGTTTTTGAAAAATTTTTAGGTAATTGATGCCTTTATTACATTTAGTAATAATTTGTTCAATGTAGGGATTCCAGTTTAATTTTTTGTCAAGAGTTATTCCCAAATAGTTAACTACATTTCTAAACTGAAAAGTTCGTTTTCCAAGTTTTATATGATCTATGTTGGGTGTGTTATGTCTGGATACAACTGATTTCTCTGTAGATATGGTAAAACCTTTGTTATCGCACCAAATTTGTATTATGTTCGCTATATTGGTTAGTTGTCTTATAACTATTTCATATCTATGTTTTCGAGTATACAGGCAAAGGTCATCTGCATACTGTATTGTTGTCATTTAGTTGTATATATGTATATCAGCAGTATAAATATTGAAAAGTAGAGGGTTTAGCACTGAGCCCTGAGGTAAGCCCGTAGATGTATACCTTGGTCCAATTTTTTTATTGTCTACTCTAATATATACCTTTGGATTACAAAAAAGTTTTACAGTCATGGTTGCAATGTAAGGTGGTATTTTGCGTTTAATTAATTGATTTTTTAGAATACCTAGTTCAACTGAATCATAGGCCCCTCTGATGTCTAAAAAAATTGCACCCATGTACTCATTTGCAGTAAAACATGTTTGTATATCCGTTACAATATGTGCCAATGCATCTGTGGTGCTAAAATTTTGTTTGTAACCATACTGATTATAGGTGGGAGTGCAAGTGTGCCTGTAAACCACCATTCAAGCCTGTATTTTATTAGTCTTTCAAAGGTTTTAAAGACACAAGAAAGTAGCGAAATAGGGCGATAAGATTCTGCAAGATCTGGTTCTTTATTTGGTTTGAGTATAGGAACGACCACCACTTTATTCCAGCTTTCTACTACCTCATCTCCACGCACCCATATATCATTGTATATTTCTAACAGCTCTAAAGCTTTGCTTTAACAGGCAGATTCAGTAACATAGGGTACCTAATTTCATCGAATCCAGGGGTATATAAATAAGTATTGGAGGATTTTTTTAAAACAAATTCAATTTCAGTAGATGTAAAGGGTTCAGTCAAAAAATTATTGTTTTCAGGTGGTTGGGATTTCAATATTTGCAGATGCCGGTGTAATTTTGTTATGAAATTGATTTACCCAGTCTGTGTTGTTGGTTTTGATTTCATTCATCGGTATTTTTTTCATTTGTCTGGCTTGTTTCCAAAGATCAGTATACGGGGTGGATTTATTTAGGTTTGGACACCATTCGCGCCAATATTGTTTAGCTTTGTTTTTAAAAAGACGTTTAGATTTTGCCATCTCTTCCTTACATTTTAAATAATCGTTAATGTTGCCTGATTGTTTATACTTGTTAAGTGCCAATTTACGTTGGCTAACTACTCTGTCACATTCTGTGTCCCACCACGGAGGTGGAGGTCGTGTTTTTATTTTAAACGGTTTTTTGACTGGTATAGCAATTTGGGCTGCTCTGTTTATACCTTCAATTAAAAAGGTATACTTTTCCTCTGCATTTATAAATTCTGGTATTTCACTAAAGTGCTCATTTAATATGTTCTCATAGAGAAACCAGTTTGCCTTGTTTATGTTCCACTTATTTTTGGGGTAAATAATATCTTGAACGCTGTAAGTGTAATTTGTTTCTAACACTATCGGAAAATGTCTGCAGGACTAATAGTTAAATCTACAGCCGAACTGTGTTCATTGGGTTTCTTAAACCTGGTTCAGGAGCCATCATTTAAAAGAACTAAATTTAATTGGTCCATCATACATAATATTTGTTCTCCATTTTGATCATTAGTACTTGAACCCCACATAGTATTATGTGCATTAAAATTGCCGCTAATAATTAGAGGACTTTTAAAATTTTGCAATATTTGTATCCAATCAGTTAATTGAGTTCTCAGATTAGGCGGCTTATATATAGACAATAACGATACTTGATCATTTCTGTATGGAATTTGTATGCCACATACTAAAATGCCAGGGTTATAATTGTAGTGGTCGAATTTGATTGTTTTGTAATTAATTTTATTTTTCACCAATATTGCAACTCCTGCTTGCCTATCTTTTCTTACAAGGTTATATTCTTTAAATTTATATACAATATTAGGTTTAAACCAAGTTTTACTGATTAATACTATGTCTATATTATTATCAATTAAAAACTTATTCATACTATTTTTATTTGAGACAGCGGAATGAGCATTCCACTGCATGATTTTAATTTGTTTCAGTAGAGGATTGAATGTTAACGCTGTCGGATTCTATATATTCTAGTACCGAAGATATCTCAGCTTTTAAAGCTTGCTCATTTATATTTTTAATTTCATCAATAGATTACATATTTATTACAATATTTTGAAAGAATTTTGAAAATGTTTCATGATTTTCTCTTTGCTAGTTTTAAAATTCTCTGGTCGATAAGGGTTGGCTGGTAATGGGTTAGATGGGCCCATTACAAAAGGAAACATAGGGGGACGTATTGTAGGTGGTGTGTCTATTGGTAATAATGTTTTCCTTTTTTCATTGGACTATGTTTGTTGATGTGTTTGTTTACCTTGTATTTGTTGTGTATTTGCTCGTGAGGTAGAGGGGTATACTATGGGTTGTGATAAGTATTGTGTAGGAATAGTGGGTTGTTTAGAGTGTTTATTGTTAATGATTCCAGGGAAATCATTTTGATCGTCAATATTTAAAATATCAAATTTATTATTTGTTTTTAAAACATTTCAGTAGGAAGAACCACGACTCTTCTGTGCTTCCAGAAAGGTTTGATTACATGAAGCCATTTGTTTTTTAATTTGTTGTTGTTTTTCAAAATAAGGGCATTGTTTAGATATAGATTTATGCGTATCTTTGCAGAAAACGCAGTAAGCATCTTCTGGGTCGTTACAATTGTGTTCATCATTTTTTTGCTTACCACAATTTATACATAATATATTAGTGCTACAGCACTGTGCTGCGACGTGTCCGTATCTCAAACATTTGTAACACTGTGTTACTCTCTGTATATAAGGTTCTATAGGACATTGTACACTATTAATCACAATATGTGGTGGTAATATATTACCCTCAAAGGTTAATAAAACGGTCTGTCTAGGTACGCATGCAGGTTCTCCATCGATTTGTATTTTTCGTTTAAATCTTTGAAGAAATGATATTATTCAGCAAATACTCATCATCAAAAACTATGTCAATGTGCCTGACAATAGCTTTCCTGGTCAGTAAGTTGTTCGGTATATAGGCTTTAAGTTGTTCGTCTTTTAACGACGAGTGATTTACTAAATTATTTGCATCTCTTGGATTTTTTAATGAGACTTTGATACGATTCTTCCACACTTTTTCTATGTTAGTTAGATAGATAGATAGATAGATAGATAGTTTATTCAGTCAATACAATATCCAAATTGTGTACACTCGTCAAATAACATATTCGAAATTACATCAATATTTAAAACAGGCATTTAAAATAACATTTACAGAAATGAAACATTTTTTTTTTTTTTTTTTTAACTTTAAAATATTAAAAATATTACAAAATATAACATATTAAAAATTCAACTAGGTATATAATAGTATATTAAAATATTAAAACATCACTTAAAAATTCAAATATATCATAGTATGCTTTTTTTAATAAAATTTCTTTCACTTTATACTTAAATGTTTTCAAATTTGTCATTTTGATCTCATCAGGTAATTTATTAAAAAATGTTGGTCCAAAATGATTTACACCATTCATTGCTTTCGTAAGTTTATATGTTTTTTTTGATATATTAGTTTTATTTCGGGTATTGTAAGAGTGTATATCTGTGTGACATTTATAGTTGTGAAAATTTGTTTTCACATAAACAAGACATTCGTAGATGTACATGCAAGGCAAGGTAAGTATTTGATATTGAATAAAGTAAGGTCGGCAATGGGTCCTCATATTCACGCCCGCGATGACCCTCACAGCCGATTTTTGCATTCGAAAAATATTTACCTTATTCGCACAATGACCCCAAATTAATAAGCCGTATTGTAGGTGGCTGTGAAAGAATGCAAAATATGCTGTGCGAACCATCTCCGGAGAGACACAGAAACTCAATTTCCGCAATAGAAAAAGGTTTGATGCGAGTTTCTTGGATAGGCTTGCCGTGTGAGCACCCCAAGTGAATTTGCTGTCAATATGAAAGCCAAGGAGTTTTACAGGTTCTGTGTTCACGTTATTTGGTTTCAAACTTATAGTGATTCTTTGGGTTTTATCAGTATTCATTTTTAATTTTATGGAGGAAAAATATTCTTCTGCTTGAGTTTCAGCTTCACTTGACATGCTCTCGGCCAAATCTATATCCTTGTTGCAATTTATTAATGTGGCGTCATCCGCATAGAGAACTAGATGTGTGTCCATGATATCGCTGGCCAGATCGTTGATATAGATAATGAACAGAAATGGTCCTAACACGGATCCTTGTGGCACCCCATAAGAAATTTCCTTGAGAGATGACTTTCCCTCAGCCACTTCAACGAACTGCGTCCTGTTGGATAAGTATGAACGAATTATATTTAAAGGAGTTCCTGTGATATTATAATGTTTGAGTTTATCCAACAGTATCTCATGAACAACACAATCAAATGCCTTGCTTAGGTCACACAGTGTGACAGAAGCAAGACATCCCCCCTCCAGTGCGGACAGCACCACATCAACAAACTCCACCATTGCAGATGTTGTTGATCTACCTTCACGAAAACCATGTTGTTCCTGTGAAAACAAATTATTTGATTCAAAGTAATTCGATAATCTTTTTTTAATTACTGCTTCTAGTATTTTCGAAAGTATCGGGACTATTGATATTGGACGATAATTTGATGTATCATCTAAACTGCCTTTCTTATGCAAAGGGATCACTTTCGAACATTTAAGACATTTTGGAAAAGTTCCACTCTGTAGGCATTGGTTTATCAAATATACTAAAGGATCCAAGATGGCGTCCATAATATATCTGATCAAACTATTACTTAAACCATACATATCTTTTGCTTGTGAGGTGCTTAAGTTTTTAATAATGTCTCTTATTTCAGCATGTGTTACTGGTTCTAGGCTAAAAAGTGAAATATTTTCCGGGATTTTATGTCTATTTAAGTAATCTAGTGGTTCTCTGTCTACTGTAGCAATTGTGTTGACAATATTTTCAGCAGTAGGGTCAGGGGGGGTACACTGTAACACGGGGCACAGTATAACAATGGGCTTATTTCTGTCTCTTTTCAACATATTTATTACACCATTCCAATATTTTGCAAAGGCACATACCACCATCTTGCTGCACTTGTCATTGGTCTGCAGAGTTGTTTACATTGGGGTTTATAAACAAAAATTTACTTTTGTGTGTCCAAACGAGATTAATTTAAATCCAATATTTTTGTGTCTTTTCCAAACTATATCATTCCTGGTAAGTAAATATATTTTCTACACAAACTTCATTAAGTTATTATTTGAAAAGGTAACAAAGTTTGCCAGTATTCATCACCTATAAAATTTCAATTGACCTTGGTCTTTGAGTATACAGTGAGGGGCACAGTGTAACGGGGTACAGTGTAACACGGTAACACGTCATAGTGTGCCCCTTCAACTGATTTTTTGTTATTTTCTATGCGTTTCAATAAAAATGGTCAAGAATCGAAGGAGGAAGATTGAAATTGGTTTACATAGAGAAAAAGACATGAGAGAGGCAATAGAATTAGTAGAAAAAATAATGGCTTTAAGAATGGCTGCTAGCATGAAGAATGTTACCTATGGTACACTACATCGATATATAAAAAAGAAAAAGACATCAGTTATTTATGCAAAAGTGGAAAGGTAGATGTTTTTTATTTTCCTCTGCAACCGGACTTAGCAATTGTCTCGATGGATGACATTGAACTTATATTACCACTTCCCGAAATGGCAAATAAGACAAAACGCCAAGCAAATTGTTATGCATTCCTGCAAAATATATTAAGAAAATATAATTTGAGTTAAAAGTTAAGTTTATTTTTTAGATTTTGTTGATATTTTTATTGTTTAGTGGAATTTTATAGTCTGCCCCATCTTGTTACATTGTACCCCTATGCATGTTAAACTGTACCCCAGATCTGGGTCACACTATAACAAATAACTGATCTCTAAAAAGTGTCAATACGAGTAGTTTTTAAGGATAATTTCTAACAATTTCTAGGTTTAAGATGAAGGTTAAAGACTGTTGATTATATTAACTACAAAAGAACTGTTTATTTAATAAACGTTATTTTTGTACATTAATTAATAACTTTTTTGTTACACTGTACCCCCCCTGACCCTACTTGAAAAAAATGTATTAAAATCATCCGCAGATATAACAGTATTGCTTTGCGTAGGTTTGTTTGGCATATGATTTTGTTTTATAATTTGCCAAGCTGACTTACATTTATTGCTAGAGTTTTGAAGAAAATTATTATTTGCCAGTATTTTTATTATGTTAGCAATATTTAATTTTTTATGCAATATATGTTCAACATACATAGGATGCAAACGCCCCATATTTTGATCATTTATCTTTTCAATGAATACATAAACTATATTTGAATAATTGGTTATTTTGTTTAAGTTAAAAACCTTACTTTCTTCTGGTTTTTGTGTACCGCTATTCCTTACCAACGCTTCATTAGAGCAGCCTTCTGTTGTTGAGATTATACCAAGGTTGTCAGTCGTATGGTCCCCGCTCATATCCACATCGTTGCAATTGTGGTGCACACTCACTTCAGTAGTTAAATCTATGGATATTGCACTATCAAACTTCTTTTTGACTGTTCCACCACCCTCATCAGGTGGTTCACTCATTGTTGACTTGATGTATTAAACGCATGTTACGCACTAATACGATTTGTTAGGTTTAGTTTATTCAGATTTAAGGGGTTTGTTTTAATTTTGCACTCACGAGCCGTTCGCTTCCGATACAATAAATACAATAAAATTGTGGGAGGTTACTAAAATTGGTCCAAAATCGAAAATTGAGATAACATCAAATCTATACGTTTTGAGGTCCCAGGAATCCAAAAAAGTGGTTTTTGAAAAATGTCTGTGTGTATGTATGTGTGTATGTGTGTTAGCACGATAGCGGCGAAACTACTGGACGGATTTGGATGAAACTTTGCATGAGGGTTTCTTTAGTGCTCTAGAAGATCTGAAGGTTTTGGTTGAGATCGGATTACGTTTAGTGCCATTTTGGCACAACAACTTCTTTATTTTATTATTACTTACAATTTGTAATCTAACCATTGGAAAGCAGTTCAAATTCCGATTTCAACGATATATCACACTTGCACCTTTTTTTTATATACCTACAGTTTTTATACAAATTATTGTATAGAGAACAAACAAAATTCAATGTCTATATAATATCTACATATGTAAAATTACATCATAAGTTGTAGTGGCTCAGTGGGCTAAAGCGTCAACTTACAAATCAAGAGAACGACGGTTCGATCCCAACACAGTGCTGTTTTTTTTTCTCTCTTTTTTCATTATAAATTTTATTAATAATTGTGTAAAATGTTACATGATTAAATATCATCATATATTAGGTGTTTATAATTATTCAGAGTTTGAGGATTGGTCACTAGTTTTAAATGAAATATAAATAATTCTATTGCTGTTTTGGCGGTGAACACATACGACGTCGTAAATTAGATAAATATAGGTGGATCATATTACAATAATATATTTGATTTAAAGGCATGTCACGACAGCTGATTTGAATTGACTATCAGAGCTCGTAGCATTTGCTACTGCTGCGAATCAAATTACAGTTAAAACGTAGCAGACTGCTTAGCAACCCATCACTAATTTCAGCCACCGGGTGGGGAGGTTCCAGCCGCTTCCAGTAGCTGCCGATTTTTTAATATCAATCCACTGCTACAATTATTGTTTTCTAACTAATTTTAAAGTTTATTCCTATTCATATGGATTGTATTGAGAACCTACTATTAAACATTTCCAATGTTGGAACCTGGACAATCTTCATTGTTTTTTGTAATAATATTATAGTGGAGTCAGTATCAAGGTAAAAATGTCTCGAGTTTGTTGTTGGCTGCTATCTGGAATGTATACTAATTCCCTTAATTCGTCCGGCGATATAGGTGTCAATTACACCGCAGGAATAAACTATGAATCTAAAAGTGTTTCATTAGATACTAGGTTGTAAAAATATTTTTCTGCTTCATATATGGGCGAAATAGAAATAACTTCTGCTTAAAATTAACATTAGATACATAGAAAAATATTTTCTAAATGTAGCTTTACACTCAATAAACATATTTTTGGGAAAGGACAATCACCAAAACGTTAGGTCGCTGTCACCAAAGAACTAACAGGAAAGAGCTTTGGTGGGGTTGTGCTTCTCACAGGCAGCTGCGGTATATGGCACGAGTTGTCAGACATGCTATACAGCAAAGGGAGGTCAACCAGAACAGTAGATGAATCACAGAACGTCTGCAAATATGTTGTGTAGCTTTTCATGTGGAAATCCAATTGTTGGATATAAATTATCTTCCTTGTAGCTAAGGTATTTTAAGAAACGCCTCTGGACTCGACATGTACATTGTAGTGGGGACACCATATGATGGAGGCATATTCAACTCGAGGTCTGACGAGAGTATATAGTATAATAATTTGATGGTACTTAGATTGTTAAATTCCCGAGTGCTTCCTATCACAAAACCAAGAGATCTGAAGGAGATTGTTACCAGAAAATGATAAGTTAGGATCGAAAATCACGCCAAGGTCGCGGATAGTATTGGGCCTCTGCAGAGAGACGTCCTTAATGACATAATCATATTTTATGACATTGTGTTTCCGAGAAAAGGACAATGCTACATTTAGAGGTAGATTGTTTGTTGTTGTAGCTAATTACAGTCATCGGGCGATTTTATGATAGTGTATAATTTCATATCATCCATTCAAGAAAACAATTTGCTTCCATATAATTTATAATATTATTAACATATTTGTAAAAATTCTGTTGTATTTTCTTCTATTTATTAAGTCTAAGTTATACACCACTGACCAGTCTGTGGCATTTAACTCTTTGAGGAAGTTATTTACATTGAGTTCATTATAAGATCTTGTGTAAATGTATTGTTATTGTTTGGCACCTATGTGAAATGTAAACAACTGCCTTCTGTGGTCAGATATTAATGATTGTAAAACTTCAGTTTGGCGTTTATGACATACGTTTGTGTTAACACAATCAATAATTTTCCTACCTTGCTGGTGTTATTCTTGTTATCCTTAACTGTAACTGCTAAACCATAAGACTTGATTATACTTGGACAATTTATATTTTTCTATACTTTTGCTAGCATAATCTATATTAAAATTGCCTGTTAAAATAACTATATACCTTGCTTTCATTGAACAACTTTTCCAATATTGAGTCAAGTTTTCACGTTAATAGATCTACAGATCCATTTGGAGAACGATAGATAGACAGAATTATACAATTTAAATTACTAAAATGACATTCAACAGCACTACGTTCAAAATGGAGTTTTTCTGACAAGCTGATTATATTCTCACGTGATTTCCATGGAATATCATTTGCTACATAAATAGCAGATCACCCATGTTCACCATATGTGCGACAAAAACTTGATGCGAGACTCATCCCGTTTATCGAAAAAATTTCAACTCATCTTCGCCCTGCCAATGTTCAGTTAAGCAGGCTACCTCTGACAATGACCCAGGCTCTACAAAAATATTTCAATTTGATTAACACTGGTGTTTATGCATTCAAGGTTCTGATGCACTACTTTCACTGGAGACTTTGATTCAGTTGTATTTGTAATATTATATTTCTTCACTACCTGACGTGTTTCTTTTTTCGAATAAGGCTCTGTTTCGGGCTGAACGAAAAAAATCAAATTTACAAACAGATATTTCAGAATTCCAAGATTTGGGATCCAGTAAAACATTTTCAAGGCAGCTATCAGCTCCTATCTTAAAGGAGCTAAATTTAGGTCTCATATGTTTAGGCCGAATTTTAAAACAGATGAAATCATTGCGATTAAATTTTTTGTTTAAATAATTAGTTAGATCCTCAGCTGGTAGATCACTATTAAAGTTTGCTACGTAAATTCATGCTCTTCTAATAACAGGTACTACTGAGTATTTTTCTTCATCTGGTTCGATATTGCCAACAAACGACTTGTCTCTCTGATTATTTTTTGCTGAATTTTTACCATCAATAATTCTCTGACGCCTTCGATTTTTAACCTTTACCATTAATGAAATTATTTTCAATGCTATTTCCACAATTTGTTGAAGATGAGCCTGATTCTAAGTTAATAAGTTCATTCATAATACATCTCTGTTTGTCTACTAATTCGGTAAAGCCTAGTTTGGGATCCACTAGTTTACTCTAATTTAAGATAGTTTTTGTTGGTGTAGGAGTTTTTGAGACTGTTTTTTTATTACTGGATTTATTTTGTGTATGTTAGAATAGAATAGAATAGAATAGAAAAATATTTATTGTGTTAAATATAAGTGTACACATAGATACAATATTCTACACAAAAGGTGACGTTCGTATCAACGTTCTTCCACGCCACCAAACAAAGAAACAAAAAGAAAAACTTACTTCTAACCATCACATATAACTCAAGTAGCCCTAAAATTACATTATCTAAACAATCATATTTTGTACCTGCAATAAGTATTCTTTATAATTTTTTTTAAATGTACCAACAGATACACCCTCAATCATTTTATAATATACATCATTATTTAATAACTCAACAGATAAATATGCAAAGCAACACTGAAATCTTGCTGATTTATGTTTGTATATATTAAATTTGTTTAATTCCCTAAGATTGATATTATGCATCTCTTGTCTTGGTTTCAGGTAGGTACTCTTTTAGATATTCTGGTTTTCCTCTGGTATAAATTTTCATTAACAAACTGCCAAAAAATAATTTGTAACGATAATCTATTTTTAAGTACAAATGTTCTTTATATATCGGAGTGACATGATCATATTTCCTTATTGAATGAACAAAACGCAAACATGTGTGTTGAGCTAACTGTAGCTTGTTTTTAAATTCCATTGTCAGAAAACTATAGTATACAGTTAAACAGTAATCAATCTGGGGATACAAAATTGATTCGACAATTCTGTGTTTTACTTTTTCATGCAGCATATATTTAAATTTATGTAGTGCCTTTAATTTCATGTATAATATACACAACTTACTTGTCACATGCCTTTGAAAATTTAAACTATCGTCAAATTATACTCCTGGGTTTTTCGCATACTCTTTTTGTGGAATCTCTATATTGTTAATATGCACTGTAGTGAAGTTAAACTTCATAACTTTATTTTTAACATTTGCAGAACCTATTAGTAAGAAGCAACTTTTACTAGCATTAATTTTAAGACCATTCTCAAAAGACCAATTGTTTATCCTCTCTAGATCAGAATTTACATCATTCAGGGCAATGTTTACCTGTGATCGTTCAAACGTTTTTAATAATAGAGTATCATCTGCATACATATAAGTGTTACAGTTATGTATTATTGATGGTAAATCAGATGTGAAAATGTTAAACAAAATTGGCCCTAATATGCTGCCCTGTGGAACACCTTGTTTCACTGCAATAGGATCTGACTTAATTCCATCTATTTCAACGCACTGCAATCTATTTAATAAATAGTTACTAAACCACACACAGACATTATCAGAAAAGTAATAAAATCTCATTTTAGCAAGTAGTAGATCGTGGTTTATCAAGTCAAAAGCTTTGCTGTAGTCCAATAGCACCAAGCATGTTGCTTTTGACTCGTCTATTCCACATGTAATATCTGTTGCCACTCTAGTCAGTGCAGTACCGGTACAGAAATTAGATCGAAAACCAGACTGAACATCTGGTAATATGTTATTACTATTTATAAAGTCGATCATCATATTACAAACAATCTTTTCGAACATTTTTGCTAGAATGGGAAGAATATTTATTGGTCTCAGTTCATTAAATGAAGTTACATTTGGTACTTTTGGCAGTGGTCTTATAATGGAGGTTTTCCAAATAGTTGGAAATTCTCCATTCTGTAATGATTTATTGAACAAATTTTTAAGAAAATCTGAGATGAATGGCAAACTCAAATCCAACATATTGTATCCGATGTCATCAATGCCCATACACTTTGATTTTATTTGTTTAAATGCTTTATATATGTCAGCTTCTGTTACCTGATTAAATGTAAATTTGGTTTCTCTGTTTGAGTGAGTGCCGTTTTGATAGAATGATATAGTCTCTTCACTTACTGGTGTTTCTAGGTGGCTTGAGTTTGCAAACGTTTTATTTAGTTCATTAGGGTTTTTTAGGTGCTCTGGGATATCAGCCACCACACTTGTAGTGACACCCCATTGTTTAAATTTCGACCACAACTTTTTTGAATTTTTTTCTATCTTGTTAATTTCAAAATTAAAGTAAGCAATTTTCTCACTCCTTATTGCAAATGATAAATAATTCTTTAGATCTAGATAAAAATGTTTGTGGTCTTGATTTCCACTTTTCTTATATTTGTTATATGCTTTATCTTTTAATTTAATAATCTCTTTTATTGTTTCAGTTATGTAAGGTCGATGGGGACGTGTAGGTTGAATATATTTTAAAGGGGCATGTACGTTAAAAATATCTAATAGCAAATTATTGAATATCTCAATTTTTTTATTTATATCAGCCTCTTCGGATAATCTGTACCAATCAACAAGCTCCATATCTACTTTAAATTGATCCAAACTAAAATTTTTAAAGTCTCTATAAATAAAGGTTTTAATTGGAGGTTTAATAACATAGTTGAATCACACAATAAGTCAACCTATGATCAGTCATATTATACATTTCCACTGTTCCCGTTTCTAAAACATCCAATTTTGTATCCACAAAAATAAGATCGATAAGACTATTACTTGTTCTAGATACTCGTGTGGGTTCATTAATTACTTGCGTCAATTTGAAAGTAGCGGTAATGTCATTTAAAAACTTTCTGTCTTTGTTTTGAATAAGAAAATCTATATTTAAATCTCCTAATAAGACAGTGTAATCAAACTGAATACTTACTGCAGCTAATACATTTTCTATAATACTTAAGCTACTATATGATACTGTAGGTGGTTTGTATAGAGCTCCTAATAATATTTTATCATTCTTAAGACTAATACACAGCCATAATTGTTCAATTGATTTTTCACCACCCTCTTCTAGGAAAGAAATATCTACAGTACCACACAAATATTGATAAAACATATACACAAATTCCACCACCTCTGGTTTGTCTGTCGCATCTAAACAATACATAATTTGGAATTTCTATTAATGTGCTTGGAAATTCTGGCGGCAACCATGTTTCACTCACAGCTACTATATGAAATTTTCTTTCTAGCACCATCGCTTTGAAGTCATCAAAAGAGGGAATGAGTGATCGCATGTTCACATGCGCTACCGCTAATTTCTCCATTTTTTTAATAGAGGAATTATTTATTTTTTGTTCTACTTTTGGTAGTGTTTCACTAGGCTGGTTGTTTTCTATAAAAAACTCCCAGTTTGTATATATGGTTGAGGATAGTCTATGTTTGCTTCCATCAGTTTGTATATTCTGTGATAGGCTGCACAGTTTGTTTTATCCCAGGCTGAATGATTAAATTTAACATTTGGAATTTTTAGTACCTCAGCTGCATATTTGCAATTTGTACAAATTTTGTTTTCAGTTTCACACGATTTATGTTCCGCCGCACAGCTCGGGCAAATTTCATTGTTAACTGTGTTTTTTTTTAATTTGCCATAATTTTTATATTTTCTTCCTGAAATATGAAGGTTTTATTGTTAATTTCAGAATTGATGTATAATTTGATTTCATCATTTATATGATCCTGCGAGTTCCCAGTGGCAAGGCAATCCTTTTCTTTCATTGTAAGACTCGAGATTTCTTCTTGAAGGTGTTTATTTGTCTTTTAATTGATTTATTTCACACATTAAATTTGTGTTCAGTTTTCTGAGTTTTTTAACTTCATTTGTAAGATCCTGATTTTTTGTTTCGCTTTTTGTCAAGATATCATTTTCATCACTATCACTGATTCATCACTCATTTCCACTATTTAATATTTATTGCTATTTAAATTGCATCCACAACAAGAAATTCTCAATGTACAGCTGTTATGATATGTTTTGTAACATTTTGTACATTTAACTTTCTCTTTTTGATACATTTTTACTACAATAATTGCACCGCTCTTTAACTGACAACTGCTCTTTGTCCGTCATTTTGGACTCCATTTCACTATCTAGTCACTAATCATATATAATATTTATAGTCTTCCTAATAGAATTAAGACTAGTAAACAATTAATTCAACTCTACATTTTTCTATATTCATATATTTTTATATCCCTCAAAGGTAATGAGCATTCACTGTAAACATAATATATTTTATGTGCATTCTTAATAGGCAACAAATTAAAATACGTTTACTTTTTAAATCTCAAATTTGAATTTATATATGTTTTTCTTTAGTGTACTTGTACGGCATCATATTATTATGAGATTGACTGTTGCAAAATTCAGTTATTATTGTTCTCGTCTAAATATTAAAGTACGAAAAAATAACAGTATAATATAGTGACTTTACGAATAGTAGTAATATTTCTTGTGGATTTATTAATAATATTAATTAACGAAAATATAGAGAAGAATCCTAAATGTGTGGTAATTTTTTGTTGAAAGTCGCAGGACAAAAAAATATTAACTACAGAGGAAGATATAACATTGTGCCAAAATGTGTTTGCTGTAAGATTGAAAATAAATCACGTGAAATAACAATGTAAGTGAGTTTTTTCAGATACAGTAATTAAATTTGCGATGCTAGAGCTAATGAAACAATATCTATGGGTAGATATTTGCACGGGGAGATCAAGATATTGCTCTGAAAATTCGTCGGAATTACTTTGTATTTCATAGATAACATCTGGGTCCAATTCTGGGTTTGATTCACATTCGAACTGTTCTGTAGAAATCTCCTGAATATTTTCGTTTAGGTATACAATTATATACCACACTATTTGGAAAAAATGGTTTCAGGTGTTTGTAACACATTTTGACAATGTTATACCTCCCTCTATCATCAATTTTTTTGTCCTGCCACTGCATATATTTAGGATTCTTGTCACTCAGTTAAGATTATTACTGGAGTATTACTAATATCTGTAGAGTCACTATATTATACCGCTATTTTTTCATACTTTAATATTTACAAGAAAACAATAATCACTGAATTGTGCAACAGTCAATCTCGTAATAACATGACGTCGTACAACACTACACTAAAGAAAAACATGTATAGACATGAATTTTAGAAATAAACGTATCTTAATTTGTCGCCCATTAAGAGTGCGCATAAAGTATATTACATTTACAGTGAACGCTCGTTACCTTAATATTCTATTAGGAAGGCTATAAATATTATATATGATTAGTGACTAAGATTTTTTTAAGCACTTTTCTACCACCAAGAAAATTTTGAAAAAAAGATATGTTATAGAGCATAGTAGAGATTTAAAAAAAAAAAAAATTGGTGACGGTGTCTCTTCAGTATACATGAAATTTTTAATGTTTTAAAATTTTTAATCGGAACATCTTGCAAATACTCAATAATTTTTTGTTTAATACCTCTTTGGTATATCTACCGTATATATAAAAATCATAAAAATTGGTTACGTTATTAAAGAGAAGAAGATATTTTTCAAAATTCGATTAATTAATTAATTTTAAAAACCAGAGGGAACAGGGGTGTAATATCTTGAAGAATGGTTCTTCTTAGTAGGTGATGTCAAGGTAAAAATATCAGCCTAATTTCCTGAGGGGCACCCGGCCCATGCTTACCCTGCTACACTCCTTGGATTAATTAGAAGTATTCTTTGTCAAATTTCATTAAATTCTGTGTATTATTCCTTTAGTTATCTGCAACTGTTGTAAAGGTTTTTATCTTTTGCAAAATTGACAAAGTATTTTTGATTACAATATTCAGAGATATTTACAGAAAACGAAGGAAAAATTAAGTTTTGCAAGTGAATGATATTTCTTTATATGACCAATTTTATCAATGGAAATTTTTCCTCATTTCTTCAAACATAAAAAAAATAGTTTGACTTAACTAAACACAATAAAGACAAATAATATCATTGTTACGACATTGTGCCCCTTAGATGTGGATAGCATGAATTATTATTGTATTTTTATTAGAGGCAGCCACCACTCTATAGCTGCTGCACTGGTTCAACTACCACTACAGAGATGAAGGTAGTACAATGATTAGGTACAGTTTCTAAAGCCGATCCAGACTGCTAGAATTGTTTGGAACACTGCAGAATATTCCGGAAAAAGTCCAGAAAGTTCTAAAGGTTTGAAAAAAAAGATAATTGCATCCATATCAGTGGGCTATACAGGGTTATTCACGGAAAGTGGGTATTAGACGTTTCTTGGGATCTGTTCAGTTTAGAAATTTGAAAATTGGGTGAAGGGGTTTTTTGGATATGGCGGATCTAACGAAAATACTTTCATGCATCTGTCACTTCCGCTTACACCGGACGTAGCACCTAACTTTGTTATTTTAAATGGAACACCCTATATTTTATTTCATATTTGGATTCCTCATAAAATTTTAGCTAGGTGTATGTACCCATAATATGCTATTAAACCTACCAGTTTTCGAGATAATTAATATTTTTGGAGATTTTTTATGGTTCCCTACCCTTCAAAAAAAAAAAAAATCGATAAATTCTATCATGTGGCCGATTTAGAGACTTTCTTTTCAAACTCATACAAGTACTCTATGATGTAACTACAAAAGTCTTAGATTTTCACAATATCATACAGGGGACTTTATTTTCACAGTCCAAGTTTTTTTCAGTTCAAACGTCCAAAAGTCAATATTTTCAAATGGAACCCCCTCCCTGTATATTTTTAAGGAATTTAATAGTGTTGAATTCTGCATTGATTGATATTAGCATTTCCTATATCTATTTTTCTTGGTTTTTTTATTACGGACGAAGTTTTGTAAGGTATAGGCATACAATCAGCATTGTATAATATACATACATAATAGACAATGAAAAATTTCAGAAAGTTTGTTTTATCAATATAAACACCATGTTAGTGATGTCAAGTTGTAACAGACGAAATGTACACCACTGGGCACAACAATATTCTCATGTGGTGTGAGAATCAAATTTCCAGGAGAAATTTAATTTTAACGTTTTCTACTTATTAGTAGATAATAAGTATAAGTATCATATCTACTAGAAGAATTTTAATAGCAATAAATATGTGGAAATTTTGTAAACAGTAGTTATTACTTTTATTGATATTGTGCCCCTAAATATTTATAATTCTATGTATTATCAAGTGGATGGTTGCGGCCCTCCACATAATACATGGGAAATGTATGACGAATTAGTAGCATTGTTCGAATTTAGGAGGTTTGGCTACCGAGGATCTCGGAGATGGCCATTGCAAGTGCCGTAAATTCCAGGATATTGGCTTGTCAGCAGCAAAGTGGAGGGCATTCTGAACAGTTGTTGCATTAAATATTTATATTCAATGTGTTCATTAATTTTGTAAATTTTGTTCCAAAGTATTTTTTTTAGTTAGATGTGTAGGGTACTTGTACGACTATGAAAAAAAAGTCTCTAAATCGACTACATGATAGAAGATATCAATTTTTTTTTCGGAAGGGTAGGAACTGTCAAAAATCTCCAAAAAAAAATAATTATCTAGAAAATTGGTAGGTTTAAGAGCATATTATGGTAAATAAACCCCAGCTAAAATTTTATGAGGAATACAAATATGAAATAAAATATAGGGTGTTCCATTTAAACTAACAAAGTTAGGTGCTACATGGTGTAAGCGGAACACATGCATGCAAATATTTTCGTTAGATCCGCCATGCCCAAAAACCCTCTTAGCCCAATTTTCAAATATCTAAACTGAACAGATCCCAAGAAACGTCTAATACCCGTTTTCCGTGAATAACCCTGTATAATGTCTGAATATGAATAGGAAAAATGTTTGCGATAAAAATTTTATTTGATCTACTCAAAGTCAATGTCAAAATAATTAAATCTACCCTTAAAATAAAAAAAAATAAAAAAACAGAAATCAACTTACTATCTTCAAATCAAAAAATCTTTTTGAAAAAATAAGCGATTTGACTTAAAAATTTAGCCATCGAGTTAAAAATGAGTGGATGTGGACCAATTTGGGGAATATTATTTTTTGCTTGACCCGATTCAATTAAACTATTAGGTATGAAATATAAGCAAATTACTCTATAAATTTAAATCTTTCGTATGTACTAATAGTTGCGTCATTTTAGCATGAAAACCCAATGTGTACAACAGTGAACTATTCCCTAGTGAATTTATAGTCTTTCGGAAGGACAGAGATTTTGAGTTAGCAGGAAAATGTAATGGAGGAGGAGTTTTGTTAGCCGTAAAGAATTGTTTTCAATGTCAAGAAGTTAATTTAAATCTGAATGATTCAGAAGTCGATATTCTCTGCATAAGAATTACTATTAGTGAAAAACTATCTATATATATACATTTGCAGTATACATTGCCCCAAATTATTCCTTGTTGTCATTAGAAAACTTGCCATTTCTGTACAACAGCAATTATCTCATAATAGGTCAATGAATTGTTGAACATTTTGAATTTCTTTGATTGTGAGCAGTATAATGGTATTTCAAATCACTTGAATCGTTTTTTAGATCTCGTAATAGGTAATGTCAATTGTGGAGTGAGTCGGGCAATATTTGGATTGGTTGAGGAAGATATGCATCATCCTACTTTACAAATTCGCGTGTTATTAAATGTAGAAAAAGCTAAAGATTTAAAGGTAAATATAACAAGTAATTATAATTTTAGAAAAGGAAACTATGCACTTATGTATGAATTGTTTAGGAGTACAGATTGGAGTGAGCTCGAGTTATTCACTGATATTAACCAGGCTGTTGACTTTTTCTACTAAAAAATCTATAGTATATTCGACATCTGTTTGCCCAAAACTAAACCCAGTAAAAAATACCCTGTTTGGTTTGATAGACAAATTATTAAAACTCTAAAGAAAAAAGAAAATATTCGGAAAAAATATAAAAAAACTGGACTAATACATCTAAAAAATGAATATGTTAATTTAAGAAATAAACTAAAAAGAGATATAGAGCTGGCTTACAAAATATACATAAATAAAATCCAACAAGACATAGGTGAAGACTCGAGATTATTTTGGCAGTTCATTAACAATAAAAAAGAATCTATAGCTATTCCAAACGTGATGAATTTAAGAGGCAATGAATATAAAACAGGGCCTGCAATAGTTGATGCCTTTGCTAACCATTTTAGTAGTGTTTACACTGTAGATAGTAATACTGATGTTTCACATATAAAGCTAGCACCTTATTTTAATCCAGTAATTTTAAATACAGTTACAAATGAGGATGTATACGAAGCAGTAAAATGCTTGAAAGTAAACAAAGCCATAGGCCCAGACAAAATTCTTATATAATTAAGGGTTGTGTTGATTTTTTTGTACATCCATTAAGCGTATTATTTAATCTAAGTTTAAAAACAAAAACATTTCCTGATGTCTGGAAAGAAGTGAAAATATGTCCTATTTTTAAAAAAGGAGACAAGAATAACATAGAAAACTAGGGGCCTATAGCTGTACTCCTAGTACCTGCAAAACTTTTTGAATCTATTATTTTTAAATATACATATAATGTAATCCAACATCAAATATCAATATATCAACATATATGGCTTTATGAAGAATAGATCTACTGTCAGTAACCTAAGTAATGTTACCCAAGTTATATCAGATACACTAGATGATAGAAGTCAGATTGATGTCGTGTATACTGACTTTCAAAAAGCATTTGATATGGTGTCTCATAAAATCCTAATTAGTAATCTATCTAATGAATTTGGTTTTCACGAAAATCTAATTGAGCTTATATCAAGTTATTTACAGAATCGAAAGCAAAGAGTATTTATGAAAGAATATGTATCAGTCTTTTATAGCTACATCTGGTGTTCCTCAAGGATCTAACCTTGGGCCACTGCTATTTCTAATGTTTATTAATAGCTTAACAAAGTTAGTTACATCATCTAACGTCTTATTATTTGCGGATGATTTGAAAATATTTATTAATGTTGATGAACAAGCAGACTGTTTAAAATTACAAAATGATTTAAACAATATATATACTTGGTCAATAGAAAACAAACTATTTTTCAACATTAATAAATGTAATGCAATGTCATTTACGAGAAGACATTACATTATTGATTACACTTATACAACACAGGAAGTAGCATTGGCTAGGGTGAGTGAGATGAGAGATCTAGGATGGATGTATGGATTTATTGTGCGAAACTCACAACAGTTCACCAATCTTAAATGCATTAGACGATTATACATAAGCTTTGTTCGAAGTATTTTGGAATATTGTGCCATAATATGGTGTCCACATTATAGGTATCAAATATATAACATCGAAAAAATACAAAATAAATTCTTAAGATATCTTATCTATAAAGAAACTGGAGTATATGATACAACCATATCAAAACAAGATCTCCTATTACAATATAATTTTAATACGTTAGGGAAACGTAGAAAAATAACTAGTATAATGTATTTACACAAAATAATAAATAATACTATGAATGATTTCTCATATCTATCACTAATTCATTTAAATGTCCAGACCCATTCCATTAGAAATTTTTGAACATTCTACCTAGAAACGGCTCATACTAACAATCAAATTAACTCACCGTTACATCGAATGTGTTCACTATATAATAATATACAAAATACTGTGGATATTTTTCATGTCACTCAAAGTAGACTAAAAAATATATTAAATGATGTGATGTAATCTCTGTGATATCTAGGCATGTATTTATTAAGTTACCTATATAAATATCTATCTTTGTTCATGTTAGCTAATGAGATATGATTTATTTTATTTTGTATGTTTATATTGTTTGTATGTGTGTATTATGTATACTGTATGTTCTCACAATACTCTATAATAGGGTTTGTACCTGTTGAGTATTTATTAGCAAATAAACAGATAAATAAATAAATGAAAAACCTGAAAATCTCCAAAATTGAAAATACAGGGCCAATTGACTTCATTTTGTTGCAGAGTTCAGAAAGACATTTCGAAAAAACAGTACCTTTTATTTTTTTGGCGGAAATGTTTGGTTTCATTTTTTGTCCAATAATTGGCCAATTTTAATGGCCAATTTAATTAAATTAATTGAAAAGTCTGCTATCATACACAATATGCCATAAAATTAGACGAAAATGGTTACTCGGGGGTTCTTGGGGTCGCTGATCACGAATCTGAAGTACCGGACCGGAAATCGAGCCATTTTCCAGAAAGAATGAGAATGAATATCGTGGCCTTGAAAATCTGTACTTGGGGGTTTTCGAGGTCGCTGATTACGAATCTTTACTTTATTTTATTCATACATAATCACTTAGGCTGTTACAATACAGATGTGAACATCA
This sequence comes from Stenurella melanura, assembly GCA_963583905.1. NCBI lineage: Eukaryota > Metazoa > Arthropoda > Insecta > Coleoptera > Cerambycidae > Stenurella > Stenurella melanura. The sequence goes on from OY757318.1 coordinate 63,214,192, forward strand.
ATAAGAAACAAACATAAAAAAAAAAAAATACATAATTCAGTATACAATACGGGACAGTACGTAGTAAATATAAAACACAATAAACAACAAATATGACACAAATACAGATTAAAATTCATTTTACGAATATATACATTTCTCAAGTAAAAGTTGTTCGAGACTAGATTTATATTTGTTAAAATTGCTGACCTCCTTAATCACACTTGATAATTTGTTGTAAAAACTGATACCAGAGAAACGAGGTGATTTTTCAAAATGAGAGGTATTATGATGGGGCAGAACTAATAAGTCATCATGACGAGTATTATAATTATGGTTACTTGCAACAGTTTTGAATTGGTCAATGTTACATTTAATGTACTTTAATGAAGAAAAAAGATATATGGATGGTACCGTTAATATTCTGTGACTTTTAAAAGTTTTTACATGATGTGGTGAAATCAAAATTAAAATTAATCTAATTATGCGCTTTTGGCAGACAAAAACTCGCTGCAAATTTTTTGCACGTCGCCACATTATAATATTGTAGGATATATGGCGATAAACCATTGAATAATACAGTTGCAATAAAAGCCTCAGTATCTAGGGAGTTCTTGCATATACAGTAATTTGCTTTGTTAAGTTTTTTTTGCATACTTCATCGATTTGAATATCCCAGTTTAGTTTTGTATCCGAAGTCTAATTTGGTAAATTCAAAATGGCGGACCAGAAGCAGAGTCAATTTCTCAGGAAAAACTCGCATCTTTTTCGTTTTTGGGCTGAAAATGGGAAGTCGGGGAAATGGGAAGTCCAATTAGAGAAAATTGAAAATGGCGGACCGGAAGTTGAGCCAAATCTCAGGAAAACTTTTTTTCTCTTTTTGGCTGAAAGTATGAAAAATAATAGTTTTTCCTGAAAAATATACTACTTCCGATCCGACATTTTGAATTTTCCCTAACTGGACATCAGATTCATTATCAGCGATAAGGAAAACCTCCCGAGTTCCCACTTTCAGCCCAAAAAAGAAAATAATACGAGTTTTTCCGGAGAAATTGACTGTTCTTCCGGTCCGCCATTTTGAATTTCATAAATTCGTGATCAGCGACTGAAAGGTTTTCGATGAATAAAATATATACGTATCTGTGTGAATGATATTTATTATCATATGTACAACTGTAATCCCAAAAAATATGACGAACCTTCTTTCTTGTTATTTTTATTATCTGTCAATTCTCTTCTTTTTTTCCAGCTCCCAAATAACAATCATCCCCTTAACAACAATAAGGGCGCATTACTCCCCCCCCAGCAAAAGCGTAAGAGAAAAAAAAAACATATGAATAAAAATAAAATCAATTAATAGAAAAAGAAGAAGTTGCTGCAAAATGTTGGAATGGTCGAATGAAGGCATTCAACAATTAGTGGCTGTAGATGTAATGGATTTTCCTCAACTCGGTAAACGTGACTTAATGATTTTTTTTACCGGTTCATATTAATTGTCACAAGCTGTAGCATATTTAATAGAATCAATTGGAGACGACAATAATCCTCAAGTTAGATATGTTACAGAAATGCCAAACATACTAAAGATGGAAGTGAGATTTCATCACATAAACAATAAAACCTACGACTGTTACTTGGAATATGTCCCTCACGGTTCAGACTACAAAAGTATTTGTCGGTATTGTTGTGATTGTCCTAATGGTAATAGAACTGTCGGCTCCTGTTGCATATAGCGGCTATCATTTATTACCTGTCACATGCGAGATATCTTTCAAGAATATTTAGACCGGCTGAAATATTTGACACAAACAATACCAATGTTGTCATAAATGATGATAGTGACGAAGATTAACAAATTGGGGCAGAAAATAAGAATTTATATACACTAATATACAGTATGTACAGATTTGACGATTCAAAAATGGGTACCACAATTATTATATGTATTTTTTTGAAACTGTTCTACCTTTTCGATTTTAATGAAACTACTGGTGGTACAAGAAGGCATTGGGATCTATTTAGGGTTATTTTTACACAGTGGTCACTCAATAGAAACCTCGTGATATAAGGCTTCAAATATGTTTTCTATTATTATTATTGCTGTATATAAGAGTTTAACGCAACTAAGATAGTTGCATAATATTCTTCATAACGTTAGCTTTCAATCATTTTTTTGTTCATCGCTCTAAGCTAAGTAGTATAAGAGAAATAAATTTTGGAAAAATAAGTAGTATAAGAGAAATAAATTTTGGAAAAAAGTCCCCATTTTTCAATTTTTTTAAAAATATCTCCGCAGCAGCTGAATGTTGGACTGAAGAACCTACATACATCATTCACCTATTGACTTGCCTACACGACACCATAGATATTATAGGCAGTTCCTATTCGGGGTAGATCGCCCATTCTTATCCGGCTATACCCTTTCTCAAATTTAAATATGTTTTATTGTCCGAACAAATACAAATGATTTTTGTTAACAAAGCCAAATCTAAATCCTATTAAATTACAAAAAAAAATTTGTTTGCTGAAATGCCAGCCCAGTGGCGCAGTGCTAAAGGTGTTTGGCCTGCGACCACGGAGTCCGGGGTTCAAATTCTGGCTGGTGTGGATGTTTAGTGGCAGTTTTCATCTGCCACCGAGACAGTAATGGTGAGCTAGACTGCTGTTTAGCAGCACAACATATCTAATCACTGTTATCTCTCCTGAGTTCGAATCTTAGCTGCGGTACATGGCAACATCGCAGGAAACGGTTGTTGTGTTGATGTCTGTGTGTACGTGTCCTGGTTGAGTGGCAGAACAGCAATAGCTGCACTCCGACAGGACGTTAATCTAAATAAAGCCATTAAATAATAAATAAATAAATAGGTTTAGAATATCATGAAACGTCGAGATTTTAAATTTAAGCGAAAAAAAATTCTGTCCGCCAGTCTAATTTTTTTTAAGCGCACATTTTTTTTTAAACGATATAAGATATTGACTTGAAATTTGGTACATTTATGCGAGATGGAACTAGATTATATTTTGAGTTTACTCAATAGTCTGTTTAGATACAGTGCCAACAGATCGACAGTCAACTCATCCTACTGACAGAATTGAAAGTGCTTAATTTTCGTAATTTACATATTCTGAAATATGAAGTCCAAAGAAATTTGGTAGAATGATTTTTTACTTGGATACTTTCGGCTGCAAGAGAAGTAAAAAGAAACAAGTCAATTTTTTTGCGAAATTTTCATTGAATTCACCTTTGGTGTAGAATGGGCTAATATTACGTAGTAATATATTAAAGACTCATAGTAATAAAATGCATATTAGAGTTATTTAACAATATTACCTCATTTGACAAAAAAGTGCAATATCCCCCATAGAGCAGTATAATACTCCACACATACATATCTGAATGTATTTACTTACTCTACTAGAACATTTAGAACTTTTTATTTAAAATATACTAATATAAAATATCAAATCAGCATCTCTTTGGATACTATTTTTTGCAAGATTTAAAATAATTGTAATATATATACCATTACTTTAAATTCTTTAAAACTTTTATTGAATGACTTACTGTGGTAGATATATTGTATAAATATATATATTAACTATATTATTTTATTTATACTATGTATATTAAATCATTATACTTCATACTCTACAATAGGACCTTCGCCTGTTGAATAATAATAATAATAAATTACTTTATTAAACAGAGTTCGTTTACATAGAAGAGCAGGTGGAATGTCACCGGAACTTCGCAGGTGACATACCACCTGCTCTACTATTTAACTAAATAACTAAATAAAAGGTTCTGAACAGATCATGATTAAAAAAACAAGTAAAAAGTGTGTATTAAAGTCGATGACTAAAGATTTCAAAAAATATTCGACTTTTGCAGCCTTTGTAAATATATAAAAAATATATTAGACTCTTCACAAATACAAAACGAAGAGTATACTGCATTTGATCGGCACATTTCCAAAACTGGTAATATCGCTCGTAGAGAAAAAAATTTCATATTACTGTGTTGGTGATCGAATTTTGAACCGCTTTCAAAATGCTCGTCCATCCGTCACGATAACTTAGGAATGTAAAGTCTGATTGTATTGAAATTTGAACAGCAAGTTAGTGTTAGCTAGTGGAAAAACACTATCATTTTTGAGCAAAATTGATCAATAAATAAAAAAGTTATTAATTATTTAAATTTTAACAAATAAAATTTTGTATGCTGTCATTAAACAAAGAATAATTAAACATATTCTTTATAGGATTTGGCAAACAGCAGAAACTAACTATAAAAACATTAATTTCCAATTTTTGCACAGCCACACAATAAAATCTTTTTCTGATCTGGGGGTCTGACTATGTTTACTATACAGTATGTCCGCGGATGGGGTTTACAAGAGGTGTAATGGCTAAAATTTTTAACTTTTCGAGAAAATGTTATTCTTTATAAAAGTTTTTGCTTGCCTAAAAAATAGTAATGACGTTGAGAAAAATTATATTTTTTATACGGGGTAATCAAAAATTACAAAAACTTAAAATTTCGTAAGAGGAAACTGGTTCTATTTTTTATTTTGAAACAAAATGTGAGATAAAAAAGTTGTTTCAAATTATATGGTCTGTCCAAATCCAAAATTTCATTAATTTGTTTAAAAGTTTTTTGGCTTTTACTGGAAATGACAATATTACATGCATAAAGAAAGGTTTGCATCTAGACGCCCCATTTAATTGTTAGGTGAGTTGTTACCTAGTTACGTCTCATATCATGACATATCTGCATTAAAAATTAATTTTTAAAATGTTAACTGTTGAGCAGAGAATTTTTTTAGTACAGTGTTATGGAGACGGTAAAAGTTCATACCGTTACGTTATTCAAAAATTCAGTGAGAGATTTCCCACTGTGTATGTTTCGAGAATGGCAGTTCATAAATTGGTAAAAAAATTTAAAAAAACTGGTTCGGTGCTTGACGTAAAGAAAAAGTAAAAAAAATATGATCAAAATGACGCTGCCACATTATTAGTGTTGGCATCTGTTGCTGAAGAACCCAAACTTTCGTTGAGAAATCGAGCCCGGCATTTGGAGGTGGTTAAAAAAAGTTGCATTCAAAAAATTTTGAAAGAAAATAAAATTTTTCCATACAAACCACATTTTAACCATACCTTAGAAGAAGGAGATGAAGCAAAACGATTAGATTTCTGTTTATGGGTAGGAAATGAAATTTTAAGTGGCAACACAAATTTTTATAAATTTATTATGTTCTCCGACGAGTCAACGTTTTCTACAAATGGGACTGTTGCTTCACAACATGTAAGGTATTGGAGTGAGACCAACCCCGAATTTAGAATTTCTACCGGAAGGCAATATTTAAAAAAAGTAAATGTTTGGTGCGCTATCTCATATCATGGCATAATAGGGCCATACATTTTTGAAAATACGTGCAATAGTAATTCTTACTTACGTATGCTTAATACATTCTTTTCTGATCAATTAGAAGCCTCGCCGTTGGAGTATCGTAACAGAATGTATTTTCAGCAGGACGGATGTCCGGCACATCACGCCTGCATCGTACGTAATTGGCTTAATAACAAATTTGGGCAAAGGTGGATTGGACGCAGCGGTCCAGTTCGGTGGCCCCCAAGAAGTCCAGATTTGACTATTGCGGATACATTTCTCTGGGGCCGTCTAAAACAAATTACTTACCGAGAACCCATAGACAATGACGTTGAAGTTCTAAAGCAGCGCATTTCGGCAGCTGTGCAATCAATTTCCATTGAGGAAGTTAGAAGTAGTTTTCACAACATTCGAAAACGATTAGAAACATGCGTTCAATTTGGTGGAGGAATTTTTGAATAGTGATATTCAATAAAGTCAGAATCTTCAAATATGTATGGACTTTAATAAATTCAAAATTGCTTATCTAGTATTTATTTTCTTGTTCGAATGCAATTAGCTAAACATAAATTTGATAAAAACCTACAATTATTTTTTACTAAAAATTCACTAATTTCGGAAACTTTGCAACATTTAAATGAAATTTTGGATTTGGACAGACCATATAATTTGAAACAACTTTTTTTATCTCACATTTTGTTTCAAAATAAAAAATAGAACCAGTTTACTCTTACGAAATTTTGAGTTTTTGTAATTTTTGATCACCCCGTATAAAAAATATAATTTTTCTCAACGTCATTACTATTTTTTAGGCAAGCAAAAACTTTTATAAAGAATAACATTTTCTCGAAAAGTTAAAAATTTTAGCCATTACACCTCTTGTAAACCCCATCCGCGGACATACTGTATATTGCCATAACAAAAAAAACCCATAAATTAACCGATTTCGACATCTCTTCACATAAATCTCTGTAACATTTTCTAGACAAAAATGACCCCCACCTTTTTTGTGCTAGATCGATTGCAAATTAAATTTCCAATCCAATGATGTGGGGCATGATATTTTTTCGGCGCTATTTAAGTGAGATATCGACCGCCAAAGTGAGAGGTCCAAGGATTTTGCTTCTCGAGCGACACGGCCCAGCTTCGAGGGCCATTTCTGCTAAATGTAAGCTAGCAAAAACCTGAAATAAATTAGGGGTACGTAGAAGGAAGTGAGAAATCGAACGGCGCAAACCGAAGGTCGGTACGTACCTTGGTTTGCGAGACATGGCCTCTCGAAGTCACTGGAAGGCGAAAATCGAATGATTTTACTGCTTCCGGAGTCCATATCTCGAAAACGAAACAAGATATAGAGCTGCGGTTTGTGCCATTCGATTTCTCTCTGCTTCCTACATACCCCTGAATTTTTAGATGCTTCACTTTAGAAACTTTGCAATAAAATGAAAGTGGCGGCAAAAATCAGGCGCATGTAGGAAGGCGAAGGAAATCAAATGGCGCAAGCCGCAGCTCTGTATCTCGTTTCGTTCTTGAGATATGACCTCGGGAAGCGGTAAATAAATTCGATATTCACCTTCCGATGACTTCGAGCTGCCATATTTCGAAAACCAAGGCATGCACACTGACCTTCGGTTTGCATAATTTGATTTCTCATGTCTTTCTCTGTACCTCTGAATTTTTTCTGATTTTTTGCTAGCTTTCGTTTGGCAGAAATGGCCCATCGTGCCGATACCTCACTTAAAAAGCGTCGAAAAATATCGTGAGCAACATCATCAGATTGAAAATTTAATTTGCAATCGATCTAGCACATAAAAAGGGAGATCATTTTTGTCTAGAAAGAGTTACAGTGATTTACGTGAAGAGATGTCGAAATCGCTTAAATAATGATTTTTTTGAGGTTATGGCAAAATCCGGGGTTAAATAAACCTCGGATTCGGATTCAGCGATCCCAAAAACTTATAGTAAACATGGTCAAACTCACAGATCTGAAAAAAACATTTTTTTTGTGTGGCTGTGTAACCTGCATGAAACATCTTATGAGTGGCTTTACGTTTTTCTGATGAGCTCCAGAATAAGGGCGAAAAACGTTTCAAAGGCTAAGCATTTTCAAGAGACAGAATGATAATTAACCAATCCTTCATGAAAATGTAATCCATTAAAACGAAAAATTTTTTAAAGACAAGGTATATAAATAAATTCAGTTTAGAACTTTTCTGGTCTCTAGCACAACCACAAGTAGGTTGTCACAGAAATATAAAGTAAAGTGTTTTCAGTAGATCTTAATTTTTTATTGAATAGATAGGATTTTGTTCTCATTTTTAACTGAATCTTCATGGTCGTAAGGGGTTATGTAGATACTAGTTTACTCTGCATGGCCATAGGGGACTACAAGCTTTGAGTCAAGAATTCTGGGAACAAGTTTACGCAGAGGCCGATATATGGATTCAAAATGGGATAATTTTATAAGTACTTTTATTCACTACTTTAATATACATTTTCCCATAAAAAAAGTTTACATAAAATCAGCAAACTGAGATTGGGCATCTCCCGAAGTACAGGAATATAGAGATAAATAAAATTTATACAGTGGTTTATCGAAATACTTTGATGAATGTAAAAACGATTATCAAAATCTAAAAAAATGCTATAATAACACATTAAAAAAAGCTAAAAGTAATAGGCATAAAAATCTTTTGAAAATGGCAGATAACATGTCAAAAGTTATGTGGAAAATTACAAATGAGTAAAATAATAATAATAATCAATCTGAAGCAATCTTTCCTGACGGCGACCGAAAATAACTAGTCAGCGAGTTCAATTCATATTTTGTCAATATCACATTATAATAATAATTCGCTTATTTAGCTAATGAAAGCTATACAGTAAATTTAAAAATAAATCAGAAATCCCCATCACAAATACGAATCCAAAGTCAATTTATCTTAAACCTGTTACTATAGAAGAACTGTATGCCATAGCACAAAATTTTAAAAACAAGAAATGTTCAGGGGATGATGAGATTCCACTATCTTTATTAAAAAAAATGTACATCAGCCTTTTCAGCTCCTCTGGTTAATATTATAAATACTGCTCTCGAACATGGACAATACCCTAACAATTTAAAGCACTCTATTATAATTCCCATATATAAGAAGGGAGACCACAATTAGATTGAAAATTATCGGTCCATCAGCCTCTTGTCATCATTTTCAAAATTTCTTGAAAAAATATTCTACGAGAGAATACTTAGCTTTTTTATTTCTTGCGATCTATTACATAATTTGCAGCATGGATTTTTGAAAGGCAAATCGATTGAAACTGCAACGGTCGAGTTCACAGAGACAATTCTTGGAGCTCTGGAGGGTGGGGATATAGCTTGTGGTTTGTTTCTAGACCTCTCCAAGGCCTTTGATTGTCTCAACCAAGAACTCCTGATACATAAAATGTCTCAATATGGTGTAAGGGGCACCACAGAATCATGGCTTCGATCTTACTTAACAAACCGGTCTCAGAGTGTGGTTATCAGGAATGGTGCCTCAGAGGTTCACTCAGACTGTGTGTTTATGAGTCTGGGCGTCCCTCAGGGCAGTATCCTTGGACCACTTTTATTTATTATATTTGTTAATGACCTACCAAATGCAATCACCAGTCCCTATAATTTGATGAAAAGTTATGCCGATGACAATAATATCCTAATTAAAGGAAAAACTATTGAAACAACTGTATCTCTAAGTGATGTGCAGTTGTGTCAATTGGACAATTGGTATGCTAATAATAACTTAATATTAAATGCTAATAAAACTCAGTGCATGTTTTTTAAGCACCCTACTCACGACCGGTTTATCAATGGGAGCATAAGTTATCCTATGGTTAAATCACAGTTTAACTAAGGGCCGGGCGAAGTAGATTCCTAGGAACTTTGTAGTGTTCGTTACGCTTGTAGAAACCTTGTTTAATTAAAAAAAGCAACGTTTAACTGATCCTTTGACGTAAAAGTCAAAGGCGTAGAGGTTATTTACCAGTAACATACTGGTTAATTGTGATATTTTGTAGATTCCCCGAGCACTGCTTAAAAAGAAAACATACATGTGGCAAGAAGTCCCAAAGAATTGAAGAAGGAAAAAAATATTGTAAGTCCGGCGATTAAAAGGGAAAAAGAATCTACAAGAGTGAGTTAAATCAATGCAGAGGTACTTAGTAAAAATGTGTGGAAAAAAGTAAAAAACTGGAAAAGGATTAACAACTCTCGAATTAGTTTGCCCGAACATATTAATGATGTCAATGTTATAAACCATCATTTTCTAAATAATGTACCGCATGTAAATGTGAATCCAGACACCCTTAACAAATACCTTACTACCAACAGTGATTTTGAAGATCATTTAAGTTTTCGATTAGTAACGCAAAACAAGGTGCTAAACTTCTTAAATAGTATTAAAAGCAATGCAGTAGGAGTAGATAAAATATCTGTTAACATGTTAAAATATTGTATCCCATATTGTCTAGACTAAACCCCTTAACTAATATTATTAATCACTCTTTAGAAACAGGCATTATACCACACCTATGGAAAGTAACTGTAGTAACCTCTATCCCCAAAAAGGAAAATCCTGACCTCAAAGATTTAAGACCAATTAGTGTATTACCAGCACCCTCCAAACTACTGGAGAAAGCTGTTTCTATACAATTGGTTGAATATGCAGACACACATAAAATATTACAAGAATATCAGTCAGGTTTCCGAAAAGGGTTTAGTTGTACCTCCGCACTTATGAAAATAACAAATGACATTAAAAAAAACTTTGATAATGGTAAATGTACCTCATTAGTGTTAGTCGATATGCCCAAAGCTTTCGACTCACTAAATATTGAGCTACTAATCGCAAAATTAAAATTCTATAAATTAAATCCCACTGCATTGCTGTGGTTCTCTAATTATTTATTAAATAGAGAACAGGCTACACATGCTAACATAAGTGGAAATAAGCAGGTCTCGCAATTCATGACATTACTCTCAATTCTAGGGCCGCTACTTTTTTCTATATTTACAGCTGATATTGGCACAGTAATAAAAAATTGTTCCTGGCATATGTACGCTGATGACCTTCAATTGTATTTACCATCTAATCTTAATACTGATGGAGACACTGACACTGAATTAGCCACTGCTCTTATTAATGATGACCTTTCAAATATTCATAAGTACACATCAGATCACTCAATAATCAGTCCTGATAAAACCACTGAACTGTCTGATAAGTTTTATACCTGTAGTGTGTTAAACTTAAATTGATGAATAAAATTCTATTCTATTCTATTCTGTACCATATAAATGGAATGCCAATGTCTATACCTATTTGTATGTAAAATTGAATCTCGCGCAAGTATGGCGACGGGAGGTACCGGCGCAATCGCATTGGCGTGTTACGCCAGGGCCGGCTCTATTTTTATTGCGTGTTTTTAATATGTTTTTTTTTTTCAGAAATCACCTAAAATACGCGTGTATAGATTGACATTTCTTATATAGTTGACCTTTGTCTTAATTTTTATTAAAGAACAAAAAAAGTTGTCATTCCCAAAACATAATTATTTAATTTTTTCTAGTAAACGTTCTTGATAATGCCCGATCATATTGATGAGAGTTGAATATAGAGTCCACCAAAAAATGAAGTCATATTTTCTACCTCAGAGATCGAAATATAATTTAGAATAGAATAGAATAAAAACGTATTAGTAGATAAGCTATGGGCATTCTGGCTCAAAATCCCATGTTATTTCTTATGGAGGTTCATTCTGCTCATTTTTGTCTGATTTTACCCCCCACCACCTTTAGGCTCCGCCTTCGGGGAAGGTCCTACTGGTCGAAGAGATATTATTGGCCGAGGTGTTTGGGCACATGATCGAGGAGCGTGAGATACTATTGGCCGAGATTCTATTGGCTGTAGAGGTGTAGGATCCTATTGGTTGGGTGGTGTAGGATTAATGGGGGATAGTGTTTCTATTGGCTGATATGCACAGGTATGGTGTTTCAAAGATGGTGGCAGGCCACGACCTAAAACCAGAGTTTTAGGTCGTGGCAGCAATGGGGACTTAACAAATCGGAATACAGGTAGATGGCGTAGAGGTGGTGGTGGAGGGAAAGTAATGGCGCTATAACAAATAGCGATCTATTGGTAGAGAGCGGAAATGGCGTATCAGATAGAGAGGTCTATTGGGGTATGCAGACATGGCAAATCAGAATGGTGAATCAGATAATAGCATAGTGGTATAGCAAATCAAACGACAGATGGTGGATCGGAGTGTTGTAATGATATTTTTTATGAATATGATAATAGACTGTATCATAAAGGTGTATCAGTATGTACTTCAGATTAAAGTATATATTTTTCCTGTGTTAATGAAATTCACATACAGGGGAGATCGAGGTAATGAGTTTTTTACGTTCTGGCTAAATGTTTAAGAGAAATTCTATTTTAGATTTAATACTTCGGAAGATATTTTTTAGATATATTTATTGTTATTTACAAACATTTTTCCACATAATAATATGGTGTATATATGAACCTAGCTACTATATTCTAAAAGCGGGCAGCTAAGACTTTAGAATTTAAAGAATGATATATTTAATGCTTATTGCATAAGAGAACTATGATATTAACCAATGGAAGATCTCACATTCTTACTTGTAATTATATGCTTTTATCATCTTACCACCAATTACTCTCGTCGTACTACAATTATCTTTAGATTAGGCAGACCCACTCTCTACCAATAGATCGCTATTTGTTATAGCGCCATTACTTTCCCTCCACCACCACCTCTACGCCATCTACCTGTATTCCGATTTGTTAAGTCCCCATTGCTGCCATGACCTAAAACCAGACCACCATCTTTGAAACACCATACCTGTGCATCTCAGCCAATAGAAACACTATCCCCCATTAATCCTACACCACCCAACCAATGGAATCTCAACCAATAGGATCCTACACCTCTACAGCCAATAGAATCTCGGCCAATAGTATCTCACGCTCCTCGATCATGTGCCCAAACACCTCGGCCAATAATATCTCTTCGAACAGTAGGACCTTCCCCGAAGGCGGAGCCTAAAAGTGGTGGGGGGTAAAATCAGACAAAAATGAGCAGAATGAACCTCCATAAGAAATAACATGGGATTTTGAGCCAGAATGCCCATAGCTTATCTACTCGTATTGTGTTACAAAGTTACACAAAAGATGAGGGTTCAACATGCTTAGTTGATTTTCTACCCTACCCGCATGTAATAAAAGATTACAAAAAAGCTATTATGATGATAAATGCCTTTTCTAATTATTATTATGAAATAATACGTAATTAATTATTGTAACATAGATAATATATTTATATACAAAATAATTATTAATATATGATGATAATATAAATACAAAATACACATAAGTACAAAAAATAAGATTGGGTAATGAAAATAATACTAATAATGCAATAAGAATTACTGGGAGTTAAGGTCACTTATAAAGAAAATTATGGAAAATAGATGAGATTAGAGAATTTTGCATCCTAAATTTCCACTGAATTCTATACATTTATCATGTAGATTTAAGTAGACATCTCGGAGAGTATAGCCTATCGAAAATTATTCAGGCAAAATTACCCACGTTAAAAGAAAAGATTCCAAAACTCGGAGTTGTCGCCGATATTTAGATAGTAATATATTTTATAAAATAGGCAAGAACAAGATACTTAAAATATAACAAACCTTTGCCTCGATTCTTGCAAAACAGTATCTACAATACAATTCCGGACCAAATTGTTTGATTAACTTATCACAAACTGTAAATACCTCTGTATTGGTCTTCCATTTATTATGTACAGTTCGGTGGATAAAACACAAGCTATTATGTTCAGCCGTAATAATGCTAATATAAGCAACTTTGAAATTAAACTAAATTCTGAAGTAATCAAGTGGACACAAAAAGTAAAAAATCTAGGGCTAATTATGGATCAAAGACTGAGCTTCAATGGACATGTTAATGCTGTTTGTAAAAAATCATATCTCAGTTTAAAATCTATTTGTGAGTTCCGTGAACTATTACCAATCAATATAAAGCGTACATTATCAGATGCACTGGTCTTATCACACATGGACACTGTTTATGTATCATACTTAAATATACACAATAAATACCGAATTCAAAAGGTGCAAAATTCATGTATAAGGTACATATATAAACTGCACAAAAGGGATCATGTCAGTGGACACATGCAAGATGCCTCACGGATCAATATGGAACAAAGGCGTTTACTACTGTAATACATACAGGAACCCTACTGTACTTAAAGGAATTAATTATTAAACGTGGAGATCTGCACAATGTTAACATAAGAAATAAGAGCACCCTCTCAATTCCGAGGCATAGAACCGAATTTTTCAAATGCAGTTGTAGTTACCAGGCAGCACATGTATTTAACTTATTGCCTGCATTTGAAAATACAAGCATTGTGACGTTTAAAAATAAAGCCAAAGATTTTATTGTAAAAAACAACGCCCATCTGTGATAACCATTTCCCGTCATTTTATTTAGAAGCATTACTGTGATCTATATCTTTTTCATTTTATTTTTATATATTTAACTTGTATTTTATATCCTTTAATCGTATTGTATATCTTCTTAACTGTATTTTATACCTTTTCACTGCCTATTTTTATTGTTAGTCTCTCTTGGTGTAAGTTAAAATATGCTCTGCGGTACCTTACACTATTTGCTTGTTTGTAGAACTTACACGCAATAAAATTTATTTAATTTCATTTCATATATTTCAGTGTATTTTATTTTTGAGGAAACATCGAGATAAATTCGAGCACAACCTAATTTGCCATGAGTATATACTTTATCCTTGACTAAAAAAGGACCACACTATGCATCCATATATCTTTATAACCATCTACCTATAGATATAAAAACTATTTCATATTTCACAAACTTTAGAAAAAAAGTTTTTACATACATCTGTAGCATTGAACCATAGATTTAATAAACGAGAGATAGAACATAGTTCACGGCGCACGCTACCAACTCCCCACTGCTGTCACCCTCCAATCACAGGCAGTGTGTCGTGAAGTGACAGTCGATCGATGGCATCCATATATTGTATTTCGATTTTCGTTGTGAAAGTGAGGTTTTCTTTGACTATTTTTGTGACTATATAGAGTGAAAAAATGCCCAGGTGCGCTGTAAAAAGTTGTGTTTACCACAAAAGTGCGAACTGTGTGAGGGATAAATCATCTATTCATTTATTTCGGTAAGTTACTTAATAAACATGTTTGTTTTGGACGCCATATTCGATTGTTTAAGAAGACACAGAGCCGTATTTCCGATTTCCATGTGATTTGCAAAGACAATTATTAATTATTGCAATAATGTCGATTAATATATTTAATTTATTTTACATAATAGGTACTTTAAGATTGTATTATTTTTAGTGTTCCAAATGATACTGAGAGAAGAGAGGCTTAGAGAGTATCTATAAATTTGGAAAAAGAAGATAATTTTGTGAATTCCAATGTATGCCACTTACATTTTACCCAGGAGTCTTATGATTTTGAGAAGTCACCTTTTTCACTCCATTTAAAGCGAAATGCTATATACAGTGTGTCCAACTAAGTCGGCACCATATGGGAAATTTGTTTATTATTGCTTTTATGAAAAAAAGTTATTCTTGATGAAAAGTTTCGCATGGCCTAAAACCCAAAATGAAATAATCAGATATCAATTTCTTGCAGTCGTATACCAGGTTTGTCGAAAAGTGTAAATTTTGCTGAAGAGTAAATTACCTTTATGTATTACAATATCGACAATTGTTATTAAGAAAAGTTGATCCTAATTGAGAACTACAGTCGGATATGAGCAGAGCAATGAATAATATATTTTTTAAAGGAGTTCGATTTTACAATAATTTACCTAAGAAAATTAAAGACAGCAAGTCCCTAAACACTTTTAAACATGAATTGAAATTGCATTTAAGTAAGTAGTGATTGATCTTATATTTTTAAAGACATTACTTAAATATTTGGCATATCGTGGGAAATTTATTTGTAATTTTATAATATATGTCTTTTATTTTGTGTATTATATTTGTATATCTGACTGATCTTATGTTTTTGATCTTATTTTTATATTTTATATTTTTAACAATTGTAATTTTATAATATGTTTGTTTGTCATTCTGTGTATGTGTTATATTTATATATTTATGTATTAGGATATACCTATTTACAATAAAGTTGTTATTATTATTATTATATCCAATAGCAAAATACAAGTTATTTCATTTCCAATAATGTTATGAATGTTACTAATTAGTTAACTTGTTATCTTCTGTTTAACTTTTCATTTGTAAAATAAATTATTATGATATTCATGCATTAATTATTCAAATGCAATAGCAAATTGTTACATAACTTACCAATGAACTGAAAGGTTATAATATTTTTCCATACAATAAATGTTTTATTGTTGGCAAAATTAAATTATGTATAATTCATATCCAAAAATTATTAAAGATTGTTTTTTCATGGTAGATGGATAATATTTGATATCTGACCGTAGTTTTCAATTAGGATCAACTTGTCTTAATAACGATTATCAATATTGTAATAAATAAAAGTATTTTACCCTTGAGCAAAATTTACATTTTTCGACAAACCTCATATACGACTGCAAAAAATTGATATCTGATTATTTCATTTTTGATTTTAGGCCAAGCAAAACTTTTCATCAAGAATAACTTTTTTTCATAAAACCAATAATAAAAAAGTTTCCCATATGGTGTCGACTTAGTTGGACACACTGTATATATACGATGCACATTTAAATAAATTATTGTTAGAAAATTTGTTTTTTTAAATTATTTTGATATATAGGTTCATAGAGTACCATTTACTATTTAAAATATACAATGCATAGGTTACCTAATATAAAAATTGTGATTTTTTTTTTAAATAAAGCCACTTTATTTTTAATGTTTATTTTTTTATTTGAATTTAACTTTAGAAACCAAGATAAAAAATGTAAATGGTTTTAATGAAAATTTAAAAAAAAGTCTGGATGTTCTTCATGCGTTACTTAAAGAAATATACCCAAAAAAACCTGATATTTGAGACAGAAAAGATTACATCTAGTTAAATAAAAATAAATAAATATAAACCTACAACTTTCTTAGTTCTATTATTATTTGGTTCTTGCAACAAAATTAGGAGTCAAAATGTTTTGTTTCCGTGTTGTACGTCTCCTACAATATAATTATATTAATATATTATGATGCATACATAAAACCGCTTTATGGCATTGTAACGACATAAAAGAATACCGAGAAAAATACAATATAACTGTAATAATAATGCTGAAAACTTATGAAACAAAACTGTTACTGATGGTAACCTGTATCAGTTTATTTCTAACAAATTATCAAAAACTGTATTCATAGTTTGTGTACCTGGACATAAAGCAGAGATCAAAAATCTCCATATTTGAAAAAAAGTGTCACAAAGCCTTAGTGCGCCCCTGTGCTTTACCCTACTTATCTCACCCAAACGTGGAAAAGTGGCAGCCTTCGCGCATTGCAAATTCTGCTGTTTGTTACCTCTAGTCTATTAAAACCTCTTTGCATTGAACCTACACCATTGATGAATACTTAAGGTTAATATAATAATTTACTTGTTATCTATTTCTCCCTGCATCTTTTATATATTTAAATTATTTTTATTTATAGTTTTTAACTTGTGTATGTGTAAAATTAAAAAAACAAACTTTAATATTAGCTTTAAGATTTGCACCTATTAACTTGTTTCAAACTTTTGTAACACAAAATTTGTTTTGAAATAAATTTGTCTATCTATGTGGATACTAGTGTTACAATGAGAATTGTCAAATAAGAAATAGAAAAATTCATTTCTGAATTTTAATTGCTAGCATAACCAGAATGCAGGTTATTAAAACAATGCAAAGATTGGAAATTAATATTTTTACAGATAGTTTTTTCTGCTGTTTGCCTAATCATATAAAGAATATGTTTCATTACAATTATAAGCAAACAAAAAAATCTCATTTTTAAATAAACAAAGAATGTCTAAACCTAATATTTTTTACAAAAAACTGTGAAGAGCATCCTACAGAATGTGCAACAGTTATATAAAACGTGCAGTAAATTGGCGAAGAGTATAATGGTTAGTATGCTACTTTCAGGTGGTGCAATTTTTTTTATCCCGATTTTACATCCTGACTGAATTTTAATAGAACTTAATATGATGTTTACCATTAATCAACAAAATAACATATCACAGATTCTTATCACATTTTATTCAAAACAATTTGAATTGGAAGATATAATGCGATTTCTTTTGTATTCCTACAATCACTCGTCAGATTATAAATTGAAGATTTTTGTTATTTAAATTTACTATTAGTGTCAGAGACTTCATTTAAAATTTAAAAAAACATGTATGACACCAACAACCAAGGGTAGGAATCTTTCAGCGATAACAGGGTCACACTCAGGAACATTAAATAAAGTATGAAAAAACGAAAGCGAAAAGTTAACATTTTATTGTTGTAATTAATATAATAGTAAGTATAATATTTATTGGTTAAGGTATGTGTGTATTTTTCAGATCATTCGACAAATGCAACTTTATTCAAATTTTACTTACAAAATACTTTTATTTCAGGTTAGTGCGTACAATAACACATAAAGCATAAAGTAATTTTCGGTTGACAATAATGTAAATCGAAAATATTTGTTTAACCAAATTACGAAACCAACAAATCCATAAAATATATATTTTTTTTTATTTATTCAATCGTCTTATTTATATTAATGAAGTGCAATTAGCTGTTGCGTCGTATTATTTACATACCTACCAACTAATCAAATGAATTTAACTAAAATACTATTACAACCCGTATTTATATTTGAAAAATAAACTATTAATTATTAAGTGACAAAAACACGGTTAATATAGAAAACAAACAACTGAAAAACATGTAGCAAAATGCCAAATAACATCGCTGCTGTGGCTGTGTGCTTACTGCTCAGTGATAGTTTTAATGATGACGTCGACCTGCGCGTAAAATTAAACGAGTCTACCAGTATTGTTTATTAATCGTGGGCTGGATTTTAGCAGTTTTCCCTGAGTAGACGAATCATGCTGCCGTCTGCCCTCTGCTACTCTGCGACCATAGAAAAGAGTGATTTACACACCAGTTCTTTCCTCACCAATCGCTGTTAGCGATTGCTCAGTTGAAAGAACAGGTGATAAGTAACAGTGACGGTGATTGCCATCACATCTTCAGACCTTCTGCGTAATTTGTTAGGAAAACTATGTGTCTAGTAACTTTCCTTGGTTTCTATATAGTACTTATATTACGCAAAATGCCAAGAGTTAAAAGACGTAACGACGTGTTAGCTCGTGAAAAAATATAAAACTAGCTCCAATTGCATTTTGATGATGCCAACGTGAACTGTTATGTTTGTAAAAAAATAGTTGATTTTAAGAGAAAGTGCAACTTTGATTACCAAGTCAATTCGATGAAACATGTATCGAATATTAAAGGCTTAAGTGCCTATGAATTCAAGGTGGATTTAATGAATTGAATTTCATGATTTAATCCGAAATTCCATGGTATTATACCAGCTCAACCATCCGCATTTTGGACAATTGTTATAAAAATACCCGAATTTCAAGCTTCTAAATGCATTATATCTTCGGAAATGCTATCTTAATGAAGAATGTGACAAGAGACTGGAGAAAATTCGAGAAGTTCTTAAAAATAAATATATACGTCTGAGTATTGATAATGCGAAAAATGCAACAGGCCGTCAAATAATTAATACCCTTTTATGGGGTTTAGATAAAGGAGAAGCTGTGAAACCACGTGTAGTGGGGAAGGGAAGGTCTTTCAAGGGAAATATCTATAACTGACTATTATTTGTTATTAAAAATTTCTCTACTTAATAAAATAACTTTACAGAAATATAAAAGTTAGTATGTTAATGTTATAAATAGGGGTAATATAAAGAGATAAACTACAATTACAAATTCACAATTGTCAAAAAATAACATTATTATCTTATAACATTTCTTTAAAAATTAAATATCAAGTCCGACTCTGTTGGCGCTGAAAAAATTCTGACCCTTGCTAATAACACTAAAAACACTAATGAATAAAACAACTAATTATAATAAGTTTTTTAGTAAAATATATCTTTAAGTTTGGTCAAGGTGATGATCAGTCACTAATAAATAAAAACATATACATCTGTCATCGAATATAATACATCATTTTACAGGATCTATGTACTAAATGACACAAACTCTATTAGATGATATGTTGCAGCATGTTAACCTCTGAAAAGTAATAAAAATAATTAGTTAAAGTTAGTTGGTAACACATAATGGTCCAGATTCTTTCAGTTTTGCCAACAATCATATAACTGAACTTTATTAGAACGTCTTGTTATCCGTTTTCATATTCACCATCAAAATCTAATATAACTAATAATTTCTGCACTAGCCTATTGCCAATGCTCAGAGTCTAAGTAAAATTAATTCAAAAGTTAATATAATGTATAATTGTAATCAAAAACAATATTAGGGATTACTACAGTAAATAATAACAAATCAACTTCATATCGTTATATATCTTAATGTGCAGAACAATCCATGTCTCCTACTAATCTAGCTGGGAACATTACCTTTCCAGGAAACTAATTGTGATGTCCATCTTTCTCAACATTGATAGTGGGGCACGCTATCCCATTTTCCGGAGTAGGAATTAAATAGTATTGGTATTGAACTTAGTAATTTTAGTAAGAGACCTTAATGGCACTGGATTCTCGTTTTATATTTTTTTGTGGTATTGACACAAGTTACTGTTTGAATTTCTGATTTGTATACTTTTATCATGGATGAAATTCTTCATAAGTATTTTTTTTTCATTAACACACACATAGTTTTTTTCTTCTCAATATGTAAAACAGTTATATTAAAGGTCTATTTGCTTTTAAAAATAAATTGTTGTTCCAGAGTCTGTTACATAATTATTATATAGTAGTATTTGCTATAATATGGAAACAGCAATAGTCATTACAAAACAAAATTGTTTACTTGAACATAAATGTTTCATCCTTTTCTAAATATGTATATATATATTTTACTAAGCTGGCAATACCAATGTTAATTTAATTTCTTTGTTTTTCTATTTGTTTTATTTGGCATAAGTAGTGAAATTGGTATACCTGCCAAACAGGGCTGACAGCGCCCGGAAGAAAACAAACAAGAGGGAGAAAGCAGCAGTACTGTATTGAAAGTGATCGCAGCACGTTGCCTACTTCAATAGCTTAAAAATTCGAGCATCTTTTGCAGTATCATTGTTACCAAATTATTACAAACTACCAGTAATCTGTCGATTGTGTAGTGTACATAAAATCTTTGAAATTCAAGAAATTGGAAAGCGACGAAGGAGCTGTCTTCCTGCTCCAGTGAGCTATTCCTGTGAGGATTATGGTAGGCACCTTCTCACTAAAAGTCGGTTGTATATTTCAAAATCATACAATAAGTATGCTGTGGGTAACAAAGCAATACAATAAAACATATTTAAGATAATCGATTTCCTGCATTTGCTGTGTTTATATTTAACTATAATTAAAGCCCATCTTTTAATGAAAATTTATACTTATAGTCCAAGAGACGACTGCAAATTTGTGTGGGGAACGAGTGGACGGGATTTAGCAGTTTAGAATACTGCAATAGATGCCCTAAACTCATAACCGCTGGTCGGCCGATCATGGTCCCTGGCGGTAATGAGTAAATACGGTAATTGTTTATTGGGGCAATGGGGCGATTGTGATGACAAAGTGGACGTTTTTTTTGTAACTAATTTGTTTATTATGATCCAAAGAATGTAAAATGCTCAGTCGGCCGACCCCCACCCCTGGCGATAGCCTTGGCCGACCATTAACAACAATGCAATTTTTAATGCCTAGCCTCCCCCAAGGAGTGACCAGGTCGGCCTTGGTCTATTCAAAAGTACAAAATTTTTCCTTTCATAAAACCCCGGTCGGCCGAAGAAACTTTTCGGCTATTGGCTGCCGTAGCTAATTCAAAAACTTAAAATTGTATACCAGCGCCGACCTTGATGACGCTCGCCGGCTTCTCAAGGCTCAAAGAAGTTATTAAACAAATGCCCAGAAGTTGTGTTGTAATGAATATTTCAAAAATCTAAGATGGTGAAACTGTCATAAGTGTTTTTGCAGACAATTTAAGTATATAAATAATTGAATTAATTAATAATTATAAAAATCTTACATTTCAAACCGTATAAAGTATCAGATTTGATTACATTTGTTTCTAACAAATACTTGAAGTTCAAGTATTGAAACACTGTAGTACGTTTCTAAGTGTTTTTATTTTGCAATTTTTTGTGAAAGTCTATGTTTTTAAAAAGAATAAATCTCTATTTTATTAATTATTTGAATTTATATGGCTAAATAAAGCATGTATACACCCATAAGTTTGCCATTTAATTAAGGAGACGTACGGATCCGCAAGCGCCTCCCACTGCCACGCAGCGGGCTCGACATGTAAAAACCAATGCCGGAATGAATGGGTTAAGCCTACCCTGCTAGTATGCTAGAAATCCATACGAATGAATACATAGATCCATTGCGCATTATTTTATAAATAACCAATCAAAAACCATCCCGCCTAAAAAGCATTAGCATGGTGTAATTGCGTAGGAAAGAGGCATTAGAGGTGGGATTTTCGTTGCAGACGCTGGTCAGAAGAATTGTTAAGATACGTTAAACAGTCTATAATATTGGTCATCCCACCTACATGCCTTAGTAAATTGATATCTAGAATCAATGTTGTCAATAGTTAACGAGTTATATAGTGAAGTAGTGTAATTCTAAATTACAGAAGAATTCAACTGTAAGTACGCTACAAATTTTCTACTTCGCTATTTGCATTTTAAATGGCCGACGCCATAAACAATGTTTGCTAATGTATTTAATTAGTCATGATCTTGTAGCCCCTGGATGTTTAGCAATCAGAATTATAATTTCATCCAGTTATAAACATTTAGTTTTCATCGATGGTTTCCCTAAAAACTGATTAGTGCAATCGCCACGAGAGTTCGAAATTACACCTCAGCATGCCCTCAAGTAAATCTCATGGTGTGCAAAAATATATGTTGGTTCGATAACTAACATACTGAATATTAACTTGTTGGTTTCCTCTCGTAACTAGTTTATAGATTTTGATATTGTTGTAAAAATTATTATCATTTAACTCTTGTTTCTATAATAGTAAAACATTTATTTTATAAGGAACTGGCCAGACATGAATGTTTGAGTTTATATTTTGCATTTCCATCTAATACATTCCTGTCGTGAACTGTTCAGAGACTTAAAAATTCTTACTGTTACCTCTATATACATCTTGCAGTGTGTAATTCACGTAAAGAATAACATTAGTCAATATACATCAACTGCAGATATAGTTACCCCAACTACTCACTATGCTTTAGTAACAACCTAAGATTACCCCAACATACTTGCCTCAACGGCTAAAAGTAGCTACATAATGCCAATAAAAATTTTCATGATCCTGAAAATCTCAAGTCTATTACTTCTATAACTATTTTTAAGAGAGAAGTCAAAACTACTCTTTTAAGACATAGCTTTTACGGCTTGAATGAATATTTTACCAGAGTGATCTGAATTAAACTCTATTCTCCCTAATAGTTTTGTCATTATTTGTACTTCGCAGGGTTGCCCTGTGCTGGCACAGTACAGTTTTTTATTTTTTACTCTTTTCTCTCCTCTTTTGTATGTCTTTCTCTAATTATTAAGAGGGAACAACACGTTTGGCTAGTGGGGAGGGGATAAAGCACCAAATTAAGAGATATCTCCCTTATAATCAAATTTTATCCAAAAATAGTCTTCAACAATCCTGTAGTATTTATTTATGTACAACTTACACATATTTTCAGTTAAATAACATCACTCAATTTGAAAAAAACAGCTTATTGTTAATCATTAAAATTGTGATTAACAATAAGCTGTTTTCTGCAAATTGAGCGATGTTATTTAACTGAAAATATGTGTAAGTTGTAAATAAATAAATACTACAGGATTGTTGAAGACTATTTTTGGATCAAATTTGATTATAAGGGAGATATCTCCTAATTTGGTGCTTTATCCCCTCCCCACTAGCCAAACGTGTTGTTCCCTCTTAAGTCTTTGTTATATATTGATATGTGTAGTTGTAAGTTTTATGTGTACCCATTATACTCTCTACATTAACCCACTTATTGACGAACTCATGTTATTGTATAATGTTTTGTATATTTAAAGAAAGCGTTTTGTTATTCACTCGCCCCTGAAATCTCATGTTCATTTAATAAATAGAGTTATTTGTAGTTTGTTTGTTTCGTTTTTTAAAAAAAATTGAGCCAAAAAGCACCCCTGACCAGAATAAAAAAAATTAGGCTAAACAGCAGCGTACACACAATAGATATGAAACACACCCCCAGGGAGGGGTGTAAACTACACCCCATATATAAAAAAATTGATCCAAAATGACTGCTAAAAAAGCTCGAAAAGTCTAAGTTTCGTTAAAGTGATGAGAAACTGCACCAGGTCCGACGTAATCTTGATAAACTGCCCCTATAGGGTTGAGAACAACCACTCCTAAGTTTAAAGGTCACGGAAAAAACAAGAAAACACATAAAATCCAACAGGATTTCTATTTTCATGGATGCTATGATTGGCTGCAATTGCGTAGTACTCTACAGTGTCAACTCTCAGAGGGTATGAAAACTACCCCCCCATGTAAGATTTAACTATAAAAAGTTACAGTGACTTCTATAAAAATTCGAAGCATCTGCGTTATGTGGAAGCGGGAAGAAATTGGACTATGTTCGATGCTGTGCTTGAAAACCACCACCACAGGGTTGCGAGATGCCGCTCCTATATCAGTAGGATGCTGGAAAAACAGAGCGAAATTAAGAGGATTTTCATTTTTATGGATGCAATGATTGGCAAAAATCGAATTGTACACTTAGAGTTTGAAACTCATGTCTTAAGTATAAAACAAAACGTTGATTATATTGTAGAAAAGGTGGCTAGAAAAACTAATCTTCTATGGAGACTATCCAAGAACATATCAATGTTTTCCCGATTAACAATCTATAAAACAATAATTGCACCACATTTTGAATATTGCTCAAGCCTGTTAATATATTTAAATAATAATGAATTACAGATTTTAGAAAAAATGCAAAATAAAGCAATGCGAGTTATGTTGCAGTGCAATAAATATACACCAATATGTAGTATGCTAAAAACATTGAACCTTATGACAGTAAGGCAAATAGTTTTATTAAAAATCCTGCAGTTTATTTATAAAATAAAAAACGGAATGTTACCATGTTACTTACATGATAAAATAATGTATGTTCCAGATATACACAGCTACAACACTCGCAGGACAGATAATTTATACATAGAGAGACATCACTCATTGTTAGCTAGCAAATCACTTTTCAGTAAAGGCCTTAGAGAATAAAATAGCTTGCCACATGAATTTCCTAAACATTTTACAAACAAATGTGCTAAATATATAAAATCATTACCAATGTAAACAATTAACTTATAACCTTTTCTTTTTCATGTCATAATCTTATAACTATTGTCAGTGTTTGGATTTATTAATTATTTAATTGGGTATATGTTTGTGTATATGCATACACGTAGGTATGAATATGTATGTATGTATGTGTTGTATGATCTAATTTTGTTGTAATATTTTGTATAATGATTATTGTAATATTCTGTATAGATAATTGTATAGCAGCATATTAACATGCATCTTTGTATAGTATTCATCATTTGTAAGAAAACTAACTATTAATGCACAATATAATTTGTAATGCATATATATTTTACTTTATTTTGTACTCAACATTTGTATGCTTTTTAAAAACTTATATGCTAAAAAAAAAAAAAGAGTCTAGTTTCTTCCCACTTCCACACAACGCAGGTGTTTCGAATCTTTACGAATCTTTATAGAAGTAACTAACTTTTTATAGTTAAACCTTACATAGGGGATAGTTTTCACACTCTCTGAGCGTGGACACTGTAGGACGTTGATGGTACGTAAGTTTCTAGTTCTATATTAGAGTACTACGCATTTCCAGCCTATGGACTTTAGATAGATAGATATAATTTATTGATGCTAAATATACAAAAGTACTTACACAAGTCAAGAGAACAACACAGTAGTATGTAAACAAACTGAGACATGAAAATAATTATAATAAATAACAATGTAAGTATAGAATAATGTTAAAATATAAAATATATTTTTTTTTAATAGTAGAATATATATACATATAAATATACAATGTATTATTTAAATAAGACTTAAATTACTATGTAAAAATTCTGAATCACTATCAGTTCCATCCCTAGTTTTATTGAGTCTCAAATAATTTATGTTTAGGTTATTCACATTTCTTGTAAAATGCGAGTGTATTTGACCTCGCCTTGGATGCAACGCTTCATTAGCTTTGATGTATAAAAGACACTATAGTATATAATAATCTTAGGGGTGGTTGTTCTCAACCCTACAGGGGCAGTTTATGAAGATTACGCCGGACCTGATGCAGTTTCTTATCACTTTAACAAAACTTAGACAGTTCGAGCTTTTTCAGCAGTCAGCTGCTTTGGATCGATTTTTTTATATATGGGGTGTAGTTTTCGCCCTTCCCTGAGGATGTGCTTCATATCTATTGTATGTACGCTGCTGTTTAACCTTAAATTGTATAACTGGATTGATTAAGATGTAACAACTATTCTCGTCGCTTAATCTTCTTTTTACCCCATTCCGGGGGTGTTTTTTGACTCGATTTTTTTTTTACTTCAAATTCGGATTCAGCAACCGATTATACATAGAGATACATGGGTCTGGCTCGCTGGTCTGAAATTTTTTTCTTTTTTTTGTGGGGCTGTGTAATTCTTTCTCTAAGACAAAAAAGTACAATTACTTGTAGACCATCTTAGAGAAACCTACATGGAAAACAACAATGTGTAATGATGTACAATATGAAGATGTCAATAATAGGTAGGAAACATATATTTTTTTGAGAACTTAATGCCAGACACCAAAGAAGTAGATGGATGAAACCTACTTTACAATGCTCCATAAAGGTAAAAACACTGCACTGTGATATGACAACATCCCAAAAAATGACACAAGAAAACTCCACTATGAAATACACCTATACATTAAAATAATATATGAATACTGTCTCATTCATGTCTATTTTCAACCAGAATGGACACATGAAATTTTATAACCATTCACAAATCTAACACTTACCACACAATCGCCCTATTACTTTATAATCTGTTCCGCGTAAAAATTTCGAAAAATTTAAAACAATATTACACAACGAAGTTGGACATATTATCCCAGGGTATCATGGTATCAATTCGGGTTTAGAGAGAAGTGTTCCACTGTACATCCCCTAACAATCATCACATCAAATATACAGACAGCAAAAGTGGTGAATATAGTGCTGCCATGTTTCTGGACATTCACAAAGCCTTCGACAGTGTTTGGCATCGTGGAATACTATATAAACTAATGATAATCAACTACCTTTTCTTCTCAAAGACTACTTGAGCGAAGACCTGTGACATTCAAAATTACCTGAATGCCACTTGTTGATTTTTGGTCTTAATAATAATAATAATAATAATTTATTAATTCAGTCAATTGTGATTACACAATAACAATTTATTTATTATGTTTTATTTCAATTGCCAAAATACATTGGATGATGTTTTTGTAGTCTTGTAGTCTTAAACCACCAACTAGTAAACTAATTAATATTAATTAATTTTTCAGTTCAATCCTGAGGCCGTCCCTGTCTCACTGAATCTCGACGAATTCATTGGTCACTAACTTCCCAAATTTAAATTAGAAAAAGAGCATACAAGCGCCGTCTGTTACTTCTCTTGCTATACACCTACAAATAGTCACCTGGTACAATAAATAATAAAAAGAAATCTGTTTAGTGAATAAAATCCTAAAAATCGACAAACAAAATTATTATTCGATAATTCTAATTGAATTAAAACTCATGAATTCATAGATATAATATAGTAGAGTAATTATGTATATTTGTATTTAAAGAAATATTTACGTTATCGGTAGTAGTTTGGTCGTTCAGTGACACCTCGCGTAAATATGTGGTAACTAGATATAGGCTTAGGTACGGTACGAAACCGAAGCTATGTTTCACTTTCCGTCGAACTCCCTGTGATGTAGGCATGGATCTGGCCGTTTAACACCGCATCTGATTTTGGTACGTTAAAAAAACTTTATAATATGTGTATAATTCTCATCTGTAGTATTTGTTGTAAATGTATTTGAAATTTAATGGTTGAATTTATCATAATTAATCGCGATGTTTGTTGATGATAAATAACTTAATTTGCGCCGTGGCATGTAAGATGGACACGTGGTCATGTTAACTTATAAACTAGTTATTTTAGAGAATTGTGTTTAACTCAGTATTAATAGATATTTAGAAGTAAATTTTATTAAGAAATAATTGAGGTTTAATAGGGGTTTAAAGACAGTTTGAATTTAGTAAATTATGTTTTAGTAAACTTATAAAATAATTAAAATTCAAAGAAATTTAAGTCGATATATTAGTATGGGCGAGAAGGACATTTTAAGGTAATTTATTTAGAGAAACACCAGTAATGTATTAGCGCGTGGAGATTTTATCAAAACGCACTAAGAGTGTCCACTATAAATAAAGTAATTTCAAGTCAAGTAACAGATTATAATCTTGTTATTAACCCTTAAATTTGGACTCAAATTAGATGTTAAGATAACCCTTAACTTTACCTTACAGTTTGACTTAACTTTGTGCTGAAAAAGTGGGCTGTTTCTGGTCTGGTAGATTAAACTGCTACAAATCTAAGGGAACCCAACTATTTGCCGAGAGAGAGTTTTTGTAATCCTAATTACTGGAGTGTAGTTTTGAATTGGAATAGTCACCGTTAGATGAGAGCCGTTGAATTTTTTGGAGATTTGGTAACCCTTCATGAGCTAATGAGTTCTGAGAACGTCTAGAGATCACTGCTGGATATCAGTAATCGAAGGAGTAGTGGACATAGAGGAGCTTCGGTGAGACACGGACCAGGGTTGGTGGCTGCAGAACGCAACCGGTGGTGAGAGTATCATCTGAGTTTCAATTACGAATTCACTCAACTTTCTACAATTTTAAATATTTCAAGTTTTCACATTTCTTATATATTGCCTTCAGCTATTTGTTATTTTTAACATTTAATTTAAATTTGCATTAATCACAACTTATGATAAACATTCCATCAACCGGATCTCATTGCTCTCCAAAAATTGAATGAATGGAAAAAAATTGTTAAGGTAGGAATTTGTTCGTTAAAATCTAAGTTTTCAAATGCCACTTGGCGTTTTTCAAACAAACAAAATGGCGGCTTAATTTGGCACCTGAAATGGTGAGTATTTTGAAAATTCCAATAAAAAATTATACCTATGGTACATAGCAATTTTTTCATTAGGACCTAAGCTTCGAATGCCGTAGGGCATTATTTTAAAAAACAAAATGGAAGCTCAATATGACTGAAAATGTCCTAAAAACATGATAAAAGTTAAAGTAAATGAGGTTTTCTATTGATAATTAATCTGAAATTACCTAAATAAAAAGTGTGAAAAAATGTTGTATTACATATTGGATTACAGAAGTCAACTTTATTTTACCAAAAATATTTATATATATACAAGATGGCGCCCCAATCGATCTAAAATTCATACATTCATATAGAAAATGGAAAATTGTATCCATAATTCTTATTGAATAAGAAAACTTAGGGTACTAATTCTTCGTTGGAACTTAAGATTTTTAATGCCAGTTGATATATTTTAGAAATGAAAATGGTGGTGTTATATGTTTCTTAAAATAGGGGGTATTTCAAAAAGATATTATAAAAGTTTACACTTACTACACAGATTATTGTTAAAAAATATAAAAAAGGTAACATTTATTTCCTTAGGACTTAAGCTTTTAAATGCTATGGACCATTTCTTCTAGAAATTAATCTAAAATGTCTTGAAAACTGTAATTAAATGTTTAATATGTAAGCTTTTGAATGCCACTTACCATTAAAAAAAAAAAAGTGGCTTCTCAGATGGTGCTTAAAATTGTATGTATTTTGAAAAAAAAAAAAAAAAAAATTAATACTTGCTGTCAAATATATCGTTAAAAGAATACAATAAAAGAAGCATTGTTTTTTTTAAGGATGTAAATTTTCCACATGATTCCACAAGTCATTTTTACAAAAAAATAAAGTGGCGGATCAATATGGTTGAATTTCTTTTGAAAACGTGGCAGAAATAAAAATATATGATGATTTCTTTTGGGAATTAATTTGAAATGAACTAAAAACTATTACTAATTATTATTAAAAATTACAATTACAATTCAACCACGAGTGACATTGCCCTTTCCTCCTGATATTTCATAGCGTCTTGTCATATGGCATTCTTCTCTGGGGTGGCTCAGCTCATGCTTCAAAAATATTCCGCATCCAAAAGCGGGCGGTAAGAGTTATTACTAATGCCAAACATAATGAAAGTTGTCGACCTCCATTCAAAAAGTTAGGGATACTTACCCTAACAAATCAATACATTTATATGTGCTTAAATTATGCTCAAAATCACACAGCCTATGAGAATCGAAACAGAGGAGAAACAAGACTTAATCTTATAATTGCCCCATACTTCCGTCTCACAAAAAATATAAATTCATTCAGATACATTTCCATAAAATTATACAACTTACTACCTACCCAATGGAAAAACTTAACAGTCCAAAAATTTCAACAAAAAATTAAGACTTTCTTAAAAGAAAATGTGTTTTATGAAATCCAAGAATTTATTGACCATTTTAGACCTCCATTTTAATAATTTGAATGTGGCTTTTACTTATTATCTAAGGTGTTTTATCTTTTTGATTATATATTTCATTGTCTGTTTTACAGATTCCAACATCTGTCATATATTTAAGTGACCTATGTATTATAATCATATTTTATTTTTGTTTTTTTTATCATGTACTATTTGACGTGTGTATACAATG
This sequence comes from Stenurella melanura, assembly GCA_963583905.1. NCBI lineage: Eukaryota > Metazoa > Arthropoda > Insecta > Coleoptera > Cerambycidae > Stenurella > Stenurella melanura. The sequence continues at coordinate 63,244,816 of OY757318.1, forward strand.
TTTCTTTGTCTAACACAAATAAATATATCTATCTATCTATCTATCGATTGATGAACAAAATTTTCCATTTTCTGGGGTTTTATGCTATTTTCAGGATATTTTCGGCGATTTACTCACCATAGGGTGCTGGAACTAAACTGACACTGGATTCGTGATCAGCGGGTTAATATACATGAGAATCACATAGTGGGACCTATGGGTCAAGACAATTTTGCATTTTTGTGTGTCAGTGTAATTTTTAATAATAATGGTTATAACAGTTTTTAGTTTATTTCAAATTAATTAACAGAAATCATGATTTATTTTTATTTCTGCCACGTTTTCAGGAAAGATTCAACCATATTGATCCGTCATTTTACTTTTTTGTAAAAATGACTTGTGGAATTATGTGGAAAATTTATGTCCTTAAAAAAACCGCTGCTTCTTTTATTGAGTTCTTTTAACAATAATTTTGACAGCAATTATTAGTTCTTTTTTAAATTTTCAAAATACATACAAAATTTTGTGAGTGGCATTCAAAAGTTTACATATTAAACATTTAATTACAGTCGTTTTAGATTAATTTCTAGAAGAAATCATCATTTACTTCTGCCACATTTTCAGGGCATTCTGCTAAAGCTAAAGTGCTAAGAAAATAAATGTTATATTTTTTTACATTTTTTAACAATAACATTTTATATTTTTTTAAAATACCCACTACTTTAAGGGACACATAATGACGCCATAATATATTAACTAGCATTAAAAATCATAAATTCTAACTAAGAATTTGGTACCCTAAGTTTTCTTATTCAATAAGAATTTATGAATACAATTTTCCACTTTTTATATGAATGTATGAATTTGGCACCGATTAGGGTGCCATCTTGTATCCATATAAATATTTTTGGTAAAATAATGTTGGCTTTAGTAATCAAATTTATAATACATTTTTTTCATATTGAGGCCATTTTGTTTCTTGAAATAACGTCCAATGGCATTCGATAGCTTAGGTCCTAACGAAAAAATTGCTATGTTGGTTTTACTATTTTTTTTACAATAATTAGTAGGTACTGTATGTATAACTTTTTTATAGGAATTTTCAAAATACTCACCATTTCAGACACCATATTTAAGCGGCCATTTTGTTCTTTTGAAAAATGCCAAGTGGCATTTGAAAGCTTAGATTTCAACAAACATACATGTACCTTAATTTTTTTTTCCATTCATTCAATTTTTGGAGACATCCGGTTGACATGGAATGTCCCATATATGAATTAGTTTAAATTTTTGTAAGAGGCTGAAGGACTTCTGTAGATGGCCTTTTGGCCACTTTTATAATAATAACAATAATAATAATAATTATTATTATTATACTCAAGAAGTGACTCAGACCTAACACAAAATACTGAATATTCAAAGAGTTACCTCAATGACTTGCAAAGCAATTAAGGAAATATTTTTTATACAATATGTCTTTATAAAGAAGCTCTCAGACAGATTTTTTTTAAATAGCTGAAAATGCATCCAACAGCCTTTCAGATCATCTCAATGATCGTCTTCATTAAATCTTGAATTTTTCTATTTGTAAGCATTTCTGATTCTCACTCCCTTTAAGAGGTTGGCATTACTGGGCTGCTTTTTGTTGTCTTTTTTAACAACCATTTTTTACTTTGAACCAAAACTGAATGCATCTGGACTACTGTGTAAAACTTATGAGTAAATAAATAATAATTACTTTAACTTCTTGTGTGCCATTTTGCATGTAATATAAGGGTTTTGCAGAATCCTTGGTGTTGTTTCCATTACTCTAAGAAGTAAATCATCTAAATAGTCTTCTAGGTCCTTTAATTTTTTCTTCTGTTTTTCTAAGTCATTCTGAGTTTCAAGTAGAGTCAATATTAGATCCTAAAATGGTTATATGAAAGAATCAAATTTTGAAACTTTACTAAAAATTAGTTCTTACCTCCCGTGTTTTTCCCTCAAATTTCTGCAATAATTCATTGGAGATACGATTGATTTGTGCAGGTATACGGGACTCACTTTCCCCTCCTATAATAATACGTTCAGTTGAGTTACTAGTTGGTTTATCATGTTCCAAATTTATTTCGTGTTTCTCTAAAACAAGTAAATGATAGGCATACACAAATGTTTCTCATCAATTCACCGGAACACAAAAAAAAATTCTTGGGAATAATAAAAATGAAAAATTCAAAGAAATAGTTAAAAAAAATGGACAGCAACTACGAAAGTCTAGGCTGTTTCATGAATCTGAAGTTATATTTTCTTGTTTCACACCTCGATTACTTTCCAGACAAACTTGGGGACTTTAGTGAAAACAAGGTGAAAGGTTCCATCAGGACCTCAAAGAAATGGAAAATGGGACGTAAGTATGTTAGCTGACTATCGTTGGAATCTGAAATGGGATATACCGGAAACTAAAGACGGAAAAAAAAGAAAAAGATATCATCTTCGCAATCATTTAAAAACAAAAGAGTTAGATACTCTAGTAGGAAAGATTAACCGTAATCTTATTAGTCTGAGCAAAGCGAATACTCCTCTTCGGGTAAATGAAATTAGTGTTACTGCTGAAACTTTCGTAAATTTACTGCAATTGTGACGTCATTAAATGTGTTTTAAGGTATAACATATGATGCAAGGTATCATGAAAAAAGTTTAGCCACTATTTCCATACTATAACATTTTAGATAAATATTTTTTATTTTATCGTTAATTTCTTTTTCGATATTTCGGAACATTGAATTTAGTAAAGACAAGGCAAGAATTTTACACAAAGAACTTTAAACCAAGAACCCTAAATCTAAAAAAACTTAAGGTAAGAACTTTGCATCACGAGCTCTAAATGTCACATATTCTAAGACAGGAACTTTACACAAAGAACTCTAAACCTTACTAGTTCTTGCCTTATAGGAACTTAACAGTTTTTGTCTTTATTTATACTAAAGTGGATCTCAAATTAGAATGCAGTGCTTGTAAAGATAGGGTACATATTATAGCCTTGTCTCTGATAGATACATTTGCAAGCCAAGTTTATGCAGGGGCATCTTAGTAAATCAGAACAGATATCCAGTCAGGTCAGGGAAGCGGCACTCTTCTTATCATATTTTTATATAATACTAGATACATAAAGAGTAATAAATCACTCGAGCACAGATCGGCCATTAGCGTATTAATGTTTCTCAACATTCATAGAAATAATACCAAAAATCTAAGTAAATTCATTTTACATGAAAAAAATGCTTGTTGTTTGAACTATAAAATTATTTTCAGTTGTAAGTCTCGTCTACATTACACGGCGGTTATAATATTTGTGTACACTTTTTAGGCAGGTATATGAGAGAGATCAAAGATACAGTTTAGAACGGCAGAGACAAAAACAGCTCGCCTCATATTAAGTGCAGTAGATATTGCCCCACCTGGGCCAGACATAGCGTTATCTAGCGGACATTTTCGGAACGACAGGGAGGTGTGTGCGTGTCCCGGCTAAAGGTTTCTGTCCGGGCTAAAGCAAATATGGGATCTACATTACCAACAGGCAAATTAAAACATGGAATCTGCACAACCTAGGAAATTTAAAATGGTGGGAAATTCAAATTGGAGGAATGGCGCGGCACCATCTATGGAAAATGTGTAGAATCAAATTTCATTTCCGATATGATTCGACAAGTTTAGAATCCACAGGATCAAAGGTTATATAATTTAATGAACAAGTTGCATGGTAACGGACATTTAAAAGAATATGATTAATTCGGCTCAAACAATGAGACAGCAAAGTATAAAATGCATGATTAGTATTGCATAACTGAGCTACTGCAATGGTTATATAATTTAATTAACAAGTTGCGTGGTAACAGACATTTGAAGACTAACAATTTCCACATGTGCTCACTCCTTCATAATTTCATTTAAGTATGGGAAATCGATTCAATCAATATGCGTGTACTAATAATTTCTTTAAGTAGGGTAATACAAATACCCACATAAATGAATACAACAATGTGCATGTACTAATAAGATAGCGAAAATGCAAAAATGTCATATATGATTAATTCGAGTATAATAATTACCGTACAAGACTGTATGTACTAATAAGACAACAAAATACAATAATGCAGCAACTTCAATACAATCAATATGCATGCACTAATAAATAAAAAATAAATTATACAAGAAATTGATTGAGGAAGCCGTTACTCTGTGGTAATCCATAACAATAACGAAATTGAGTAAAACGCTACTATGTTTTTTACCACTATATTTGCACAAAAACGTGACTGCAGTTTCAACCCTTTTTAGGTCATTTTCAAACAATTCAACATTCTTAGTTGAATCATTGTTTGAAAATGACCTAAAAAGGGTTGAAACTGCAGTCACGTTTTTGTGCAAATATAGTGGTAAAAAACATAGTAGTGTTTTACTCAATTTCGTTATAAAATTATACAAATTGAAATTATCTAAAAAAAAATTGTTTTATCTTTGAAATCACAAATCAATATAGACAGTGAAATACAAAATGCTCTGTATATATGACAATTCTCGTATGTGTAAACAGACCTCGAGAATGCATGTAAGACAACAAAATAATAAAATATCCTGTATATGATTAAATTCAACTATATCAATTTTCATGCAAGACTGCATGTACTAATAATTTCTTTGAGTATAGGCAGGGCCGTGCGGTGAGGTGAGGCGGCGAGGCGACCGCCTAAGGCGGTACGATTCAGGGGCGGCATTTTAGCAGGTGTCTGCATGCTGTTCTGACACGTTTAGTGTTGTATAATTTGTTAGTCTTTCGTTTATTTGATATGTCACAATGCCGTGAGAAATAGTAAAACTTACCTCACCTAAGTAGAAAGGCACCTCAGTAGAAAGACCGTGGTTAATATATTCTCTGAAGAAGGATACAATTTTTTGTTTTTGTTGTACGCTATTTGACCAATTCTCTGGTATGCATTGGTCAAAAAGTGGCTACTCAAACTGGACAAATTTAACACGAGCACTTTCATCACACGAGGGTGGTAGGCCCCACAGAAATTAATTAAAAAAATGGGAAGAATTTAATAATCGCTTAAAATGTAAGAAAACCATTGGCCACGAATATCAAAGAATATTAGATTTGGAAACTCAACATTGGAGAAATGTTTTCAAAAGAATAATATCCGTGATACGAATGATGGCAAGTCAATGCTTAGCTTTTCGCGGATCTACGGAACAACTATTTCAGCGAAACAATGGAAATTTCGTAAAAATTATCCAATTACTTTCTGAGTTTGACCCCGTTATGGAGGAACATCTATGACGAATTCGGAATCATTCAGAAATATGGTCTGTAATCTAGTAGTAGGATTCAAGACGAACTAATACAATTGATGGGAAAGGGAAGTTCTTGCTAAAATTGTGGGAAAAGTTAAAGAAGCAAAGTACTTTTCCATTATCGTTGATTGCACACCTGATGTATCCCATTACTAATCAATTTAGGTGTGAAGAATTTTTCGTCGGATTTTTTGAAGCAACTAAAACAACTGGAGAGGGACTCGCTGAACTTATTGTCAAACATCTTGTAGAATTGGATCTTGACATTAAAAATATTAGAGGACAAGGTTATGACAATGTCTCAAATGCTAAGGGAGTTCACAAAGGTCTGCAAAACCGAATTTTATCGAGAAATCTCAGAGCATTTTTTGTACCTTGTGCATGTCATTCGATGAATTTAGTTGTCAACGATGCAGCTGTTTGTTCCGGAGAAATTTTGTTGTTTTTTTCAATTGTCCAGGAGTTGTACGTGCTTTTCTCTCAACCTCCAAAAAGATGGATTGTGCTGATTAAAGAACTGTCGGCTCATTCAAGTCGACTAACCCTTAAACCTCTAAGTACCACAAGGTAGTCCAGCAGAATCGATGCCTTAAAGCCATTAAGATATCAAATAAGTGCGGTCTATGATGCAATGGTGGCAATTATAGAAGATGATGTGATATATGCTCATACTAAAAATAAGGCCAAGGGTTTGGCAAAAAAGATCAAAGTTTATACATTTATCTTATCTTATACCTAATTAGATTATTCCGATCGGATTAGCAATTTTGCAAAGCAGAAAGTTAGACGAGTTCATTTGTAAATGTTTAATTTGTTACTTTACTGAGAAATATTTTTTATTTATTTTGTTTAATAACACATATGCCTTGATTAGCGTTACTGTTTTTTATACCTATTAAAAACCTACATAAAAAATTATTTATTATTAATATTGATGTAAGTATTGGGGCGCCAACCGCAAGTATCGCCTTACCTTTGAAAAACCCACCGCACAGGCCTGAGTATAGGAAATACAAAAATGCCCAGTACCTATATGAATATAACAATATGGATGTGCTCACTTCTTAATAATTTTTGTTAAGTATAAATGTGTATTCAAGTAATAATTAATAATTTTTTTTAATACAATATTTTTAAAGAATAGACCTCGAGAATGCATAAAAAGTAAGCTAGAAATTAGATGTGCCCGAGTATGATAACGTAATTTCCAAGCCGGTCATATTGCAGCGTCAATGGTCTGGGGCTAAGTATTCATGTAATACAAAAAAACAACGGCTTAGTGTTTCACAGATGATAATGGAGTTTGAGAAATAACATTCAACGATGTGAAACATCGTGACAAGCACTATGAGAAAAGATAACAACTAGGTACAAGACGCCTGTGATAAAGAAATTCATATTTCAGAAGCGAAAACCGCTAGATTAAACTTGAGTAACCGGGAATGCTTGGAACAAAATAGAGCGATTTTACACATCGACATCGGCAATCGACAATATGAGAAAAGATATTTTTGTGTAAACAACTAGACACCAAACACCATTTTAATCGCGAAACCAGAGGCAAATTCGTTAGATCTGAAATTTAAATAAGTGAGAAGTTGTAAACTACACAATTGCAATGAAAGGCATAAATTTAAGTAAGTTCTATAAACTCAAAATAAAGATAACATCTAGCCACATGCTGCTTTGATATTATATTTCACTTGTAACGTACACGTCAGACTTGAAGAAAGATTCTTGTTAGGGTTATAAAAATAATTTTAAACTCACAATCTTGTTACGTGTATTTGGCTAAAACGTTAACAATTGAAATATGTATAAGCCCTTGGTTCGCTCAGCGGCTGCGGTAGGGCATGGGCAGTAGTTTTAATTTTGTTTTTAGAGGCGCCAAGTAATTTGTAAGTCCCTATACATATCCCTTTAGGTAGCTGAGATACAAATTACTAAACTATCTCTGATAATGAGTAGCCAAATATTGCTAATATATAAATAAAAGAGACATAGATATAGATATATACTAATAATTTATTAACACATTTGAAAAGACAAAAATAGAGAATACCTAGCTCTGGCCAGAGAGACAGAACTACAATAAAGAATACATATACATATACTTATATGGCTATTTGATGGCATGTAAAATTAAAATTATATGGCTTTGGCATAAAGTTTAAGTGATTAAACCCAAAAGCAACTAATCGTAATAAAACTTAGAAATAAATAACAAAAGAAAATGCCCATTTCGGGGGTACTTATACTTTTCCAGCGCCGGGTGTAGCGCTGTGGGGGGCGATCAGCTTTATCCAAATAAATTGGCCTGGCGCGGCGGTAGCCGTCGAAGTAGAACTCCGGGGTAACAGGTAAAAACAAAGGGGGAAAAGAAAACGCCTAATGAAGGAGAGAAAAAAACGTATTACCTTACGGAATATTATGAATGAACTATGGCTATGGGACCGGATAATATACCTGCGTTTCTTATTCGTGACTGTGCCATAATTCTTGCAAATCCACTCTGCATTATATATAATATGATTTTAAAGACTTGCACTTTTCCGGCAGTATGGAAACTGTCTAGGATCACACCTATATTTAAAAAAGGCAGCATTAATGACATAACTAATTATAGGCCAATTACGATAATCAGTAATTGGAGTAAAATTCTAGAAATTATTTTATATGATCACCTATATGCTCATGTTAACAACAGTCTAGTACCCGAACAACATGGTTTTGTCTCAGGGAAATCAACAGTAACTAATCTGGTTATCAAAACGCAATTTATCAGTGAAGTCTTAGATCAGAGGGGTCAAGTAGATGTTATCTACACCGACTTCTCTAAGGCTTTTGATAAATTGGATCATAATATTCTACTGCATAAGCTCCAACATTTTAGCGTATCTTCAGATTTCTTAAACCTTGTAACGTCATACTTAACTGATCGTTGGCAATATGTACAAGTTAGAGGCCATAAGTCTGACAAATTTTTGCAAACATCTGGTGTACCTCAGGGCTCCACTCTTGGACCCCTGTTTTTCATAATTTTTATCAATGACATTGCAGCTAGAATTGATGTTAATTACCTCTTATATGCCGATGATTTAAAAATATTCAGTCAAATTAACACACTAGCAGACTGCGAACATTTGCAAAGAAACCTACACTGTATATATAACTGGTGCATTGAAAATAATCTATCTTTGAATATCAGTAAATGCCATGTCGTATCCTACTCGAGAAAGCATAATACTTGTCTATTTGACTACAAAATTTCTAATACGCCTCTAGAGAGACCTAATTGTATTAAAGACCTTGGTATCCTTTTTGATCCACAGTTGACGTTCATTGACCATATTGACTTAACTGTTACAGCCTCCTATAAAACACTAGGATTTCTCTTAAGAAATATCAAGGACTTCAATAATATTGATTCATGCAAACTATTATTCAACTGTCTCGTACGATCAAAGTTGGAGTACGCATCAATTATATGGAATCCAATTTATAACTGTCACATTTCAACACTCGAAAATATCCAACGGCGCTTCCTAAAAAACTTATATTTCAAAACACTTGGGCATTACCCTTCTCAAGGATTTCCCCAAGATGTTCTCCTATCCACTTTTAACTTTGATAGTCTCCTAAAGAGAAGGACTACTCAATCAATAATTTTTTTGTACAAAATTATTCACAATCACATAAAGTGTGAAAATCTCCACAATAACATTTCTTATGTTGTACCGCGTATTGCCTCAAGGCACAGTGATACATTTTTGCTTCCTACTCCCAGAACAAATGTACTGGTGCAATCACCATTCTTCCAGATGTTCTCAAACTATAATAGTGTAAACACTCAAATAGATATCTTTAACACTAACATCCATAAAATTAAGCAACTGTGATTATTAAAATGTATATAAATGCATATTTTATACGTAAATGTGTATGTTTTACTGTCTTTATGTATTGCAACAATTTGTTTGTATTTACTCACGTTTCACATGTCACTATTTTTGTATTTTATCTATATTCTAATCTACTAAGTTGTTTGTCTTCTGTTCATTTATTTTTTGTATCTTTGTACTTGTAGTTATACATTTATGCATGTATTTACCCTTATCCTGTAATTGGACTTGGTCTGTTGGATATTGTAACAAATAAATAAATAAATAAATAAATAAACTATCAATTAACTTTTACTATATAAAAATTTAATAGGTGACTACTGTCCATTCTAAAATGAATACTAAATAATTTTGAAAAGAAAATACTTTATTTGAAAAACTGCAAAGCACTCTTACGGATAAATTTGAAGCTAGACTCACACTTATGGATAAAGAAATATCATCCCTTAGAATTTTAATAAAAGAAAATTCATCAACTTCCAGTAATGTTCCTATGGTGATAAATGATTCTAATAAGAAAATTAACTCAAGGTCCTCAACAAAACTTGATGAAATAGCCAACAGTATTACCTCTAATATGGAAAATAATATACAAACATCCAGAAAGGCCAACCACATGAAACCTAATTTATCTAGTAAACCAAGAAATGGCGATAACAAAAAGGCTGCCTCAGTTATAGGCACTAAAAAAATTCCAAATACTAAATTAACAGCTGCTAAACTTTATCCAAAAACTAATATCCAAGTCAGAAGATTGGGTGATCAAGTTACTGAAGAGGATCTAAGAGAATACTTAGAAACAACGTTTGGTAGCTCGGAAAGATTTAGGATTGAAAAGCTAATGGTAAAATCTGGTGACTATGCTAGCTATAAAGTAGAAGCAAGAGCTGATCTCCTTGATGACCTTCTGAATCCCTCAAACTGGCCTGAAGAAGTTGAAGTAAAACGGTTCTTTCGGTAAGAAGCAAGGCGCAATATTATCTACACCTCTGGATCGGCATACAATAGCGACCACCGCAGATCTTACCGCAACAAGCAGAGGTACTACTAATGGTAAAAATAATGACTATAGATTTTCAATTCTGCATCAAAACATTCAGTGTATCTCCAACAAAATACTGCCTTTAGAAGTGTCCATAAAAAACTTAAATATTGACATTCTGGTTATAACTGAGCATTGGAAAAACATTGATGAACTAAAAACTATTCATTTAAGTAACTATAATTTAGCTGCATGTTTTTGCCGTAAAAAAATGCTCCATGGTGGCTCTGCAATTTATATAAAAAAGAAAAATGCTCCAAAATATAAGGAGGTTTCTTGTAGCAAAATTTCAGTCGAGGGTATTATTGAATGTTGTGCAATTGAACTCGAAAATTTAAATATGTATATTGCTGCTATTTATAGGCCCCCATCAAGTAATATTCAGATGTTTCTCGATTCATTTCACGACTTGCTTGATTACTTAAATCTCAATAAAAAGGTACTGATAGTTGGTGACTTAAACTTCTTATCAAATGAGAATAATGTAATATTGTTCAAAGATATCTTGGATTGTCATGGTTTTCAGTTTGTAATAAAAGAACCGACGCGGATTTCGAGTAACTCTAGTACTTGCATCGATAACATGCTACTAAATGACAAATTTGACAATTTTCTAGCCGATATTGTTGATCTGAACTTATCTGATCACTTAGCTCAAACACTGATAATTAATGTAAACAAGGAAAAATCGATCAAAAAAACTATATATAAACGGTGTTTCAATTCAGAGAACACTACAAACTTTCTTCGGATCTTGAACAATGAAAATTGGTATGATATATATAACTCTACTTCTACAGAGAGAGCATTTGATAATTTTTTTAATACATTTATGTATCACTTTGATATAAATTTTCCTTTGCGAAATTTCTGTGTTGCTGATAATGATGATATTAATCATGACCATTGGATAAACGATGAAATAGTAATGCTTAAACATCAACTATCAATATACACTGATCTTTCGAACAGGTATCCTCAATTCATTAGGCTACGGAATGAAACCCATCAAACTTATAATAGCAAATTAAAAATTGCAAGGAGGCTATACTATGATAGACAAATCAGTCAAGCTGAAAACAAACAAAAACAGATGTGGCAAATAATATCTAATTTGCAAAATAAAATACATTCTTATCACAACATAGAAATTATTGATAACAATATTAGGTTAACTGGCACAAATCTGGCAAACAGATTCAATCAACATTTTACTACTGGTCCATTTCCAAGTACTAATAATGATCTGGCATTTCTGGAATCCAATGTGCCAATGAAAAACAACTCCCTGTTTCTAGCTCCATTAGTAGACTCTGATATCATTGAAATAATTAATAAATTAAAAAGCTCTAATTCTAGTGGTTTTGACAATATATCCAACAATCTTCTAAAAAAGTGTAAGTATCTGATTTGCAAACCCCTAACATTTATAATCAATTTAATGTTTCAAGAAGGTATTTTTCCATCGAAACTTAAGGTTGCAATCGTAAATCCTTCATATAAGAAAGGCAACCCAAACAGTATCGCTAATTACAGACCTATAAGCCTTCTCTCCAGTTTGTCAAAAGTCCTCGAAATTGCAATAAATGATCAATTAACTATATACCTTTATACATATAAAATAATTTCCCCAAACCAACATGGTTATACTAAAAACAAAAATACTGATACAGCCATTACCAATTTTGTCTCTGAAATCTCTAGAGCAATTGACAATAAGATTCCGGCTCTAGGGCTCTTTATAGATTTCAGTAAGGCATTTGATAATGTAGACCATGAACTATTATTAGCAAAACTCTTTAGGTATGGCATTAGGGGCGTAAACCTACAGTTGTTTAAAACGTACCTTCAGGAGCGCACTCAGAAAGTTTGCCTGCCGAATGGCAAAACAAGTTCAAGTCGAAATATATTAACCGGTGTCCCTCAGGGATCAATTCTAGGCCCTACATTGTTTCTAATTTTTGCAAATGATTTAAATTTTTACCTACAGGATGTAAAATCTATTACGATTACACAATATGCCGATGATACCAATGTATTGATAACAACTGAAAACATAAACAATCTTATGACACTTGCAAGTACAGTTTACTCTATGATTACGGAGTGGGCTGAGTATAATCATTTGTGCTTAAATCATGATAAAACACAGTGCATGCTGTTTAAATCGCAAAGATCTACATACTCTTTGAACAATAGCTTTCCATTACAAACTGTAGACTCCGTCAAAATGTTGGGTATCACCTTAGATAATAATTTGCGATGGAACACACACATCGAAAATCTCTGTGGAAAACTAAGTAAGTCGTGCTATGCATTAAGATTTCTGAAAAATTACTGCAGTAGTAACATTCTTAAAACCCTCTATTATTCATCTTTTCACTCCCACCTAAGAAATGGAATTGTAAACTGGGGAAGCACTGGGCAAAATCAACGTGTTTTTATTTTACAGAAAGTTGCAATAAGAATCTTAGCAAATCTAGGTTATCGGGAATCCTGTAGAAACGCTTTTCGCCAATTTGGCATACTAACAGTTATTGGTACCTACATCTATGAAGTCTGCTGCTTTGTTTTCAAAAACAGAGCTATGTTCACTCAAAATATAACTCCCCATGACCATGATACTCGTCATAAGTTTGAACTTCAACCTGACGCTCATTCAACCTCCTTATATCAAAGGAGCATTATATACAATGGCTGCAGACTATTCAACTTTCTACCTCCAGAAATTAAGGAATCTGCAAATCAACATGTGTTCAAAAAATCTCTCAAAAAACACTTAATAGAAAAAAAATTGTTACACACTTAATGATTTTTTCTCTGCATAGGCCTTTACATTGTATTTACATATATATTTATATTGTTAGTTGCTAATTGATGTTGTTTCTGTATTTTTTATATTTTTTCCGTCTTTGTTTTGATATGCTTGTATAATTGTGTTTATTATATTATATAACTTCCATGGGTGTCACCATATTTGGTGAAATATGACGTATTTCACAGATAAAAATATTTTGTATTCAAATTTGTTGAAATAAAAGATTTACTTACTTACTTACTTTCATACCAACCTCTAACACAGAATCCTTATTGTTGGAGGCGTTTCACTGTGTTATCAAAGAAAATCCGTGATTTCACGACTAAAGACGTAATTTAATATATTCAACAAAAAGCCTAAACATTACGTCTTTTGGGCGACTCAAACATAGATCCGTCTACCACGGGAGAAAATTTTAAAACAAAAATTTGTTTGTAGTCGCTGGACACAAGACAGTCAAACGGTGAATGCTAATATCCCGATTTTTATTTCTAATCAATCGACGATAAGTTTTTTCTGTTACAATGACTCCACGCACTGCGCGTTAATTAGAATTGAAAGCTAGACACACACGTTACTATCTGATTTAGATACGAAAATGTTCATAACGAAATATTCGTATCAATCTGTATCGTACAAACTGAAAATTATAAACGAAGACCACAACGAAATAAGCAATGTATATTTAAGACTGATTCACATGCAGTCAATTAATGAAAATGTGTTTTACATTACACATTTGAAATCTAATATCCAGTATAAAACTACAAGATAATTACAGGCAAAACACAAGTTGCATGCTAACAGTATTTTCTACGTATGCGTGCCTTATATCATCTATACAGGGGGCGACAGAAATATGTGAGGTATACTAACTTAATTACATTGCATTTGTGTACAGGGGGATATTCTTTAGATATATATGGTTTAAAGTTTGAACATATATATAGAACGGAGGCAGAAATATATGAGGTACAGGGGCAAAGGATCAAATTTCATTTCCTGGAATTTTAATGCATGTGTATAGAGGTGTTATAGATATTCTTTATTAGTTCTCATAAGTGACCCATATAGGTATATGAAGGTCAAGCTCATTTCCGGGAATTTCAATGAGCATGATTCGACAATTAGAATTGAAAACTGAGCTACTGTTGCACATGGGTAGAGGTTACACGAAGGTCATATAGATTTCCAAGAATTTTAGAATTGCATAACTGAGCTACTACGAATCATTTTAAATCTCGCTGTTAACTACTGTCACCATTAGATGGCGCTTATGGTTAAATTTGGAACTCACTGATACTTTAGGACTCTTACTTATATTAAGGACTGGTACTAGTATCATTTATTCAGTCTATTGATTGCAGGGGCGGCTCGTAGGTTTTAGGCGCGGGAGGACATTACAGGGAAAAATTTAATGCATGCAACCTCTTAAAATAAAACGTTTTTAATATGCAATACAATAGTACAGTACTTGCCTTTAATTTAAACAGTTTTTAACTTTAGGTCTATTCCTCTCTTTAGCATTGGCAAAGTGGTCAATTAAGAGTTCGTTAAAATTTGGAATATTTTTAATAAACGACTTCTCTATGGTTAGCATAGCCAACGCGGACAGTCGTTCTTGACCCATGGTATTTCGTAAAAACGTTTTTAATTCTCTTCAATGTAGAGAAGCATCGCTCACTCTCTACTGTCGTCATGGGCAATGTGCACAATACATTTAGTAATTTGACACTTTCCGAAAATGTGTTACAAAGGTTATTGTTTATATATAGTTGGAGAATTGCTATAGCTCCAGCACTCTGACGAAAATCATCTCGCCCGTAAATTACTTCTAATTCAGTTTTTAATTTTAAACTATTAATGAACAGGAAGTCTGTTTTGATCAATTGTAAAATATTTCCGGAAAACTTTTTTTATACTCTTCAAACTTATCACTATAAAATAGTTGCACTATTATTAAATGGTCACTGAAGCTGAAACGGTCATTAACTTCCGAAATTATTATATCACACACTTCCAGAGAAATACGACGTTTAGAATCTTCATTTCTTGGCTTTCTTGGTCTTTTTCTGTTGTCACTGGCAGTGGGTAGGTGTCTGCAAGGAAGCTTCTGCCATTTTGTTTAGAATATCATTTCTTAATTTTTGGATCGAGGTTTTAAAAGCGGCTATAAAATTTTTAACTGATGATATAACATCAATGTTACGTTTTTGAAATTTATTAAACAGAAGTTCACAACTGGGCATTATCAGATGAAAAAAGTTCAATCAGTACAAAAATTTATCGTTTTGTAAGAAATTTTTTAAACCAATGGCCTGATTAATGGTATTTGAATCATCATCAGTGTCTATTATTTTTTCTAGTGAAGCTAGGATATCGGACTGATATAAAAATACTACTTCTACACAACGCGTGTTAAAATTCCATCTTGTCGGCGCAGCTCTAGGTAATCGAACTTTAACGAATTGATCAAGAATTGCTGTGCGCTTCGCAGATCAGCTAAAAAATGTTGAGAAACCATGTAAATTGGCGAAAAAATTTTTTAATTGTTTTATCTAGGCTTGCTGTTTTTTTCAAAATTAAATTAAATTGATGAGCATAACAGTGAATAAAATTAGCTGCCGGATTTTCTCCTTAATTTTGATTTGCACACCTCCTAACCTTCCACTGATAGTGGAGGCTCCATCGTAACTTTGTGCAATTAATTTTTCCGGTGTTTTATTTATTTCTAAAATTTCTAATTCTTTAAGTATAACATTTGCCAATTGTTCAGCTATGGTGCCTGTAGGAATTATAAACTTTAGAAACCTTTCATGAACAATACCGCTTAAAACATAACGTATTGCAAAAACCATTCGAGTTTTTGTTGAGCTGTCGGTAGTTTCATCTACTTGCATGGCGATAAAATCAGCTGATTGAATTTCCAATTTAATTTTTTCTTGGGCGACTGCTAGCATCGACTCGAGTAAATCATTTTGTAGGATTTTAGATGTACCCTTGAAAACAGTACTCTTCTCTAAATATTCTTTAAAAATTGAGTCTAACGTACCTAGTTTTTATTACATTTTCGTTAAAATTTTCGGTCGCTTTCCTATAAGTATTGTCTAACTGTGATCGAATATCTACACGCCCCATTGTAGCATAATTCATTGAATTTTTTATGTGGTCTGCTGATAGGGAATGTTTTTTAATTTTTTCTTTTAAATGTTTTAAATCTGTAACACCGTTTTTACACCACAAGGAATCATTTGAAAAAATTACACATAAAAAACAGTAAAACGCATTAGTTACTTCACATCCACAAATCCACTCTGACAAATTGTACATGGATGTACGAAAATTACGATGCACTTCTTTATTTTTGTCCTTGCTGGTTTCTCTAATTCGAAGTTCTGGCATTGGACGACCATTTAATTTAATCTCTAAACGTTTCTCAAAATTTAAACAATTAATAGTTTTTAATTCTTTAATTATTTGCACTACCCTGGACATAGTTAATTAAAAATATATAAAACACCCTCGAAAACACCTGTTGTAAATAACATTAAGTAGGTTAAGCATCAACTGTCAACTGCAAAACTTAAAACTGAAACTGTACGAATTAAATCATGCATGACGCCTGACTTCCCATCATCTCTATCCTTAACTATGTATACATTGTGATAGTAGAAGATAGGTATATTGCGACGCTCAGATTGTTCTGGGTGGAAATACTGGAAATGCTGGCCGGATGTTGACCGCAAATACATAGGACGTGATGCTTCCTTGTTTAACATGAGCAAAGTTCCAATATATTTTTCTCTCTCTGGCTCATTGGCATCTGTCTTTATCACTCAGGCGTATTTAAAAGCATGAGGGCATGGGCTAATGTTGACCCGGCCGAACTCGACTTTCTTTTTGGAATCATCTCTGTGTACATATAATTTAAAGTAATGTTCATGGCGCGTGCCACGGATTGCATATGATATACGTGAATACAGAATACGAGGGGATAATCAAGATTAACGCACTGAATTTTGGAATGAAAATATGAAATTACGATTGAATATATTACATAATTTTGACACATTGTAAAGATTGTCTTGGGAGGTCATTGACCAAATGACCTAATGGAGAAACCGCCCCTGATTGATTGCTGTTACCTGAATAAGTTGTGTTCGATACAGTGATTTTCGAGTAACCGTTAAACCAGTGATAGTGATTTAGAAATCGCTGTGATTCTAAACAGCGATTTCAATCACCTCAGTGAATTTGTGATGGGTCGAACCAGCTATTTTTGTGTAGCAGCTAATTCTGCTACTGCTAATTTCATTTAGCAGTTAAAAATAGCTGCTATTTTATTAGCAGGTTTTTTAGCGCTAGATGTTTTGGTTAAATGGAGCATATTAGCAGACAGTAAATGAAACTTTACCTGCCAGCCTGAAGCCATATAGTAGAAATAAATAATGCATTCGCTGTATGGAGTGGTTAAATGTGATTAATTTTAACCGAAATATAAATTATTGTATTGCTACTTTGACGGCGAATACCTAGATTCGACGTCGTAAATTGGATAAATTAAATGTGGCTCATATAAATAATAAGTATATTTGATTTGAAGACATAAGACATGTCATGGCGGTTAATTTGAATTGACTGACCGATTCTTACGTAAACTATTAGAAATTAATATATTTCGCTTTTTGGGAACAAAAAAAAAAAAATGTGTTATAGGTTTATTAAAATAAAATAGTTTTACACGAGTTACATAGGTATTCCATTCCTAAGTGCTGCTCGCTCTAGTTAAACAAATGTGCATACTGCCACTGTTATTGGGCCGACGCTGCCCGCTTGTGTTACTATGTGGGCGCGTTGGCAATGTTGGCATATTTAGCAAGTAATTTCAACCTGCTATAAAAATAGCAGCTATTTATCAGAGCTCGAAGGAGTTGTTACTGCTTCAAACCGAATAGCAGTTAAAAAGTAGCAGATTGCTATTTAGCAGCCCATCACTACAGTGAATGAATATTTAGAAAAGCGATATTCATTTATCGGTTGGTAGTGCTATTTGGCAAAAGGAATATTAATATGTTTGAATTATTGATTAATTAATAATGAATTACAGTTCAGCTCGAACAGTGGTAGAGTTAACACCTACTCATCTTGCTCTTAGTAAAAGTGTTAGTAAACAGTGATTTAAAATGTCTGGTGAAAGTGATGGAAGTGACTACAGTGAAATGGAAATTTGTGATGATGAGCAGTGAAAAAAAGTGAGGCATAAACAAAAAGCAAGAAGCAGATTAGGAAGCATCTCAAAAAAAAACAAGCATCATATGATAACAGAACAAATAAACGAAATTATTGTAGGACAACATTCACAAAACCTAGAAAACTTAAACATCCCATCTATAAGTAAGAAACAAGCATCTAAAAACATACACTCTAACAAAAACAAGAATAGTGATAAAGAAATTCCACAACAAAAACAAATAAATGATTCAAACTCACATACACTGCCCAACACTAACTCAAATGAAAATATACTTACACAAAATGAAAGACACAACAGACAAAGAAATGTGTCTGCAAAAATTAAAGAAATATCACAAAAGCTATTTAAAACACTACTCTATGTAAAAGCACCCGAGACGCTAACAAGAAAAATGCTGTCAGATATATGGGACAAGGAACACCCGAGTACTGACGATATCATAATTAAAACCAAAATGGGATTCCTGCTTAAAAGTAACCAAGAGAAAAATTTAATTACTCAGACACTAATAAAGCTTATTGCCCAAAAACAATTGGATGAAAACGTTTAACGAAATAAATAAGCAACAAGGAAAAAACTACTGGCAACAAATTAAAAAACTGCCTCACTACAAACCATACCAGGGGATACCTGCCCTAGAAAAAAATAATAGAACATATAATTCGGACACACGAAAAGTACAATTATTTGCAGAACACTTCACAGAAACCTACATGGAAAACAACAACCCACAATTCAATGATGTACAGGGACGCTGTAAGCGGGCGTGCAATGCGTGCAGGGCACGCAAGCGCCTTTTGTCAGGGGCGCTGGAATTACCAAATATATAGTATAATATTTATACCAGAAAGTTTTTCGTCGATTACCTATAAACGAACCACTCTAATAAAAAAATCATTTGAGGTCCACAATGGTACAACAAGGACTTAGTAATTTGCCCAGTATTTCAATCGAGCATGAAATACTGGATACTTTAAACATGCACCAAACTATTTCAGAATTTGCAGCACTCAAAGCAAGAAAAGTTCAGTTTCTATAATTTGTTGTACCTATATTAATGTATTTCGTTTTTTTTATTAGTTGATTAAACGTTTTAGTTTATGTTACCTATAATACTTATATGTACGTATTTTAAAATTGTTACCTATAAATTTTATGTTACCTATAATAAAAAATGTACATTGTACGTATTTAAAATGGTTGTTTTTGTTTTAATTATGTTTTACGTTATTAATTTCATTCGAAATTAGGAAATAGGGCGCCAAAAATTTGGTTGCACGCGGGCGCGCTAAGCTCAAGCAGCGTCCCTGATGATGTACAATATGAAAGTAGAGAACCTAGTGCCAGACGCGAAAGAAATAGATGAAGAAAGCTATTTTAAAGAACTACATAAAGGTGAAAACACTCCACCAGGATATGACAACATCACGAAAAACGTAATAAGAAAACTCCACTACGAAATACATCTTTATATTAAAATGATATATGAATACTGCCTTAACCACTGCTATTTCCCACCAGAATGGAAGCATGGAATCGTAATAACCATTCCCAAACCTAACACCAATCACACTAATGTTAATAACTATCATTATCTGTTCTGGGCAAATTTTTGGAAAAAATTGTTAAAACAATATTAGACGATGAAGTGGGCCATGTTATCCCGGGATATCAATTTGGTTTTCGAGAGAAATGTTCCACTGTAGACCCCTTGACAGTTATCACATCAAACATACAAACGGTGGTCAATGCAGTGCTGCCGTCTTTCTTGACATTCATAAAGCCTTTGACAGTGTTTGGCATCGCTGGATACTGTTCAAACTAATGATAACCAACTGCAACAAACACTTACTTTTTCTCCTCAAAGACTACCTGAGTGAAAGGACTGTGAAAGTTAATAACCATCTAGCGCAAAAAATTACAATTTAACAAGGTGTTCCACAAGGCTCCCCACTCTCACCCTTGCTCTACAATATATATTGCTATGATATATACAACTTCAACTTGAGACCAGAATATTTAGATCTAAATTTATACATTCTACAATATGCTGACGATACTGCACTAGTAAGCCATAATAAAAATACTTTCAAGACAGTGGAAGCGCTTCAGCAATTAATGGATAGAACATTATCATGGTTCAACAAATGGAGAATGAAACCAAATCCCCTAAAATCACAATATATTATATTTAACCATAATGCAATCCCAAATACTCCAACACTGAATATCGATAATAACACAATATACTGCCAACCTACAGTAAAATATCTGGGAGTCACAATAGACAATAAACTAAATTTTAACAAGCATACAAAATTAATTAAGAAGAAATGTATTACAAGAAGCAGACATTTCCGGAGCTTAACATATAAAAACAAAGGGATTGACAAAAAAACTGCTGCCCATATTTACTGTACGATTTGCCGACCTATATTAGAATACAGCCACCCTCTATATCTTAATCAAAAGGGCGCCACCGGCTGTGTGTTACGTAATATGATTTAAATAATCTTGCCAGCACGGAACAAAATTAAATTACTAGCAACCATGCGATGGAATTCTCAAAATACATCTGTAATATCAAAACTCTACCCTATTAAATCTCAAAATTTAAGCAAATATCAGGAGTACCAGTGCAAATAATAAGAACATGTAGACATTAGACATTTATTACAACACACATGAGATGTACAACAGTAAAGAGTAAAAACAAAAAAAAAACTTCAAACCTTACCTAATCGTGGTTCATACGTATGAAAGAAATTCTATACAGTTGATCAAAAAATTTGATTTGAATTCAAACTTAGATCTCTGACTGAGATTCTCTTGCAACTACGAGTTTGCCAATATGCAACTATGAGTTATAACTTACAACGACGAATTAAAGATTTACCATGAATTGAATATTATATTTGTGACATAATAGTAGGTGAATTAACATCTCACGGTACCATGGGTGTTTTACAGTAAAACTCTTAAATGTATCATCATTCTACACATAAACTTAGAGCTTGATTTATAGTTGCAAGATTGTGGTATAATTTACTTCAACATACGAACAAAAACCATTGAATTAAACTATAATATTTTCTTTAAAATATTTGACTGAAATGAACAAAAAAAAACCTGGTTAAGGCCTTGGCATTTTCTGTGACGACTGCAGTGTGACTTGTCACCATTTCATGGACGTTCTCGACGTTGGCGGTAACTGCAACTCCGTGCTGCATCAAATTTCTACCTGAATCTCCGGGAGACTGCTACGAACGACTCTGCAAGTCCTAAACTCCTCCAAGTATCAGCGGAACCCACATAAAACCAAATATCTGAGTAATGGACTTCCTCCTATCACTCCTCTAAATACTGGGCCCCCTTACATAACCAAAATTTTAGCACCAAACATGTGCTCATCCCAATTGTAAGCCTCTCCAAACATATACTTATACCAAACACATATACCCGTCCAAAACATGTGCTTATACCAAACATAAGCCTCTCCAAAACACTCTGTAATAATTACAATAAATAAGAACTAAATAAAACACCAAACTAAGTAAAATAAAAGCTCACCTCATATAGAGAGTATGGTATAACCTGACGAGGCACGTGGCGATCAGATTTATGGCAACCGACAGAACTCCTTCTTGGAAATTCACAAAATCTTTACAGCAAGGCGGTGAGGATCATTGGGTACATCAATCAAATCCCTCTTCAGTGTAAACGATGTAAAACCCAAAAATTCCACACAAAATCGGAACCAATAAAACACAATAAATAATAATAATAATATTTTTTTGTTTACTATATCTGCTGATAAGTCGACAGCTACTTTCTACGCACCAATTAATGTTAGTCAGAAATTCCTCATAAGCCTCGTTCACATCACATTTTGTATAAAAGTTATTCCACTCTATTTTATCCAAATGAAATACTAGCTGTTTTAAATTGGATTCTCTCATATAACGAGTTTTATATGAAGTTACAACCTTTTCAACTTTATCGTAACTTGTTAAATTTAAGGAGAAAACATGTGCAAAATGATAGCTCAAGTTGGGGTTGATGATTTCTGAGTGAAAACTTTCTGTAGCAATATTTTTTATTACATAATCAATATTTCGTGATATTTGTTAAGATGGAGACGAGTTTATATTTTACGAAATTGTCTTATGATGTACAATCGGCGTATGGAAAGTAGACTTTAGTAATGACCCCCTCTTTTTTGTACTATATTGATTGCAAATTAAATTTCCAATCTGATGATGTGGGTCACGATATTTTCCAGGAGCTTTTTAAGTGAGATACCCCAGCCGCCAAATTGAGAGGTTCGAGGATTTCGCTTCTCGAGTGGCACGGCCCAGCTTCGAGGGCCATTTCTGCCAAATGAAAGCTAGCAAAAATCTGGAAAAATTCAGGGATATGTAGAAAGACGTAAGAAATCGTTTGGCGCAAATCGGTGCTTGGTGTTCGAGATATGGTCACTCAAAGTCACCTGAAGGAGAAAATTGAATTTCTTTACTGCTTCCCGAGACTACATCTCGAAAATGAAATGAGATAATATATATATTAAGATGGAGGGTAATGAAAACATGTGTATAAGTGAGCTCTGTAACTACTGTAAAAAATCAGTGGTAAATAAAAGAATGAAGTGCAACAAATGTAATGCAATGTTCCATCCAAGTTGTTATGCAAAGAAAAACAAAAATTGCTGTGAAAACCAGACTATTGTAGAAGAAAATCAGAAAAATAGTGAAGATAACCTAGAAAATCAAGAAGATAAAAATAATTCCGTAAATGGAGAATCCATAACTTGGGAAAATAGAATTCTGAGAGAATTGAACGCAGAATTAAAAGAAAACAATATTCTCCTAAAGGAAAAAATTGGAAATTTGGAAAATGAAGTGGCCAGTCTAAAAAAAAAACTTCATCTAAGCCAGAAACAAGATATACATTCAGACCAAGATTTAATGAAGAAACTTGAATATGTACAACAATCTTTTGATCATAAACTTCGTATAATTATGGAAAATATAGATTCCCTTGAAAAAACTGTTGTAAATAGTAAAAATAATACACAGACGAATATTCAAAAAAACATAAACTTAAGTGACAAGGCTGAAAAAAAAAAAGAATCAAACAAAAAAGACATACCCACTGTATTAGTACAAAATAAAAACCAACCCATAATAAAACAATATAATGAGGCATTAAGAGGATCTGGTCCTGGTGCATTAAGGGGACCTAGCTCCTCAATTGTAGACACGAGGAGAATCAACACTAAAAATGATGAAAGTAAATACGATAGTACTATTGACCAGTATACAGATAGGGGTGCAGATAAGGATAATATGGTCGAAAAAGAAGTCGAAAGGCCAAACGAACAACGGAAGGAAGCCAATCGTAAAAGGAAATATAATATTCCACGAAAAGGAGAAGACGAAGAAAACACAGGGAACTTTAGAGGAGAAACTCCAAGAGTATGGATGTTTTTAAACAAGATAAAAGATGACGTCTCTGAAGAAGACATAGTAAAATACCTGAAAGAGAAAACTAGTACTGAAGGGGAGTTTATAGTAAAGGAATTAAAAACACTAGAGGGTAGTAAATTTAAGGAATTCATGGTAGCTGCAGACTTCAAACACAAGAATGCATTCTACGACCCCAAATTCTGGCCTCGTGGAGTTGGCTTTAAGCGATTTAACTTTAAACGTTATTATGAAAAGTTTCAAATTAGAGATGTCTGTAAGGGGGAAATTGAACAGAGACCCAGTTCTTTTTTAGAGATTGCAGAATAGGAGAATCTAACAGAAGAAAGGAAAACATAACTTCCAATACAAGAAGTACCACGCAGAAGATGAAAGGTGCACTGCAGATCATGCATTTCAACATTCAAGGCATCGAGGGGAAAACATTGCAGTTAGAAGTGCTACTTAAATTACATTCAGCGGACATCGTATGTTTCACAGAACATTGGCTTACATCATCTGAAATCAAATATCTGACACTAACTGATTATACGCTGGTAAATAGTTTTTGTCGTATTAATCATACTCACGGAGGGGTCTGCATTTTTGCAAAATCTGAAATGAATGTTAAACCATTGAATTTTAACCAGTGTAACGTGCGGAATGCACAAAAGCATCCTTCGTTACATTTTCTAATATTTAGTAGAAAAATTTTAATAATCAAACGTTTTATTATCCTATGCTCTGGTACTATAACGAACATTCCTAAACAGATGAGAAGTTGGTAGCAGCTTATGCTTATACATCGGTGTGTTGAACAGCGCACGCTCGATGATATTCAAATTAAATTAAATAAATAAATCATACTAACTGAAAAATGAAGTTAAGTCGAGTATTTATAATAAAGTCGGATAGCCACATGAAACGTAGAACTATCAGAAACAATATAGATCCTTTAGCTGATTAAATACTTCATTAAAATAAAGGAACTACTTTTTGGGGCGGAGCCACGTTACTGTCGGTCCGGGACATATGTTACACTACGTCGCGTTAGACTAAATTCCTTCTCTTTCTCGTTGAACCATTGCACTAATTAGACGTATTTATAATTTTGTTTGACCTGTAATGGGGATGTTAGAATTTGAAAAACCTCGTGATGATCACATGAGGTAAGGTTTTGATAATTATACCGGTAAATGCCATCTAACATTTGAAATATTGTTTTAGGTTTTTCTTATATTCTTATAAATTAAGAATTAATTTCTTATGAAACAAAACTTATTCACGTCTAATGATTTAACGTAGCTTTGGCGTTATATTATTTGCTTTAAGCAAGATTTGAGATTATGCACACCTTGCTATACTACATTTTGAATCGGAATATATGAAAACATTCTAGGCGAAGAGATTTTCTTCATTTTGTCTTGGCGACAATCTTCTACGATTTCATAACCTCACAATGGGATTAAGGCGGCCACGTGTGAAATTAAACCCATGATCATCGGAGAATAGGACCGTATCTAGGAGTTCTCTCCATCAGGATAACAAAATAAAAGATAAGTACTTTTAATTGTTACCAATAAAAGGGATTATTTTCACATGATTGTTGAGCTATTAGAGCCAAAAATGTCTAAATTTAACATACTATATTCAAGTGAAATCTATTATATTTTGGCTATTTGCATTTTAAATTCATTGTTGTATATTAATTCGTAGTTTCTTATATCCTGAATTCGTTGTCGCAAATATTTCGCCGTAGTATTGTTTCGTAGTTGCTTTTATCGTGATTCCTTATGATTAATATCTTATTGTAGTACTGTAATGCATTTTTGTTGTTGATATAGTGAGTTGTGGTTCAATTTTTGGTTGTAACGAAAGTGTTTGAGGTTTATGAACTTTGAGATAACGTTACGAGACATATTTGTTGTAATATAGTATTTTGTCTCTCGTAAAGGATCTCAAGTTCCTAATTTTGTTGTAACGTATGATTTTTAATATTGAGATAAATTTACGAGACTTATCTTCTGTAATATAGTTATTTGGCCTCTCGTAAAGGATCTCAAGTATATCTATGTTGTGTAATATGTGATTTTAGTATTGAGGTGAAAGTTACGAGACGTATCTTTTGTAATATATTTTTGGTTCTCGTACACGCCTCAGATTTGCCTTGCCGTGGTGCACATTGTAATATAGAGTATCGTGTAATATAGTAAATTTTGTAATATAGTTTCTTTTGTACATATTTCTGTCCAATATTTTGCTATACAGTATCGTTGATGCTGTGATAGTTTATTTGTTGTAATATAATATTTTTGTAATATAGTACTATGTATATATGTAACTTTTGTCTTTTGTTCATCTTTATCTTCACTTGACCTTGATTATACTCAATCTTTAAATAGCCACACAAAGTAGCGCCTTTTCAACGCGGGGCTTGATTACTTTAAAGGAGTAGAGTTCAAGGAAAATTTTCTTTATCTATCTTTTACTATTTGTCTGCTATCTTTATCTTTTACTATTTATCTATTATCTTTTCCTTTATCTTTTGCTAGTTACCTACTATTTGTCTTTTATCTTTTGCAATTTTGCTAGCTTTTATTTTCTTAGCTTTAGTAAGTTTGTAAATATTGTTTTTAACATTTAATATTAGTTTATTAATGCTATGCTTTTAAAATTCCTTTTATTTACTAATGATTTAGTTAATCGTTTGATATATTCTAATCGATACTTTGAAATTGTGTTTCAGTGAGAATTTTATTGTTATGCAATATGGAGGTAAATTACTCACATTCAGATGAATTGAACTATGAACTAAGGATCAGAGGAGCTATCGTTCATGGGAGTATGTGAAAAGATCAATTCTTAGAAGACGAGGAAATTTTAATATGTAGAAAAAATGAGTATATTAGAGGGTATGAATTCTAAATTTTATTCTGATATTCGATATCCTGATTACAAAAGGATTAAAACTAAATTGTTATATGTGCATAATTATTTAAATCAATTTCCAATGTTAAAAAAAAAAAAATTGCTAATTGCAAATTTTTAGTATTTATGTCTCAACTTATATTATTATTTGATTAATTAGAGCAAAAATTATCTCAAAACATAGGTGCCAATAAAAATTTAATAAATTTCAAAGTATATACCATTTCAAATTACAAGTGATAAAAATTTTCAAAAACAAAGCACTTTTATTCATTTAAATAATGGAGTATCGGTAGAAAACTCACTAGAACAGAATATAGTCAATTTTATTAACGTTCGTATAGCTGAACATTTAATTTGCTAATTAAATTATTTCTTTGCGTATTAAAAACTGCCATTTTAAGCTTACTGCTAGATATTTCAATGTATGTATAAAAATCTCTATAAAACATCGTTTATGATTTATAAAGATATAAATACATAAAAACTTGAATGGTCAATGGTGAAATCAGGGACCGTGACAATCTCATTATGGTTGATAAGAGATATCAAACACCTTCCTTTATTTGAAGTTTATTATCTTTATTTTTTTGCAAGAATTAAATTGAATGCTTATAGTTAGGTGGTAGAGGTGCAGAAACAAATATAATCTTTATATTTATATAGGAAAATAAAATAATAAAATTCTGCCTAATATGCAACTAATCAATGTTTTATTGGATACACTTCTTTTAAAGCTATTTTACATGTTTAATGGTATCAAATATTCGCCATTTTATAATTTTAAATATACTTAGGCTTTTTGTGAACCATTCCAATTGAATTTAGATTTCGAAACATAAGTTTGGTAATTAAATGAAAATAAAATGTCACCTATGACATAAAATTAATAGTCCAGTTCATGATGCTAAAAATATTAACACGAGTAATTTTGTTAAATCTTAGTGATTATGTTGCACACTTGTTCTGTATTTACCTAGTATGATTCAACTGTTAATCAAAAACAACAATTAAGTAAAGTTACAGAAATTTTCAAAAATTGGTATCTCAAAATTTAGCATTGACTAGCTTAGCTGAACATACGATAAATTGAACCGAGAATCAACCTATTAGGTATTACGTAACAAAAAAAAAATAAAGTTAGCTTATGAACGAAATAAAGAAAAATAATATAACTTATGGAAACATGATGTTGAATTCGGAGTCTGAGATGTAGTTTATAAAAGGAACTATGTTTTGAGTGATACTAGAAAATATTTTTCAAAAAGTCGGCTCCTAAGTTTTTAAAAAAAAAAGCATTATAACTTGTGAAATATCTCCTCTAATATATGAATTAGAAGGGAAGACCATTGGTCATTATTATATAAAAGATATCAAGGCCATGCATAACGATATCTCCATTGATAATCCTTCTCTAAATTTGATAAATAATTTAGAAAACATAATAATTTAAGCAAATAGACCAAATTGTCTGCTTTATGTTGCATATATTGTATATTCTGTATTTACTATTTATGTAAATTGCCTCTATAAGTGTATATTGTATTTTGGTTATATCTGATAGAAGTATGATGTATCTAACGTGAAAATAATCTCTTCGAAAAACAATCTCTTAGAGAAATTTCTTAGAGAATCTCTTAGAAAAAACGTTTCTCTTAACAAAAATATATATATTTGATATATATTTTTATGTGGGCTGCGAGATATTGTAACGTGCGGAATGCACAAAAGCATCCTTCGTTACATTTTCTAATATTTAGTAGAAAAATTTTAATAATCAAACGTTTTATTATCCTATGCTCTGGTACTATAACGAACATTCCTAAACAGATGAGAAGTTGGTAGCAGCTTATGCTTATACATCGGTGTGTTGAACAGCGCACGCTCGATGATATTCAAATTAAATTAAATAAATAAATCATACTAACTGAAAAATGAAGTTAAGTCGAGTATTTATAATAAAGTCGGATAGCCACATGAAACGTAGAACTATCAGAAACAATATAGATCCTTTAGCTGATTAAATACTTCATTAAAATAAAGGAACTACTTTTTGGGGCGGAGCCACGTTACTGTCGGTCCGGGACATATGTTACACTACGTCGCGTTAGACTAAATTCCTTCTCTTTCTCGTTGAACCATTGCACTAATTAGACGTATTTATAATTTTGTTTGACCTGTAATGGGGATGTTAGAATTTGAAAAACCTCGTGATGATCACATGAGGTAAGGTTTTGATAATTATACCGGTAAATGCCATCTAACATTTGAAATATTGTTTTAGGTTTTTCTTATATTCTTATAAATTAAGAATTAATTTCTTATGAAACAAAACTTATTCACGTCTAATGATTTAACGTAGCTTTGGCGTTATATTATTTGCTTTAAGCAAGATTTGAGATTATGCACACCTTGCTATACTACATTTTGAATCGGAATATATGAAAACATTCTAGGCGAAGAGATTTTCTTCATTTTGTCTTGGCGACAATCTTCTACGATTTCATAACCTCACAATGGGATTAAGGCGGCCACGTGTGAAATTAAACCCATGATCATCGGAGAATAGGACCGTATCTAGGAGTTCTCTCCATCAGGATAACAAAATAAAAGATAAGTACTTTTAATTGTTACCAATAAAAGGGATTATTTTCACATGATTGTTGAGCTATTAGAGCCAAAAATGTCTAAATTTAACATACTATATTCAAGTGAAATCTATTATATTTTGGCTATTTGCATTTTAAATTCATTGTTGTATATTAATTCGTAGTTTCTTATATCCTGAATTCGTTGTCGCAAATATTTCGCCGTAGTATTGTTTCGTAGTTGCTTTTATCGTGATTCCTTATGATTAATATCTTATTGTAGTACTGTAATGCATTTTTGTTGTTGATATAGTGAGTTGTGGTTCAATTTTTGGTTGTAACGAAAGTGTTTGAGGTTTATGAACTTTGAGATAACGTTACGAGACATATTTGTTGTAATATAGTATTTTGTCTCTCGTAAAGGATCTCAAGTTCCTAATTTTGTTGTAACGTATGATTTTTAATATTGAGATAAATTTACGAGACTTATCTTCTGTAATATAGTTATTTGGCCTCTCGTAAAGGATCTCAAGTATATCTATGTTGTGTAATATGTGATTTTAGTATTGAGGTGAAAGTTACGAGACGTATCTTTTGTAATATATTTTTGGTTCTCGTACACGCCTCAGATTTGCCTTGCCGTGGTGCACATTGTAATATAGAGTATCGTGTAATATAGTAAATTTTGTAATATAGTTTCTTTTGTACATATTTCTGTCCAATATTTTGCTATACAGTATCGTTGATGCTGTGATAGTTTATTTGTTGTAATATAATATTTTTGTAATATAGTACTATGTATATATGTAACTTTTGTCTTTTGTTTATCTTTATCTTTGATTTTCTTTGATTACCCTTAGTAATCAATGGCGCCCAAGCTTTGAACTCCACCCCCTTTTGCTCTCCGTATCTTTACTGTGCTAGCCAGGTTACACCAGTGACGCTAACCACGTCGCTCGTAGGGTGGCCCACATAATAACTACTTGGGCAACTTAAAACCTTTCAAAACAACGCCACACCAGTGCGTTGAGAAGCAATTCGAAGTAACTGTAGTGACATATGAAATTTTAAAATATAGTACTAAGTTATTTATAGTGACAGTATATCGATCGCCCAATAGTAGTGTAAACATTTTTATTGAAAAAATGAGTGATCTGATGTATGATATCTACAAAAATGGCTATTTTTATATTGTTTGTGGGGACACAAACATAGACTATTTAACTGATACCAGGGATCTCAAAAAACTATTGAATCTATTCAATGAATTTGGGATGAAAAATCACATAAGCGAACCTACACGGATTACTAAGACATCAAAAACTGGTATAGATGTAATGTTTTCAAATATTGTAGCAGATAAAGTCCATGTTGAGGATACGCACATGTCAGATCACACATTTCAACTATGCACCTTCGACTTGACAAAAAATAGTGTAGGAAAAGACATATATTTTTACAAACGTGATTATACAGATGATAACTTGATGACATTCAGAAATCTAATAGCATCTGAGAATTGGCTAGATACTTATCAATGCAATGATATAGACAGTGCCTTTAATTCATTCTACTCCACCTTTAAATTTCATTTCTGTAATGCGTTCCCGCTTAGAAAAGTCAGAACTAAAAAAAAATAGAAAACCATGGTTTAATGATGAGATAAAAGAACTACACCAAAGTGTATGTAACATGACCAAAATAGAGAAATCTCACAACAACAACATTGTGACAGAAAGATTGAGTCAACTCAAAACCCTATATAAAAATATGGTAAACAGGAGCAAGTCAAATTACAACAACAATAGGATAGCCAATGCCACCAATATCAGCAAAGAGAGCTGGAAAATAATAAATGAAAAGAATACTTTAGGGAATAGAGCATCAATAGAATTAAAAGTTGATAACATAACTATTTCGGATAATGTTAAGATATGTGAGCACTTTATAGAATTTTTTATGAATGTAGAAACCGTTAAACCAAATAAGGACGAGCTAAAATTAACACCTTTTGTAGATATAACTTTTTTTCTAAACCCATCTGCCCCTAACGAGGTAAGGGAAATTATCGATAAAACCACAAAAAAACCTGCCGCTGGTATCGATGGCATTCATGGATTATCCTTAAGAATGGTCAGTGATTTGATATGTGCTCCACTGTCTTACATAATAAACATTAGCTTCTGTAATGGTAAATACCCCGATGCTTTAAAGATATCTAAATCGATACCAATATTTAAAAATAAAGGATTGGCGAATGACGTAAGTAATTACAGAAATATTTGTTTGCAATCACAATTTGCAAAAGTCATAGATTGTGCCTTCAACAATAGATTAAATAGTTTTCTAGAACAAAACAATCTTTTACCCAACTGTCAGCATGGCTTTAGGCATAAAAAATCTACTGAAACTGCCGTTAAAGAACTGAGCGAAAATATCTATGAATATTTAAATAATAAAGAATACTCAATTGCTTTATATTTCGATCTCAGTAGAGCATTTGATACAATAGATCACGAATTACTTTTGGATAAACTTTACCGCATTGGAGTTAGAGGTATTACTAATGACTGGGCAGCCTCTTATTTGCAGAACAGGTCTCAAATAGTAACAGTTGGAAATAATCAATCACAGCCAAAAACAATATTAACAGGAGTACCCCAGGGATCAATTCTCGGACCGTTATTTTTTATAATTTTTATGAGTGACATAGAATACTCATGTAGCAATCCTAAAAAGACCATTATTTATGCTGATGACACCAATCAACTAATTGCAGAGGATACACTGCAAAAGTCTATAATTACATCTAATATTTGCTCAAATGAATTCTATTGTTGGTGTATAAATAATGGATTATCTGTAAATGAAAAGAAAACATTCTTTATGTTATTTCAACAAAAAAATATTAAATACGATGTTACTCCACTTATAAAAATTAACCATAAATCTATTGAACAAGTCGATAGTATCAAATTTCTTGGTATTATTGTTGACCAAAAATTAACATGGGAAAAACACATCGAATATGTTGTGAGTAGATTGTGCAGTGTGTGTTTTGTAATTAGACAGCTTCGAGAAACGGTGTCTCTCAAGGTACTAAGATTGGCTTATCACGGTCTAGTATATTCCATTTTGAGCTATGGTCTTCTATTTTGGGGAAACGCATCACATAGTGAGAAAGCATTTGTCGCTCAAAAGAAGATACTCAGATGCATGGTAAAAGCACACCCGCGAACCTCATGTAAAGAAATATTTATGAATTTGGAGATTCTAACCTTACCATGTTTATATATATACCTTATAATATTAAGCGTTAAAAAAAAAGAATGGAACCATGCCAGGAATGATACGTTTCATAATTATAACACCAGGCAAAAACATAACTTGCGCTTACCCTTTTCTCGTTTGAGACTAGGACAAGATTCTCATGTATACCGGGGTATCATCTGTTACAATCACTTTGTGGGCATGTTTGGTATTATTGAAAATTTTAACAAGTTTAAATGCACATTGTTTAAATATTTGCTGGATAATGCTTTCTATTCAATGGAAGAATTCCTAAATCATCATAATTAATTTAATTCTAGTGTTTCTAACATATCCACCATCTTGTGTATTATATGATTTATATGTTTATTGTTTCATATGGTTTTATACATAACTTTTAATTGTATTGTATTATTTTATATAAAAAGAGGCTATTTTAAATATATATTAGTGATGTTGTAAGTGTAGGTGAATGACTGTTGTTGCTGGTATGTAAGGATGAATGTGCATAACTTGACTAGTCTGATAAGTGTTACAATGTAACAACTGTAATGCTTCAATGATGAATAAACATTATTATTATTATTATTATTATTATTATTATTATTATTATAGATACAGAGCTGCGGTCTACGCCATTCGATTTTTCTTGCCTTCCTACATAGCTCTGAATTTTTTCAGATTTTTGGTGGCATTTTCATTTTTATGCAAAATTTTGAAAATTCAGAGGTATGTAGGAAGGCGAGAGAAATTGAATAGAGTAAACTGCAGCTCTGTATCTCATTTGGTTTTCGAGATATAGCCTCGGGAAGTGAGTGGCCATATCACGAAAACCAAGGCACGCCTCGACCTCAGATAGTTCTTTAACTCTTGACTTTAAGGGGTATGTAATAAACTCCTTTGAGTGAACTAATCCCAATCGTTCCTGCCAGTGCTGGATTGTGTTCTATTCAACCCAGGCTACGGTAGCAGCCTTGGCAGAGTTTGCAGATATGCTAAGTGCCAGTTCTGGTCCTATAAATTTGGTTGCCGTGTCTGCGCTGACCAAGGAATCGGCAACTTCATTGCCTTCCATGCCAGAGTTGCCAGGTATCCAGATCAGAGTCAGTTTGTTGTTTCTGCCCAGTCGGGCAAGAGCTTTCTGGCAGTTACAAATCGTTCTAGAGTTGCAATGGTAGGATCCAAGGGCTTTAAGAGCCGCTTGGTTGTCTGAGAATATTTTTATCGATCTGTGTTTAGGCTGCGTCTGTTTTAGCCCGTACACACAGTTCAATGGCATGGATTTCTGCCTGAAATATAGTCCTTTCCTTTAGTTTGCGACTATATACACCAGCTCCAGTTTCCTCAGGAGCTGTCTGCTCTTTGTAGAACGGTTTTGTTCCGATCCCATTCGTCTCTTCCAGGAAACAGGACTTTAAAGGGTATTTCATGGTTGATCAAGTTAGGCATCTCATTTGAAGGCATTCCCATGATGCTGTGACAGTTTAAGTCGTCCAGCAGCCTGTTGCGCTCCATGATACTAGTCTGCGGCATGTTAGTTACCACTTGATAGACTTTGTATGTTGCCCATCTGGCCTCTCTCTCTCCAAGTAAATGTGGAGAGGAGGACCAGTTATTGCCAGGCATGCTTGTCTCTGCAATCCAGAGAGTTTGGCTTTGGTCGTTTGTTGCAGCCCCTTCGGTCACCAAACTATTGAGGCATATCATTGGTCTAATGACTGTAATGTATATTCAGTACATTTGTTGGAGACCAATGCCCCAAGATTTTCCACTAATTCTTCGACATGTCCACAGGGACAGTCTCACTTTGTGAATTACCTTTTCCAAATGGGAATTCCAGTTGAGTGACTTATCTAAGGTAACATATAGGTATTTCACTTCTTCTGCAAATGGAATAATTTGACCTGATATGGAAGGTGGTTCCAGGTTGTCCAGCTTCTTTTTTCTGGTGAAGGGTATTATTACCATTTTGTGGGGGTTGACAGACATCTGCTGCCTCTCAAACCAGATGTGAATAGCATCTAGTACCTCTTGAAGAGTATTAGAAAGTAGCAGAATGACTATGTCGTCAGCATATGCCTGAATATAGACTTCCCACAAGGAGATAATGGCAAGCAGGTCATCCACAAGGAGTGACCACAAGAGCAGGGGAGCTGCCCTGTGGGCATCCCCTTGCGGCCCTAAAACCCATCGCTTCCCCCTTTAGAGATGTCGTGATGATTCTGTTTGCTAGCATAGCTCGAATCCAGTCACTTTTGGTTGGCTCAACTACTCTGACAGCTGCTGCTGTATATAAGGAGTCGGGCAGTGCATTGTTAAATGCTCCTTCAATGTCGAGAAATGCTGCCACCGCAATTTTCTTTGCCTGTAGAGATTGGGTGATTTTCCCAACCAGGTTATTTAGCGCCAGTTTTCATACGGATCTAAATATTTTAGAGAAGACTATAATAATATTCCACAATAAATCGGAACAACTAAGTTTAAAATGATGCAGGAAAAAACCCTTTCGGTAACATGTGAAATTGCCGAAATGTCACATCTTCTATTTCTGATGTCATGCATGCTTAGGACAAAACTGGATCCCCTGATATGAGCACACCATCTGATATTCATACCATACCAACAAAAATATTAATGTCACTTTTCACACTGCTTTATAATCAAAACCTGTACGTCCTTACCTTTTCTAAAGTGCTTGAATTTTGAAAACATGCCTTCCTTCTCTTCTTTTTTGGGAGTAACAGGTGACTTATTCGATTTAACACTAATATTATCTTGGTTATTATTAAGCACCTCTAAAAACTCGGTGGGTTCTTCCTCTATTTGGGAGGCTAATTTAGATGAGTCCCAAGACCTTCTGTTCAGAGATTCACTACTGCCTGGTCTTAGCATATCTAAAGAAAAATTAAGTTGCAAAGTTATGAATTATTATTGTATATAATTATTTATTTGTGGCATAACCCCGGATTTTTACGTTCGGATAAGACCTTCGGCACATACAAAATTGACCTCTAAAAGTCATCTTTACATCATAATTTTGTAAGTGCCGAAGGTCATCTCTGAACATAACATTTTCTGCTCGTTTCATTTCCGGAGTAAAAAGTAGGGGGTTCCATTTGAAAAAATCGACTTGACCTTTAAATGACCTTGAAGGTCACGGCCAAGGTCAAATCAAAATCCGTCAGATAGACAGGGAAATTTCTTATAACTTTTGTATTTAAAGTTTTTTTCTAGAATTCGTATTTTTGAAATTATCCTGCTGTTCTCATACTTGTCTTGTTATTACAGCAGATGTTCAAATTGTTCGTCATTGACAGTGAGCTAGATGGATATAAAAATTATCAATTGTACTACTTATCATTTCAGGTGTAACCTCAGCACACACATCTACTATTCGCTGTTGCAGAATTGAAGTTAAAGAGTAAAGTAAAGATGACCTTTAGAAGCCAATTTTTAAGTGCCGTAGGTCATATCCAAGCATAAAATTTTCCACTCGTTTCATTTCCGGGGTTAAAAGTAGGGGGGGTCCGCCTGAAAAATCGCCTTGACCTTCAAATGACCCCGAAGGTTACGGTCAAGGTCAAATATAAGGTCACCATCAGATAGTCAGGAAATTTTTTTAGAACTTTTGTATTTAAAGTTTTTATCTAGAATTTGTATTTTTCAAGTTATCCTGCTGTTCCCATACTTTTATGCCGCCCGGTATTTAGTTTGATTAAACTCACTTGAAGCACTAATACAGGGTGTAATTAGTTTCATGTCATTAAAAAAACTGGTAATAGGGACCGATTAGACAAACAAAAAACCTATATGACTTTTTTCTCTAGGGACACTTTGAAAAAAACTGACCTAGGTTTAATATTTTAATGTTAAGGTAGGAAACATTTGAGAATCACTGTTTTTCAGGGTCAATGGATGTTATAGTTCCGAATATTAGAAATAATAAAAAACTATAATACCCGACTTGTGTTCCCACCAGAAGAAGTGCGGCACTTTGATGGGATTACTTGTACCGAACTTTTTATACCACTAATTATGAAAATGTAAATAATTCCTTCTCTTTCGGCACAATGAAGCATAGCATGGCCGCAGGGGTTTAAATAGGATTTATTTTGTGTTTTTTTATTTGGAACAAAGTTATTGTTTATAATAATTTATAAAATTTAAAAGTGGTTTATTAAGATTTGTAACATTGCGTTAAAAGCTTAAAAAATTAGTAATTATTTTATGAAATTGGAAAACGAACAAGACGTCCGAGATAAGATAACAGAAAATAGTTGTGTATTTTAAGTTACACTGTACCTAACTGATATAGCTGTTTTTTAAATATGTTGTAACTACAGTAACTTTTAATGTTTTATGTTTTAACTAAATTATTTTATCTATTTTTTAAAATAGTCGTATACTTACTGTAATAATTTTCTTCTTTTATCTATATTTTGACTTATGTAAATACTTATACCTGTATATTAACATGAATAAACGTATTGTATTGTATTGTAAGTTAGGAAAAAAATCTGATTTTTTTAACGAATTGAGCGCATAATTTTTCCCAATCAGGTATCGAAAACTAAAAATCGAGTTTTTGGTCTCTTTGAAAATCAATGTAATCAATAATAACCAAATCAAAACAAACCAGCGAATACTAATAATAATAATCATACCTTTAATGCCCAATAGGTAACACACAATAACTGAACAATTCTTTTGAATTTTTCACAAAAATTGTTCGAAATGACCTCAATTTCCACGTATACACATTTCGGCACGTTGAACTAAAGACATACACACTCCGTTCAACACATTTGGTAAAGTAGGATCATTTTTTATGGTTTCTATGCATATCAAAATACGTTGTTGTTCTAAAGCTCTTCCGCACCAACTGCATTTCCACCATTTTCTCCATACACAAAGTGCATATCCGCGAGCTCTGGATAAGTCCCATAATGTCCAAAATCTGCGTTTTAAAACACCACACTAAACTGTGAATTAATATTATCAATAAAGAAAACAAGAAGAAAAACTTGGTCCAAAATCCAAAAAGTAACACAAAAGGCACGAACAAGAAGTAGTGTCTTACATAACCAAATACTAACGACTTGAACGATAAGTCAATAAAATTAATCTTAACATAAGTGGCACAAAATTCAAAAAGAACAAAAGCAACAACAGACAAAACCAAGGAATGGGTAGGTCGCGTCGTGTGTACGTTGTTTACGAAGTACGGACACAAACTGAAATTATTACTTGAGAATATTACCAGGGAGAGTATAGCACGCATAATGAGATAAATTGGCCGCGAAGAAGCAAAAAACATGGCGGTGTCCTCTGTCGGTCGCTTTTAATTGCTTTGTCGGCATACTTATTTGCAGCATACTTATCATGTGCGACAAGACGCGAGGCAATAAAACCTACCCCAATATGCCAGCAGTTCTCAAACTATGTTATTAAGTATTTTGGAAATTTTTGTCTATTTTATTTCTCCAAAACTATGAGATTTAGACCCCATGTTACGTAAGGTTTTTTGTTCGTCTTGTCGTTCCCCACCACCAGTTTTTTTTAATGACATTAAACTAATTACACCCTGTATATAGAGTTGTACTGGATAACTCTGTACATGCGTAAATAGGTTATCCACTATTGTCTAAATTATTTAAGCAGTTTTGGACAATTGCAAATGCAGATGTGATTGAAACATATAATACATTTATTTTTGATGATTTAGTGAAAATTTATGAAATGTACAAACGTTCATTCATTAGTTTAATTAAAGTTGTGAAGATGGAACAACAGTGTGACAAAATATGATAGTAATTTTAGACACAATCCAGACCAGGATTATCAGTTTCAGTTATTTAATATTCTAAGTAGATGTCCAAAAAAAGACTTCTTCAAAAATATCTCCTTATAGACAAGAGAATCGATATATACAGTAACGAAACTTTTCATTTTTCTTCAAATTATGAATTTTCTTGTCCAAATGAATCTGATGGCGCAAAGGTTACAGGCCATTGAATATATCACCCTTCGAAGGGGTGTGGGGAGTGAACGACACATAACTGGGCCAAGAGGTGGTTTAGTGTTGTATATTAGACCCCCTATCAAATTAAATGAATCGCTTGGTTTCATCATTCCACACACACGACCCTTGTATTTATTACATCATATACTACCACTTGTCATATCTCTGAATTCGTGTGTTCTTCCTATGTTTTAATTATTTACACCGTCCTGGACCATCACAAGGTTAGACGTAAGTGTGGACAACAATTTTTGTATAAGGTATATTTTTGCTAAAATTTTCAGATTTAGAGTTATTTACAAAAATTCAGCAAGGTGTAAAATAAAATGTAATTTTTCCTGGCAGAACTTTTTCATTTCAAAATGTCACTTCATTTTAAAATATGCGAAATTTTGATGCACGAATGAATGTAATAGCTCAAAGGGTGGCCAAGTTACAGACGATTTCACCCTTTGAAGTGGTGAAGAGGGTGAATGACGGGTATTTGGATCGGCCAAGAAGTGGTTTAGTGTTATATATTAGATCACGTAGCAAATGAAATGGATCCCTTACAAGCCCACGAAATGACAAATGTACGTCCACCAAGGTGCCTTATGTTTAGTGCTCGTGGTTTTAATTTACTATCTAAAAATGCTCGATGGCAAGTACTTCATTATTTAAAGTGCTTAGGGCTCAGTAACTACAAGCACCTTTCTTCAGTGTTCAGGGCTAACGCTCAAAGCACTTATTATATTATTAGTATTCAGCGCAGCTCTGTTGTAGATATACTTACTTTTTGTTTTACTTCCCACCAGTTTTGACTCCCATTCGTCTTGTGGTTTTTGATCTGTACGAGGTGGTTTCACAGGAGGCGCTACTATACCAGCTACAGTGTTTCGTCGAATAGCTTCTGCTGGCAATTCATTATCCACTGACATTTTCACAACTGGAGATGCAATACTATTATTATTGGATTGACTTAAAGAGCTGGCAGAACTTTTGTGAGAAAGGTCATCGAACTAAAAAGTTGAAATGAAAATTTTTTTATATAACTGTGTATATAATAACTTACTGTAAATTCATCCTCATCTTCGCTAACAACACCAGGATCAGCATCTTCAAGTGTTTGTCTACTTCTGAATCTCCCTAGGTTGCCATTTCTGATCTTCAGACTCCCTACACTGCCAATTGAAGAAGCATCATCTTCAGAATTGCCACCTTTTTTCTTACCTTTTAAATTCATCTTGGAACCAATAGATTTCGCAAACTTCTTAATACCCTTACGCTTCTCTGCACTCCCGAGGCTCATTAAACTCCCACCAACTGACTGAGCGACATGACCAATGGATGACTTATGCTTTTCTTTTTTGCTTAAATTTGTCAAACTTCCCGCTCGCACAGTAAATTGTATTTTTACTTCTAAATGGCCTCGTTCCTTGCTTTTTCCTTCTTTTCCTAAATTAAAAAAATCAAATTAAAGAGACTGACTATAACACTATTTTATCATTTTGTTTAATATTTTGCTATGGTGACTTTCAATTTATAAAAAAATATTCTACATGCAATACATTTTTGTAATTGTTTATGATTAAATAATAAACAATAGCATATTATTTAATTTAATATTATACTTTGGAAGTATTTTATTTTCATATTAATGTTTTTGTTTAGCATTGTAATCAAAAACTAAATTAACATGTAATAACATTAATAGACAGATAGGTAGATTTTTATTATCCATTTAGAGACACATTTTAGTAAATCAAACGAAAATACATAATAAATAATTAATCAGTAAAGCATTTACTCCTCAGGCTTCCTAGTATGTATATTTAAAAAAACTATAAGAGTACCTAAGTAGAACCATAACAAGACTATTAGTATGAATTTTCACTCAATAATTTCAGTGGTTTGCAAAATAGCTAGATTTAAAACTACGAAATAGGAAGATTAACATAATTTTTAAATTTAAATCTAGCTATTTTGCAAACCACTGAAATGATTGAGTAAAAATTCATAGTAACAGTCTTGTTATGGTTCTACTTAGGTACCCTTATAATTTTCTTAAATATACGTATTAAGAAAAAAAAGTTATGGGCAAAAATAATAAATATTTCCCTATCAGATATCTCTTTCTAGGGAATGGTCACCTTAATATAAAAATAAATGACTGCTTGATAGAGGAAGTTAGCAAATTAAATATTTAGGTGTGATTATTGATTCTGAGTTAAATTTCAATGCACATTGACTATATAAAAAACAAAATGGCAAAAAGAGTGGTTTGTTGTTTCGATTATCTAATAGTGTCAATGTTCGCTAAATTAACTATATATAAGTCTATGATTTCCCCACATATTGATTATTGTGGTACCTCATTTATTTTCCTTAATAACCAACAAATACAAACGTTACAAAAAACTAAAAATAGATGCATGAGGGCAATTTTAAATTGTAGTAAATATACACCAATCAATACAATGTTAAGTGCGTTGAATTTAATGAATAATGAACAAAGAATTGTTTATAACACACTAATCTTTATATTCAAAGTGAAAAATGGAATGATGCCATCTTACTTAACTGAACAATTAAGCTATGTAATTGATTTACACTCATAAAACAAGGGCTATGATAAATAATGATTATTATATAAAAATTGAACATGTAAAATCATATAATATATTGGGAAGTGGACTGACTTGGTTTAATGACTTACCGGGTGAGCTAAAAGAATGTAAGAATGAGCATATTTTTAAGAGGCTTTGTATAGAGTACATAAAGAAAAACTTTAAATCAATATTATATGTTAACTGTTGGTTAAGTTTATTGTACATTTGTTGTATTTGCATTTTTTAAAGAGGTCTGCTAATAAAGTTTATAATAATTTATTTTTACTTCCATATTGGATACGCCATTTTGAATTTCAAAAAATAACCACAAATTCAACCTCAAAACCTCCATATCCAAAGTATATTTTGGCCCCATATTGAATTTTAACAAGTTTACAGCTCTTAAAATATCGTTTAATTTGCCCCACACGTTAAAACTTAATTTTAAAAGCTATTTTTTAGTTCTAACCCCTTCCGGTCCATCTGTTAAATGCACTTTGTTCTTCTTGAAATACCTAAAGCATACCTACCCTCTATATTTCATCAAAATCGGACAAACATTTTTTGATATACTGGTACTAGTTACAGTCAGAACGAAAAAGAAATAAAAATGTGTAAAATGTACTGGAATGCAAATATATGTATATATAAAAAATTGAAATCTGACAACTATCAATTGCACAAGAATGAATAGTAAGCGGTCAATTTCATGCCCGTTCTTAATGCATCGCGAACGAAGCGCTTAGTGTCACATTAGTGGGGAGAATAAAAGTATGCGCGAGAACAAGGAACTATTTGAATACGGATACTTTCCAGATTACTTTTCAGATACGGATAACAAAGACATTTTTCTTTAAGAATTCAAATACAGGCTTCGGATACACTAAAAGTATTTCAATAATGTAGGTATCCGAATACAAAAGTATTCGGATACTACCCAGCTCTGTCAGGGGGTGTGTGGGATCGAAGTCACATAGTAGTCACCTCCTTGTGGTGAGTTGTGGATATATTATTAAATTTACATGATCAAAGAGCTGGTTTTTAACCTCACTTCACGCCAGGTGGTGCCATTTAATTTTTCTCAGGTTACACATTTACCATTTAAGCATAAATGAAGCGACATGTAACAGATTCAATACTAAACATGATTCTGCAGGGCCTTAAATACTAAAAGATACCTTCATCACTAACTTGTATATATGGAAACTAAAAAAACAATTTTTCAAAGATTATCCTGTACAAAAGGGCATTATTCAAAATTTTCGATTTATGTAGCGTACCAGATAGCCAAAGTTCAGATCTCTCTTTGATAAAATTACATAATATTCTCCATAGCCGTTTAGCTGTAAAAAAATAAACTATTTTTAAAAAGCATTGTCTTATGGGGAACGCAGACTTTAAACGCCTATATTTGTGTTCCATACTCGCAAAAAATTAATTCATTTGGCCATGTCTTTACATTAATCACTCTATTACTCGGAAACTGAGTCTCAAATAAAAAAAACCTATTGTTTAGAAATTGATGCTTTTTCATGACAACAGCATCCTAAAAACTTATTTTCAAGACTATATAAACGTAAATAGTTTGGAAGGACTCTATGAAGCTGATTTAAAACCTTTATAAGAGTACAGGGGGGGCCCATCTAAATCGAAATAAAAATAAATGCAAATAAATCTATTCTACATGCACTATGGGCCGCTATAGTTATATATAAGTTATAAAATGGACAATGGACTCAATTAGTGTGACGTCACATAATTATGCAACCCCTATATACTAGTGTCATGACACACGGGTTGCCTGCCAAGCATACTGAAATTTGACCCTTAATGCATATGTTTATAAGGCGACATTTTCGAGGCTAGAAACATAGCATACAATTTTATTTTATTTCTCCCGTGTAAGAAATATTTAAGAGATTTCAGTTATCATTTATTGCATGGACAAGGTATTGGTAAATAGACACAAGTAGAAAGTATTACAAAAACTGTAAACAAAAACTAAAATAAAGTTTTTCTAACTCATACATGGATATATACATTTTAATGTACTTTTTGAATGTGAAATAGGTATTCGAAGTCCTTAAATATGTCTTCCACAGGAGAAATAAAATAAAGTTCTATGCTATGTTTCTATCCTCGAAAATGTCGCCTTATAAACATATGCATTAAGGCTTAAGTTCCAGCGTGCTTGGTAGGCAACCCGTGTGTCATGACACTAGTATATAGAGGTTGCCTAACTTGTGACGTCACAACTAATCTAGTCCATTGGAAACTACTAAGAACAGTTCAGAGAAACTGATAAAAATGGACTACTTGTAATGAATTGATGAGACTACTTACAGTGGGCTAAAATTTTCAACGAGGCTAAGTTTACTGTAAAACATGTATTAGATAGTTTTTAAAAATTCGTGCGTTCCCTAAAATCACAATTTAAAAAAAATATACTTATATGTAATTAATATTTTTTGTGACTTTAAAAGTAAAGAGAGCTTTAGCATCTGCCCATAATATGGTTTAGTATATGTAAATTGTTTTAATAAAACATTTCCATTAAAATCAGAATTGGTTTAACCTCCGCAATGGTCGCATACCATGCGCTATTCCATAGCTTAATGAGATATGGTCTAATCAACTGGGGCACCTCTAATCATGTCCTGCAAGTCTTTACTGTTCAAAAGAGAGCAATCAGAACCTTATCAGGAATAATAAAGCAGTAAACAGTGGTTTATAGAGTATAAAATAATGACTCGGCCATCTTGCATAATTTATCACAATTTAATATACATCAAAGATCACCTTGATGACTACTCTAGAAATTGTGACAACCACAGTTACCTCACCCGCAATAGAAATGATATACAGATACCACACGCAAAGATTAACACACAAAAAGAAACAATTTCGGAATTGCACTCTTTATCACCAAAAGATGCACCATCGACATTATTCAAGCAAAAACTGAAAATCCATCTTATAGCCAAGACTTATTATAGCATCAATGAATTTAATTATATAGATTTGTAATTATACTAAATTAATTACGCCTTGACTTGGTTAAATTTTTAATGTTATTTGTTATCTATGTTCAGTGTTTGTTCTATACACCTTTCTGTAAGTTTTTTACAAATTATTTGTTATTGTA
Organism: Stenurella melanura; assembly: GCA_963583905.1. Taxonomy (NCBI): domain Eukaryota; kingdom Metazoa; phylum Arthropoda; class Insecta; order Coleoptera; family Cerambycidae; genus Stenurella; species Stenurella melanura. Next base: position 63,289,148 of record OY757318.1, read on the forward strand.
TTTATTGTATTATTTGAATTGTCAAAGCACCACGGTGCATTTTATGACCAATAAAATCTATCTATTTATTAGACACAAATTACATTTTTTTGTGCAATCTGGGACATTCCCAATATGGCTGACCGTTATATTCCTCGACGGCTGGAAATAAAATGGCGGCTGTATGTATAAACCTTATAAGCTGTGAATAATTCTACTTCAAATATGTTTTGCCTTAAAATGCCCATTACATTACCAGCTGCTCTATAAATATGTCAATTTATCCTTGTAAAAGTATATTTTAAGTCTCATTGGCCTCAATTTAAAACATGGCTTATCTTAAAACCAATTTTAAACCATTTAAGCACATAACGCAACCGCTCTAAAGCCTATAGAATTTATGGTGCTCGGATAATATAACTTAAAAAGTCAGTTTGCCAAGACGCTATTTGGCATAATATGTCCAGATGAATATGAATATATATCACAGTTTTAAAACCACCTATTCTGAAACATTATAGGCAAAGGTAAACCAAATCCTTCTACGTGTAAGACTGATTTATTACAGATGTTTGTTTGTTTCAATAAAACTCTAGTGAGCAGTTCGTTTTATGAAAGTTCGACCTGAAACTTAGTGATTTCAAAGCATATTAGATTTATAGCCCGGCATTAACAACCACCACAAATTTCATAAAGCAATGATAAAACCACAACATTTGCTTAATTTCTATAGCACTTAATCCTCCTAACTTGAACTTAACAGCTATAAATGTTTAGGCCATGTTCGGCAATATGGTGTATTTAATTTTGAGAAGTCTAAAATCTGAATATATTTGGTTTTATCTATTACAAATAGATGTCTCTAGGGGCATCGAATGAACATATTGTGTTTTCTGTTTTTTCTATAAAAAAGAGCAGAGTTTTTTAGTTGTCCTTAAGATAGTGTGATTAGATTATTAGAAGCAACACAGCTGGTTTTATTATTTTTCGATTTAATATAAATTTAAAATAGTTAAAAGTTACTTTAGTGAAATTTTGTAAATTAGATTAGATATTCCTTTGTCCTTCCAACCTATCCTTTCTTCCCCATCTAATTTAAAACTAGTGGTTGGAGCCAAGGATATTTATTGGTAATTTCTTTTACATCTTTGTTAAAAATTACAGTCCTAATTATTATTTTTGGAACCAGCGTTAGATTCGCAAACATTTTTTTGGTTCAATTCGAGCCGGTTAGTTGAATTTTTTATAAAACATTAGTGTTTCGAATTTGGTTTTCTATTAGTTAATTAGTTGGTTGGTATATAATTGGTATATAATTATATAATATACAGTTTATATTTTTTAAGTTATTTAGTTGATTAGCATTATTTGATTTTCATTATTCGGATAAATAAATAATCCTCTGTGTTGCATTATTTTCTTTATTAGATAGTAATATATTTAATATTTAGTTTGTTGGGTAGAGAACCTTTGTATACTTACAATTATTGATAAGTATTAATAGTAAGATACACTGAAGATTATATTAAGTCTCAAAGTGGGTATATTTTTTACTTCCACATCCACGTAGTGGATTGGAAGTATAGTAATCGCAAAAAAAATTTCAAAAATTTTTATTCGTGAAATAGGTTTAGAATGTCATGAAACGTCGAGATTTTAAATTTGAGCGAAAAAAAATTTTCTGTCTGTCTGTCGGTCTGTCTGTCTGTAACTTTTTTTGTCCGCACGCTTTCTCCGGAACGGTTTAAGATATTGACCTGAAATTTTGTACACGTATATATTATAACGAGATCTGGAACTGGATTGTTTTTTGAGGAAATCCGGTGAAGGGTTGGGGGTTAAATAGGGGTAAATAGGGGGAAATAAGTAAAGCAAGCTTGTAAGAGTACAGAAACTTGAAATTCGGTGTATGTACTAGAAGTTAAGGCCTCAAATTTTTTTATAATATTTTTCAACCCCCACCACCCCTACCCCATTAATGGGGTTGATAAAATAAAGTTGAGATACACGTACACGTATGTATTATAACGATGTCTAGAATTAGATTATATTTTGGGATGATTCCGTTGAAGGGTTGGGGGTTAATTTGGGGTAAATAGAGGAATATCAGTAAAACAAGTTGGTAAGAGTACATAAACTTGAAATTCGGTGTATGTACTAGAAGCCAAAGCGTCAGATTTTTTAATAATATTTTTCAACCCCCACCACCCCTACTCCAATTCTAAAAGGGTTGGTAAAATAAAATTGAGATATTCATTTGAAATTTTCTACACGTATGTATTATAACGACATCTGGAACCAGATTATATTTTGAGATAATTCCGTTGAAGGGTTGGGGATTAAATAGGGGAAAATAAGTAAAGCAAGCTGGTAAGACTACAGAAACTTGAAATTCGATGTATATACTAGAAGCCAAGGTCTCAGATTATTTATAATATTTTTCAACCCTCACCACCCCTACTTCATTATTAAAAGGGTTGATAAAATAAAATCGAGATATTCATTTGAAATTTGGTACACGTATGAATTATAACGACATCTGGAACTAGATTATACTTTGAGATGATTCCGTTGAAAGGTTGGGGGTTATTTAGGGGTCAATGGGGGGAAATAAGTAAAGCAAGCTGGTATGAGTACAGAAACTTGAAATTCGGTGTATGTACAAGAAGTTAAGGCCTTTCAACCCCCGCACCACCCCTACCCCATTAATGGGGTTGACAAAATAAAGTTGAGATATTTATTTGAAATTTCGTACACGTATGTATTATAACGACGTCTGGAATTAGTTTATATTTTGAGATGATTCCGTTGAAGGGTTGGGGGTTAATTTGGGGTAAATAGAGGAATATAAGTAAAACGTTGGTAAGACTACAGAAACTTGAAATTCGGTGTATGTACTAGAAGCCACAGCGTCAGATTTTCTTATAATATTTTTCAACCCAACCACCCCTACTCCAATATGAAAAGGGTTGATAAAATAAAATAGAGATATTCATTTGAAATTTGGTACACGTATGTATTATAACGACGTCTGAAACTAGATCATAATTTGAGATGATGCCGTTGAAGGGTTGGGGGTTAAATAGGGGCAAATAGGGGAAAATAAGTAAAGCAAGCTGGTAAAACTACAGAAATTTGGGATTCGGTGTATATACTAGAAACCAAGGCCTCAGATTTCTTTCTAATATTTTTCAAACTCTACCATCTCCGCTTCATTATTAATGGGATTGATAACATCAAATTGAGATATTCACTTGAAAGTTAGTACACGTATGTATTGTAGTGACATCTGATTGAGATGACTCCATTGAGATGGTAGGTTGTAAATAGTGGAATATAAGTACGGTAAACTAGAAACTTCATTTTTAACGTATATGGTAGAAACCAACTCCTCAAACTTTTCTATGACATCTACCCCAAATATTATTAAAATTCTATGACCAATAATTTCCACATACTAGAGTGCAAATATATTCAAGATGTTTCCTTTAAAGTGACTTGGACGAATAATCTGGATGTGGAAGTAGTGATTCCTTAGGCAGCGGTTTTTTAGTAAGATTTCTTTTGTTCATACAAATTCTTTCACATTCTGTATTTAGCTCTACTATATTATTAATATTAGAATAACAAATTTCTTGAGTATTGGAAAATGGCTGAAGCCAAGGAGAAAAAGTTAAAAGTGTTGAGAGCAAAACGTGAACAGTATTTCTTCTGATTACAACAGTTGTATGATTGTGGCAAAAAGATAAAGACTAATAATGCCGAATTAAATAATTTTCGTATTAGATTCAATACCCTAGAGGATACAAAAAGCCAATATATGCAAATTGTGGATGAAATGAATATACTTCAGTCAGATATAGATCCGAACTCAGTTCCAAATTTTATATGTTTAGACGCTTTCGATTAATATTTTAGAAATAGCTAAAGAAGTTTTCGACAATTCTTCTGCTAATAATGCCACTAACGCCATTACTAGAGAGGATACACCACAAAAAAACATTCCCCGGTTACCTAAATTAGAGTTACCTAGTTTTTCAGGAAAAATTAAAGATTGACCTATATTCTACGAATGTTTTAAGAGCCTCATTCACGATAATAAAAATTTAAATAATGGCGATAAAATGAATTATTTAGTAAATAGGCTCTCAGATCAGCTCTATCAGTTTGCACAGGTATACCACCAATAGGAGAAAATTATGAAATTATTTGGCAAGCATTGATCGATAAATTTTATGACCAAAGATCTTTAGCTAATAACTATTTATCACAAATGTTAGAATTCAAATCTGCACCATCTCCGTCACCAAATAGTTTAAACAATTTTCTTGAAAAATTTGATACCGCCTCAAGCGCTTTGAAAAAATTAGAAATAACAGACTTATGCGACTACATATTTTCTTATTTAGTTTTGAATAAGTTGGATGCAGAAACTAGGAATTTATTCGAAAATACCCGCAGAAAACCCTCAATACCTACTTACAAGGAAATTATAGATTTTGTAAAGGAACAGGCAAAAATTTGTACCCACACCCAAAGTTCATATAAATCCACTTCATACAGTAGCCATAAAATTAAGACAACTCATTCTTTTCTTGTACCAAATAAAAAGGCTATTGATCAATGTTTGATCTGCGATTGTACTTTTCATTCGCTTTTACACTGCTCGAAATTTTTAGAAAACTCGCCATCAGAGCGTTATAAAATTATAAAAGAAAAAAATTTATGTTTAAACTGTTTTGGTACACATAGGGTTGGTACATGTAAAAGTAAATCAAACTGTAAAATTTGTAATTATAGACTTCTACATTTTAATAAATCTCAATTATCGTCTAATACAGGGTGTAATTAGTTTCATGTCATTAAAAAAACTGGTGGTAGGGAACGACAAGACAAACAAAAAAACCTTATATAACATGGGGTCTAAAGCTCATAGTTTTGGAGAAAAAAAATAAACAAAAATTTACGCAAATTTTCAATAAAATTTTTTGAGAACTGCTGGAATATTGAGGTAGGTTTAGATTTAGATCTGATCCGAAGAAAACTATACTCTAACTCTCCCTTGTGCAATATTTTAGTTACTGTCGGTGTTTCTTTATGTACACACGTCCAACTCGCCATTCGTTGTTTTTGTTATTTTTGAATTTTGCGTCATTGTGTATTTATAGTTAAGATTTATTTTATTGACTTACCGTTCAAGTTGTCAAATTCTTGATTACGTACAGACACAACTTACTTGTTCGTTATTTTTGTATTCCTTTTTGGCTTTTTAAAGTTTTTATTTTATTTTTATTTACTGACAACGTTAGTTGATAGTTTAGTGTTGAACTAAGTGCGTATGTACTTAATTCGACGTACCGAACTGTGTATTGATACAGATGCAGAGATTTTGAATCATTTAGGTAGGTAGTAAGCTTTTAACCCAGGATTTACATTTATGTTACAAATGTTAATAAACCACATTTAAATTTTCTACATTATAAACAATCCAATATTTTGTTCCAAATTAAAAAACACACATGTAAAAAAATGCCCTGTTTAAACGTCTATGGCCATTATTTGCTTGCAATTGTGCACCAAGAGAGAACGAATTATTTACCTCTTTATACTTGCCTCAGTTCAGTTGAGGCGGTCTATCAAAGGCGGTCGATGATCCTTTGACACCGCGTGTGCCGGCGAGCACTTTTTTATGACAATTTAAAAGTTGTATAATTGGGAAGTACAAGTCCATCGACCAAGAAAAGCAGTGGTTCTCAATAGTTGTCTACCATAATATTAAATACGTTAACCTAGATCAGTTTTTTTCAAAGTGCCCCTAGAGGGAAAAGTCATAAAGGTTTTTTGTTTATCTAGTCGGTGCCCATTACCATTTTTTTTAATGACATGAAACTGATTACACCCTGTATATTGAGGGATAATAATAACAACAATTAGTAACTGATGCTAACGATAATTTAATTAGTCGAAATTCAAATACTTCTACGACTTAATCGCTTAGCAAATCACATTGTTTAGGTAATAGCTTAAATAATACTGATAATATACAGGGTCAGTCACAAACATGTGCGATCCCATCAAACATTGCTCATCAAAGTACTTCGACATTTTGTTCAACTACTAATAGCAATTACCAGTTTAGTAGTACATACTATTCTTTTGTCCACAGTAGTTGTAAATATTTTTGGTAATAATGGAGAAAGACATAGGGTTAGGTTCCTTTTAGATTCTTGTAGTCAAGCACACTTTTTAACAGTAGATTGTGCTAGACGTTTAAAACTAGACATATCAAAATGGCATTCTGCCGTCAGTGGCATAGGCCATGCCCGTAGCTCAGTTCACGGAAAAACAAACATATTAATCGGTTCTTGTTTTAATCCAAACATTAGTTATCCACTGGAGGTTTTATTAGTTGATAAAATAACCAACAAATTACTTTCTTATACTGTGAATACTGACTTACTCTCACACGTTGTAGATTTACCTTTGGCAGATGATACTTTTGTTCAACCGAGTAAAACAGACGGAGTCATTAGAATAGAACAGAATAGAATAGTCTTTATTAGTTCAAATTGTGGTAAAAAAAGAAAATAACCACTTACAAATACCCAGTGGGCGTTGAACATGTCAAAACATATACATATATATAAATACTAAAATATTAGAGACAATGTAAATAAACAATACTAAATAGGACAGTACTGGATAGTTAAGATCTACTGACATAAAATTTACACAAACAAAATTTTAAGTAAATACGTAAACTAAGTGTCAAAAGTTACAGAATTAAAATTCATAATTAAAATCCATAATTAAAATCAGGTTAGACATCTTATGTCTTTGTCGTTAAAATATTCATCCATTGTATAATAGGCCTTATTTATTAGAATTTTGTGCAGTTGTAGTTTTAGGTTTCTATCAGGAATGATTATAATTTCATTTGAAAGTGTATTATATATTTTTATTATAGAAAATTGTACATTTTTCTGAAAGTAGCTAAAGTTAGGCATGTTACGCACTATGAGTTCATGTTTGTTTCTGGTGTTATGTGGATGTACTCTGACACAGTCCTTAAATAATGATTTATTTTCTAAAACAAAAGTCACAGCTTCTAAAATATACTGACCAGTGTGGGTAAGGATTCTTCTTTCTATAAAAATTTGTCTGCAGCTGTCTGTCTGTTTCATGTTCAATATGTTTCTTATACATTTTTTTTGAAGAGTGAAAATTTTATTTACATCTGTAGAGTTTCCCCAGAGTATAATACCATATCGTATGCGGGATTGAATGTAGGCATGATATGCGATAAAAGCAGTTTGAACGTTTGAAACTTTGCCATATTGTTAGATAAATATTCTATATGATTCTTCCAGTCTAGTCTCGAGTCTATTTTTATTCCCAAGAACGAGGTGTTCTTTACCGGAGTTAAAGATGTAGTACCATTTGTAAAGATTGTGTCATTAATTGATATTCTGTTAGCAAATTTAATTATCTGAGTTTTCTCTGTGTTAAGTTTGAGGTTAAGAGGAGTAAAGTACTGTTCTAATATATCTATAGCATTAAATATTTTATTTTCCAAATTTCTCTCACTTTCTTCACTTATAATTAGAGAAGTGTCATCTGCATATTGGACTATATTGTCTTTTACTAATGGTAAGTCATTGGTATACAACATATATAACAGAGGACCCAGTATGGACCCCTGAGGCACACCTCTCTGAATCAGCACTGAATCAGATTTTAAGATTTCGTTGTTTCCATCCATTTCTATCACACATTGGCTCCGATTACTTAAATAGGATGTAATTAATTGTAACGGAATCCCTCTAATTCCATAGTTTTCTAATTTCTTTAATAGGATGTCATGTTCAACACTATCAAAAGCCTTTGACAGATCTATAAATAAAGCAACCGTATTTAACTTGTTATTCATCGAGTTTAAGATTTTACATAATGCCTGGTACGCAGCACGCGTTGTAGATTTTCTTTTTCTAAATCCGTTTTGGGTATCTGATAATACTTGGTGATTTTCTAAAAAAAATTATAAAGCGGTTGTATATTGTTTTTTCTAAAATTTTGCCGACATTTGATAGTAAGGCTATTGCTCTGTAATTGCTGATTATATCTTTATCACCTTTTTTATAAATTGCTTTAATTTGCGCTAATTTAAGAATTTCGGGAAAGATACCTGTGCTTAACATCAAGTTGATAATGTGAGCCAATGGATGTGAAATCTCCTGCGCTACATATTTTAACAATTTGACTGGTATTTCATCTCTACCCACTGATTTTGTATTTTTCAAGTTTATGATAATATTATATACCTCTTGGTGGTTAGTTGGTTCTAAAAATAGACTCGATTCCAAGATCGGACTGACATTTTCATGTCTTATATTAGAATGAATTTTTGGACACTGGTTTATAAAAAAGCTATTTATATTGTTTAAGACGGATCTCTTGTCTTTATTGTGAGTGTCTATATTTTTTAAAACTGTATTATTTTGTGTGCCAGAACCATTATATTGTTTAATTAAATTCCATACTGCTTTACCTGTATTTTGTGAAGAAGTTATGTATGAGACATTTGAAAGTTTTTTAGCTTCCACAATTACCCTTTTTAAAATATTTTTATATGTATTATATATATCTCTAGGTATTTCTCCTTTCATTAGCTGAAAATATAATTTTCTTTTAGTTTTACATGAGTTTTTTATTCCTTGTGTAATCCACGTTTTTGGTTTATTCTTTACCTTTTTATATTTTACGGGAAATATCACATTTAGAAGATTTGTTAAGATGCGGATAAACTTTTCATAAGCCAAATTCGGGTCTGCACAAGAAGAGACATCATGCCAACTTATATTTTGCAGTTCATATCTATAGTGCTGTAATTTTGTGCTAGAATAAATTCTCTTTTTTTCGACTTTTTTGATATCAGAAACTTTTGCAGATACTTCTACCTTTAATATTTGTCCTTCATGATCTGATAATGTAGTAGTAATGACTTCCCCCTTATAACAATTTTTAAAATTAATAAATATATTATCTAATAAGGACATAGAATTTTTTGCAATTCTAGTAGGAGAAAAAATTGTTTGAGAAAAGTTGTGCGTCGTTAATAATGTTTGAAAGGACTGGGTGATATTAGTTATGCTTATCAAGTTGATATTAAAGTCTCCACAGAGAATAACTTTATATTTTTTTAAATTATTGTGGCATGTTTCTAATATTTCATTTAAAATTTCAAAAAAAGTATCTAAGTTACCTGTAGGTGGCCTATAAATACATACGGTGATGATTTTTAGAGCTCTACATACAACGGATGAACATTCTATATGTCCCTCAATACTTTTATTTTTTTGTATTCTAATTCATCGGTTTCTACTCCGCTTTTTACAAAAATGCAGGAACCTCCATGAATTGTGTTCTTTCGATTCCACGAAGACTTCATTATATATCCGTCTAGCTGCATAAAGCATTCTTCTGGAGAAGTATACCAGTGTTCGGTCAGACAAATAAATAGTGGAACAGGATTCATGTCTTTTAAAAACAATTCCATTTCTAATATCTTGTTCTTTAGGCATTGTATGTTCTGATGGAAAACAGAGATAATATTTTTTTTTCTTTTCTTGCGGATTAGGTTTCATTTTACTGTTTGTTGCTGATTTATTTTCGACAGGATTTAGGTTTATCATTGTATCTGAAGTCTTTGAACTGCTATATATGCCCTCAGGTCCTTCTCTTCTTGACGTAACGTTCATACTGGTGGTGGGAGAAGTACTGAAGTCGATGTCCTTTTTTAAAAATCCTGGTTTACCTCGGGCATGCGTCTTTGGTACGAGTTATATTTTTTAAAATCAAATCTTCGAAAAGCAACACTTTTTGGCCAGGTACTTGGATTATAAAGGTCATTCTTGAGACTGAAGTCACCACTCAGCATAAAACATCTGTTTTGCGTTTCGGAAATTGGCAGTTCTTTAACAGTTAATTGTGCATCTTTAAAACTCGGGTTCTTTTTAAGGTACTGTATAATTTTTTCTCCAGTTATATGTCTTTTAATTCTGTAGAGGTATAGCCAAACTTTCTTCTCAATTCCGAAGTCCTCCGATTCGTTTGTCCCGAGTGTTTTTTGCTTGAATTGTGTTGGCTGTTTTTTGAAGGATTTTCTATGTCTTACTGGAATGAACCCTTGAGAATCTGCATCATCTTGGTCTGTTTCTAGATTGATTATTTTATTCATGATATTAGTTTGTGCGTTGATCTCCTCGTGCAATTGTTTATTTATGGGGTCGTTAATTTTTTGTTTACTATTGGAGCTTTCACTATGAGTTTCGGAAATTTTTTGTTGTGGTAAATTGGTTTTTGTTGAAGCTGTAGGTTTTTGTGTACTTTTAATAGGTGTTTTGTTCAGTTTGGAATGTATCTTATCATATTGTTTTTTATCAGTTTTTTCTGCAGCTATTTTATCTTCTAGTAGTCGATTATTCTGTTTTAATAATTTTACGTTTTCCAGTAAAATATTGTATTTTTCATCTTTTTCATTTAAAAGTTTTCTCAAAAGGTCACATTCGGCTTTTAATAACTGTATATTGGAAGTTTCAAGTTCTGGATTACTTGGATCCATATTTCCACAGCAATTAATTCTGCTTTCACATATTTTGGTGTATTTTAAACTATTTTTCACAGAACAGGATTGATGATAAACATTTCCACATTTGACACATGTTAACACTTCACTTATTTTGTTTTGACAATACTTAAATGTTTTGTTTACTACTTTTTCACCACTATTTTTAGGAGTAACACTTTCTGGCTCCTCATCACTTGCAGCCATTTTGGGGCAGAAATATTTCCACTTTTATTAGGTCGCGTTAAAATTGCGGGGCCACCCCATTTACCAGTTGCATTAGAAACAAGTTTAGGATTTGTAGTAATGGGACCGGCTCCTATTCTTGCTGATTTAGACATAGTTAAAAATGTTTGTATCGTGCTGGAGCCGTCCTTGGAGACATTAGTTAGAAAATTTTGGGAATTAGAAGAAATTCCTTCGCAAGTTGTTGAAAGTCCAGATAATTTGGAATGTGAAAATATTTATAAATCAACTTACCGCAGGGAAAATTCGGGTCGGTATGTTGTTTCATTACCTTTCAAACATAGCCCTTCCAAATTAGGCGATTCGTATTCAACAGCGTTCAGGCGATTTTTGTTTCTAGAAAATAACTTTAAGAGAAATCCTCAATTTAAAAAGCAATTAATGAGTATTTAACAGAGGGATATATGTCTAAGGTTAATGACAATTCATCATCATCAGGATATTACATTCCACATCATGGGGTTTTTAAAGCAAATAGCGTGAGCACACCTTTGAGATGTGTTTTTGATGCTGGTGCTAAAACTACAACTTCTAGTTCTTTAAATGATTTGTTGTATACGGGCTCTAAATTGCAATCGGACATTGTAACAATTTTACTAAATTTTAGATTATTTGAAATAGCTTTCACTGTTGATATTAGAAAAATGTATCTACAAATTAATTTAGTTAATGAACATAAATGTTTTCAGCGAATACTTTGGAGGTTTTAAGAGGATGAACCTATTAGTATTTATGAATCAAATACTATTAGTATTTATGAATTAAATACTATTAGTATTTATGAATTAAATACTGTTTCGTTTGGTGTCAAATCTTCGCCATATTAGAACTATACAAAAAATTATCCATCTATTGTTAAAAGAGATTTTTATATAGATGATTTAGTGACTAGAGTTCCTAATGTGGAACAAGCAAAATTTTTTTATCAGCAGTTAATTGAATTATTTAAAGCAGGTTGTTTTGATTTAATTAAGTGGTCAGTTAATTCAAAGAAACTTTTACAACAAATTCCAGAAGAAAATCATTCACCCAAAGCTGTGAATTTTGATACTGATACTTTGAAAATATTAGGCCTGCAGTGGAGTCCTAGTTTAGACATTTTTACATTTCGAGTAAATATTGAACATCGAATTTGCACTAAAAGAAATATTCTTTCAACTACAGCTAGATTATTTGATCTTTTGTGCTTCATTGCACCAATTAATTTATTTTTAAAACTTTTAATCAAAGAGTTGTGGAAACTTAAAATAAATTGGGATGATCATCCTCCAAGTGCCATAAAAAATAAATGGACGATTTTCCAATCTGAACTTTCAATCTTAAACAATTTTAAAATAAATAGGCATTTAGGTATTTTTGAAAATACATCTGTTGTCTTGGTTGGTTTTACAGATGCATGTTTGACATATTATGGATGTGTTATTTATATGCGAGCTATTACAAATGGTTAAATAGAAACCAGTTTAGTATGTGCTAGGTCAAAGGTTTCACCCATGAAGATTATTTCTATCCCTAGGTTGGAACTTTGCACTGCTCATTTGTTGGCAAAACTGTTCAAATTTGTTTTAGATACATATTGTCGCTCTTAGGAAACACCCTGTATGAATCCGTGGGTTCTAAATAATTTTAACAAGAGGTAAACTACTAACACTTTATTTAATAATTTACTGACTATACAATACTTCAAAATAAAGTTTACACTGTGTTAACCTCACTTTTTCGCTATTAATTTCACTTTAATAAACTTCCTCTTCTTCGCCGGTAATCGCGCCTTATATACTCTGAAATTGCCTCTAGATCCATCCAGAACCAATCAAGAATCTTCTCCCACTAGACTCTAGAAAACTCTATCTCTTTCTACAAGTTTCCAGTTACTATTAGGCATAGGTATATCAATCTCCAGTTCCAAGGGGGTGTAATTCATAACAATATAAATCTCGTATACATATCGAAAAAATTGTAGCTCTTTCTGACTCAACCGTTGCCTTAATTGGATCGCGTCACCGTCTTATAAATAGGAAATTTTCGTGGCCAATAGAGTATCTAAAATACAAGATTTGGTGCCATCCAACTGTTGGTTTTATATTGACGATAAAGACAACATTAGCGATGGTTTGTCAAGAGGTTTATCACCTGCACAATTTATGGCTAATATTACTTGGACTACTGGTCCTACTTGGTTAAAAATTAGTGAAGAACACTGGCCAATTAAGTCTATTAGCAATACTGACAATTTCTCGCTCGAAGAAAAAGTTTTTTCGGTTACTATTCCGGACAACGAGCCTTATGCACTATATTTATTAGTTAATAGTTGTTCTTGGACTAAATTACTTCGATCCACTGTGTATGTTCTTAGATTTGCAAAAATATTGCCAACAAAAGGTAAAATTTTAATCTCTGATCTTCACAAGGCAGAGATGGTTTTATTAAAACTAATTCAAAAAATACATTTTGCTTCAGATATTTCATTATTAGAAAAGAAACGGCTATGTTCTGCTTCTTTGCGTTCGTTATGTCCCTTTTTGAGAGATGGTCTAGTACGGCTAGGAGGTAGGCTTAGTAATTCAAATTTGCAATACAACCAACAACATCCGTTTCTCTTACCGAAAAAGGATCATCTATTTGACCTTATAATTGACCATTGTCATCATAAAAATTTACATACCAGGCCGCATTTAGTTTTATCAATTCTTAGGCAAAGATATTGGATACTTGCAGCTAGAAGTGTTGTACATTCTAGGATAAAAAAATGCAATTATTGTTTTCGATTTAATCCAAAACCTACTTTTCAGCTAATGGCTGACTTGCCGACAGTTAGAGTTACAGAAGCGAAACCTTTCCTTCACAGTGGCGTAGATTATTGTGGCCCATATTTTATTACGCTCGGGCGTAGAAGAGGAATTAAAAGTCAAAAGGCTTACATTTGTTTGTTTATTTGTTTGTCGACAAAAGCCTTGCATTTAGAATTAACTTCCAGTTTATCAACTGAGACCTTTTTTGCCGCCTTCAAACGTTTTTTAGCTCACCGTGGTGCATGCGCTGTAATGTATTCAGACTGTGGTACTAATTTTATTGGTGCAAAAAGGGAATTAGATTTAGTTTATAGTTTAGTTTAGTCAAATGAATATAATGATAACTTAGCTAATAAATTAACGCAACGTAAAATCGAATGGCGCTTTCAGCCCCCTGCTAGCCCACATTTTTCAGGTATATGGGAGGCTAATGTTAAAACTAAAACCTGTATTTATAAAAGGCCGGTCGTTCCCCTTTGTCTGCTACCAGTACAATAATATTTGTATATTCTAGTGTTAGTATTTAGTTATGTAGATATATTTAAGTATTATAAATATTTTCGGTTACAAGGGTTACAAAATTAGCAGTTTTAGTTTAGCAAATTAGTTCTTATTCCAGACCCGGTTCTGAAAATATGTTTCAGGAGCGGGGGAATGTTTAGGCCATGTTCGGCAATATGGTGTATTTAATTTTGAGAAGTCTACAATTTGAATATATTTGGTTTTATCTATTACAAACAGATGTCTCTAGGGGCATCGAATGAACATATTGTGTTTTCTGTTTTTTCTATAAAAAAGGGCAGAGTTTTTTAGTTGTCCTTAAGTCAGTGTGATTAGATTATTAGAAGCAACACAGCTGGTTTTACTATTTTTCGATTTAATATAAATTTAAAATAGTTACTAATTATATAACAATAGCTATTAATTAAAGTTACTTTAGTGAAATTTTGTAAATTAGATTAGATATTCCTTTGTCCTTCCAACCTATCCTTTCTTCCCCATCTAATTTAAAACTAGTGGTTGGAGCCAAGGACATTTATTGGTAAGATCTTTTATATCTTTGTTAAAAATTACAGTCCTAATTATTATTTTTAGAACCAGCGTTAGATTCGCAAACAATAAAGTTTTATTGAAGACTTGATATTATACTTCTATTATACTTTCCAACTGTCTTATCACGATGTCGAAAATTTACATGTTTTCTTGCTTTACTCTCCCTTATAAATTGAGTGTTGATCTACTTATAATAGTAAATGTACTGAAATTGACCAAACTTTATCCAATTTTAATTTCAGCATTTATGCTTGGTTATGATGATCAAGTACATTTGAAATGAAATGAATTGACACTGCCTGCATTCTCTGTTTACAAACTCTCTTTCCTTAATCTGGGAATGTTTCCTACCTACCTGGTTTGCTTTGCAGGGGGTACCATTTATTCTTAGGTCGTTCATAGATATCTAAACTATTTAGTGGTATAGTTACTCGTCCCAAAAATTCATCCACCCCTATAAAATTGTGATGTAATGCGGTTAGAACAATTTCTGCAGTGTTTCCTTGGTCTGGTATAGGTCTAAAAAACGAATTTCATGAATAGATAAATTATTATTTATATTCCACATGTACAAGACATGCATGTTATTAAGATTATTATATCTCAGCAATTTTCGTTTCACATACTGTTAATAAAACTGAATCATAACACTGATAATATATCTTAGCTATTTCATGACAAACCCACATTTTATAATTGTTCTCCTTTAGTTCAAAATATATTTTAGGTGATAAAATAAAAATAATCATAAACTATATTACACAGTAATAGGCAGAGCAATCTGCCACAGTATTAAAGAACCTTAAAGGCACTAGAATATCATTTTACATTTTTCGGTGGTACTGACAAAATTATGACCATTTGAATTTGAGTTTTTTTTTCCTCGTGAATATACATAGCGCTGTTTTTTTAAATTTTAATAGTAATTATTGGAGAATAAGAAACTAAAATACAATAATTTTTTATGTCCAAGTGACTCCGCAAAATTTGTTAAGATTTGTCTTTAAACACACTTAACTTTCTTTTTCATAATATCTAATTTAGCTTTCTTGGTACATCGAGCTGAACTGATTATATTCTGTAAGTCCTTTATGGAATAGGTTATTCTGACCATATGATGTATTTACAGTATCAATATAAAAATTTTCTCTATTTCTGGTTTCGTAGTTATTGATGTCTTGAACAAAAGTTATATTTTCAAGAGGTGGTGTGGCCAAAACCCATGTTCTCACTTATGTATGATGATCATCGTGTTAGTGAAAATGGTCTGTCTGACACTTAAAAGTTCGTTCTGCTACAGCTTGTATTTAATATTTGTGTATCTATTGCACTTTGAAGTAATCTGTAGTGCTTGATTCTGTTTTTTTTTTGTTGTATTTCATGTATCTGTGTGTTATTTAGTAGTGTTATGCATTACAACTCCTATGATACGCCCACGACTACTAGTGACGTCCTGGAAACTTGTAGAAAGAGACAGAGTTTTCTGGAGTGTGGTGGAAGATGACTCTCGATTATGTTCTAGATAACTCTAGAGGCAATTTCAGAGTATATAAGGCGAGATTCCATGGCGGGAAAGAGAAGTTTTTTTTAAGTTTGGTAGCGAAAAAGTGAGGTTAAATATCAAGTAAACAAAGTGTAAAGGTTATTTTGGTTAATTAAGAAGTTTGTGTAATCAGTAAATTACTAAATAAAGTGTTAGTGGTTATCCCTTGTTAAAATTATTTAAAACCCACGGATTCATACAGGGTGTTTCCTAGGGGCGGAAGTATGCAACAATTTGATGTCAGAAGCGGAATTTTAACAAGAGGATTTTTTCCGAAGTGTTTGAGAAGACTAGGACAGTATTCTCGGAGTTAGTGCTAACACAGGGAGGATTAATTTACTGAACATTGTTCGAGGATTATTTTCGAACAGAAATAGTGTTAAGTGCATTTTTGAGACATTTTTGGAACATTTTATTTGGGCATTAGTGGTTAAGTGACAAAGACTTTAGATAAGACTTTTTCGTGCCATTTTGAGGTTTATCTGGACAGTCCCATTACCGATAGTGACGTAATTGTTAAGTTTATTTGATTTCAACGTAGTCGTATGCCTATACCAATCAGAAGTATGGCAACCGAAAAGCAAATACAGGACTCATTTGCACAATTTCAGAAAGTGTTGGAAGAGCTGGAAAGAAGGCATCGAGAAGAAGTAGGTGAAGTCAAAGAGAAAGTAAACAAGTTTGAAGAACAAGTCAAAGGCAAATAGACCTGCTTAAGCGACGCTTGAGGGATAGAGGAAGCCAGCAAGTGGTATTATCAGGCCAGCTGTTCGAACCTCCCTCCTTTGACGGCCAAAGTTCATGGACCATTTTCAAGAGACAGTTTGAGGCAGCTGCGTGTGCGAATAGTTGGAGTAACGGAGAGAAAGCTATGGCGTTAGTCGTAGCATTAAGGGGCCAAGCATTGGAAATACTCCAGACGATCCTAATAGAGCACCAACAGGATTTTAAAGTTTTAGAAGCTGCCCTAGCCTTATGATATGGTGGTTAACATCTTGCCCAAGTGTACCAGTCCCAGCTGAAATCACATGTTCAAGAGGCCGGGGAAAGCTCGCAAGAGTTTGAAGCTGCCGTGTGGAGACTGGCTCACCTGACTTACCCGGATGTACCGAAAGAATTCCAAGACCAATTGGCAGTAGAGGCTTTTCTGGATGGTATACAGGACGATGAGATCAGGCGAGTTCTCAGGTTATCTCGATACCAGAACAGCAGCGAAGCATTGGTGCATGCGCTCAAGGCGGAAGCTGTCTTTCAGGATATCCCGAGTTCAAGAGTACAAGCTGCGAGTATCGAAAGGTACCAGCCAGAAAAGGAAAACCAGAAGCCTATCTTGACCCAGATGCAGGAGATAAACAAAATGACCAGTCAGTTACTGGCTAAATCGAATCCTCCAAGAAGACAGGAAACCCAACGAAATAGGGAAAATCAAGTGGAGGTATTAAATGTTACAACTGTGGCAAGGTAGGGCATATCAAACGAGATTGTCGACAGCAGAACTCGAGGAAAGTGAATGCTGGAAACATGGAAGAGACACTGCAGAATAAACAAAGTAGTGGAAGGCCAAGTGGACGGCGTATGAAATGTTACAGGTGCGGAGAACTAGGACATATCCAGCTAGAATGTCCACAGAGGAGTTTGGAGAGAATAGAGGCCAAAGCTGTGTAGTCAAGGGGAAAACCAGAGGAAGCCGATACCAGTGAGGCTGTGCCAGATAAGGAACATGGTACCCCTAGAGAAGTGAAGATTTCTCAGCTTGGAATGGAATGGAATCTCAGAAATACGCAGATGCTTTATCCGGAAGGAGGTGCAAAGAATGTTGCAAGCACTGCCACCAGGAGGAGAAACTGCAGGTCACGGGAGCAGTCAACACTGTCAAGGTGGAGATACCGGATGACAGGACAGATGAAGCGCTCAGACAAGAGCAACTGACAATGCAGAAATTGGGACTATATTGAGAGCCAAAGAAAGGGAACTCGTCCGAAACGGAAGGATGTTTCAGACAAAAGAGTGGGACTGAAGACACTATGGGCGCAGTGGAACTCACTGAAAGTCATGAACGGGCTGTTGCGGAGAGCATGGGAAAGCCCGGATGGAAAGCAGGTGGTTATGCGTCTAGTGATTCCCAGGTGTCAAGTAGCGAAGGTGCCTCAGGAAGTGCACAATGGAACATCCGATGGACACTTCGGTATTAACAAGACCCTGAAGAAATACGAGAACGATTTCATTGGATAAAAAGTCGTCAGGATGTGGAGGCTTGGTGTCGCAAATGCAACATTTGTGCAGCCAGTAAGGGACCACAGACTGGAAGTAAGGGTGAAGGGTTCAACGCCGGAGCTCCTTTTAAGAGTTTGGCTAACGATATAGCGGAGCCATCACCAGCCAGTGACCGAATGAAGGCTCGATACGACCGGAAGGGTAATCCAAAAGGGTTCATCAAGATGAGAGAGCTGGTTTGGCTGTACAACCCACAGCGAAGGAAAGGAAAGTCACCGAATATATCTTGGGATGGACCATACACTGTTATTACCCGAATTAATGATGTCGTCTATCGAATTCAACGAAGCAAAAAGTCAAAGATGAAGATCGTGCATTTGGATAGACTGGCGAAATACATTGATGATACTGAATTGCCTGATCGGGACGATAAGGCTTAAGGAGGGGGCGGTGTTATACATTACACCCCCTATGATACGCCCATGACGTCCTGGAAATTTGTAGAAAAAGATAAGAGTTTTCTGGAGTGTGGTGGAAGAAGATTCTCGATTATATTCTAGGTAACTCTAGAGGCAATTTCAGAGTATATAAGGCGAGATTTCATGATGGGAAAGTGAAGTTTGGTAGCGAAAAAGTGAAGTTAAATATCAAGTAAACAAAGTTTAAAGGTTATTTTGGTTAATTAAGAAGTATTGTGTAATCAGTAAATTACTAAATAAACTGTTAGTGGTTACCCCTTGCTAAAATTATTTAAAACCCACGGATTCATACAGGGTGTTTCCTAGGGGCGGAAGCACGCAACAATAGATATAGAATGGCACTGCAAAAGTTCAAATGTGGTAAAATGATTGTTTTATATTTTAATAGTTTTAGTCCACGTGCTGATGTCCAAGCAAGCAGAAAAAATATTGTATTTGTTTGATTTTAATGGCAGTCCTGCGTTGGGAAAGCCATGTCTAAGCAAGCAAAAAAAATTATATGGGAATAATTCTGGTTTTTTGTGATTTTTCGTATTTGACCTTTTTGTCTGATTTGTGGTGAGTGAGTGAGATTGAATGGCTAGCAAATTTGTAGATTTTTGATTGAATCAAATGGGCATCTGCTAGCTCTTGTGCCTTTGAGATTTGGAGTCTGCTTGCATCTAGTAGATAGTTATCAGGTAGGCTCTGGTAGACTTTGTTGCACTTGTTTTATTATACAAATGAAACGCTTGATTTATAAAAAACGGACATATAAAACATGTTTATTAACAATTATTTACAGTGATTTGATTTAAAACGATATTTGATTACATTTATTTTAATATTTGTACACTTGAAACTTGATAAAACTCAACTATTTAGAAACTCAATCTTAGATACGCAAATTTGAAGTTGTAATGATTAAAAGTTTTGTTTACACACGAAATAGTTAGTTAATTTTGATTTAAGTATGGCCCGGAGAAGGAGACTGGTTTGCGAAGCGCAGAGAAGTTGAGTTGTTAACGCGATGAACGAATGTGGCTTACTACTTGTTTGTGAGTCGTCGCACTGATCTTTTATACTCGTTAGAAATTTCAGAGTGAGTTATCTTAAACGATTTATGTCTACTTGGAAACTGATTATGTTAATTTACATAATTAATTTGAAAGAGAGATTCGACTCCTCAGGTTGTGCGCGTGTGGATTTTATGCGGGCAGACAGCTGTTCGACCGCATGAGAATTCGTATTGACGGAAATGTATAGTGGGTTGCCGTGCGACGAATCTACACAGCCGCCTTGACAATTTATTTGAGCGGAGCGTGCATTTGTTGTACTTTCGAATTGAAATTTTTGTTTTTATAATAATTACTGACCGGCCTAGAAATTAATTCTGCTTTGTATTAAATAATGTTTCTATAACACTGAAGGCTTTTAGTTTTACAAGAATCGGTGAATTTCGTTGTACTTTCGAAAAAGTTTGAGAAATTACAATTTTGCTCCGCGTTTTTCAATTGTTTCTTAATTTGCATGCATTTAATTATTTATTTATTTATTCATTCATTTACCCAACAGTAAAACCAATTCAGGGCAAGACAATTAGTGCATGTATAATACAAAACAGAGATAAAAGAAGAGATAAATCAACAGGGAAAATAAATTATTAGTTAACAAAGATATTTAAACAGGATATCATTATATATATATAAATCCTTTATTTAGCCAAAAAGACTAATACATTTTGAATAAGTACATATAAATATAAAACAATATATATAAAAAAAGAAATCATTAGACACTCAAATACACACTAAAATATCACACTTAGCACTAATACACATACAATCAATATCTCAAAATTATCACATTTCATTTGATAGATTTGACTCATCCAACAAATACTTCTTAAGTCGACTTTTAAATATGCTTAATGTGGGACTGTTTCTAATGCCTACTGGTAGATCGTTATACTCATTTAACCCCTTATAGAATAAATTATTTTGTGTTGACTTTTTCCTATATGTTTGTAAATGAAAGTTTAGATTATTTCTAGTGTTGTAATTATGAATATCTGCATTATAAACTAATTTATTCTGCAGATATTCAGGGGTTAAGTTATTTTTAATCTTATATATAAACACCAGACTGAAAAATGTTATATAATTATTTATAGAAAGCCATCCTAATGTATTTAGCATAACTCTAATAGGTGTCAGTCTACAGCAACCTAAAATTATTCTCATGCTTCTGTTTTGTAGTTTTTGAAGCCTACTCATCTCATTTTTATTTAAGAGGTATAGAATTGAAGAACAGTAATTGAAATGGGGCAATATGCATGTATTATATATTGTAAGTTTGGTCCAGTGGCTTAAATAACCACTGCATCTACTTAAGAAGCTTATTTTTAAACCTATAGTCTTACATACATAATTAGTGTGATCTTTGAACGATAATTGCTTATCTATAATTACTCCCAGATATTTAATTTTTGGAACTCTCTCAATTTCATCTGCACCAATATGAATTATTTGCCTATTTACCAAATCTGCACCTGTTCCAATAAGCATCCATTTACTTTTTTGTGAATTAACTTTTAATGAGTTAGTACAACAGTACTTGTTAACTTTTTCCAAGGTGTTATTTATTATGGTGAAACAATCACTACTATTTGCACTGCTAACATAAATAAGGGTGTCGTCAGCAAATAAATGTATTTTACAATTTTCTATAATCTCCACTATATCGTTTATATAAACTAAAAATAATAGCGGCCCTAAGACACTACCTTGCGGTATTCCAGTGTTATTACTTATTTCAGAAGATATTATATTATTTAATTTTAATTTCTGTGATCTATTATCCAAATAATCAGTCAACCATAGTAATGCAGTTCCATCCATACCTATATTTTTTAATTTTATTAATAATCTTGCCCTATCTATCGTTTCAAACGCACGTTGCAAGTCTAGAAAAACTGCAAGTGTAACTTGATTTTTTTCTAAATTTAGTTTCCATTCATGCAACACACATTGTATAGCCGTCTCACAACTATGTTTGTTACGAAAACCAGACTGGAAACTTGTTAATACTTTATTTTTTTCCAAGAAAGCTACTAGTTGTTCGCATACTACTTTTTCAAGAATTTTTCCCATTGAGTTTATCAAGTTAATTGGCCGGAGATCACTAGCCTTTATTGAGTTTGGAATCTTTGGAACAGGTATAATGGTAGTGATCTTAATATCCATCGGGACTTTACCTACTGAAAGAGACAAGTTTATCATATTTAGCAGAGGAGTTGATAAATTTTCATAACAATTTTTAATCAATGTTATGCTCACATCATCAGGGCTGTTTTTGTTAGGTAGAGCAAAAATTAGAGTTTTCAATTCATCAGCAGTTAATAAAGAAAAGCTATGAAAGTTTTCATCGACTATCCCGCTCTTAAAAGGAAAATCTGAACCTAATGCAACAATTTTATTCCTAATATTCTCTATACTTCTGACATAATATTCATTTAACAAATTCGGAATTTCTGTTGGATCATTAATAATATCATTACTGTCAAATTCTATTTGAGAGACCATGTTATTTACATCTTTATCTTTGGGAATAAATCTTTTTAATATATTCCACATTTCACGAGGATTTCCCTTATTATCATCAATTTTTCTTTCGTAGTACTTTCTTTTTTCATTTTTTATTACTTTGACCGCATTATTTCTAGCCTGTTTATAACGACTCCAATTTTCATCATTTTTCAAAATTACAAAATCTTTATAACATTCGTCCCTAAATTGTGTAGCTTCCTTCACAACATCATTCCACCATTCCTGATAATAATACTTAATCTTCAGTTGTTTTTTTGGAGCTACCTCGTCATACACCTTTAGTATTGTACCCAACAAACGTTGATATACAATGTCTACATCTTTCACTCTGTAATCCCATGTCACCTTGGACAATTCATCATTCATTTTTTTATAATCAACGTTTCTACCCCTACTTACAAGGTACTGAGATTTTCTCCTATGATTATGTCGACTTAAAGTCAACATTATATTATAATGTGAACTAATTTGAGGTTCTTTCAAGACTTTAGCAGTCACCTCGGTATTTGTTAATACTAAATCAATTAATGACCCGCCAGTATTGTTTGGATGAGTAAACTCCCTTACAATGTTTTTAAAGCCAATTTCATTAACATAGTCTTTTAGTCTCTTACTATAAATATTAGTTTCGTCAGACCAGTTGATATTAAAGTCGCCTATAATAAAACTATTTACATTGTGGTCTACCATGTGTTCATCACACCATGTCTCAAAAAAATCTAAAAACGCAGCAGGACTACCTGCCGGTGACCTATAAAGACATACAATATTAAAAGTATTTTGTTGAAATTGAATTCGCAGAGATATTAACCAATACAACTTGTCCAATGAATATGTTTTAATATTAAATACTTTATAACAATTTTGACTATAAATTAAAGCTCCGCCTGTGTGACGACTTGTGCTATCTACCCTATAAACATTATATCCTGGGATCATAACTTCACTTTGACACACATCCTCTGTTAGGTGTGTTTCTGATAAACATATTACTGTAGGATTTTTATCAATAGCCATTTTGTAAATTTCGTCATAGTGTGCTGGTAAACTCTGTGAGTTAAGATATAACAAAAAACAACTATTATTTTTCTTTTGGGCTATCGCCCCTCTACCTCTGGGAAAATTAGGTTTAAAAAAAAAGAACTATTTTCATTAAAACCCTCTGATATATCCTCGTTATGTTCTTCCCTAACTACATTTACATTAAATTCTCTATCATTAATTATTGTAGCATCTATAAAAGTCAAATTACTAATTTTCTTTCCAAACTTAATTTCATTAATAATTTTTTCACTTATTTTCTTCCTGTTCACTAATTTCCCTTCAGAGTCCATGATATCTATTAACTTAACATTTCCCTCTGCATATCTGTCTAACTTTACCACATATTCAGAAAACCTACTATTAAATTTTCTTATAAAAGGTTTAGTTCTATTACGGAGGCCAAATTCAGGTATTGTAGTGAATAGGATATTGGTATGGGTACAAAATTTTACTTTGTTGTGTATTTTACTTACTCTAGGATACAAATTATTTTTAAAATTGTTTACGCCAGCAATTATTATTACATAGTCTTTTATTGTATACCCTTTTGAGAGTTCCCTTACTCCTTCTATAACATTCTCGAATTAATATTATCACAATATAGTAAAGATTTGAGATTAGAAACCTTTATATCACAGTTATTGCTTAGTTATAGTTTGGGCACATGGTATTAATTGGAGACTTTAACATCATATATGTTGAACACAGATTTAGTTGAAATGTAGTCGGATGTCTTGTAGATATTCTTGGTATGTTGAATTTTATTTCACTTAACAAGTTGGGGCAGTCAATATGGTAATGCATTAAGTTATATAAGAAAGTTAGAGAAGTATTAACCCTCATAGTACTAAGAGATAGTAAGCCAAATCTATCCAACAGAGAAATATGGTCTGCACCTTGAAGTGGATGTGTCCGATCCACTTTGTAGCCCAGAAACTTGACAAACTTACATTGAATCGATTCTACTCTATTTATGTAGCAGTGATAAATTGGATTCCAGATTAATGAGCCATACTCCAATTTAGATCGAACATAAGCGAAGTATGTTTTTAGGCAGTCAATGGTAATAAAATACTAAGAGTTACGTATGATAAGTCCCAGCATTCTCGATGCAGACTTACATGTTTGATCAATGTGTTTACAGAATGACAGTGATGAATCAAAGTATATGCCTAGGTCCTTAACCTCTGTGCATCTTATAAGAGCGTCACTATTCATTTGCGTAGATGTATAATAATGTCATACTTTTACGAGTGAAAGTTACTATTTTACATTTTGAGATATTTAAAATCAGTTTATTTCAGTTACACCATTGATTGATTATGTCTAAATTAAGTTGTAGGTGTCGACAATCATCTACAGTACATATCGAGGAATAAATTATCAAGTCATCAGCAAAGATTAGTCTGTTACAATCTAGTAATTTAAGCAAATCATGAAGAAATATAAGAAATAGTAAAGGGCCCGCATTGGACCCTTGTGGAACCCCAGATGTTGATATAAACACAACTGATTTAAAACCGTTATAATAAACATATTGCTCTCTGTCTAACTCCAGTAACATCAAGAGGTTTAAGCTAAAGCCGATTCTATCGAGTTTTCTTAATAGGATATAGTGATCTATTTGATCAAATGCTACCTAAATAATGTCAACTTGACCCCTCATGTCTAATATTTTAACAGTATATTCCCTAAAATTAGCCAAGTTACTTATAGTGCACCTTTTCCAGAGAGATAGGATATGGCGTATATTATTATATATAGTCTTGTATAATATGATCTCCAAAATTTGGCGAAGTTACAAATTATGGATATAGCACGATAGTTATTTACATCGTTTGGGTCGTCAGTTTTAGGAACAGGACACAGTTTAGTTTTTTTCCAGATAGTTGGAAAAGTGGATGTTTCTAATACTAAATTGAACAATATACAGAGAGGAAAAGCCAGAGCACCTATAGTCTTTTACCAGGAAACTTGGCACTCCGTCATTGCCAGCACTTAAGCGATCTTTCAGTTTTTTTGCCACCATGATAATGTCATTTTCAGAGATTTTCTTAAGGTTTATGTTTTGCATAGCATAAGATTCAATTACTGGAGTGTCTAAGGGGTGAGACTGCCTGAAGACACTAGAAAAACACTAACTATATCCTGAGGATCCTCGTAAGTTACATTCTGGAAATTCATTTTGCAATGAATTCTAGAATTATCCCATTAGGATAATTGAAAGCTTTGAGTGGTGACCATTCAATGGAGAGTAGGTGATCATATAACAGGAAAATTACTTTTCCCGAAATTATAATTTTTTCCAACATTCGCGGTGGGAAAATTTATATATTTAGGTTTAACCGTATACACAATAATATTTAGCGGAGGATGATGGATTCTGCTTTAACAATACCATTACTACTGGGAGAGACATTATATTTTATATTAGCCACTACAAGGTCGAGCAGTCTGTTATTTGCATTCAGAATCATATTATATTGCGTAAGATCTAGTACACTGTTATTGAATATGGTGCATTTACTATCAAATACCACAGGGTTATGATAGTTAGGAATGTTAAAATCTCCTACAATAACAATATTCATACTATACAAGTATTCATATGATGTTAATAATAGTTCAAAAAATAATTCAAATTCATTTAGTTGCATATTAGGGGGAATATAAACAACTAGTATAATTACTGATGAGTGTTTACAGTCAATTTTAAGACCTACAATCTCGATAGAGTGTATTAAATTAGTTATATATGATAAGTCTAGTCTGGAGCTTAAAAAGTTTGATCTAGCAGCCACTAAGAAACCCCCTCTCATCGTGAAATCTCAGAATCTTGAAAGTTACGATCACAACGATACACTACATACTCATTTTTGAACAATTCAAATGAAGAGAGACATTCTCATTAAGCCATGTTTCAATTAAACCAATCACATCGTATTCACACTAAGAAATTGCTGTAAAGAACATATCAATCTTGGTATTAAGTCCTCTAACGTTTTGATAATATAGGCTAATAGTGTCTAATTTAGTGAATAAGTGTGTAGGTAATTCATTGGTTTGACTACTTATGGCGTTTTTGTCAGTGGCGTCTGGATCGAAAAAACTCGAATTTGTAGATTAAATCTTCAGGCCACAGTTCAGGATTAAGTAACTCCTCTTCAAGACTCTTCTGTATTCACCAGATCTCACGAACAGTTTCTTGACAACGAACATTTCATTTTAAAAGTTCTCTTGTAGATATTTCTGCATGTCATTTGCTGACACATCACGTGATACCTTACCAACAAATATAGCTGTTTTCTGAGGGACAATAGCACCAGACATTTTTGAGGTATTTGACTTTTTCGTTCCTATGATACCTTTCTATGGCTTGTTAGTTTTCAGCCTAGTCTGATCATTAAGAGTTTCCGAGGGTTTAGGATTTACATTTGCATTCAGACGGGAATTGGTTTTTCATTGTGTTCGAGGCGGATTAGAGGTTGTGGGAACTAACGTGATTTTTGGTGCTTCAAGAGTATTGGGCAAATAAGCACGGATATCTCTAAGCAAATTTCATAAGTCTGTAAATTCCTTTTCAACATTATCAACTTGTATGTTTAAGTCATTTATTGGTATGATATTTGATTTAATATGTTCCTTCTCCTTTAGATCCTTTTCATTGGTTTGATTACTGACAGCTGTTGGTAGAGGTTTTTCTGTCAGGAATTTTACTACTTCTACGTTAGATTCTTTAATGTTGGTGATAAATGTTGCTAGATTTTTGAACATTTCTGTAGAATATGTTTCAATTTGTTTATTAACCATACTAGAAATCTCAATTTTTAAGTCAGCTATTGATGTCGGAATTAATTTGCAGTCTGCACACTAGTAATATTGATCGTTTTTTGAGAGTTACAGCTCTCAGTTCGGTGGAAGTTAATTTTGAACATTGTTGACACATACCTTTGCTGCATATATCACACACAGCAAGGGGATCTTTATCAGTATAAAATGTTTCGTTACATTTATTACAGTTTGAATTAGTCATTTTGTTCAATATTGGTGGTTAACAAGCAATGCCACTCCTGTGGTTACTTATTCTTTTAGTCCTAATCTGATCGGTAAAGTAATGTGTTGATAATAATTTAGTAGAACGTTTGTTGTTCCTTTTCTTTTACTTTCTTAGAAGAGATAAGTTTTTTTTTTCTTTTTTTTTTAGTTGATTGGAATACTGCAATAACTGCATATAGTACTCAGATATTTATTCACAGCTCACTTATATGCAGCTGCATTTATAATACATGAAAAGTTTATAGTTTTATGAACAGTTTTTAACACAGGGTATTAGTTTAATAGTTCACTTTAGCAATATAAAAACACTTCATTTGAATAGAGCACAATAAACACACACATTTATATCTATCACTTGACTTAAGGTAAATTGATTAATATACGTGAGTTTCGGAATACTAGAATCTGTTTCTAAAATTTATTTATTTTATTAAAGGAGCTTAGCGTGGCTCGAATAGACGATAAGTAACATTCGGGTACTTTCGAATAAATTTGGAATTTTGTAAAAATTTAAATTTTGCATTCACGGTTTTTTACAGATTTTAGTTCTTAATAGAATTTTAATAAAAATGATAGATATTTTTTTTTGAATCACGCTTATGCTATCGTTTTGTTAATTTTGTTAACATCTTTTTGTGAAAATTTAGCCCATTTTGAGTTAAAAATTAAACATACTAAGACACTGACATGCCTTAATCTACCTAATAAGTTTACCTTTTTAGCAATTTTGTTGGTGATATACGAAGTGTGATTCGAAAGTGATAAATTTTTATCAACGAGAATAACTAAATGCTACGTGTTCTATCTGCTTTTCATTTATATACAGTGTAAGTCAAAGTCTGCACCATATGGAAAACTTTTTTCTTCAATTGTTTTTTTAAACAGGTTTCAGCGTGATTAATAACCACAAAATTGCCAAAACTATTTGTCATGTCACAACTACTATGACCTCCAAAATATCATTAGAAATTTTAAAATGGCCTGAAATGCCCTTATTTATCAAAATATGGAAAAGTACCATAAGGAACATTTGTTCGTAATTACATTAAGAATCTGAATGTGAAGTTTGGTTTGAAAATTTTAATGTTTTAGTTTTTTAATTTTTTTCCAAAAATATGTAGGAATATTTAATTTTTTTTAAATAGTTTGTTTACAGTTGAGTTAATTTGAAATATTGACATTACTCCGAACAAAAAATAAGAATACCTTTTTTGATTTGAAAATCCGTTTTACAGATAAAATTAGTTTTGGTTCAAAAAATTGCATTTTTGACGGCCACTATCTCAAACACCTTTGAACCCACTACGATGCAATCTTGTACAAAGGGGTTTCTAAAGGTGCTGATTAAGAATATCTTACCAAGTTTTCGAAAAAAAAAATCGCTAATAGTTTTTTTTTGAAAAATCGACTTTTCAAACTCCCTTAATATCGCACGCGACCGACCGTAATTACCATGTTCAAAGAATCGCCTTTTCTTACCGCCAAAGTTTGAAGTTAATCAAGCATCAATTAGCAGGTGTATAAGCGATCTTAAGTGGGTCACACTGTATGAATATGTGGTCATTGCTGTTTCTTCATTAACAAAATTGGACACAAACAGTGCATATGTAAAAGACCATATGTTTTTAGCCGAGATATTGGACGTGTTCTTTCCAATTTAGCTGAGAATCTATTTCAATACCTAGGAATTTTATATGGTCACAAGTTGTAAGACTATGGTTGTTATGAGTTATTGTGAATGGATTTTATTTTCTTAAACTAAATTTGGTGAGTTCTTTCAATGTTGTTTTTTAGGTTGTTCCATGTATACCAATCTTCTGTTTTTTCGACTGTAGTGATAATTTCTCTTTTTAATTCTTCTTCAGATTTTGTACTTATTATGAGTAGTGATGGGCGATATATCGCGAACTGTGATTTAATCACTGATATTAAAAAATCACAAGTAACGACTGTGAATAAAGTTGGAAGAAAAGCGTGACGTGATCACGACTTTCCATATATCAATATATTTTTGACGATATAAATATCTTGTTTGCAACCTTATGTATAACACGTAAAGCAAACGATTCCGTGACTTAACGATATTAGCCAGGTACGCGTTTCACAAGATAGACTGGATCTTGCGCGTCTCATACTATATAGATATTTATGTGCTTATCTTTTTATATCTTTTATTCACTGGCAATTAAAGGCAGGGTCGTGGCGGAACATTTCTGTTACAAGAACACCTAATAAAACCATGCGTTAAAATATTTTTTTGATTAAATATACTAGCAATTTTATTGCAAATATTGAACATCCACGTCTCGACATGGCATATAATAAAAATATGGAATTCGACAGTTTTGTATTCTTTTTGATTTTTAAAATTGTGAAATGCTTATATAGCTTCAAAACATGTTTTAGATAATTGTGTTTTTGTTGGAGAGAAATAACCACAACTTCTACATCGAAAACACATATCGACTATAACCATATATAGTAGAAATCATCTTTTCTCAAAGGGTTTGCAATTTTATAATCAACTGCGAAGATGAGTATCCTATAGGTATATATAGAATGTGCAACAATTAATAAAAAAGTACAGTAAGTTGGCAAAGAGTATAATGGTTATAGCACCTTGCATGTATACGTTAGAAGTGCTGCCTTATGCCGTTGACCAAAATTGTAAGAAAGAAGTAAGGTAACAAATTTTTGATAAATATTTGAATGGGGAGAAATACTTGGACTTTATTAAATAATAACAAATAAGAATAACTATATAAATAAACATTATATTCATTATTTAATTTGTACATTTTTATTAAAATCCGAGGCTTATATTAAAAAGGTTGCAGCACTATTATAAACAATAAACCAGCAAAAATTAAAATCTCTGATTGATAACAACTATCAACCTAAAACCTAAATACCTAGGTATATAGTTTATTGATGCTTCCGAAATGTTTACATATTTGTATAACTTTACAAAAATATGCTATAAATATTATACGTATTATATATCTACGGCTGCACAGATTAGCAAAGTAGCGAATTCACCAATTCACCAAAATTAACAATTTTACCTATTCGCCGTATTATGAAAAGTCGTGATCACATCACGTTTTATATTCACTGATATCAAAAATTCACAGTCACGATTCACGTTGTGATTGAAAAATCACGATATCGCCCAACACTAATTATGAGTGAGTTGTCATCAGCAAATAGATTTAATAAGTGATTTACGATGCCTGGTAGATTGTTTCTAGAATCTACCCGATGCCGGGTAAGTCATTTGTATATGAGAGAAATAATATTAGATCTAAAATTGAGCCTTGTGGTACTCCCTTTTCTGTTGACTTCCAATTTGAATAAACCTCCTTTCCTTCGTCTATTACCACAACACATTGTTTTCTATTTTTAAGATAAGATTTGAGGATCTCATGAACATTTCTCTGGAAACCCATTATTTCAAGTTTCTCTAATAATACTGCATGGTCAACATGATTTTTGACAGGTCCATAAATACCGAAACAACTTTCTCTCTTGAGCCCACTGCATCCAATATTTCACATATGGCAATATGTATTGCTCTTACAGTTGATCTGCCTTTAATGTACTCATTGTACATATTCGTTATTATTGTTATGCATTACACCCCCTAGAAAGTAGAGACTGATACGCCCATGACTAATAGTGACTGTCCTGGAAATTTGTAGAAAGAGATAGAGTTTTCCAGAGTGTGGTGGGAGAAGATTCTCAATTGTGTTCTAGATGACTCTAGAGGCAATTTCAGAGTATACAGGGTGTCCCAATAAAAACTCCCAGGCCGGATATATCCTAAACGAATAGAGATACTTTAATTCTGTAAAAGCCTATTTGTAGAGCATAAAGAGAACTTCATTTTTGAATATAATTGTTTTTTAAATATATCAGTATATAGATAGCGCTGTGCTCTAAAGAAATATTTCGATGGGAAAAACTGTGAAATAGGATTTATGTGAAAGAAAATGCAGATGCAGATCTAAGCAGATTATGTTCTAAAAAAAAATACCATAAAACTAACGGTTTTCGAGATATTTGGGTCCAAATGTTGGCATTTGTCAATATTATCAGAATCAGAATCAGAATATGCTTTATTGTCATAAAAAATACAAAAAATTTCTGTTGACAAAGCCAAACTTAAATACTAATAAAAGTTACAGACATTAAGAGTAAAGAAAAACAAAAAACAACAAACAGGATTACATTTACATTAGATAATTGTAATCTCTTCAACATTTCAGTTCTTTAAGTGGGACAATCTGCATTTAATTTACAAATTTTAGAAGAAAATATTTAAAGAATTTTTCATATAATAGGGTCGTTGATCATTTTTTAAAAATTTTATATTCAAGTAATTTATAAAATTTTATTTGACCCATATTTTTTAATTTTACATTGCAAATTCATTTTAATAGTGAAATTAATTATTTAAGTCACGAAATTTTGAATTAGCGCCTATGGTGACGTCAGATGTGAGGGTATGCGCAGTTAACAAATAGAGGAATAATCGACGAGCGTCGTACGTTTACTGTTACAGCACAGAGTAGTGTGGTTGTAGTATCGACGTGAGTCATTGTCATATTAATTGTCTTCAAACTATTATTGTTCTTGTTATTAGGATTTACCTTGATTAAAATATGAAGTACACTGTAAGCTAAAGTAAGTATTTAAATGATTTTCTATTAATAATATACTGTTGCAGATATGTTTTAAAATAGAAAATAAAATTTAAAATTTTTAGGTTATAATTTACTGAAAAATCAACACAATGTAAACAACAAATACGCAACAAATCTACCGAGCATTACCGCCAACATGATAGAGAAAACATGAAAATCTCTAAAATTGAATTCTCATTACAGACGTCATCATTTACTGCCTTGTTATTTTGAAAACCAATTTTTTCTTGCATGTGATTATTAGGACTTTCTTTAATATGATATATGAAATATATATTTAGTATATTTTTTGATGGTATAATAATATTTTATAAATTTTGTTGAAGGAAACGACTCTATTGCTTTGTTATTAGGTTAGATTATAATTAAAAATATTTGCTATCTAGTGAGTATAATAACCCTTATACTTATAAATTAAATACATCCAGTAGAAGTATGTTTTAGTTAAGGAAAAGTATTGTGTCTTATCGACCTTTCCTTACCACCAACGTTTGAAGTTACTTAAGATTCAATTAACAGGTGTATAGGGGTGTTGCGATCTTAAGTGGGTCACACTGTATGAATATGTGGTCAATGCTGTTTCTTCATTAACAGAATTGGACACAATGTGCAGCGCATATGTAAAAGAGCATATTTTTCTAGCAAGATATTGGACGGTTCTTCCAATGAGCAACATGCGTGAATTTTAGAAATGCAACAATTTATTATTTTTTCGTTATATATGTTATATAAGTTGAGAAAGTAATAAAGAAAAGGTATAAAAAAAATGTGTAGCCTAAATAAACGACTTTGAAATTCAAAATTTTATGGGAACATATCCACGTGACTGAAAACACCACGCTATTGGTCTGACGTCATTCGGCATAATGTCTAATGGTCGTCTATCTGCCAGGGGGTTAAATCGTAAATTGTTTTGTGTTTTGTAAATGTGTATTGATATTTTCATAAAAGAAATCATTCATTTATTTATTTATTTTAATTATTAAGTGGTAAAAATGACGGACAGTGGGTTTTTACGGGACCAGAGTGACAATTTGCCCGTTGTTGATGTGTTTATGATGATAAACTTTTTCGCTACTAATACTGATTTTATTAGTGCAGAAATTGGAGGTACTAAAGCAATAAGGTATGTGTCATTCATTATTCTAAACATTAATTCAATTGTGCCCATTTTTATCCTTTTACTGTAGTTAAATATAACAAATTATTTATGTACCTAACCTCAAAATAGGTAAACAGGGCAATGTTTTAATGTTATATTAATTAATATTTTTCATCTTAGAATGCTCCACTTTTTTATATAATAAATACCTCCCGTCACTTACTAAGTACGTACTTTTAGGTAGGTAGGTACATTAATAGTAAAAATAACTGTTGACATACATATAGGTATATATAAATATATAACTGGATAATATGTAGAACGTCGAGAAGTTACATTATTCCCACCGTTCTTATACATTTATACATTTTAATTCAAGGTTCCTATTAACAGAAATTAGTAAACTTTTGTATTCCTATAAATAGGAAAGTGACCAAATTCACCATGATATGTAAACAAATTATCACAATAATATTAGGGTTAGGTACATATTTTCATAATATTATTATAAAATAATTAGTTTTAATGTGTAAATTTACATCAAAATGATCCTAGCAATATAATCTTGAGGATGACGATAATTCTGCATTTCGGTCGTCTCGTGTCATAGGTCTGCACCATTTCGTCCTAACTTTATCGCGTCTAGGCACATTAAAAAATAACTTTTCTGGAGTTTTTATTGTAGTATTTGTACATTTGGGCACAATACAATATTTATAGCTACTTTTCTTTGTATTTTCCATAACACAACATACATAATGTGTACACATTCGCAATCACAATACGTTTTCCGTCGGTGCGATGTGCCCGATGACGTCACACACAAGTAGCGCGGAAACTTCTCCATTTAAACGCAGTTAAATTGACAGCCGCAGTAAATAATTTTTTAAACCTTTAATTAGAACATAAAACAAAAATAAAATACTGGAAAAATAATGGTTTTTAGTGATCTATTCATCTGTGATCTTTAAAAAAATTATGCATTTTGCTCATTTAGCTGAAAATATATTTCAATACCTAGGAACTTTGTATGGTCACAAGTTGTAAGAATATGGTTGTTATGAGCTATTGTGAATGGATCTTCTTTTCTTAAACTAAATTTCATAAGGCGAGTTTTTTTCAATGTTGTATTTTAGGTTATTCCATGTATATCAATTTTCTATTTTCTCGACTGTAGTAATAATTTCTCTTTTTAATTCTTCTTCAGATTTTGTACTTATTATCAGCGAGTTGTCATCTGCAACTAGATTTAATAAGTGATTTACGATGCCTGGTAGATTGTTTCTACAATCTACCCAGTGCCGGGTAAGTCATTTGTGTATGAGAGAAATAATATTAGATCTAAAATTGAGCCTTGTGGTACTCCATTTTCAGTTGCCTTCCAATTTGAATAAACCTCCTTTCCTTCGTCTATTGCCATAACACATTGTTTTCGATTTTTGAGATAAGATTTCAGGATCTCATGAACATTTATCCGGAAACCCATTATTTCAAGTTTCTCTAATAATATTGCATGGTCAAGCCTTTGACAGGTCCATAAATATGGAAACAACTTTCTCTTTTGAGCTCACTGTATCCAGTATTTCACAAATGGCAATATATACTGCTCTTACAGTTGACCTGCCTTTAATGTACTTATTCTACATATTTGTTATTATTGTTATGCATTACACCCCTTAGAAAGTAGAGACTGATACGCCCATGATTAATAGTGACTGTCTTGGAAATTTGTAGAAAGAGATAGTTTTCCAGAGTGTGGTTAGACTAGATTCTCGATTGTGTTCTAGATGACCTAGAGGCAATTTCAGAGTATATAAGGCGAGTATCCCGGCGGAAGAAGTGGAAAAGTGCAAAGTGAGGTTAGAAATCGGAAGTAAATACTGAGTGTAAAATTGAAGTAATAAACAGAAAGTGTTGTTAAAGATTGTTTTAGTCCAGTAGAAGTATATTTTGTTAAGGATAAGTATTGTGTAGTTCTGAGAAGTTACTAAATATAGTGTTAGTGTTTGTTAAAATTATATAGAACCTATGGATTTTTACAGGGTGTCTCCTAGGGGTGGAAATATGCGACAATTTGGTGTCAGAAGTGGAATTTTAACAAGAGGATTTTTCGGAAGTGTTCGCGAAGGTTTGGACAGTGTATTCTCGGGAAATAGTGCTGGACATTGTTCGAGGGTTATTTTCGAACAGAAAAATAGTGTTAAGTTCATTTTTTCAGACTTTGCAGAACATTTTATTAGGACTTAGTGGTAGTAATGAAAAACCTTGAACTAAGAAGAGATTAAAGACTCTGAACAAGACTATTTTTCGTGTTGTTAAGTGCATTTTCGTGAACTTTCTAGGACTTTTCTATTTGGACAGTAGTTGGATAGTGACAAAGACTTTTCGTGCTGTTTCGCGATTTTTCTGGACAGTTCCATATATGATATTGACGTGATTGTTAAACTTTGTTGCTTTTAGTGTAATTACAAGCTGGTAACGACCAGAAGTATGGCACTCGACAAACAAATACAGGACTTATTTGTACAAATGCAAAAAATGATGATGGACCAAAAAAAGAAACGCCAGGAAGAGAAAGAGGAACGAGAAAGAAAATGACGAGAGAAAGAACAAAAACGTCAAGAGGAAAAGCAAGAAGAGAAACGACGTCAACAGGAAAAGCAAGAGCAAGAGAAACGGCGTCAATAAGAAGAGAAGCGACAAGAAGAATTGAGAAATATCATGGAAGACCTTAAAATAAAGCATCAAGAAGAAAGAGATGAGTTAAAAAAGCTATAGAGACACAACAGAATGCCTTATTTACAGCCATCGAA
This sequence comes from Stenurella melanura, assembly GCA_963583905.1. Taxonomy (NCBI): domain Eukaryota; kingdom Metazoa; phylum Arthropoda; class Insecta; order Coleoptera; family Cerambycidae; genus Stenurella; species Stenurella melanura. The sequence continues at coordinate 63,325,386 of OY757318.1, forward strand.
GAACTCAAAAATAAGATCGAGGTAAAAATGGACAAGGTCGATGAGGAAGTAAGTGGAGTCCAAGAAGAAGTAAGCAAAGTAAAAGGAGAAGTCAGTGAAATGAAAGAAAAAGTAAACAAGTTGGAAGAAGAAGTCAAAGGAGAAATAGACCGACTTAAATGACAGTTGAGGGACATCAAAGTTCCGGGACAACGTACAAGAGATAGTTTGAGGCAGCCGCATGTGCGAACAACTGGGATGATGAAGAGAAGGCCATGGATGTAGTCCTGATTTACGAGGCCAAGCATCGGAGTTGCTCCAGACAATTCCAGTAGAGCAACAAAAGAACTTTAGGGTTTTAGAAGCTGCCTTAGCTCTATGATATGGCGATCAACACCTTGCCCAGCTGAAATTGCGGGTACAAAAAGCTGGAGAGAGTCAGCAAGAATTTGAAGCTGCGACGGAAAGACTGGTACACTTGGCGAATCCCAATGCGCCAAAAGAATTCAAAGAGCAATTGGCAGTGGGGGCATTCCTAGATGGGATAAGGGATGAGATGAAGCGAGTCCTCAGGCTATCCCGATATAATAGTAGCAGCAAAGCCTTGGTGCGTGCACTAGAAGTAGAAACTGCATATAGGGATACTCCAAGGTCGAGAGTGACAGCAGTGACTCTCGAAGAATCTAAGCCAGAAAAGGAGAACCAAAGCCCTACGTTGACCAAGATGGAGAAAATAATTACTCAAATACTGGCTAAATTGCGGTCCATGGAGAGGCCAACTTGGAACTGCAGGTTGGACGGTAGAGATTTAATTACAAGGTCATTGTGGCTGACATTACAGATGTTTTCAATTTGGGACTGGACATCATGGAAGAGCAGAAGGTTTATTGTTGACGTAGGGGAGCGAGTCTTAAAAATTTGAAATGAGGAATTTATTCTGGCAACCGCAGAAGATCAATTCCATAAAGCAAGGCTATTGACAACATGGACAATTAAGATTCCTGCTCATTCAGAACAGATAATCGATACTGCCTTGGAAGGAAATTCTGACCTTGCTGAGTTCCCAGTTAAGAGTATTTATCTGAGGATGAACGAAGAGAGGCATTAAGTTCCTGAAAAAGGAAAGTACAATATTTGCCAAGAATACAGAGGCCCTTACAAAAACAGATTTAGTCCAGCATCGGATAAATACTGGTGACTCACCCGCTATTCGACAACAATCTAGGAGACTTCCGCTAGCGAAACAAGAAGAGGCCTCGGCAATAAAAGATAAGGTGCTACAAGGTGGAGTCATTGAGGAGTCAACGAGTCCCTGGCCTTCGCCGCGATTGGCCAAGAAGGATGGAACGTTAAGATTTTGTGTTGATTACCGAAAACTGAACGATGTCACAAAGAAAGACAGTTATCCATTACCCCGGATTGATGTCACGTTAAGCACGTTAGCAGGCTCACGATGGTTTTCTACGTTAGATCTAAGGAGCGAATACTGGCAAGTGGGGTTTCATCCCGATGATAAGGAAAAGACAGCGTTCTCAGCAGGCAGTAGTCTTTACCAATTTACTGTGATGCCTTTTGGATTTTGCAATGCCCCAGCCACGTTTGAAAGATTGATGGAATTCGCACTGCGAGGGATAACCTGGAAGACGTGCCTGGTTTACCTTGACGACTTGCTTGTGATGGGACGAGACTTTACAGAATACTTGAAAAATCTTGAAGAAGTATTTGGCAGACAGGAACGTGTACCCAAAGTTGAATCCAAAGAAGTGTCTACTATTTCAGAAAGAAGTCAAGTTCCTTGGTCACTTTGTGTCTTCGGAGGGAATACAAACAGACCTCGATAAAATTTCTGCCGTACGAGATTGGCCAAGACCATCAAACATTCATGAAGTAAGAAGCTTCCTTGGCTTCTGCACTTATTATAGACGCTTTGTGGAAGGGTTTGCAGAAATTGCGAAGCCATTACACCGGCTGGCAGAGGAAAAAATTGAGTACCAGTGGACACCCGAGTATGAAACGGCATGGAGAAAATTGAAAGCAGCTCTATGCACTGGTCCTGTGTTAGCATACCCACAACGGAATGGACTTTTTATTTTAGATACGGATGCCTACAATTTTTTGGTTGGTTGCGTGCTGTCCCAAATTCAGAATGGAGAGGAAAGAATGATCGAGTACTTCAGCAAGGTGCTCTCCAAACCAGAACGAAACTATTGTGTAACCAGGAAAGAGTTATTGGCCATCGTCAAATCAGTGGACCATGTTCATAAGTATCTCTGTGGACGACATTTCAAAGTTCGGACTGACCATACTGCGTTGAAATGGCTGTTGCAGTTGAAAACACCAGAGGTCAACTGGCTCATTGTATAGAACGGCTGCAAGAGTACGACTTCAAAATTAAACATCGACCTGGAAGAACTCATATGAACGCAGATGCTTTATCTAGAGGACGATGCAAGGACGACTGCAAGCATTGCTGCCAAGTGAAGAAACAGCAGGGCATGGGAGCGGTCAACACTATTAAGATAGAGGTTTTCGATGATTGGACAACTGAAGCCCTGAGACGAGAACAAATTGAACGATACAGATATTGGGGCTATATTGAGAACAAAGGAAAGAGGAGTTCGACCAAAGTGGTAGGATGTTTCGAACAAAGCAGTTGGATTGAATGCTTTGTGGGCACAGTGGGATTCACTTAGAGTTATGAACGGGCTGTTAAAGAGAGCATGGGAAAGCCCAGATGGGAAGCAAGTTGTTATGCATCTAGTGATTCCCAGGTGTCGAGTACTGAAAGTACTTCAGGAAGTGCGTAATGGAGCATCCGATGGATACTTCGGCATTAACAAGACCCTGAATAAAGTATGTGAACGATTTTACTGGGTAAATAGTCATCAAGATGTTGAAGCTGTTGAAGTTTGGTGTCATAATTGTGCAGCCAGTAAGGGACCACAGACTAGAAGTAGGAGTGCAATGACGCCTCAGCTCCTTTTGTGAGGATTGTGATTGATATAGCCGGACCATTCCCAGTAACCAACGATGGTAACAAGTACATACTGGTTGCCATGGACTATTTTAGTAAGTGGCCGGAAGCATATGCGATTCCGAACCAGGAAGCGGCCAAAGTCTTGGTAGATAACTTGGTATGTCGGTTTGGTGTATCCCTGGAGCTGCATTCAGATTAAGGGAGAAACTTTGAGTCAGGCGTATTTTAGCAAATCTGCAAGTTATTGGGAATACACAAAACACGGAGAACAGCCCTTCACCCACAATCTGATAGAATGGTGGAGCGACATAACAAGACCATGAAAGGACACCTCTCTAAAGTCGTCCATAAGAATCAACGGGACTGGAATCTTGACATACCGTTTTTCCTCATGGCATACAGAGCTGTTATCAACGAGTTTACAAAACAAACACCGGCCCGTGTAGTATTTGGACATGAGATCAGACTGCCATGTGATTTGATGTTTGGAACACCAGGTGGAGAACGGCTTCCTGTGAACAACTATGTGGATAAAATGAGTGAACAGCTAAGAAATGTTTATGAGCTGGTTAGAGACCAAATCACCTTAGCCAGAGACTGGATGAAGGCTTGATATGACCTTAAGGGTAGTTCAGAAGGGTTCAAGGCGGCAGTTCCTGGTTTGTCTGTACAACCCACAGCGAAAGAAAGGAAGGTCCCCGAAACTTCAATCAGCTTGGGCTGGACCGTATACTGTTTTTACCCGAAGTGGAAAAGTGCGAAGTGAGGTTAGAAATCAGAAGTAAATACAAAGTGTAAATTTGAAGTAATAAACAGAAAGTGTTGTTAAAGATTGTTTTAGTCCAGTAGAAGTATATTTTAGTTAAGGAAAAGTATCGTGTAGTTCTGAGAAGCTATTAAATAAAGTGTTAGGGGTTACCCCTTGTTAAAATTATTTAGAAACTACGGATTTTTGCAGGGCTGGAAATACGCGAACTTATTTAATTTAATTCTGTAAAACTGATTATTCTTTTTTGAAAATTTTGGCTACAATTTATATAAGAGCTATGGGTCTGTAATTACAGATTTCTTTCTTGTTACCTTTTTTATACATTGGTTTAATTACAGTTTTATTTAATTCATAAGGGAATATTCCTTTTTGAAAGTGGTTGTGAAAGTTCTTCAGCACAGCATTTAACAAGTTTTGTTGGTATTTCATCAGCTTCAACAGCAGCCATGTCTTTTTAATGTGTGTATTATATTAAATATCTCTGTGGGTGTCTCTTCATATAAAAACAGTACGGTCATTTTGATAAACATGATCAAAAGATTTTTGAGCATAGATGTTGATACTGTCACATCCCGTATAAACAAGCGATATAGGTTTCCGTGGACTATATAGATTAGTATTTAATCTATAAAGATTTCTCGATAAAGATTTGAACTATATAGCATATTTATAGTACAACTAAATATTTCCTCTACAGATATATTCTCTATGTAATCTGTACAGAGAATATAAAGCATTATCTGTATACATTTTTCATGTATAGAATATATGATTTGCATTTATAGCAAATATAAAGTATCGTTATATTATCGATAACTCATTAATATAGGTCCTGTAAAGTTCTCTGATAAAAAACACTGCTATTATGGAAAATGTTACAACTTTATTAGGTCTATATGTCATCTATAGACATTCTATACTAAATAGGTATTAAGTCTTTACGCAATCGATACTGATATTTCCTCATTTATCACACATCTTGAGTAATATTAAATTATAGATGTCATCAACCAACTGTGAAAGTAAAATTACCTCAAAATCTTTGTATGTTTACAATGTAATTTTGATGTGCCTCTATTGTTATTTGGACATAATCGAGTATATAACAATCTTTTAACAACTTTAAGAAGGTAAGTACTTCTCTACATATGTTCCTAAAATAAACAAAGTATTTTTTTATTATACATGGAAAAGTCTTGGCGCTTACAAGCAGGCAGCAAGATAACTGAAAAAAAATGTGTAAAACTATTTGTATATGATGAAATTTCAATCATTTATTTACATTGTTTTCAGTTGCAGGTGATACACTTCAGCGTCTGCACAAAAAATGATTGTCTCATAGATGAGTGAAAAAGAAACTGTTAGTGCACACTGTGACTGTGTTGCTGAATTTGGAGAAGTTTGTACACATGTTAGAAAAAAGGTGGAGGCAAAAAACTTTTTTCAATTATTTATACTACCTGAAGCGCTTGGAAAATATACCTAATTAAAAATGTGCCTGCATGACGATCAAACTTTGAATAACGACGAAGATGACTGGGAATATTTTAGTGACATTAATGTGTATGAAGACGTAGTAATTGCAGGCTAAGAAGAAGTTGCACAAAGTACATATTATAGGTACACAGTTGTAAAAAGTGTAAATATTTTTGTACAATCGAGCGTTAGTAAATTTATAATACAAAGTGAAAATGTATTAAGTTGGCTCGGCCCAAGCAAAGCAATATTATATTGTGTTTGTCATAGAGATGATTGCTTGTGAATCACAAGACTGTGGTATCATTTAAAACATGTTAGTATTTAAACATATTTTTCATATCATTAAAATTGTTTTTTTTTTAAGTTTTGAGAATTTTTAAATACATTTAAGACAATTTTTTAGTAGAGATTTTATGGAGAAATTGTAAGCTATACTGCAAAATATATTGCTTAATAGAATTAATATATTCTGAGCATTACTATAATTCAGTATATTTATTTTCGGTAAACGTTGATATAAAAAGATAGTAAAACTAAGTTTTTACATGATCGATGGTGAAACTCCTGTAAATAAAATTTTATTTGTAGTTTTTAATTGATGTTAAGGATATTTTATTTGACGTATAAACTAAAATAGAAAAAATAAATCCGAAAATACATTATTTTCCTGTTTCAAACAAAAATATGTTTTTTTAATACATTTTGAAAATATCTTTTGTATGCTAGGTAACAATAATACTATTTTAAATAGAAAAAAAGTATATTATACATTAATAGGTTCACATAATATGTAACAAATATTCTATTTGGCACAGTAAATTATAAATTTCTTTATTAACATTCGGTCACACAAACTGTAAATTCTTAACTCTGTGATTCTTCAATGTCCATATAACATGATTGAAACTTTTCTCCATCTGTAATCATAGATTAATTATTATACCTTATAAAAAATTTCCCTTTAAACCCTAAAATTAAAAATAACATTTTCCATGTCGCATACAAATTTCATTTTAAAACTCCTGCGCTGTGATCTTTCAAATCTTTGTCTGTCATTTGGTACCCTTTCAGCTCATCTTTTTCCTCTTCGAAATCTTCCTGACCATTTTGCAATTGAGTTACTGCTTAAATTAATTAATAATATATGATATTGGCAATTATTTTACCGGAATAATCTAATCCCTTGATCTCTGGCTGCATACTTGTTCACTGAAGAAAGCAGTGAACAAGACTGGGAAGAACACGTAGTCATGGACAACGGAAATTTTCAAGCAAAACGGGAACCAGCCACGCAGAGAGGACAAAACAACAAATAACAGTATTACATTAGAATATTCAGTGTATAAAAAATAAGACGGGTGATATTAATTTATTTTTAGAGACAAGTTATGGCAGTAGTGTAAGTGTTTTAGCATTCAGTGAACACTGGTTAACGTCAGGAGAGGTAAAGTTCTTAAAAATACGCATAGCATCTTGCTTCACCAGAAAGAATACTATGGTGGCTCATGTATCTTTGTGAATAACAATACCGAATTTATAGAAATTGAACATCTAAAACAAAAAAGTAGAGAATTAAAAAAAGAAAAAGTTATAATCGTAAACATATATAGATCACCACTGGGAGATACAAAGGAATTCTTTAATATCCTAGATAAAATTCTAGAAGATGTTTCGAAGAACAGAACACACACAATAATAATAAGTGGAGACTTCAACATAAACTTTTTGAACAAGGACATGAAATATTTTGTAGATATCATAACATCCTATTATTTAAAAATAACTATCGAGAAACCTACAAAAATCACAGAGAAGAGCAAAACACTGATAGACAACATATTAATAAATAAACCAAACTTTTCAAGTAAAGTTGTAATATCATCACTCTCCGATCATCTAGCACAAGAGATAAAAATTGACATAGAAGCAAGTGAAAAAAGAACCTTTATTAAACGAGAAACTTCTCACACAAAAATATATCATTAATTGAAGAGAATTTAAATAAAGTCAACTGGAAAGAGAAACTAGCAGATGATGATGTGAACATGTCAAATGGCATTTGAATGTACAATATTAAACATAATTAATGAAGTGAGTCCTAAAAAGATCCAAAAACACAGCAACGCAAAGAGCAAAAAATGGATAACACAAGACCTGAAGACTAAATGTAAAATAAAAAGACAACTTTATGAAGATATGTTAAAAGGAAAAGTAGATAAAAATAATTACAAAAAATTCAGTAAACAATAAAATAAGAGATTCATGGAAACTTGTCAAAGAAATTGCAAAAAGTAAAGCAAAAAATAACATGTTTAGTATAACAAATTTTCAGGAAGAAAATGATACTTCTAAAGAAACATTAAATGACCTGAACGAACAGTTAATAAACATCGTAGAGGACATAAACAAAAACAACAAAATAGACAAATCTCTTATTAAATATAGTGTAAAAACATCTGTTCTCTTACTAACCGATGCAGTCGAAGTATATAATACAATACAAATGCTGTTGGTTACGATGAAATTCCTACAAAACTCCTAAAACACTGTGCATACATACTAGCTGAGCCATTATCCATGCTGATAAACAAATGTTTTCAAAAAGGGATGTTTCCAGAAACCTTTAAAATCACAATACTTAAACTGTTACATAAGAAAGGAGATATGGCAGATATAAAAAATTATAGACCCTTAGCTCTGTTATCCATTATAGCAAAGGTAATAGAAAAAATTATATCAACTCGGATGTATGACTTTCTCTACAAAAATGGAATTCTACATGACAAACAAAATGGATACATAAAGAAACGATCCACAACGAGAGCAATGTTTCAGTTATTAGAAGACATAATCAATGGTATAAACGAAGACGAACATACAGCATGTCTCTACTTGGACCTCTCAAAAGCATTTGACAGTGTGCATCATAAAACGCTACTTGAAAAATTGGACATTCTTGGATTCCGTGGACAAATTGCGCAGCTACATAAATCGTGTCTAGAAAATAGAAGACAGTTCATAGTGACAGAAGACGAACATACAGGAAAACAAATAATATCAGAAGATTAAACCGTACAACGAGGTGTACCACAAGGTTCCATTATTGGACCGGTTTTATTCCTTTTGTATGTGAATGAACTACCAAATATTGGAAACCACTTATCTATTGTAATAAGAATCTCAGAAATCATGGAAGAAAAAATAACACAAGGATTAGAAAAACTGATTGGTACCTAAAAAATAACCTTAAACTAAACGTATCGAAGACAACCTTATTAGAGTTTAACAAAAATAAAGACTTACGAGTCAATTTTGAAAATGAAGTTCTCATGGCAACTGATAACACAATGTTTCTAGGAATAAATATAGATACCAAATTAAGCCCATATAAACCTCATCTCAGCTAAATTAAGTGGTTTTAACTACGCATTAAAAATGTTATCGTCATCGATAAATGAAGAAGCAAGTTTAAGCGCATACTATGCGTATATCCACTCTCGCATAAAATATGGCATCATCTTTTGGGGTAACTCAGTAGAGGCACATCGAATATTTAAAATCCAAAAATACTGCATCAGAAGCATATTTCACCTAAAACGCTATGAATCATGCAGAAACATATTCCAGGAAAAGAACATCCTTACCTTACCATCCATTTATATCTATGAAAGTGCATGTTTTGTAACAGCAAATTACGAACTGTTCAGCAAGCAAGAACTAGTGCATACATATGACACCAGAGGAACAACAAATCCATATTTAAATCCGATCCAAACAATAAGAACTAAAGTACAAAAAAGTGCCACATATCAGTTACCTCGCATTTATAATACTCTTTCAAACTATGTGAAACAGTTGCCATTTAAACATTTTAAAAAACGCTTAAAAGATGTTTTGTGTAAAAGGGTAATTTACAAAATTGAAGACTACTTCACTACTGCCTTTGATTAAATTACTGTAACAATTAAATTAAGTTTTTAAAGTTTTTTAAAGTGTATTTTATCAAGTTTTTATTTTTTGTCTTTTAAACAACTATTTATATTTTATATCAAATGATAATGATACTAATTCAAGAAATGTATATTTATTCATTTGTGTGAATTGTTACAACTTTAAACCACATTTACTTTTGACGTGTTCTATACATTTGTACTATTGAATAAATAATGATTCTTTTCTATTCTACTACAACAATTTACCACTGCACAAAAAGAAGGCATCTCTGCATTTTTTTAAGAACTTCTACTTATAACAGCGTGCAATATCACAATTATTGTTTTATTATATCACTTATTTAAAGTCAGAAGTTTTTATACACAAAATTGTTTAATTCGTTTAAAACATTCACATGCACAAATGTTTACATTGAAAATATGAGGTTACTTTACCTCCAATTATTGTAATCCTACTTCTAAATGTCTTAAGTCGACGAGTTTCATATCCTCTAGCTGTATCAGTCCGCTCAACGACGACAAATTTTCTTTTTAATTTTCCGCATTTCGTATATTTTAATTAAAATATAGTAACTATACCTATCTCTACATAAATTATAAATATACAATAAGCGAAAGTTCAACACAAGGCCAGGGTAGCGCAGAGAGTAAAGCCGCCAACAGCACTAGTGCACTGAAATTGTAAATCGGCGTCGTAGGTTCACGTCCCATCAGGATCCCACATGAATTTAACAAGGTAAGTGATATGATATCTGAAGGTTTCTATAAGTTATCAGTATAGTAAGAATTTAAAGTAATATATGCCATAAAATAATGAAAAAATGCATGCAGAACAAATATTTTTTTATTTCCAACATGTGCTTAAATACACCAAAGGTATATTACTGTCGTATACATAACTAATAATCTACGCTTTGTGATAGAGATTCGATAAATTAAACTTTATCCAATCTAATTCCAAAATGTATCGTAACAATAGTGAATCGATAAATGCCAACTTTATTCAGTCTATACACGAATGTATTCAAATCCGTATCGTCGCTGTACCAAAAGAATATAGGCTATCTTTATCGAGTAAAGGTTTTCATATAGATCCGATACAGGTTATATACAGAACAAAGTGACCGTGGCATGGGTACCAGGACATAAGGGACACAAGGGAAATGAAAAGGCAGATGAACTGGCCAGAGAAGGCGTAGGTAACGCCCTATAGGACCCGAACCCTTTTGCGGTGTGGCCAAGCCATGCATACGAGCATCCATTAACAAATGGGTGCAAATTAAATCTCTGGAATGGTGAAAAAATTTCCCACGACAGAGACAGGCTAAAGAGTTCATTAAAGAACTATCAGCCAAATTTACGGAGGATCTATTAGGCCAAAATATAAAGGCCATTAGAATAATAGTAGGTCTTCTAACTGGTCACTGTCGCCTTAATAGACAGTCTAATGGGTTTGGCAGAGAAGGGAACATGCAGAATCTGCCAAGAGGCAGAGGAAACCTCAGTCCATGTATGGCCTTGCTAGACTGAGATTACAACTACTTGGTGATGAAACACCAAGAGCTGACATCTACACTAAGGAGCCCCTATCAACGCTGTGGAGTCTGATACAAAGGACAAAGCTGGATAAGGAGCTCTAAGGATAATAAACAGGAGCACCACAATAGATCCATGGGGGTCGCGGTGGTCAAGGCCAATTGGCCAGCTCCTCCTTCCTAATCTAATCTAATATACAGTTTGGTTATATGGGATATATTTATGAAATAATTATTTAAATCACCTAAAATTTCTTTCTCGGTCTTGTTCTTTTCCCATTCTCGATTTTCTATCTCAAATTTTATATCTGTCTTCTTTCCAGTAATTTGTTTTACTAGGTCCCAAATTAATTTTACTTTATTGTTTAAATTTATAATATAATTTGAGTTCGATATTTTCTGTCTCATTTATTAACTTTTTAAAATCTGTAGAATATTGTTTATAGACTTCTATTGTTACATTTCCTTTTAGCATTTCATCATAAAGTTGTCTTTTTATTTTGCTCCTTGTTCCTATTTTTTCATATGTCCATACTTTATTTTCTTGAATATGGCAATGGGCTTAAAAACGATATTTTTTATATATTTTTATAAAAATGTGCACGTTGTAACTTAAACATTGCAATTTAATTTATTTCTCTAGCACTTAAAATGGCTTTACAATTAATTGTTGAAGTTCGAGCAATTAGTCCACGTCCCCATCTTTCCTAGTAGCAGCTCGACTGAGTGCACTACGTCGTCGACGCCCATTTACCCCGTAGTGATCATAGTACCGATGCTTTGCTGCGATGTTATAGAGATGGCTACACAAAATATTCGTTACAAATACTGTGTTGTGCCTCGATATACCAATACAACAATCACTACGCCAAACAAATTATTTATAAGTATGCCAAAAGGTGAAAAAACACGAAAACAATGGTGTGATGCAATAAAGAGAGATAAAAAGAATAATATCACCTTTTCGAGTACAAGTAATCGGTTTTGTTGTGAAGACCATTTCGAAGTTAACTTAAAATTGTAATAGTTATCTCTACCTACATAATGCAATACTTACATTATCCAGCACTCACATACAGGGTGTCCCAACAGTGTATCAGTCATATATCCCAGCCAGCTCGGTGGCGCAATGCTGAAGGTGTTTGGCTTGCTAACCCGACAAGACATACTACCCGACAAAACAACAAACCCCCCCTCCCCAAATCCCACACCCCACCACTTACCCCTGCCCCCTACCCGTCGATACCTTATAATTTTATTTTTTTATAAGTAAATGTTCACACATATTCATCATTTTTATATCTTGACAATATTATCTGAAGCAGGTTTTTAATTCTACATTTTTTCCTGCATTTGTTAATTGAGCTATTTTCGTTCCGCCAAGAAACTCTCGAACTAATGAGCTTTAAGCTCGATTAAAGCCAAGGCAACACATTGATTATAATTGATATAAACTGATAAAGAAATATCACGATAAAACATAAAAATAAAAAGAGCCGTGTTTTTCTAAAGTCTCCAGTCATACCATCGGCTGTGTCATGTTCTATATTATACTTTTTGTGTAGTTTTAGGACGTGACAAATAATGTACTGTACGTACCTACTTTTATATGTGATATTCATATATATACCTTTAGAAATAAGCTTCATACAATGTAATATTTTAATTAATAAAATTATATTTAAATGGAAAAAAATGTTTGGCTTGCGACCACGGAGTTCCGGGTTCGAATCCTGGCCAGGGTATGGATGTTGGTGGCGTTTTTTCATGTGTTGCCGAGACGGTAGCAGTGATTTAGACCGCTGTTGGGTGGCACAACATGTCTAGTCGCTGTTATCTCTCCTGAGTTCGAGTCTCAGCTGCGGTAGATGGGAATATCGCAGGGAATGGTTGTTGTGTTGATGTCTATGTGTACGTGTCCTGGTTGAGTGGTAGAGCAGCAATAGCTGAACTCCGCCAGGACGTTAATAAAAATAAGACATTAAAACAAGATAAAAAAAAAAAAAAAATATTGCTCTTATTAAAATAATTCAATTTTTTTTGTATGTAACTGGTGTAGTGTCGAAGAGTGCACACTTAAAAATTATTTTTAAATATACAGGGTGATTTAGTACATCGGTGCATATATCTTTACATTTTTTTAATGAGGTTAAAATTTTCTTACCAAGTTTTTAAGTTTTTGATGCCGCATTACCGAGCTTTATTAAATATTGTAAATATTTTTTTCCAGATAGGTCTAAAAAGTGAATTCGCTGTGTGAGAATTAAGAAAACATATTTTGCTGTTATGTAGCGCCAGGACGAAAATTGACTATATTTTGTATATCAAGCTGGGTAACCAATGGGAATAATAATTAAACGTATTAATGTTCTTTATTTCAGTCAATTTTTGGCAAGTTATCCAACTGTCCACGAAGAAATCCCTGCTCCATTATTGTCACAACTACTTAGGAACTCAAAATAAGACTGTTTCACTTATATAAATTCATTCAAATAAGGCGAGCGGCGTGCGACATCGGCGCCGATTACGTCACAGCCGGCCAGCTCGAGTTTCGGGCATTGCAGCAAGCCGTATCGTTATTTGCAGATTTTAAAAGCTTATATCTCTGTAATTAATAATCGTATTGACTTGATTTAAACGCTACTCTAATTATAATAATGATTCGTATTGATTGTTTAAAAAAAAAACGAGACTTTTTAAAAATTTTCCAAGCCCATTATACATTTTTTTGGGATATATGTTTTCCAGAGTACCTTTTACAGAAGTTTGAATACATGTTCCTCATTATTTCTAATCCATGTTTCTGTGATAGATCAATATTGTAAAATAGGTTGCTTATATACAATTGTAGATAATTCATCTAGCTTGTTTGTGATGCTTTGTAAATTTTGGTAAAAGAATCTAATAGATTTTATTATTCGTATTTGCACTTTTTTGCATTTTTGTTTCTTTTCTTAAGCTAATTCTGTTAGTTTCATTTTGCTGTTCTTTATAGTCCCACGGTTTTTTGAAATCGAATCTTCTGAAACCAACCCCTTTGGCCAGAACCCAGGATCATATAGTTTATCTTTAAATTCAAATTTTGTAGCTACCATAAAGCATTGCCCTTTGATAATTTCCATTTTTCAATTCTCTTACATTGATATCTTCTGTACTTCCTAATTTTCTTTTTATGTAATATTTTGTCACCCTCTCGGGCTTTAGGTATTATTCTATATAAATATAACCACACTTTGGGTTGTATACCCTGAAACATTTGATTTGCTTCGTCAGTAGCTTGCCCAATCTGTTTTCTTTTTGATCTTTATTTGTACTTTCCTTGTTGTTGTTTTTATCTTCCATTTCAACCACCAGTTTTCTCACAAGTTGAAGTTCCAATTCAAGTTTTTTGTGGTTTATATCTATGATTTTTTGTACCACTGGATCTAATTCACAAATGACTTTGGTTTCATCTAATTTCTTGTAATATATTCATTTAAGCACTCTATGGCGCAATTGTGATGAGCAGTTTTTTGTATATGAATGTGTACTGCTTATTGTCAAGTACTAGTATTGATAATGAATTGTACATAGAAAAGAAGAGTAATATTTTGACCAGTATTTTATTTCTCTGTCCAATTACAGTGAAGACGAAAACATCCCAAGTGGCGACGAGGATTTTTCTTTATTGCAACTTCAAATTATATTTTCAATAGTTAAAAATTTCGCACGTGACTAAAGTGTAAAAATGGCTACTCATTCAGAATCTATGAGAATTCGACCCTGCAAATTCAGATTGGCAAATTTTTAAAAGACATATAGATTATTATTTCATAGCAAATAAAATAACACATGAAAAATGGAAAGGTGCAATATTGTTAAATGTATTAAGTGAAGAAGCATATAAATTGGTGTATAACTTGTATGTACCGGCAGAATCAGAGAGCAAAAAGTATTCTGAATTAATTCCCTTACTTTCAGAACATTACAAACCCAGTTTAACAGCATTTGCTGCAAAGTATCAAATTTATAACTCACGAAAAACGTCAAGTGAAACTGCGAGAGAGTGGTCAGCGCGGCTAAGGAATTTAGTGGTTGTTGTGCGAGTTTGAGAATAACGAGTTGGAGATGGTACCAAGAGATCATTTTATTGTGGGTTATGATAAAGGTTCAGTTCAGGACAGACTATTTGAAGAAAAGAAAACTGTCACTTTCAAAAAGGCGGTGGAGATAGCTGTATCCAAATCGACAGCGCCGGAAATTCATTATGTGGGCACAAGGACAAAACAGCAGAGCAGAGCATTACCGCAAGTTTCTTCAGCAGGAGCAGGGATGTCTATGTCTCTGAGTAACGTATGCAGGAACCACTACCAAATGCACAGTATGTAGACAGAGGAATCACCAGACATACAAGTGTTCTTTTCGTGAATGTTTCCGTCACATATGTAAAAAGAAGGGTCATATGGGTACGATGTGTTCACAAAAACAAGTAAATAAAACAAATAAAACAATCTAATAAAATAGGTCAACATTATTTAGAATCATAGAGGAGCGAATTCGAGACTATATCGTGCCGTTTTTTTTTTCTGGCGTAGAACCAGGTCAAACATGGTAGGTTTTGTTAAGCATGTCACTGGGCATATGAAATCGTATTTCACGACATTTTTTCGTGGTCTGGACCTTTTTAAATAAAAAAAAGGGAAAATATTGCATTTTAAATAAAATGTGTTTTTTTTTGTTTCCACCGCCATATCTTCAAAACTAATGTTGCTATCGACGTTGTTTTTTTTTTCAATTAAAGTACACACAATAGCGCTTTTAACTGTACTAATGGTTTTTACACAGTTCGCATTTTCATTTCCTTAAAAATTAGGAAAACTAGATATTTGAATTTTACGTATTACAATTTTCAGCAATCGATAAACTTTTTTATTTTTGAAAATTTTTATACACATACAGTGAAGCAAATGTAGCCCAAACATTAGAAAAGTTTTTGATATAATTATTTTTTTCCCAATGTGTATCGTTTGGCAACAGCGATTTTTTTTAAAGCGCGCTAAATTAGTCATATGTATTATTGTACACCGCGTATGGAAGGTAGGATAAGATGCGTCTAACTAATAGACTATTCAAATTTATTGACCCCTCACCTTAACCGCGAATATCTCAAAAACGGAGGAACGGAAAAAATTGAAAAAATTATGTGTCTATTGTAAATCATTCACTGAAATTTGAATAATGTACATTGGATAGTTTTGAAGTGCTGCTAAGTTATATTGAAAAATGTCCTACTTTTTAAGGAAATTTTGACAATACCAGTTTTAAATCCATTATATATTTGAAAATATGCCTTTTATATAAATAATCTTTTAGATGCCGATAAAGCGTGGTATTTTTTGTACGAGGAAATTTTTTCATAAATTTTTATTCTAAAATTTTGCAGTTATTCTAAAAAACACATCATGTTTATTCGGTTATTTATCAAGGTATTTACAAAAATGTTGATAAAATGGTTAATTATATAAAATGTAAGCATTTTCAGAAAAAAGAATTGGTATATATCAAATATTAATTTAGTTATCAAGTGCAATAGATAATATTATTGCCCGGGTTCTGCAATATTATCTATTGCACTTGATAACTAAATTAATATTTGATATATACCAATTCTTTTTTCCGAAAATCCTTACATTTTATATGATTAACTATTTTATTAAAAATCTTTTAAATACCTTGATAAATAGCCGAATAAACATGAAGTCATGTTTTTGACAATAACTGCCAAATTTTAGAATAAAAAATGATGTAAGAATTTCTTCGTACAAAAAATGCCGCGCTTTATCGGTATCTAAAATATTATTCATATAGTAGGCATATTTTTCAAGATATAATGAATTTAAAACTGGTATGGTCAAAATTTCCTTAAAAAGTAGGGTATTTTTCAATATAACTTAGCAGAACCTCAAAACCATCCAATGTACATTATTCAAATTTCAGTGAATAATTTACAATAGACACATAATGAACACATATTTTCTCAAATTTTCTCTGGTCCGCCATTTTTGAGATTTCGCGGTTAAAATGAGGGGTCAATACATTTGAATCGTATATTAGTAGTTTGCGGGATTTAGAGTATACGTATAAATAGTTTTAAATAAATGCGATGCTGTAGAATATTCGCAATTTAGTTTTCTAAAATAATGGAGTGCATTATTTGTAAGAAAATTGCGCGGGATGATGGCAAATATGTGGTACCAAGACCTAGGATACAAGGTTTGTTGTCACTAATATCTAGTGCTGAAAAAAGACGACATCGCGGAAATATTGTGTCAGAAAAGATATTTTAAATGACGAAATTTAATTAAAATATCATATAGACTGTCGTATAGGTAGACAAGTTTTGAAAACATGAACGTTTTTTGCAATCATACAGTGCCACCGCGCCGCGCCGATTTGCAACAGATGCTGCACAGTACTTAATCGAATACGAAATATTAATAATAGATGGAGGAATTAAATTAACAGAAAAAGTAGTTTCACTACATAAACGTCATTCAGAAATGACCAAAAATCTATTTAGCAAACAGCAAGATATACCAGGATGATTTTGCATGCAATGTACGAAACTAAATTTAGCAAACAAACATTGGTGAAATTAGTTGATATAGATGTATTAATTTTACTTACTCTCCTTTTTTCGCTAGCAGACAATTTTTGTAAATATAGAAGGTAGTGCAAAGTTTATGAACTACAGTTTGTTCTTGTCTTCATTGTTTTACTGGTTGCGACACCACTAATGTTTTTTTTTTAAATATTTAAAAAATCTGCGTTTGATGTTCTTAAAGAATATTGTTGCTTTTAAAAAATTATCGGAATTGCCACTGCTGTCTAAAGACGAAGCTTTAAAAATCTTTACAAAATTGATTCTAGTACTGCAGAAAAACAAAAGTAAACAAATTCAGATATTAAACGACCTAAGGATAAAATTAGCAACAACAACAAACGGAGCTTCCTCCAACTAAAGGCACCTTTTATTCTACTACCCATTCTTAAGGTAAACATATATTTAAATCATAGATTTCCTATCTAATACATTTAGTTAACTATTGCAGGTTTATGCATCAACTTAGAATATCGTACAGAAGCAATATGCCAACTACACTTATAAATGCACATGGTTCAGGACGGAATTTAAGTGACGATGTTTGGACCATATTTTCATTAAGTATTTATTGTTCAGATAAAAATTGTGAAAATGGAAAATATGATTGTGTTAAAGAAGGCCTAAAATGTTGTAACGAGTGTAAATGCCGTACTTGAAATACTGTTATTTAAAGGTTTCGATGAATGTACAGACGAACTAGAATGCTTTTAACGCAGGGCCTACGTAATTAAATACTCATTTGTCAATAGAAAAATAGTTGCAAAAAAATAAAGTTGTTTTATTCCTTCGTCTTGGTTTAATTCAATCAAAAATGTGTAATAACCTATACTTATTAGGTAGGTACTTACTTTATAACAATGATTTATATTTACCTGCTTTTAAATATTTTTTACCTTAAAACAACAAAAGGTAGGTTCGTACCTATTTTGGAGTTGTTAATAAAAGCCCGATTAGTACACATGAATCCAACAACCGTAGTCCGCAGGCGGTAAGCAGTATAATGAGAGCCGAGCGTGCAAGAATATGATTTAGCCCGTTTTAAAAAAATCGCTGACTACATACTATAACCTGCACATAAAAAATTATGATTCTAAAAACTTTTTTCATATATTGGCTTCAATTTGTTCGCAGCATGTATATACATATTTTCATAAATAAAAATTTTTCTCGATTGTTGAAAAATACATTCACGAAAATAACAACTTTAAGTTTGCTATTATTTTAACAATTAAAAAATATATATTTTACAATCACATTGTACATAGTTAGAAGCGCTATTGTGTCTACTTCAATTTAAAAAAAAAATCAGTTCCATAGCACAATTATTTTTAAAGATATAACGATGGGGACGTTAAAAAACATGTTTCATGGAAAATTCATTTTTTTACAGTTTTTTCGAAATAAAAAAGTTGCAGACCACCAGAAAATGTCGTGAAAAGTGGTTTCATGTACACGATCACCTAATTAAAGAATCGCACCAAGTCTGGTTTGGTTCTACACCAGTTTTTTTTTTCTCGGAAACTAAGCGTCTTTGCTTCCCAATTTTACTCGTCTATCAGCTGATTGTTTATTTTCTGTACAATATAAATGGAAATGGAAACCCTATTGTATTTCGGAACCACATCCTTCCAGACCAACTGCAGTTACGCTTCTGGTGCAGAACAGACCACTATTTTAGAGCCTAAAAAACTTATCTACCAATCCCACCTTCCATGCTGACCCATATTTCTCATTACGTTCTTTACAGCGAAACAGTGAACTTGTGTGCAGATACAGTGTATTAAAATGCCGAAATGAAAGGCCAGGATAAAATAGACATAATTAAGAGGAAACTAGAAGCTATTCTAGTGTTTAGTTCTTTATGTGAGTACCGAATTGTATTTTCATTTTAGACGGAAAACAACCAAAAGGTTAAAACTAGTTAAATAAAATAGTAGGACTATTGTTTATTCAATAGTAAATATCAAAAATAGGTAAGGGTTTGAGCGCCCTAAGTACCTACCTTGATAACAAGTAGATGCCCGTAGAATTGAAGTATGGTTATTTTAAAATAAATTTCACAACAGGTCTACGTAAAATTATACATTTTCTCCTTGTATTCTATACTATATTTGTATTTTTGTTCGTTTCTAAATTTTGGACTTGTCCGACAAATCTTATACTACATCATTGTGTGTGAAATTTTATGTGATGAATAAATCATTATTATTATTATTATTATTCTAAACAATGTTGAAGACAATTAGGTGATTAATGGAGTTTTAAATAATAATGATATTTATTTACGCAAATACAATTACAATATCAACATAATATGTAGGTTATACAGCAAATGAAAATAGCTAATTAGCAATGTCAAGACAAGTATAGATAAGTATGACAATTACAAATTGTTGTGTCCAGTATTTTATATGAAATGAAAATATATTACATATTATGTATGCCTGTACAATTGTACATTAATTATGATATTGGGAACAAACTGCCATCTGCCAAAGAAAACTTGATTACAGACGTACAGTTCAGAACCTCTATGTCTGTGATAATTATTTATATCCAATAAATTTATTTCCGTAATTCTACTTACAAAGATATAATGAATAGGTACATGTTCAATTTTTTTCTTTTTTTTTTGCTATACCGGGTGTAACAGGATCATGGTATACCTCCTTTTTTCATTTAGTTTTGAAGATGATTGAAATTTAGGATATACTACATACATAATAAGCGGCACCTTTTGACATACAATTGATTTTTTCACTTCCGGTTTCGCCGGAAGTGACAGTAACTTTCTATTTTTAAATGGAACACCCTATATCTTATTGCATTTTTGAATTCTGCATAATTATCTGAATCCAACGATGCCAAATAAGTGACGTTTCAAATATCAATTTTTATTACTATGTAATTTTTAGTTTTCCATTTAAGTATGCCATGACGGTTCCAATTTATTCTAAATGACCCGTGTAATGCTACAGAAATCGAAATCCCGTTAAAAACACTAAATCACGTGATTTATGAGCAAATAAAATTCACCAAAATTGTTTTTTGGGGTAAAACTCAATTTTTTCGGATGGAACCATATTCGTACCATGGTACCATTTATAAGTACTAATAAGGAATTTATTCATATGTCGAATTAAAAAGTGCGATAAATACAAACAAAATTATAGCTAAAAGAAAATAAGAAAATACAACTTTGTTCCAATTAAATGTTAAGTAACTAAGGTGGCTTTGAAAACAATGAAATATTTAGCTTGTCAAACATTTGTTGGTTTAACGGTGTTTTTACTGTGTCTTTAAAAATTGTTTAAAATTCTTGTTAATTGTGTTCAAAATGCCGCAAATTTATATAACAGATGAAAAAGTGGACATGGTAATTATTTATTGGGAAAGTAAAAAAAAAATGCAATTGCAGCTATGGACCTTCATGGCCGACGATATTCTGATAGACAATGTCCAGCGAAAAATTATTTTAAACGTGTTGAAAACCAATTCCGAAGAGAGCCCAACAATGATCCCGAAGAAAACTTCATTATTGACGAAGGAACGGAAATTAATGTTTTGGCTCGAATAGAAGTTGATAAGACTGTTTCTTTAAGGTAAGTTGGGTTTGAACTGAACATCAGGCACCAAACAGTAAGCCGAATTTTGCACAAATACCACTATAAATCTTTTAAATACCAATCGCCCCGGCATTTGTAAGAAAGTGATTACGAACGTAGGATGGAATATAGCAATTGGATTTTGTATAATAACGTGCAGCCAGACAATGATTTTTTGGGACTGATTTTATTTTCGGACGAGTCAAGGTTTACAAATTTGGGATCATTTAACCGACAAAATACAAAATATTGGACACAAGAAAATCAAAATTTATTATGGGAGGGTAACTTTCAAGTTGTTGTCTTGGAATAATCGGTAGTAGAATCATTGGTCCAATAATATTTGGAGGACCTCTGACTGGTGCCAGATACTTGAGATTCCTGGAAAATGAGATTGAGGACATTTTAGATGAGTTATCTTTATATTTAGGATATGGAATGTATTTCCTCCCCATAATTCATAGTAATTGATTACCTTCAACGGAGGTTCGGAGAAAACGTAATTTCGACGGATGGTCCTGTGAGATGGCCTCCAAGGTCACCTGATTTAATGTCCCTTGATTTCTTTGTTTGGAGCCATTCAAAAAGTATTGTCTATGCAACCGCCATTACAACCCGTGAAGACGAGCAATTAATAGCATAAGAGTCCAGAAATTGGCGAACATTCTTCGAGAAACAGCTATGCGAGTTCAGAAGTGCATTGACGTTAATGGACAGCATTTTGAACAACTGTTGTAATGATTTGTGTCAATTTTTTGTATTCCAAAACCACCTTATGTGTAACAAGGTAATTATAATAACATTGTATTGTCTTATTTTCTTTTAGCTGTAATTTTGTTTGTATTTATTGCACATTTTAATATGACATACGAATAAATTCCTTAATTAATAGTACTAATAAATGGTACCGATATGGTTTCATTTGAAAAAATTGAGTTTTGCCCCAAAAACAATTTTGCTGAATTTTATTTGCTTATAAATCACGTAATTTAGTGTTTTTGACGGGATTTCGATTTTGTAGCATTACACAGGTCACTTAGAATAAATCAAAACCATCATGGCACACTTAAATGAAAAACTAAAAATTACATTATAAAAAAAAAATTGATGTTTGAAATGTCACTTATTTAGCATCGTTGGATTCAGAAAATTATGCAGAATTCAAAAATGCAATAATATATAGGGTGTCCCTTTTAAAAATCGAAAGTTAATGTCACTTCTGGCGAAACTGGAAATGAAAGAAATCAATTGTATCAAGTGCCGCTTATTAAGTATATAGTAAATTTCAATCATATTCAAAACTAAAGGAGAAAAGTTGTAGCAAAAATATTTTTTTCTACAGCTAAAATAAGGTTATTTACTTCAGAATGACTCAACTTTTACAGATTTTCAAGTCAATTAGATTTAGAGAACTCTGAACATCTACAGTTGGCCTGGAAGGATGTGGAAAATATAATTAAAGATTAAAGGACTTACCTGTAAGGAAGTTCAAGCTTAATTATATGAGGAACCACATCCGAACAGACCAACCCACCCACCTCCAGATTCTTTTACCTCGTATTCTAATCTAATTGACAAGACACAGAATGTACTGTAAAGGTTGCTATGAATATATTAGCAAGAATGAAGGGCGAGTAGCTGCAAAAAATAAAACGAAAGAAGTTAATACGAAGTGCAGGGACTGTGAAGGAGAACCATTTTTGTGTCTGGAATGTTTTAATCGACTGCATAAATAGACAGTGGCTTTACTTCACTTAGTACACTTTTTCTTTTTGTAAAATTATGTTCAATAAAATTTTTAATTTAATTCGTTTTTAAGAATTTTGGGTGCAAAATGTTACTACGAGCCATGCCGGCCCATTTTCACATACAGTAGTGTCGCGATAATCTGGATCAATTAAAACCATGCTAATCCGGATTATCAAAACATTTTAAATTCAGCTTTTAGAATTGCAAAAAAATAAATAAAAGGCTGTATTTAACAAAAGTAGGCACTGTACTTATATAAAAAAAGAAGAGAAATAAAAAAGGGGATCCTATATCAAGAAAACGAAATATTAAAAATATGTAACTACATATGTATGTACATACATAATTAACATTTTCATCACTTTCTTGTACATTAATTTCATCGGCTTCATTAGAATTGTGTGGTACCCTCTTTTACAGTTTTCGGCACCGACTAAAAAGAATGATTTTACTCTGATGACTTATGTGCTGTTGTTTCTCAAAAGCAATTTCCTTGAGATTTTGTAGCATCATAATCTTTTAAAGAAATGTCATTTTCTGTAGCCCACTGTAAAGCAAGATTTAAGCTTTTGACAGCATCTTCATTTTTACTTCTGACCGGAGTGGCAATTTCCATCACATCATCAATCAGCACTATCATTTGCATGAATTAAATTTTCTTGTTCAATCAATCCACAGTAATTTCTTCTGCTAGTATCTTTTGTTGCATAGCACTTAAAGGAATCAAATCCTCGGGGTCATTTTCTAAGTCATTCTCATTTTTTGGTTTTAAAATCGTTTTCCAGCATTTTTCTAAGGAACTGGCTGGTACATTTTCCCGAGCATTGTGAAGCAAACAACAGCATCTTGTAAGTTTAAGTTCTTACGACACTTTACAAGATCAAAGAAGAGTCACCCGAATAATTTCGGATTACAAAATCAAGTAAAATCCGGATTACAGAATACTTCAAGAGAACAAGAAGGCAATCCGGATTATAGAAGTATCCGGATTAACGCGGGATCGGATTATCGCGACACTACTGTACAAAGATACATTTTATATGGTACTGACGGCGTATTGGAGTAATTTAAAAATTGTGCATCGTGGCCAATTGGACTGACACGGCAAAAATAGAATATACTAGTGTCAGTCCATAGTACCGGCATGGCAGTTAATGTGTTAAATAAAATTTTTGTAAAATTGTCATCGTGTTTTATTTCTGATATCTCCGCAAAGCAACTACATTCGCTTTACCACGAAAGAAAGTCGGCTCGACACTAGCTAAGCCGACTTGAAGTCAACAAGCAGACATCCACTTCAACTTAGGGTGGTTCACCCTTACTCAAATCATCCCTTAGGTTAACCATCGTCTCCCTATAAAATTTCAACTCCATAGGAGCAAAAGTAAGCAAGTTATCTATAGGTGCTCTTTGATAAAATAAGTATCAGGAGCACAGATTTCTCAAGACGACCACCATCTCCTCCAGGACTGTCTATAGTGAGCACACCGCCTCAAAGTAGGACAAATTCTGTTTATTAACCATTCCAGAGGGTGCAAAGGAAGGGAAACGTACCGCAACAAACAACAACATTTTTCTCAATTTTATTATTTTACTAGTTTAATCTGCATGGCCGTAGGGGACTGTGTGGATGCTAGTGTTAGAATGAGAATTGTCAAATAAGAAATTAGACAAATTCATTTTAGGATTTTAATTTGCTAGCATAACCAGAATTCAGGTTATCGAAAGAATGCAAAGATTTCATTAACATTTCTACACAAAGTTTTTCTTTTAGTTATAGATAGTTATTTTTTCTGCTGTTTGCAAAATCCTATAAAGAATGTTTCAATTATAAGCAAACAAATAATAATTCATTTTTAAACATGCATAGGGTATATAGGCTCCAATACTAGTTAGCTAATAGATAAGTGAGGTTGTTTTTATCAGTCAATGTCAAATATAATCATTTCACACTTATTCATAGAAATTGTCTTGGTTTTGCATGAAACATCTTTATGAATGGCTTTGTCTTTCTGATGAGCTCCAGAATAAGGGCGAAAAACGTTTCAAAGGCTAAGCATTTCCAGGAAACAGAATGATAGATTTCATGAAAATGTAATCCATTGGAATGAACAATTTTTTAAGACAAGGTAGATAAATAAATTCATTTTAGGTCTTTGTTCTCATTTTTAACTGAATCTTCATAATCGTAGGGGGTTATGTGGATACTAGTTTAATCTGCATGGCCGTACGGGACTGTGTGGATGCTAGTGTTAGAATGAGAATTGTCAAATAAGAAATTAGACAAATTCATTTTAGGATCTTAATTTGCTAGCATAACCAGAATTCAGGTTATCGAAAGAATGCAAAGATTTCATTGACATTTCTACACAAAGTTTTTCTTTTAGTTATAGACAGTTATTTTTTCTGCTTTTTGCAAAATCCTATAAAGAATGTTTCAATACAATTATTTTTCTTTCGTGTAAATACTCCTCTCATTTCTGCACTCATATACTGGTGATTTGTGTTAAAACACTCTATCGCCATAATTAAATTCACCCCTGGCAGATCAAACAAATCTGTTTTTAAAAAGCTGGATTCACACATAGTGAAAGATACTACCGTCACCCACTGACTTCAGAGATCGTGAAATTCGGCGAGATAGGACCTGGAACCTTTGACGTCAGCAATTTGAACGCATCAATTTACGAAGAATTTGTTTTCGGATTAACCATCAAATTTTCAGTATAATAACTATTTGATGATTACTTCGCATAATTGTAATAAAAAGTGCAATATGAAATTTGACTAAATGACTCCATTAAATGAGATACAATATCACACATACATATAAACATTAACATTATAATGTTATCTAGTGCTTTGCTTAAATTTAGTTAGTGAGCAATTAAAGAAATCAATGTCTCCATTTAACTTATTGGCATTTCTACACATTCTGGGAACAGGTGAAAAGTACCCAAAGTTCATTCGATAAAATTTATTGATAAACAAATCTTGACAGCGACATATTTTTTGTGGCACACGGATATTGATTTCATTAAGTATATAAGGACAATCATAAAGACCATTGACTATTTTAAACAAAAAATGTACGTCAAAATAATTACGTCTTTGCTCCAGTGTTGACATATTTAGTAGTGAGAGTATTTCATCATAGTTTATGCCATCTCTTATCCCTAATTTATAAGCAATATGTCTAAGAAATCTTTTCTGCGCTTTTTCGACCTGATTTATATAAATAGAATAATGAGGAGACCAAATTTGGCAAGCATATTCAAGAGAGGATCTTACAACCGACCAATAGGTACTTCTCACACAATTTATATTATCGAAATCATTTAAAGTTCGAGTTATGAATCCAAGTAATTTAAGACCTTTATTAGCTATATAACGAATATGATATTTGAATGACATTTTATGATCAAACACAACACCTAAGTCTTTTATGGTATTTTCTTCTTTTAATGACTCGTTATTAATTGAGTAAATAAATTCCATCGAAGATTCAGATCTGCTAAACCTCATAAATTTACATTTATTAATATTTAGTGGCATTAAATTATTATCGCACCATTTATTAACATTATCCAAGTCGTACTGGATTATAAAACAATCATCAACTGACTCTATGGCCTTAAACATTTTTAACTCATCAGCAAAAAGTAAAATTTCGGAAAAACGTTTTGCATCTTTTATGTCATTAATAAAGCAATTGAACAATAGAGGAGCTAAATGTGCACCCTGCGGAACACCCGATGTCACATTAATAGGTATTAACATAATAGGTAATAAAACATTATTTATTCTAACCATCTGTTTCCGATCAGAAAGATCAGCTTGAAGCCAATTTAATAATACCCCATAAAATCTCAAACTCTGTAATTTTCCAATTAAAATTTTATGATTTACTCTGTCAAATGCCTTGGAGAAATCCGTGTAAATTGCGTCAACTTGTAACCGATTCTCCAAGGCATTTATAACGTAACTCTCAAATACCAATAAATTAGTGCTTGTAGAACGTCCCCCATAGAAACCATGCGGTTCATCTATTAAAACATGTTTAAAATGCGGAGTTAACTTCTCTGTGACTATTGACCCCAAAATTTTTGGAAAAATGGAAATCTTTGAGACAGCTCGATAATTTTCAACATTAGACCTGTCACAAGATTTAAAAATAGGCGTAATATAACTTAGTTTCCAACAATTGGGGTATTTACCATTTGAAAGGGACTTATTAAATAATAAACTTAATACATTAGATAATACAAATCTACAATTACGTTATGCTTTGTATATGTTAACGAATAATACTAAAGAGGAGAGAAGGATAGTAAGGAGAGAGTAATAGTACAGTAATAGTATTATAAATGAATCAATGGAAGAAGCGTGAACTGGACGTTACGCTTTCGTTTGGAGAATTTTATATAAATATTTATTGTTTAAACAGGACATATCTATTGTAATTTTTTGGAAATTCGTACAATCACGCAAATATTCCAGTAATGCTCCAGGAGCCTGACATTTACAAAATATGCATATACAAGTCGGGTTAATTGAATTGAGGTACAGTAATACCTTATTTCACACTTCATTCGTATTTCTATACATTATACAGCTACAACATTAACAGATACTGTTCACTGGACTTTTCACCACATGATGGACAGTGCAACTTATTATTTTAAGAGAAATTTAAATGTTATTACATTACAACTGTCTCAGAAATGCTGTATAGAAAGTCTGGTATTTACAGATACCATGGCGATTATTACCTACACAATATTAACACACCTATAGTCCATCCATTTTCAGCGTTTTCATTACTCAGGGAAGTATTTTTCATCTTCCCATTTGTCAAAACGCGACGCAATACAGTTGGCCCCTTGGGTCCTATGGCCATCTTGAGTGACTGTTTCAATTTCTAATTCTTTTATGTATGGCTGTGTAAACCATTGTCAGGGTTACTTCATTCTTTAATTGAATATAGTATAAGCTATACAGATGTGGACTGTGAGACTCAAGATACATTAGCTGGGTTATTAGCATTTAGGTATAGTAAGCCCTTATTTAGCACCTCACTCATCCTAAATATTATATAGCTAAGGTGAACTAAAAATTCTACAATTCATTAAATCATGCACGCAAATGTCTCAGAAATACCGTATATATTGATTGAAGTCTGGCATTTACAGATACTACGGCAATTGTACATACATTTTGGGCAGTGGAACCCAATATACATTACTGGGGTTAGTGTAAATTAGGTTCAACAATCCTTTGTTTAAAACACATCACTAATTTTATGTATATTGTCCAGGCATTAACACATGCTTGTGGATAAGTTCAGTAGGTTAGATTCGGCAGTCCTTTATTAAATATCTCAGTAATTTCCTGTGTATTATATAGCTGAGGCATATATCTTTCGAAACAACAAACTGTTACTGATTTCAACAAAAATATTGATTCGAAGGCAAAGTAATTGTATCAAAGGTAATTGCAGTGGTCTTTCATTTCATCTCGCTATACAGGATGTACTTGATAATATCGTTTCTAAACAAAAGCTGTCGTAAAACAATTCAAGACAACTATTCCGATAGCCGAAAACCTGTTGGAGCCAAATTCCAAGCAGATGCTTTTCGTTAATGTTTAGACGAGCAAAATATATACAGGAAGCGTAAAGAAAAACTTTTAGGCTTTGCAGGTTTATATCAGGGACCCCGCCATATTTGACGGGATATACACTGTCAGTATCTAATGTTACTGATAAAACCTTCTAAACTTAATTAGCTCATGCAAATCGGGTACATACCAAGCACCCGGCCATACTGGACAGGGTATATAAAATATCAGTACCTCATAAAACATAAAACCTAACCTAACCTAACCCTATCATAAAACTTTCTGGAGGTAGTCAATTCACATAAATTATACACCAATTGTGAGAAATTAACTGCATAGAAAATGCAAGCATATGCTTAACGAATCCTTCTCAATTTTTAAGAGAAAAACTAAAGGGAGAATAAATAGGACTTATGCTAAACGTAAAACAACAATATAAATTCATAACTGCTCCATACTTCAATTTAGAAAACCACAAAGTAGCCCAAAATATATCCATAAAGATTATTTCCTGTCTTGCCAAAATAACAAAAATAAATAAATAAGAAAATAAAAATGGGAAGAAAAAAAAACAAGGAAATATTTTCTAGATATTTCCTTCTCTTAAAATCATTGGGACCATTTATCAATCTACAAAAATCCACTAAAGGATGCATATTTTTAAGCTTCAAAATCAATCACTGTTGTCTGGTTCTGGAAACATTAAAATACATATAATAATATTATGTATTACACCCCCTTGAAACTGGAGATTGATGCGCCTATGCCTATTAGTGACCGAAAACTTGTAGAAAGAGATAGAGTTTTCTAGACTGTGGTAGAAGAAGATGCTTGATTGGTTCTGGATGGATCTAGAGGCAATTTCAGAGTATATAAGGCGCGATTACCGGCGCAAAGGAAGAAGTTTATTAAAGTCAAATTGGCAGCCAAAAACTGACGTTAAATATCAACTAAACAAAGTGTTAGTGGTTTACCCCTTGTCAAAATTATTTAGAACCCACGGATTCATACAGGGTGGAAAACACGTAACAATACTTAAGTTAAAAATAACAATAAATAAATAAATAATCACAAGATCAACTTTTTGGAATTAGAAACAGCCTTCTATGAATTCAAATACTTCTCAAAAAATTATAAAAATTTATACTATTAACAATATCACAGTTATTCTCTGCATTAACCATATGGGGAGTGTCCGGTTCCTCAGGTAAAATATTATTTTTCGACTTTAGCAATATTGTGGGAAGAGACACCCTTAAATATTTCGCATCCTATATTTAATCGGAGGGAAAATCTATAAATAAAGAAGGAATAGAAAAGACGCCCAATGAACTCCAATACCAATTGTTCGAAACAAATTAAAAAGAAAAAAAAGTAGTAAAATACTTAATAAGTATTTTCTCTAAAATACCAAACATTTATATTTTGGGGCCCAGATACGCATTCTGTAGAAGTCGATGAGTTCACAGTGAACTGAAACTGCATATTATTTCTTTCTCCTACCCCGTCTATTTTTTTAGCCACAACTGAGAGGGCGTTACTCACTGACCATAAAAGCAGTAAAATTACCGAGGAAATAGTCAGGAGGAAGAAAGCACTAATCATAACCAATATGCCTGATAATAATATATATAAAGGAACCTTCAAACAATACGTTACATGTGATAAAAAAGAATGGGGGGGATAATGCCAGACCATGAATCAATATGAGATAAAAATGTTTGTCATATACTAAAATTTATAAAATCAAGCACAGGTAGACAATGGAGCATCTTACTGAACAACAAATTCTTAACAGTCAGTGCTATCTCTAGTTTTAACTTCGCACTTCACTGACGAGGCATTATTCAAAAGAATTATTACGGAATTCTTCAAAATCAGATCTTTAAAAATTGGCACATGCTCTTACTTGAGACTCGCAACAGGCCCTCGATTATCTACAAATATTCCATTCCCTTACAACCGTAATATTGGAAGACTTATTATTAAAAAAAAAGTCAAAACTTGCACCTTTAACGGTTTTGCAGGTACCATAAAGATCAAGCAATATTAAAAATGCCACCAGAAAATAGTTAACAAAAAAAAATAAAAAAATCTGATCTTAACAGACTGCGACCAAACTTAGTAATTCTCTATTACCTGTTTCTTGTGTAACATCGACATTAAGATATTACCTTATCAAAACTTTAGCAATAAGCAGTCAATCAAGAACCTAATTTATACCACGATTTCATCTAGTCATGTGCAAAATAATCAGTAGATGTAGATTCAAAAGCCACGGCAATGCATTCTGCAATATCAGCAGCCCTCAGAGGAAGGTTGGTTAAATGGAAAAGTTTTGCAACATTATAATAATAATATATGATAATAATAATAAAATTATTACAGCCTCGATTGGAGAGGTTAATTCGCAGTACTCTAAACAGCTACATTATGTAATGAGGGAGATGCAGTTGCGAAGAAAAATTAATAGATCAATCGAATTACCTGAAGGAAGTCCGATCTTAATTTTTCGAGGAACAAGTCCGCCCGAAGTAGCGTCATACGCACCCAACACCGTGAAATAACCATACCAAGCTATCAAAATTATAATGAAGACTGTATCAAAGGTATCTGCTCAAACAGGTAATTCATCTCTGACTCTTTTATCAATTTCGGTACTTACATTAAGTTACTGATAGCTAAAAATTTTGCTTTACGCATGAAATCAGAATTAGAATAAAAATAAATTAGTAGGATTTTTTCAATAGTCTAAGAGCTCGCAGTATTTTTCCAATGTCATTTCAGCATAGGTAAGGACAATTCAGAATTTTTACTGTTACACTAAAGTTGGTAATTGCATTTGATAGCTTGCCGATGAGGAATAATGCAACACCATGTACTGCTGACAAGAGGGAGGATTCTAGATGAGCTGAAATCTACAAAATGAGGGTAGTTCTTTGAAAAATTTATATCTGTACCAATGAGTAGCCTAGTTACATGCTTTTATGAAGTCGTTTCTTATTTTTGCCTTATGTAATGATTCATTTTTGTATTAACATTTGTGTAATAAATAGAAATAGCTTCAAAAAGTTTAACAATTATTTTGTGTTGCTGGCTTTAGGGATGAGCTGCTGTACCCTCTAGTAGTAAGTTGCCGGCAACTTCCATGATAGCCAACTTTAGTGTTATCATAAAAATTTTAAATTATCTTTGCTCAATTGACATTGAAAAAAATGTCGCTGGTTTTTCGACTATAAAATGACCTATTGCAAGCAACAAATTTATGAATTTGAATGTTCAGGTCTTTCACTTGGTACGAAGAACTACTATCCCCTCACTTTGGTAATTGAGAAAGATATTGTCATTGTTTCAGCGAAAATTTAAATGACAATGATGTGCTGGATTTGACCTTCTTCACTGACGAAGCATGGGTTCACTTAAGTGGTTATATCAATAGCCAAAATTGTAGGACATGGGTTACAAAAAACCCTCACTGTTATGTGGAAACAAGTTAACACCCGTTAACAATCGGTGTATGTTTTGCAATATCCAGGAGAAGAATAATAGGCCCAATATTTTTTCAAGAAACCATAAATGGAAAAAAGTATCGAAATCTAATTTTAGAACCCTTTTTGAATCATGTAGAAGATGAATTGCAACTTGGTTACTTCCAACAAGATGGTGCCACTGCCCATACAGCAAGAGCTACTATGCAATTTTTAGAGCAATCCAGATTTGACACCCCCTGACTATTTCTTATTTGGACACATAAAGGACAACATTTTTAAAAATCGAATACATAATCTTAACGAACGACAACAATGAATGGAAAGAGAAATTTGCAGTATAACAGTTGGCCAGCTGCAAAATGTGTTTGATAATATGAAGCGAAGAATGCATATATGTCTAAATCCACAAGGCCATCATTTTAACAATTCTTGTAATTTTTTCACAATCTGTATTAAAATTTGCTTATCATCTTCTAAATTAGTACATTTATTTTTTATCAAGTAACTGTTTTTATCTACTATCCAATTTGTACGATTCATATATTAAGTCCATTGGTTTTTAACTTATTAGGTCGTCTATGTAACACAGATTCAATACTTGTAATTTTATGTAGTTTATTATTGTTTTTGAACATGTTTTATTATTACATAGTATTGATTATTCTTATTAAATATTCTAACTTGATAATTAATACACTTATAGGAGTTGAATTAAAGGTTATTAAATTATTTTGAATTCTATATAATAAATACATTCTTGAGAGTAATTTTTTGTTTACATTTACTTACAGGTCTTGAAAGCTATTTGTTGAAAAATCTGTAAATAATTTACTGTATCTGTTATAGACTATGCCAAGTTTCAAAACGTTGTATATTAAAAGAATTATGAGACATAAGACTTTTATTCCCCTCTTTACGTTATATTTTTTTATTGATATAAAACGCATCTCCCATTCAACTTTATTATTAATGTTAAAAATATATTTTTTGGTACAGAAGCCAGCACGCAATTATCCGATACATTTTTAACAGCTAGAATGGTTAATCCTTAGAGCACGGCAAACAAGAAAAGTGATATGAGAATGTCTCTTAGTGGTGCAAACTTAATTTATAAATGAAATTAATTATTTAAAATAAATCAGCTTGACATTTACTAATCACGCATAAAAAGTAGATCCCTTGCTGATTCAACATGTCTCCCTCTGAACTTCACTAACTGCGTAAGCCAATCGTATTCTTATAATTACTAAGTTGTAATTAATCGACAACGAAGAAATTAGATGATATTTCTTTGTCATGCCCAGTGACATAGCTTGTAGGTTTAGAATGTCTGTCACTGGACCTCCAGTAACCGGGATGTATGCCAGTTGTATTTTATATTCACTAAGCGGCAAGTAATCGATAACAAAATATTCGCTTGAAACAAATACTTGAGACATTTCGAGTTAGTTACTGAAGTTCCCACTACTAAGAAAATTTCTGTATCACTTCTGTTGTCTGCACCATACTCTAACAAACAGTATTAATAATGTTTCTAGCAGGTACAACTATGTTAGGTAATTGCATGCTGGCTCCATTTCTGTTGCTTAATAAATTAATGATACATGAAAATTACTACATTATGAAAATTTCAAAACTTGTACGAGTCTTTGAAAGTAAATCTATAAACCGTATCTCACATTTTAATTTGTTTTTGATATCATTCTATCACCTATTTACAAAATATACAAATACAAATGTTAAGTACTTTCTTGTAACTTTATTCTCACTTTTAATGTTTTTATTCGCATTTCTAGATTGGAATCAGTATCACATTAATATACTCTCTCAGATAGAATACATATAACTTCTTAATACCGTTGTTTTTAAAATATACTGGTATTTACAGGTTGAAAATTCAAATTCAAGTTTTCAATATTCGAGAATATTAAAAAATTATATGGATTCTCTCTGAGAGAGTTTATTAATGTCACACTGGTTTTAATCTAGAAATGCAAATAAAAACATTAAAAGTGGGTTTACATTTATGCAATGCAATGAAATGGATAGCATGCAAAAGTTTGCATGATAATTTTTGCATGTCAAATACACTTTACACTACTGCAATTTTTTGTAAAATCTTTTGGGACTACCAATCAGACGAGAAGAAAAACTTCTATGATTCTGTTTATTGTTTATTTATTTACTTTACAATCAGTGAATCACTATGAACAAAAAGAGAGAATCACGTGATAATACTGATTACCCAAAAGAATTACAGAATAAGTTAGGTTTGTTGCTTCAGTTCCTTTAATGCTTGGTTGGCAACCCAAATATTCCCAAATAAAGTAACTATATTGCATCTGCAATGCAATCAAATTAGAACACGCGCTAATTCAATGCAATGAAAAATATTGCCATCAGCTGATGGAAACAGCTCAATGTACGCATGCGCTCAATAGAAATTTGCAGGCAACGTGCAATATTGCATTAATGTAAAGTGGCTTTAAAAATGAGAATAAAGCTACAAAAACGTAAGAGCCTAATTAAATTAATCTAACATTTAACCATCAAACAATGTCACTGGATTTAGGGATGTTTTTTTAAACAGGCGCGCCAATGGTATTTAAATGGTTGCATACATTTTGTGGTCACGCATCTTACGTTCTTTAATGAAGGCCCTGTATATACACCAAATCCCAAGTTTCTGTACTCTTACCAGCTTGCTTTACTTATGTTCCCCTATTTACCTCTTCTCACCCCCCAACCCTTCAACGGAATCATCTCAAAATATAATGTAATTTCATATGTCGTTATAATACATACGTGTACCAAATTTCAAGTGAATATCTCAATTTAATTTTATCAGCCCCTTTAATAATGGAGTCATAAAAAAAATCTGAGGCCTTCACTTCTAGTATATACAACAAATCCCAAGTTTATGTACTCTTACCAGATTACTTTACCTATTTCCCCCTATTTATACCTATTTACCTCCCAACTCTTCGCCGGATATGTACAAAAATCCAGTACCAGATCTCTTTATAATACATACGTGTACAAAATTTCAAGTCAATATCTTAAAGCGTTCCAGAGAAAACGTGCGGACAAAAAGTTAGACATATCATAACATTCTAAAACTATTTCAACAAAAAAAATTTAATTTTTTTTTACGATTACTAAATGAGGTAACTCCACCAGAAAATTAATTCATGGTTACTGCAGATTAGAACAAAACTATATACCTATACCTGGGTATGCGATAAGACTGATAAGACAATTCAATTAATAACACGCTAAGTGGAAATGTTAGATCGACAGTTTAGATTGTTTTTGTGTTATAAATTAGTACCAAGCATTTCAAATTGTAGTTTTCATTGAATGAATTAAAACAAACGTTCATCTAAAAACATGTTGCTTGAATGTGTACAAAACATGGAGTTTTAACTCAATGGTACAAAACGAGACACAAATAGGTTCTTGATACAAGCCAGTTTTTGACTTCTTTTCAAGAGCTGTCAAAGAGAGCAGATTTTCAAACCTTGGCGCTTCATAACCGAAAACAAAGAACAAATAATAACATCAGATTTCATCTAGGATTATCCTGTTGTTGTTGGTAGGTAAATTATTGTCTGGTTTTGGAAACAATGTAATTAAAACTAAAGCAGCAATGAGTAATCGTCCTTATGATCACTTTTTAAGATAAATATTTTAATAATCTCATATTATATTGTTTTTAACGAAAACGAATACATTGTGCAACATACAGTAAAATAACTATGTCCCGCTAACCACATTACAGCAGTTGATATTCCTATCGGGTCTTGCTAATGCAAATAAGTTGAAGACTTATCATTAGTAAGGGGTCCACAGCATTAAAAATTGAAATGACCCATTCCAACAAGGTAATTAAGTTTTGAGCTCGCATATCGAAAGAGGGTCCTAATGGGCATCAGAAATGGCTTGTTGGGGATTGCACAACTTCACAAAAAAAAAAGATGGCGGAATGTTATTTTAAGAATTCGTGTTTTTAAACGTATACCTCTCCCTAGAAAATTAACTACATGTGATTTTGATATGATTTTTTTTCTCTGCATACACATGAGCTCATATGTCTGTACTAGTAGAGTTTCAAGATCACTTCCGGTCTTTTTCTAAATAAATCCTAAATCACAGGAACGAAATTTGTGTGTTTGAAATTTCGACGTGCGGACAACTACATTAAATGTTTAATTTTCTTATATACCTATTATATGCGAATGAAATATGGTCTAAAGATCAGCAAAGTTTTTGCAAAAAAATTTAGCTCGATATCTCATACAGTTTGCGACTTACAGATTTTTTAATTCGATCGTAATAATGTCTTGTTATGATAACGCGCAACATGACAGCTATGGCAGGATTCGGTCTTTGTAATTGTGGATAGACATTAGTCTAATAACTAATTTGATTAAGGTATTATATTACTGTTGATCAGTAGATCACCGATTGTCTGAAAATGAAACAATCATTTATGTGTTATGTTATAAATATGTGGTTTTAAAATATAGTGTGTTAAAATATAGATGCAGGAATAATGATTTAATGATTATTGAAAAAAGTCAATGATTTAACAAGGATACTTTGAAGTATGCCCAATTTGCTTAGGAAATTTTGAGTTGTCATTTTGGCTTAGGAGGACAGTATATCGAAAAGTGCAAATACAGTATGATATCGTCAATAAGTTATACAAATTTGAGATTAAAAAATAAAAATCGGCCGAAACTTCAGATTTAAGAAAATGTATGGTATAACTTAAAAAACCACCAGAATCCTATGAATTCGCCATAATAGACACAATTATCATTCCAAACTGGAATTATAAATAGTACCAAATATAAAGCGAATAATCTAAAATACATTTTAGCATATTGGTGTAAATAATGACATAAGTTGCAGAACAACGTGAACTTGGATTCCTCCTGCGTAGTATCCAATTTGAAGTGCAATCATGAAGAAGCGAACACAGTAATATTTGCGCAAGATATGTTTAATATAAATACAAAAATTGTGTGGGTACACGACAACAAAGGGTATCTTAAGGTATTCACGAAATCAGTAAATAATTGGGTGAAACATATGAAGAAGAAAATATTGTAAAAACGTTAATGGCAGCCTATGTATTGTGTGACCTGTCAGTCAGAGGAAAAAATGATCAGTTACAGTTGCCTTAAAACGAACAGGCCAACTATATAATTTGATTAATTTTGAAGACTCGTTTGAAGATAACTGCGATGCAATTGATGATCATGTAATTGAAAATGCTCGTAAGTCCTATGTGAATCTGTATGGCCGTAGTGAATTTAAATGATTTGCTAAGGCAGTATTTATTTTCCCTTAAGGATATTAGACTTACGTCCGCGTCCTACACAAGACGCTTTCTTACTGCACTTAGCTTAGCTAGCAACTGAAGTACCTAGCGAAGCAGGTTAAAATCCTGCTCACTGTGAAATAATTTTAATTGTAAAAATTATCCACAAGAAGTTGTTTAGACCCTTACCTAACACAAAATCCTGGATTTATAACAAATTTCCTTGACTTGAGAAGCAGTTAACAAAACACATCAAGTTTTAGTGTACAAGCGATTCTCCGATCTCCTTCCCAATTTACCATTTCCCAGAATATTTGGATATCTGATAGAGAATAACAAAATAAAATCACAAATGATGACAAAAAGTCACAACTGGATCTAAAGAAAACAAACAGTGGAATTGTAAAGTGTGACTAAAAATGTGCGTCTACTTGGTGTTCTGTTGCATGTGCAGCATTTTCTACCAATTGTATTAAGGGCAGAAATAATACAGATCAGTTTTTAGCAGACAGTGATTCTTCCTAATAATGTCAATGCAGTGCTTTGCCAATGCTTACTGAGCTGTGTATACTTATTATGCATTATTATACTCTTCGCAAATACAAAATGAAGAGTATATTGCATTCGATCGGCACATTTCTAAAATCGGTAACATTGCTCATAGAGAAAAAATTTTCTTATCACTGTGTTGGTGATAGAATTCTGAACAACTTTCAAAATGTCCGTTCCATCCGTCTGTCTGTCTGTCCATTTAAGAACGAAAAGTTCGATTGTCTTGAAATTTGGACAGTAAGTTAGTGTTAGCTAGAGGACGAACCCTATAACCCTATTGTTCTTGACCAACAAATAAAAATATTACACATTTTTTAAACAAAAAATTTTTTTTACATACATTTTTTTTCATGTTTTGTAGTTAAACTAAAAATGTCTAAAATTAATATTATTTACAAAAAAACTGAGAAGACTATCCTATAGAATGTGCCACAATTATATAAAAAGTGCAGTGAATCGACAAAGAGTATAACGGTTAGCTTATTATTATTATTATTACTTATGTATATATTACACGTTTTGTGTACGTCTTTATATTTTCATATTTTGTAAAATGCTATATTATTTGTACCACAATAATGATATACTTACATAATCAATAGATCTAGTAAATCATCTGCCAAATATGTTTCTTTTTACCTATTAATATTTTTGCAAAATTGTAAAAATGTAAATAGGTGCAATTTCAAAAATGTATTGGCTCACTATCGTAATGCATTACACCGAAAACAGTCGCATGTTAATAGGAATACCACGAATCTAATTATGGTTTATTTTAAAAAGACGGTAACTCAAAAACTGTATAAGATCTCGAGTTAATTTTTTTTGCAAAAACTTTG
The DNA here is from genome assembly GCA_963583905.1 of Stenurella melanura. Classification (NCBI taxonomy): domain Eukaryota; kingdom Metazoa; phylum Arthropoda; class Insecta; order Coleoptera; family Cerambycidae; genus Stenurella; species Stenurella melanura. Next base: position 63,363,905 of record OY757318.1, read on the forward strand.
TTGATCTTCAGACCATATTTCATTCGTATATAGTATATAAAGAAATTGAATATTTAATGTAGTTGCCCCCACATCCAAATTTCAAACACACAAATTTCGTTAAGTACTGTGATTTAAGATTGATTCAGAATACAACCCTAAGCGATTTTGAAATTCTATTAGTACAGATAGATGCGATCATGTCAGTAATATATAAATTAAAAAAATCAAATCAATATCGCATGTAGTTAATTCTCTAGCGAGAGGTACCTATACGTTTAAAAACACGAATTCTTGAAATAACATTCCGCCATCTTTTTTCTTGTGGAGGAGTTGTGCAATTGCAAACAAAAGTCCAACAAGCAATTTCTGATGCCCGTTAGGACCCTCTTTCGATATCCGAGCTCAAAAATTATTTACCTTGCTGGAATGGGTTACTTGGCGATTTTGACGGCTTTCGAAGGTGTGGACCCTCTACTACATGGTGACCATGAGTGGGTGTCACAAATTTAGCTTAGGAGGCATACATTGTGAAATTCAGATTTATTTATGAAGTTTGTGGACATAGCACACTGATACAATAAAACTAGTGTTGTTTCTGTTTAAATTATTCTTCATATAGGTATGTCTAACTTTTACGTCAAAATATAATAGTCAGAAACGCTATATTTAGATTTACCTACATAAATGAATGAAAAAGTCACCATAATTTCAAAACTTACAGTTCACATTCCTCATGCCATTCAACTTGCTGTCCTGATTTTTCCTTAACTGATGTTTGGTATTTAGTTTTCCCCAAGGCAATTGTAACAAAACAATCATTGGTGTTATTTTTACCTTTGAGTAACAACCCAACAGATCTTTGAACTATAAACAACAAATACAACAGAATATAAAAAAAATGTTATTACAATATGTTAAACATTTCACTGTATTAATACGTACCAGTAACTTGGACATGGGTGGGCATCCACATTTTTAACTGTTTTGAATGCTATGAGTAATGTAAATTTACGATTCAAATCCGTGATGGAATGTCGATGAGAAAACGGAAGATTAATTGGATATAACATGTAAATATATGAAGATTACTTATAGTTGACGCACAGGATGTAAACTTTTCAATTTCTAAATCGTGGGAAGTTCTAAAGTAAAACAAATAAATAGCACTAATAACTAGTACACAATCATAAACTAGATACTATTATCACAGTTATTATTCTTTAATCTTAATAATGTCAAAATATCTTAATTGGTCTTGATGTCAGAAAGAAAAGTTACGTGGATCATGCGCGTTACGGGTAAGGTCACGTCAATTTCAACAAAGGGTTGGGAGGGGGGGTCGCCTTATTGCCATCTAGTGGATTCTTATGTAAACAAACTGCATGCAGTTTTACAGTTCCAGGTATTAGGTCCCTTTTCATGAGGATTAGCGATTAGTGTCGTCCTCTACCAAGAAAACGGTCGAACCTGGAAACTTTGATCCATAAATAGATAATGCAGTGTGCAAACTACTGACACAATAATATTCTGTGCGACTGTGCGACTCACATTCAGTTGTTCTCTCAAAAACCTAGACCTTAGAGAATATCAAGGTACATGTACTTTGAGAGGATGATATAATATTTATACCGGGCACAAAATAATAAAATTGTTTATTATTCTGTGATACTGGGTATGCCCACTCACCATCTATACGAGAATAATCAAAGCTAAAACAGGAAACGGCAATTATTTGAAACTTCTTTAGTACATGCTAGTATAGAGTTCATTGGCTACAAACGGTATATTTGAATTATTACTCAGACTCATAACTAGATGTCTCTTATGGATACTTTTAATGTTTTTTAATTAATTATTGTATTAGCTTTCCTAGGAATCCAAGGTAGGCGCTCAACGGCTCAACTTGGATGTATTCCTGTTTTGATAACTTGTTTGTGTTCTTGAGATTGTTAGTGAGGGCATAATTTATTTATATTATCACTAGAGTTAATTAATAATATTAATCTATATTTGTAATTCCGGTGTGACTGCGCGCTGCAAAACGTACTGATATACTAGAGATATATTCACATAAAAACTAATACCTACTTTACATTATTTTTTGGTAAAATACTCCATTATTCTGATTATTTAAAAATTAAAATTTGAATATTACATTCTTGGAAACGCGGAATATCATATATCGATATTAACAAAAATTGTTTTGGTATGTACCTATATATATCTACCTGCGGTTTGTGCGGGGCCCTTTAACCCTTCATTTGTGTAATGAAATTTTCCATTTTAATTTACTAGAGACCGGCATATGCTTACGTATCTTCCACCATATCTTCAACGTACTCTTTTATAGGATTTTTTTCTATCCATACAGCTTGAAACTCATCACTAACATGCTCTAATTTTTTGGTATTTTTAAAGCAGTAGTTTTTAAAGATATGCCTACTTTAAATTGAGAGAAATTTTACGAAAAGAAAATATAATACAGAAAAATAAAGCTTAAAAAGCGATATATTAAATTTGTATTTTAAAATATTTGTAGAACTAGTAATTTTGGAAATACGACAATACGAATGTGGGGCTTTAACTTTTAGTGGCAAAGAAATACATTTAAATCTCATATTTCTTCAAAAAAATTAGAGCATGCTGGTAATACTATTAATAAAAACTGGTACAGATTTTTGAAATATCAATTTTGTGGCCATCAATGACGGCAGCAAAATGCTAAATTTTGTATTTAAAAAAATTACAAAACAGTCATCGTTTTGCACCTAACATACACTGACGGTCCTAAGGGGAGGGTCATGGGGGCCATGCCAAAACTGATAAATACAAACATTAATTGACTCCAATTCTTTTTTTTTTTAGGATTTAGCAAAAAGTAGGAAAAATTATTGATGACTAATCAAAAATTAAAATGTCTTAAACTATTAATTTCTAATTTTGGAATCTTCCTGGTAACCTACATTCTGATTATACAAGAAAATAAATAGCTATAGAATGAAATTATTTACAAAATCCCTATCTACAAATATTTGAAGTACAAAAGACATGTACCTTGGAATCAGTCTTCATCAAGTAGTAATGAAAATCAATATATGATCTTTGTTCTATAATAGCCTACACTGGTTATGCAAGGCACCGAAAGTTCTAAAATAAATTTATTTCTAAAAAATACTCATCCTGAAATTTTTTTAGTACAAAAATCACTCAGTTCTTTCACTTTGAAAAATGTTTCGCCGTTGTTGTGATTTTTATAATTTAAAACATTTTCTGGATAGGTATTAGTACATAAATTCATATTAAGCTTTTTGTGTCTTGCATAACCAGATAGAGTTAAGGCGCCCACCTCAAGAATTCAAACTCCTGGGGTGCCAAAGTGGTAGCTCAACTTTTTTCTTAATTTCATTGAATAAAAATAAATAGTATATTAGTATATAACTACGTAAGTTAGGACTGGATTTTAATAAATAAATAATTATTATTTATGGTTAGCATCTTGAAGTAAGGTCATTTTTATGACCCTTTTTGAAATGTATTTTATTTTGCGCAACTGATCTTTTTGCCATCATGTCACATCAAATTTCGAGAAAATGATGTCGAATTAAAAAAAATCTAGAGTTTACAAAGCAAAACTACCTACAGATTTGAACGGTGCCTTCAAATCAAACAAAATAAAGTTATAGAGTTTTTAATATGCCACACTTCATATTACAATACGAACTTTCAGAGCAAAAATCATACCAGTTCTTGAGGGGTTAAAAAATGTTGGTACATATTTTAATACGAATGGCCCCCCCTAGAAGCAAAGCGTAGGACCACCCTTGATAACATCGTTATTTTTCAAGCTGTACAGATAGAGAAAAATCAAGCCCTCTAATTTCTATTATATGTATTTTTAACATCATACTGATTGTTTCTGATATATTTGAGATTTATATACATTATATCTCGATTGATAAACGTTCGAGCGCCATTTTTAAACTATCATATGTTTAGAATTATTCATCGTACAGAAATAAACAAGAAACAAAATACTGGTAATTTCATAATCTTATTTTTTGTACCATACCACATTTTCCATAAATGTAAGACTTTTGAGTTATTTACGAAAAACTCTCAAGGTATCAATTTCTTAAAGCTAAAATCGCAATCTCCAAGTAGTTATAAATTTTCATGAAAAATTTTAAACCACCTTTTTCTCTTATAATATGATTCTATATCAGATTCGGTGGTTATTATCTTACCTTTCTGAGCAGGTCTCCAGAGGGGGTGGGAACCATCCCCAAGTAAAAAAGCGGCAGTTTTTAAAGGATAAACTTTTTTATACACATTAGAAACTCAATGCAAAAAAAAAATCATGAAAATCCTTTTATTATAACTGGGTTCCATCATTTTTTACTTTTTGTACTATTCGTAAACATTTTTTATTCTAATTTTTATAATGTAATGTGATAATTTCTTGCTTAAACAAATGGTCTCCAATTGGAGGGTATATTGCAAATATTTCATTATTTTAAAAAAAGTAAAATGACCAGATAATCCAACACCTGTTCAAGTCTATTCACTTGTGCCTGTATTGTTATACATAGGAAGCAATTTCCAGGTAAAAACAGGTACAATCGAAAGTGTCAAATAAGAATTGATGTGAGTGTTTTCACCGATATCTTTTTCTCGTGGTGTATCACAGGGGCGGTTCTAGGGCTGTGCGAGCGGTGGGTGGCGCCAAAAATGAGGGAAATATGTTATTTTGAGGAATTCCCTCCCTGTTCTTAGAAATATCTATCCCCCCCTCCCCCGCTCGTCAAAATTATAGTACTAGATTTATTATTAAATAACGGCATTGGTGTTGAAAGTGAGCACAAAATTGTCTAGGTATATTTTTCCTTTAAATCTAATGCTGGCAACTTAATTTTTTCAAACTTATTCGTTGGCCATCATGGTTTTTCAATAATGATAGTTATGTTAATGTCAGTATTACAACATATTGAAAATTTATGGAGCTATGTATAATTTTTTTGCAAGAGACTCATTTTTAAGTCAAAAATAATCACAAGTGCTGCATTGCATTAAATATAAAATATTTATTTTTAAAATTATTTTTATTCAAAATAAGTGCAGTGTAAAAAAAATTGAAGTACATACGGATAATTTCCGACACGTTATATTATCTGCAAATGGGAATATCTACTTTTACAAACACCCAATATAAATAGAACAAACTGAATTGAACATAGTGTCTGCCAAAAAGTCTGCACCTTAGGGAAAACTTCAATAAGGGCATTTCAGCCCATTTTAAAATTTCTAATGTCATTTTGCAGATGTCATAGTTGCGACTTCACAAATATTTTTTACAATTTTGTGGTTATTAATCATGCTGAAACCCTTAAAAAAAATCAATTGAATAAGAAAGTATTCCATATAGTGCAGACTTTTTGGCAGACGCTGTATTACTGAGTTTCAAAATTATATTTACATTTTTACTTTCCTTTCTTCATTGAAAATTTTTTATATAAATAATTACAGTTCTTGTAATCTTGTTTAAGTTTAGTAAATTTACAAAGTATATTCAAATCTGTTTTTCTGTCATATTGGAAGGTTAAATGAGAAGTTAAATATAAAGGAAGAGGATTTATTTATAAGTTAAAAAATATTTTATACACGTTACGTATATCACCACTTTAAAATTAACATTTTAAAACTCAAGGAATTGTTCAGTCTGTCAAATAAAGACAAATCACATTACACAAAAGTATTCCTTGGATTTTAAATGAGAACACATCAAAATATGCTGAAGTACAAAAATACTATACTAGACATAAACTTATAATTAAATGAAATAAATATATTTGCAAACTACATCAGCACATAACATGAACTGATTTAGAAGGCAACATCACATTTTTATTGCGAAAAAAATTGCACATAAAAAATAAATGTGACTGATGGCAGTCATTAAAAGTCAACTGTTAAAAAATATCAAAGAAAACTTTGGTGGTTTAGCATTGCAAAAAATAGCTCCCTCATTGTATGACTGAGCGATAAGCAATTAGATAGGTACCTACTCTTTTATACAACTAGTTACACCGCTAAGACTATGTCTTAAAATACTCATTTATATTCGCGCGCCAATATGGCGCAGCACTTTACAATAGAATTAGTCAATTTCTTACAACGCATTCATTCACACGCCTTATGGCTCATTTGTACTATAAATATAAGGCGGACAATTGTAATATTAAATATTAATATTAATATTTATACTCCTAGCCTTTTACTTTTTCCGTATTGTGGACGTTGGCGAGAGTCGCAATTCCAAGTTTTGGACTTTTGCCTGAAGTGCTTCAGATCCCGTTCATGCGCTGGATGCAGCATTTCTTTGTAAGCAGCAGGAGTACACATGTCAGAAAACTGTTCAAAAAAGTTCTTGTAGCCACCTTCTAGAAGGTAGATCTCTGGATAGTGCAGGGAAGGATAAGCACTCTCATTCTTCTGACGGTCTTCCTTGCGTAGGTAACGGTACCTGCAAGAAAACAATAATTAATGATTTAACATTATTTGACCTGTTCAGGGAATGTAGATATAGGAAGATAGGTACTTACAAGTTAGGTCCACGTTCGCTGGAAAATTCGCAATGGAAGATTAGAACATGCCTTTTCTGTGATGTTTGCAATGGTACTTCTTTGGCATGTAATAGATCCAAGCATTGCTCTTTTGTGAAAATATTAATCGCTCCATCAATATGTCCACCTTCAAATTCGTAAGGATAACGACAATCAATGACTTTGAATGATGCAATTCTGTCAGTGAAATTGCCTTTCATTAACTGAGCCAAAGTTGCAGGAGTTATGGCCTTTAAATCTTGATGGCGGCTTCTGGTCAGCGGTAAGCAAAAATTTTTACTGAAATCGCCAATCAAGTCAGGCTCAGTAGATGACCTTTGCACAGCACACATGATACTCTCCTCAGTAGCAGAAAAATGACGATGTAATATTGGTCTGACTTGTGGTACCGAAGCTTCATCTTCTTCAAATATTTTGGGCTTCTTGACACCTGTGCTGGTTTCTGTCTCAGAAGATGGAGGTTCTGGCCTTTTGAATGCACGAATTTCTGACTCACCGTACCTAAATAGACTTGTGCGTACTCTACTACTATTTGGAGTAACGTTTGCATTTGCGTTTTGCAGAGAAAGTGCCCGACGTAATAATGGCCTAAGTAAGGTATCTTTGGGCGAACATCTTTCTTGGTGCCTAACTCTGTGCATTAAAGGATTGCTGATCAATTTATTAAAATCGAGTGGGAACTCGGGATTTTCCAGTGGCTCCACGTCAGAAAAGTCGAAGCATTCATCCTCCATTGAGCACATGGAACCAAATGACATCGAGGTTCTTGTGGGTGATGCGAGGAACAAACATTTTCCATTTTCGCCACTGCAGCTAGCCCCATATCCAGAATCTTGTGAGTTTGAATCATGATCCTCTAAATGACGGCGATTTATATTACGGAAACAGTGTGAAGAATTCCCGGAAAATGGAAGAGGGCTGTTGCTTTCGTACATAGACAATTCATCGGTTTTAATCGGGCTAAAGGACTGCATGTTTTCTTTTTCTAGATACGCTTCAGACATCTCTTCACAACGATTTTTTCTGGTTCTGCAAAGAACATTTTGTTTCAGCAGGGAGAAATTGTTTTCATTAATTTTAATTTCTTTTACTAGGTATACTAGCTAGGAAAAGCGAGAGCTATACCTAAGATTGGTGGAGAAGGGGAATGAAGCGCCAAATGAAGAGATATCTCCCTGATAATCAAACTTTAGCCAAAAATATTCTTCAACAATCCTGTAGTATTCATTTATGTACAATTTACACTTATTTTCAGTTAAATAACATCACCCAATTTGCAAAAAACAGCTTATTGTTAATCATAACTTTAATGATTAACAATAAAGCTGTTTTTTGCAAATTGGGTGATGTTATTTAACTGAAAATATGTGTAAGTTGTACATAAATAAATACTACAGGGTCGTAGAAGAATATTTTTGGCTAAAATTTGATTATTAGGGAGATATCTCTTCATTTTTTTAATCCTCTTTCCTCGCCAATTTTAGGTAGGTATAGCTAACTCTTAATAATGCATATTTAATAAAATAACGAAAATTATTAATTCCTAATTCGGTGTGTACTATCTTATTCATTAAATTCGCCATTTCATTGGATATTTCAAAAATTAGAGCCCTAAAGTCAAGAAATAAATAGTAATATTGCTTATGTACTCGCTTATGTATCTCAACTTTATCCCTCGAAAATAAAGAAAAATACTGTAAGGTTTTAGGTAATAATAATAACGGTTATCGGCGTGTATTGTGGATGTCTCGGTGTTATTTCTTTTCATCCGCTACACATTTAAAAGTATAAATAAGTAAGTAAATAATTATGATAATGAACTAGTTTCGCGCCAAATATTATTCAAACATGATTCACATTTTTACTGTAGAGATTAAGCAATATGGGATACAGTAGGAAATTAAATAAATTAAATATTACAATTTTTAATCATAGATTTGGATTAGGTACAACTTCCAATTTCAAAAAACTCTTACTTTCTTTGGTCTGTTCAGATTGTTCAGAACAGTTATTTTTAGGAGATAAACAAGGGAAGCATCTGACACGGCCATTTATTACTACTATTACAATTACACTTTATTGTTGAATGAATAATTCTTGTAAATTATCCAGTATAAAATATATAGACCACCTGCCGTATACTAAACACGACGCGATAGAAAAACAAACACCAAGTAAATTGTATAATAATTACCTTTGGCACTGACAGTGTTCACAAGGATCATTGTTGATAGGATCCCACATTTTGCACTAAAGTAAGTTAAAAAGTAATCCAAATGTTAGAAACAATAAGTTCAGTGATAATCCTTAGCACACCACACCGAGATACGGCACCACGTTATCCCCACCGCGGACCAACGTTTACTGAATTTTGAAAGCAACGGAACTGTCTCTATTGTAAACTCGTCTGGCCCACACTACAGTTAGAAGTGGTGGTGGGGGTACACCCTTGTTCTGTACAAGGGGATGATGTAGGACATCGTCAAGGGCGCGAAAAGAAAAACCGGCTTTTGGAATAGAAGTTCAATGGGTACCTGGGAAGTCGAAGATTTGACAATTGAAATTATATGCCAAATTTTGTTTTTCATGAAAATACCTACCTACTTAATTGTCAGGAACATCTACTCCGTAGCATAGTGAATGTACATTAAAGAGAATATAAAAATGTCATCTCTGTAATAAGCTTATTATTTTTTTAAGATGAACATTCGTCACAAGTACGTTTTAAATTAATAATAATAACAATATAATTTCAAAGAATTGTTGTGTTTAAAAAAATCTCTTATCTCAAAATTTAAAAAGGTTCCACTAAATTTTTAACGAAACTTAAGAGGGAACAACACGTACGGCTAGTTGGGAGGGGGATAAAGTACCAAATTAGGAGATATCTCTCTTATAATCCAGTTTTATCCAAAAATAGTCTTCAACAATCCTGTAGTATTTATTTATGTACAACTTTCACATATTTTCAGTTAAATAACATCACCCAACTTGCAAAAAACAGCTTATTGTTAATCATTAAAATTATGATTAACAATAAGCTGTTTTCTGCAAATTGGGTGATGTTTTTAACTGAAAATATGTGTAAGTTGTACATAAATAAATACTACAGGATTGTTGAAGACCATTTTTGGATAAAATTTGATTATAAGGGAGATATCTCCTAATTTGGTGCTTTCTCCCCCTCCCCACTAGCCTTACGTGCTGTTCCCTCTTAAGTACTTACCTAAAAAAACATAATTTGAGCGTATCGTTATATAATAATTTTTTAATAATCTTAGTAGTTTCAATAATTACTTCCACATCCAGGTAACGGAGTGGAAGTACAGTAGGTACTTAATGGTAAAAAAATATTTTTTTGTTGAAATAATAGAATGTCATCACGAAGCGCCGAGATTTTAAATTTGAACGGAAAAAAAATTCTGTCTGTAACTTCTTCTTACTATGGGACGGTTTAAGATATTGAGTTAAAATTTGGTATATATATATGTGCTATAGAGAGATCTGAAATGAGATTATATTTTGAGCTTATTCCATTGAAGGTTGGGGGGTAAATATGTAAAGCAAGCCATAGTAAAGTTCCAGAAATTTTAAATTAGGTGTATACAGGGTGTTTCACAAGGAACCGAATATGCTTTAATGGTAGATAGAGGACACCGAGGACAATCATAATCACCCATTGAAAAAGCTAGTTGGGCCCTCGTTCCTGAAATACAGGGTGTTCTATGTATTTTTACCAAAATTTCTTTTCGTTGCTACTTTGTAAAGCAATGGAATAATAAATTTATACACACACACAAAAAAATCAGGTCTGGACTAAACAAAAAATGTTTTTGTTGTTCTTCCAGAAAACAATACCCTGTAGACGTTTTTCTTTAATTTCAATTTTAAATTCGAAAAGTACATAAAAAACTGAACAAAGTGGTCTCCTTTTTTTTCGGCAATAATTATTATGTTTTCGTTATCAATTTTTACAGAGGTGGTAAAATAAATAGAATAATAAATCTAGAATCAATTTTATTCCTCTCATTTATTAAGAGCGCTCCGGATAGAAGCCATCCGGAATTTTCCACCTACTGTCACATAAATAATTATTTAAAAAAACGATTTTCACTAAATTAAAAAAAAAATAGTTAGAATGCAGGATGATTAGAGAGACATACAAACATAAAAAAAAAAATTTTCTTTCATTTTGGATTTGCAAAAATAATTTTCATCATCCTGCATAGGTATTATTAAAATAGATATGTTTCCCTTTTGTAGTTATGATATAAAATCAACCTTATGCCCTCAGAGAGCGAATTAAGATTTTGAAATATCCAATAATAAATTTGTACAATTTTATATTGTTTCATCTACCGCTCTCTCTTCAAGGAAAATGAAGGTTTACCGGCTTCATAGGCGCCCGCTTATAAAGGGATCCGTCTCTTCAATAATGCAATAAAACGGATGCTTTTGTTTTCACTTGCAATTATCACACATGTCTATACCTGTGGTTTCCGACGACGACGTCAATTCATTTAGTTTGAGAATATTTGTGCTCCTATGATATTTTATTGGAGTGAAGTTATCCACACAAATCCATCCACACTTTATGACACATGGTAAATCCAAATTGAGATAGATCAACCAACTTAGCAGTTAAGACCACTGGTCTGTACGAAGAAACGCGCATGCGCGTTCGAAATGCGCTTGCGCTCTGCAAAATCGCAAGCAATTTCGTGCATTCCTTGCCAGACCGTAGGAGGGCTGCTACAACTGTTTAAATTAAAAATATTCGCGATGTCACTGAATATTCGGTTTCAAAATGTGTCAAAAAGAAAAATCTTTAATCATGAAATTTTTAAAACAGAGAATGTCCGTGCTATCTATAAGTTTTCGGTCGTAGAAATTCCAACAAAAAAAATTTAAATATGTAATTTTAAGAGAATGTCCATCTCATCCCTATCAAGGATGCCATGTACCGTGCAAACTATGCCAGCCCGTAGGCGGGCAGTTACAACCCTATCCACACATTCTCCAATTTTTCGGCTCCAGAAATTCCAAATAAAATTGTTTAATCACGTAATTTTAGTAATAGGTCCGTCTCATCCCCATAAAGGTTGCCGTATACCCTACAATCTCTGCCAGCCCGTAGGAGGGCGGTTGCATCCCCATAAACTGAAAATAACTGTGATTTCTCTTATTTATTGCTTCTAGAAAATCCAAAAAAAATTGTTTAATCATGTAATTTTAAGAGAATGTCCGACTCATCCCTGTGAAGGTTGACATGTACCGTGAAATCTTTGCCAGCCCGTAGGAGGGCGGTTACATCCCCTTAAACTGAAAATATCCATGATTTTTCTAAATTATTGCTTCTAAAAAATTTAAAAAAAATCGTGTAATCATATAATTTTGAGAGAATGTCCGTTCCATCCCTATGGAGGTTGGCATGTACCGTGCAATCTTTGCCAGCCCGTAGGAGGGCAGTTACATCCCCTTAAACTGAAAATATCTATGATTTCTCTTATTTTATTGCTTCTAGAACATGCAAAAAAATTGTTTAGTCATGTAATTTTAAGAGAATGCCCGTGTCATCCCAATGAAGGATGCCACGTACCGTGCAATTTCTGCCATCCCGTAAGAGGGCGGTTGCATCCCCTTAAACTGAAAATAGTCGTGATTTCTCTAATTTATTGCTTCTATAAAATTCAAAAAAAATTGTTTTATTCATGTAATTTTAAGGGAATGTCCGCCTCATCCCTATGAACATTGGCATGTACCGTGCAATCCTTGCCAGCCCGTAGGAGGGCAGTTACAACCCTATCCACACTTTCTCCAATTTTTTGGCTCTAGAAATTCGAAATAAAATTGTTTAATCACGTAATTTTAGGAATTGGTCCATCTCGTCCCTATAAAGGTTGGCATATACCGTGCAATCTTTGCCAGCCCGTAGGAGGGCGCTTACATCCCCTTATACTGAAAATATCTATGATTTTTCTAATTTATTGCTTCTACAAAATTTAAAACAAATTGTTTAGTCATGTAATTCTGAGAGAATGTCCGTCCCATCCCTATGAAGGCTGGCATATACCGTGCAATCTTTGCCAGTACGTAGGAGGGCAGTTACAACCCTATCCACACTTTCTCCAATTTTTGGCTCTAGAAATTCGAAATAAAATTGTTTAATCACGTAATTTTAGGAATAGGTCCGCCCCGTCCCCATGAAGGTTGGCATGTACCGTGCAATCTTTGCCAGACCGTAGAAGGGCGGTTATATCCCTTAAACTGAAAATAGATGTGATTTCTCTAATTTATTGCTTCTATAAAATCCAAAAAAAATTGTTTAATCATATAATTTTAAGAGAATGTCCGTCCCATCCCTGTGAAGGTTGGCATATACCGTGCAATTTTTGCCAGCCCGTACGAGGGCAGTTACAACCCTATCCACACTTTCTCCAATTTTCTGGCTCTAGAAATTCGAAACAAAATTGTTTAATCACGTAAATTTAGGAATAGGTCCGCCTCATCACCAAAAAGGTTGTCATGTACCCTACAATTTCTGCCAGTCCGTAGGAGGGCGGTTGCATCCCCTTAAACTGAAAATAGCTGCGATTTCTCTAATTTATTGCTTCTATAAAATTCAAAAAAATTGTTTAATCATGTAATTTTAAAGGAATGTCCGCCTCATCCCTATAAAGGTTGGCATGTACCGTGCAATCTTTGCCAGCCCGTAGGAGGGCGGTTACATCCCCTCAAACTGAAAATATCTATAATTTCTCTAATTTATTGCTCCTAGAAAATTCAAAAAAAATTGTTTAATCATGTAATTTTGAGGGAATGTCCGCCCCATCCCTATGAAGGTTGGCATATACCGTGCAATCTTTGCCAGCCCGTAGGAGGGCAGTTACAACCCTATCCACACATTCTCCAATTTTTTGGCTCTAAAAATTCGAAACAAAATTGTTTAATCATGTAAGTTTAGGAATAGTCTCGTCCCCATAAAGGTTGGCATGTACCATGTAATCTTTGCCAGCCCGTAGGAGGGCGGTTACATCCCCTTAAACTGAAAATATCTATGATTTCTCTAATTTATGGCTTCTAGAACATGCAAAAAAAATTGTTTAATCATGTAATTTTCAGAGAATGTCCGTCTCGTCCCTATGAAGGTTCGCATGTACCGAGCAATCTTTGCCAGCCCGTAGGAGGGTAGTTACATCCCCTTAAACTGAAAATATCTGTGATTTCTCTAATTTATTGCTTCTATCAAATTCAAAAAAAAATTGTTTAATCATATAATTTTAAGAGAATGTCCCCCTCATCCCTATGAAGGGTGGCATATAACGTGCAATCTTTGCCAGCCCGTAGGAGGGCAGTTACAACCCTATCCACACATTCTCCAATTTTTCGGCTCTAGAAATTCCAAATAAAATTGTTTAATCGCGTAATTTTGGGAATAGCTCCGCCTCATCCCCATAAAGGTTGCTATGTACCCTACAATCTCTGCCAGCCCGTAGGTGGGCGGTTACATCCCCTTTAACTGAAAATATCTATAATTTCTCTTATTGCTTCTAGAAAATTCAAAAAAAAATGTTTAATCATGTAATTTTGAGAGAATGTCCGTCCCATCTCTATGGAGGTTGGCATGTACCGTGCATTCTTTGCCAGCCCGTAGGAGGGTAGTTACATCCCCTTAAACTGAAAATATCTGTGATTTCTCTAATTTATTGCTTCTATCAAATTCAAAAAAAAATTGTTTAATCATATAATTTTAAGAGAATGTCCCCCTCATCCCTATGAAGGTTGGCATATAACGTGCAATCTTTGCCAGCCCGTAGGAGGGCAGTTACAACCCTATCCACACATTCTCCAATTTTTCGGCTCTAGAAATTCCAAATAAAATTGTTTAATCGCGTAATTTTGGGAATAGCTCCGCCTCATCCCCATAAAGGTTGCTATGTACCCTACAATCTCTGCCAGCCCGTAGGTGGGCGGTTACATCCCCTTTAACTGAAAATATCTATAATTTCTCTTATTGCTTCTAGAAAATTCAAAAAAAAATGTTTAATCATGTAATTTTGAGAGAATGTCCGTCCCATCCCTATGGAGGTTGGCATGTACCGTGCATTCTTTGCCAGCCCGTAGGTGGGTAGTTACATCCCCTTAAACTGAAAATATCTATGATTTCTCTAATTTATTGCTTCTAGAAAACTCAAAAAAAACTGTTTAATCATGTAATTTTGAGAGAATGTCCGCCCCATCCCTATGAAGGTTGGCATATACCGTGCAATCTTTGCCAGCCCGTAGGAGGGCAGTTACAACCCTATCCACATATTCTCCAATTTTTTGGCTCTAAAAATTCGAAATAAAATTGTTTAATCACGTAAGTTTAGGAATAGTCTCGTCCCCATAAAGATTGGCATGTACCATGTAATCTTTGCCAGCCCGTAGGAGGGCGGTTACATCCCCTTAAACTGAAAATATCTATGATTTCTCTAATTTATGGCTTCTATATAATTCAAAAAAAATTGTTTAATCATGTAATTTTAAGGGAATGTCCGCCTCATCCCTACGAAGGTTTGCATGTACCGTGCAATCTTTGCCAGCCCGTACGAGGGCGGTTACTTCCCCTTAAACTGAAAATATCTATAATTTCTCTAATTTATAGCTTCTAGAAAATTCAAAAAAAATTGTTTAATCATGTAATTTTGAGAGAATGTCCGCCCCATCCCTATGAAGGTTGGCATATACCGTGCAATCTTTGCCAGCCCGTAGGAGGGCAGTTACTACCCTATCAACACATTCTCCAATTTTTTGGCTCTAAAAATTCGAAATAAAATTGTTTAATCACGTAAGTTTAGGAATAGTCTCGTCCCCATAAAGGTTGGCATGTACCATGTAATCTTTGCCAGCCCGTAGGAGGGCGGTTACATCCTCTTAAACTGAAAATATCTATGATTTCTCTAATTTATGGCTTCTAGAACATGCATCTCAAAATTGCATGATTAAACAATTTTTTTTGAATTTTCTAGAAGCAATAAATTAGAGAAATTATAGATATTTTCAGTTTAAGGTGATGTAACCGCCCTCCTACGGACTGGCAGAGATTGCAGGGTACATGACAACCTCTTTGGGGATGAGACGGACCTATTCCTAAAATTACGTGATTAAACAATTTTATTTCGAATTTCTAGAGCCAAAAAATTGGCGAATGTGTGGATAGGGTTGTAACCACCCTCCTACGGGCTGGCAAAGATTGCACGGTATATGCCAACCTTCATAGGGATGGGACGGACATTCTCTCAAAATTACATGATTAAACAATTTTTTTTTAATTTTCTAGAAGCAATAAATTAGAGAAATTATAGATATTTTCAGTTTAAGGTGATGTAACCGCCCTCCTACGGGCTGGCAAAGATTGCACGGTACATGCCAACCTTACTAGGGAGGAGGCGGACATTCTCTGAAAATTACATGATTAAACAATTTTTTTTGCATGTTCTAGAAGCCATAAATTAGAGAAATCATAGATATTTTCAGTTTAAGGGGATGTAAGCGCCCTCCTACGCGCTGGCAAAGATTGCACGGTACATGCCAACCATCATAGGGATGAGGCGGACATTCCCTTAAAATTACATGATTAAACAATTTTTTTTGAATTATATAGAAGCCATAAATTAGAGAAATCATAGATATTTTCAGTTTAAGGGGATGTAACCGCCCTCCTACGGGCTGGCAAAGATTACATGGTACATGCCAACCTTTATGGGGACGAGCCTATTCCTAAACTTACGTAATTAAACAATTTTATTTCGAATTTTTAGAGCCAAAAAATTGGAGAGTGTGTGGATAGGGTTGTAACTGCCCTCCTACGGGCTGGCAAAGATTGCACGGTATATGCCAACCTTCATAGGGATGGGGCGGACATTCTCTCAAAATTACATGATTAAATAATTTTTTTTGAATTTTCTTGAAGCAATAAATTAGAGAAATTATAGATATTTTCAGTTTAAGGGGATATAACCGCCCTCCTATGGGCTGGCAAAGATTGCACGGTACATGCCAAAATTCATAGGGACGAGACGGACATTCTCTGAAAATTACATGATTAAACAATTTTTTTTGAATTTTCTAGAAGCAATAAATTAGAGAAATTATAGATATTTTCCGTCTAAGGGGATGTAACCGCCCTCCTACGGGCTGGCAAATATTGCACGGTACATGCGAACCTCCATAGGGATGGGACGGACATTATCTCAAAATTTCATGATTAAACATTTTTTTTTGAATTTTCTAGAAGCAATAAATTAGAGAAATTATAGATATTTTCAGTTTAAGGGGATGTAACCGCACCCCTACGGGCTGGCAAAGATTGCACGGTACATGCCAACCTTCATAGGGATGAGGCGGACATTCCCTTAAAATTACATGATTAAACAATTTTTTTTTTAATTATATAGAAGCCATAAATTAGAGAAATCATAGATATTTTCAGTTTAAGGGGATGTAACCGCCCTCCTACGGGCTGGCAAAGATTGCACGGTACATGCCAACTTTCATAGGGATGAGGCGGACATTCCTTTAAAATTACATGATTAAACAATTTTTTTTGAATTTTATAGAAGCAATAAATTAGAGAAATCATAGATATTTTCAGTTTAAAGGGATGTAACTACCCTTCTACGGGCTGGCAAAAAATGCACGGTACATGCCAACCTCCATAGGGATGGGACGGACATTCTCTCAAAATTACATGATTAAACAAATTTTTTTGAATTTTCTAGAAGCAATAAATTAGAGAAATTATAGATATTTTCAGTTAAAGGGGATGTAACCGCCCTCCTACGGACTGGCAGAGATTGTAGGGTACATAGCAACCTTTATGGGGATGAGGCGGAGCTATTCCCAAAATCACGGGATTAAACAATTTTATTTGGAATTTCTAGAGCCGAAAAATTGGAGAATGTGTGGATAGGGTTCTAACCGCCCTCCTACGGGCTGGCAAAGATTGCACGGTACTTGGCAACCTTCATGGGGATGAGGGAGAGATTCTCTTAAAATTATATGATTAAACAATTTTTTTTGAATTTTATAGAAGCAATACATTAGAGAAATCACATATATTTTCAGTTTAAGGGGATGTAACCGCCCTCCTACGGGCTGGCAAAGATTGCACGGTATTTGCCAACCTCCATAGACATTCTCTCAAAATTACATGATTAAACAATGTTTTTTTAATTATGTAGAAGCCAGAAATTAGAGAAATCATAGATATTTTCAGTTTCACAGGGATGGGACGGACATTCTCTCAAAATTGCATGATTAATCAGTTTTTTTTTAAATTTTCTAGAAGCAATGAATTAGAGAAATCATAGATATTTTCAGTTTAAAGGGATGTAACTGCCCTACTACGGGCTGGCAAAGATTGCACGGTACATTCCAACCGTCACAGGGATGAGTCGGACATTCTCTTAAAATTACATGATTAAACAATTTTTTTTGGATTTTATAGAAGCAATAAATTAGAGAAATCACAGCTATTTTCAGTTTAAGGGGATATAACCGCCCTCCTATGGTCTGGCAAAGATTGCACGGTACATGCCAACCTTTATGGGGACGAGGCGGACCTATTCCTAAAATTACGTGATTAAACAATTTTATTTCGAATTTCTAGAGCCAAAAAATTGGAGAAAGTGTGGATAGGGTTGTAACTGCCCTCCTACGTACTGGCAAAGATTGCACGGTATATGCCAACCTTCATAGGGATGGGACGGACATTCTCTCAAAATTACATGATTAAACAATTTTTTTTGAATTTTCTAGAAGCAATAAATTAGAAAAATCATAGATATTTTCAATTTAAGGAGATGTAACCGCCCTCGTACGGGCTGGCAAAGATTGCACGGTATATGCCAACCTTTATGGGGACGAGATGGACCTATTCCTAAAATTACGTGATTAAACAATTTTATTTCGAATTTCTAGAGCCAAAAAATTGGAGAATGTGTGGATAGGGTTGTAACCGCCCTCCTACGGGCTGGCAAAGATTGCACGGTATATGCCAACCTTCATAGGGATGGGACGGACATTCTCTCAAAATTACATGATTAAACAATTTTTTTGAATTTTCTAGAAGCAATAAATTAGAAAAATCATAGATATTTTCAGTTTAAGGGGATGTAACCGCCCTCCTACGGGCTGGCAAAGATTGCACGGTACATGACAACCTTCATAGGGATGAGGCGGACATTCTTTTAAAATTACATGATTAAACAATTTTTTTTGAATTTTATAGAAGCAATAAATTAGAGAAATCACAGATATTTTCAGTTTAAGGGGATGTAACCGCCCTCCTACGGGATGGCAAAGATTGCACGGTACATGCCAACCTTTATGGGGACGAGGCGGACCTATTCCTAAAATTACGTGATTAAACAATTTTATTTCGAATTTCTAGAGCCAAAAAATTGGAGAAAGTGTGGATAGGGTTGTAACTGCCCTCCTACGTACTGGCAAAGATTGCACGGTATATGCCAACCTCCATAGGGATGGAAGGGACATTCTCTCAAAATTATATGATTAAACGATTTTTTTTAAATTTTTTAGAAGCAATAAATTAGAGAAATCATGGATATTTTCAGTTTAAGGGGATGTAACGGCCCTCCTACGGGCTGGCAAAGATTTCACGGTACATGTCAACCTTCACAGGGATGAGTCGGGCATTCTCTTAAAATTACATGATTAAACATTTTTTTTTGGATTTTCTAGAAGCAATAAATAAGAGAAATCACAGCTATTTTCAGTTTATGGGGATGCAACCGCCCTCCAACGGGCTGGCAGAGATTGTAGGGTATACGACAACTTTTATGGGGATGAGACGGACCTATTACTAAAATTACGTGATTAAACAATTTTATTTGGAATTTCTAGAGCCGAAAAATTGGAGAATGTGTGGATAGGGTTGTAACCGCCCTCCTACGGGCTGGCAAAGATTGCACGGTATATGCCAACCTTCATAGGGATGGGACGGACATTCTCTCAAAATTACATGATTAAACAATTTTTTTGAATTTTCTAGAAGCAATAAATTAGAAAAATCATAGATATTTTCAGTTTAAGAGGATGTAACCGCCCTCCTACGGGCTGGCAAAGATTGCACGGTACATGACAACCTTCATAGGGATGAGGCGGACATTCTTTTAAAATTACATGATTAAACAATTTTTTTTGAATTTTATAGAAGCAATAAATTAGAGACATCACAGATATTTTCAGTTTAAGGGGATGTAACCGCCCTCCTACGGGATGGCAAAGATTGCACGGTACATGCCAACCTTTATGGGGACGAGGCGGACCTATTCCTAAAATTACGTGATTAAACAATTTTATTTCGAATTTCTAGAGCCAAAAAATTGGAGAAAGTGTGGATAGGGTTGTAACTGCCCTCCTACGTACTGGCAAAGATTGCACGGTATATGCCAACCTCCATAGGGATGGAAGGGACATTCTCTCAAAATTATATGATTAAACGATTTTTTTTTAATTTTTTAGAAGCAATAAATTAGAGAAATCATGGATATTTTCAGTTTAAGGGGATGTAACGGCCCTCCTACGGGCTGGCAAAGATTTCACGGTACATGTCAACCTTCACAGGGATGAGTCGGGCATTCTCTTAAAATTACATGATTAAACATTTTTTTTTGGATTTTCTAGAAGCAATAAATTAGAGAAATCACAGCTATTTTCAGTTTATGGGGATGCAACCGCCCTCCAACGGGCTGGCAGAGATTGTAGGGTATACGACAACCTTTATGGGGATGAGACGGACCTATTACTAAAATTACGTGATTAAACAATTTTATTTGGAATTTCTAGAGCCGAAAAATTGGAGAATGTGTGGATAGGGTTGTAACTGCCCTCCTACGGGCTGGCATAGATTGCAAGGTACATGGCAACCTTCATAGGGATGAGATGGACATTCTCTTAAAATTACATATTTAAATTTTTTTTTTTTGAATTTCTACGACCGAAAACTTATAGATAGCACGGACATTCTCTGTTTTAAAAATTTCATGATTAAAGATTTTTCTTTTTGACAAATTTTGAAACCGACTATTCAGTGAAATCGCGAATATTTTTAATTTAAACAGTTGTAGCAGCCCTCCTACGGGCTGGCAAGGAATGCACGAAATTGCTTGCAATTTTGCAGAGCGCAAGCGCATTTCGAACGCGCATGCGCGTTTCTTCGTACAGACCAGTGGTCTTAACTGCTAAGTTGGTTGATCTATCTCAATTTGGATTTACCATGTGTCATAAAGTGTGGATAACTTCACTCCAATTGATATTTTTCAGTATTTATTATTTATTGTTATATCATTTTGAGTAAATATAAAGACTGACATTGTGGCACTTATAGTTACTTTCACATCCACGCAGTGGATTGGAAGTAGGTATAGTAATCGTAAAAAAAAATCTTTTTTTTTCTTCTTGAAATAGGTTTAGAATGTCATGAAACGTAGAGATTTTAAATTTGATTGAAAAAAAAAATTCTGTCTGTCGGTCTATCTGTAACTTTTTTTGTCCGCACGTTTTCTCCGGAACGGTTTAAGATATTGACTTGAAATTTTGCACACATATATATTATAACGAGATCTGGAAGTGGATTGTTTTATGAACATATCCGGTGAAGGGTTGGGGGGTAAATAGGAGCAAATAGGAGGGAATAAGTAAAGCAAGCTGGTAAGAGTACAGAAACTTGAACTTTGGTGTCTCTACTAGAAGCCAAGGCGTCGAAATTTTTTATTATATTTTTCATCCTCCCCCATCCCCCACTCCATTATTAAAGGGGTTGATAAACTAGAATTGAGATATTCACTTGAAATTTGGTATATGTATATATTATAATGACATCTGGAACTAGATTATATTTTTGAATCATTTCGTTGAAGGGTTGGGGGTTAAATAGGGGGGAATAGGGACAAATAAGTAAAGCAAGCTGGTAAGAGTACAGAAACTTGAAATTCGGTGTATATACTAGAAGCGAAGGCCTCAGATTTTTTTATAATATTTTCAACCCCCCACCACCCCTACTTCATTTTTAAAGGGGTTGATAAAATTAAATTGAGATATTCTCTTGAAATTTGGTACACGTATGTATTATAACCATACCTCGGATGTAGCGGCCAGAGTCCAGGGTTGTCTTTTACAAATAGGTATGTATATTATTGTTATATTGTAAACACCTACTAAAACATTCCCAAACTACAAACACAGAAAGGATGCAACGTATTAATTGAATTTTATTAATTTTACCATGGTAATGCGTTTAAACGGTGAGGCACTATACCTATGAAATACAAACGTAGGTAAGGCTAATAGATTCTTTTAACTTATAGTGCACGTGCATTTTACGTTGCCCGATCCGGCCGGTGCGGGAGGAGAGAAAATTGCCTGAAACAGTAGCAGAGATAACGTCGCGTGCGTTGGTCGGTGACAAATATGCAGAAAATACGGACGGAAGTTCTTATTTCTTACCGATAACATGTTTAGCACATGGGCTGCGTAGGACTTCTGAAAACTATTAGGAGGTGCTACACTAATGTTGATACATTAATATCTAGTGTAAAGAAAGTTTTTCCTAAAGCATTAGGTCGTGTACGGTTATTTGATGATATTCTACCAAATATTCCATTACCTCCAGCGTCCATTATCACGCCATGGAGATCTTGACTACAGGCTGCATCGTACTATTACTGTCATTTTGAAAATGTGAAATACGTAATACAACAGTTAAATCCAAATGACGCCATTTCACAGGCGCACCAGGCATTTCCGGATCCAACTGTTTAAGAAAATCTGGAGACCATACACGGATGTTTCTCACGAATTCCTCTACGGGACCTTCAACATCAGCCATTACTATAGTTGATGTAAGAAACGTGTTCGATCTTCGACAATATATTTTTCAATTACAAGGAGACATTGCTGCGACAGTCCAAAAAAAATTAACAACTGTGTTAACAAAAAATCTCGGATTTGTTACGATGACAGGTGTAACCGACCTTTTACAAGGCAAATAAGTAGACTTTGCTACACCCGGCATGAATGTGGTGACTGCGAAAGGTTCGGTATTTTAAGTATGGCCCAGTTACATCTGTCGATGTCAAGAGGTCCTTCTCGCAATTTAAATGGATTTAGAGCAGATATAATACACTTTTATTCTTGTAGCGAGTGTTATAAAGTGGCGTTATTACCTTTGGATACTACATAATTCGATACAAAATATTTAGGATAAGGTAAGATATTGTTTCATACATGCATGCAACTCTTTATGCGCCGACACATCATCATCTAAAGCCAACCCTGATTTTACGTCATATCTGGCCGCTAAATCCGAGGGCTGATTATAACGAAATCTGGAACTAGATTATATTTTGAGATGATTCCGTTGAAGGGTTGGGGGTTAAATGGGGGAAAATAAGTAAAACAAGCTGGTAAGAGTATAGAAATTTGGGATTTGGTGTATATGCTAGAAGCGAGGTCCTCAGGTTTTTAAAAATATTTTTGCATGTTTACGTCTCGACGCCGGCCGACGCCTAGCGTCGTGTGTATTTGATAAATTTTCATTCCTAGTCATGTTCTCTCATTTTTACGTCTCCACACCGATCGACGCCTGGCGTCGTTTTTGTAAAACTTCTGAATTTGATAAATTTTGATACCTAAATTCATATTCTTCAATTTTTACGCCTTGACGCCGCCCGACGCTCAGCCTCCTTGTTGTATAACTTGTGTATTTGATAAACTTTGATATCTAAACTTGTTCTTGCATTTTTACGTCTCGACGCCAACCGACGCCCAGCGTCGTTTTTGTAAAACTACTGCATTTGGTACATTTTGATACCCAGATTCATATTCTTGAATTTTTACGTCTGGACGCCGACCGACTCCCAGCGTCGTTTTTATATAACTTGAGTATTTGATAGATTTTGATATCTAAATTTATGTTCTTGCATTTTTACGTCTCGAAGCCGACCAACGCCTAGCGTCGTTTTTGTAATACTAGTGTATTTTATAAATTTTGATACCTAGATTCATATTCTTGCAATTTTACGTCTCCACGCCGACCGACGCCTGACGTCGTTTTTGTAAAATTTCTGAATCTGATAAATTTTGATACCTAGATTCATATTCTTCCAATTTTTCGTCTCGATGCCTAGCGTCGTTTTTGTAAAACTTGTGTATTTGATCAATTTTTATTCCTAGATTCATATTCTTCAATTTTTACGTCTCGACGCCCACCGACACCTAGCGTCGTTGTTGTATAACTTGTGTATTTGATAAACTTTGATACCTAAATTTATGTTCTTGCATTTTTACGTCTCGACGCCAACCGACGCCTAGCGTCGTTTTACAAAACTGGTGTATTTGATAAATTTTGATCCCTAGATTCATATTCTTCCATTTCTTCGTCTCGACGCCGACCG
The DNA here is from genome assembly GCA_963583905.1 of Stenurella melanura. Taxonomy (NCBI): domain Eukaryota; kingdom Metazoa; phylum Arthropoda; class Insecta; order Coleoptera; family Cerambycidae; genus Stenurella; species Stenurella melanura. The sequence goes on from OY757318.1 coordinate 63,387,969, forward strand.
ACGCCTAGCGCCGTTTTTGTAAAAATTGTGTATTTGATAAATTTTGTTACCTAGATTCTTACTCTTGCATTTTTAAGTGTCGATGCCGACCGACGCCTAGCACCGTTTTTGTGAAACTTGTGTATTTAATAAATTTTGATACATAGATTCAAATTCTTGCATTATTAAGAAACCTAAGCCATTAGGAATTTTCGACCTACTCTCACAAATAATTATTTCAAAAAACGGCTTCACCAAAAATTTTTAAAAACTTGTTCGAATGCAGGATGGTGAGAGAGACAAATATATGCATTGAGGTTGAGGTTTTCAAACATTTTTTGTCTCTTGGTACTTATTTGCAATTGCTAATTTTCCGACTTACAGGCAATTTTCACGATAAACAACGTGATACATTTTTTGCACATTTTCAATTTCAAACCGCTGCCCAAGGAATCACTACTTCCACATTCAGATTTTCCATCCGTTTCTTTAAAAGAAAACATCTTGACTATATGTGCACTCTAGTATGTGGAAATAATTGGTCATAGAATTTGAATAATACTTAAGGTAGATGTCATAAAAAAATTTGAGGCGTTGGTTTCTTGGATCTTATTAGCTTGCTCTACTTATTTTCCCAAGTTTACATCCCCAGCCTTCCCCCCCCCCCTCCTCTTTAACGGAATCATCTCGTCAGATGTCATTATGTCATATACATACATATACCAAAATTCGAGTGAATATCTTAAATTCGTTGCATAAACCCCTTTAATAATGGTGGTAGGAAGTTGAAAAATATTATAAAAAATCTGAGGCCTTGACTGCTAGTATATACACTCTCAAGTTTCTGTACTCTTACCAGCTTGCTTCTTTTCCCCTATTTAACCCCCAACCCTTCAACAGAATAATTTCAAAATATAATCAAGTTCCAGATGTCGTTATAATATATATGTGTACCAAATTTGCAGTGAATATCCCCTTGGCTTCTAGTATATACACCAAATCTCATGTTTCTGTACTCTTTCCGGATTATTTTTCTCATTTTTCTCTATTTACCTCTACTTATCCCCAACCCCTCAACGGAATCATGTCAAAATATATAGTTTCATATATCGTTATAATACATACGCGTACCAAATTTCAACCGTTCCAGAGAAAACGTGTGCACAATAAAAGTTACAGACCGACAGACAGACAGACCGGCAGACAGACAGACACAATGTTTTTTTGCTTAAATTTCAAATCTCCATGTTTCATGACATTCTTAACCTAAAAAAACAATTTTTTTACAATTACTATACTTCCAATCCACTACGTGGACGTGGAAGTAAAATTATATTGAACCTTTATAAATGCTGTAATGTCATAGGTTTCATATTTTTATATAATATATAAAATCACGCTCATTTTTCGAATTATTATGTATTTTTTAGTGCGCAAAAAATGTAGTACATTATCGTGAAAACTTCCCGTAACTCGGAAAATTAGCAAGTTACAAAAAATTCTAAAAAACAAAAAATGTTTAGAAGGCCTCAATGCATACGTCTGAATTTTTTCAAATTTTTAAATTACATATTCTTAAAGCGCGACAATTTCAAAGAAAGGGTTAGCTTTTCATGTCTTTCCGGAAGAATTCGGCGAAAACGCACTTTACAGAAATGTAATGCAAATAATAAAAAGTCTTGTATTTCGATGATACACTCACCTGAATTTTTTCAGATTTTTTTTCCAAATTTTACATTTCCTGTCCCACACTTTTACGAATTTTCGAATGGCCATAACTCGAAAAATACACATTTCTCAAAAATATTCATAGGAATAAAAACATCTTATTTTGGACCTAAAAAGGTAAATATGTTTGTTTTTTTTTTATTTTTGACCTAATTCTACCAGTTACGGAACCCGTGATAAAAGGGGTGTTTCCTACCCCTTCTGATCATTTCCTACTCTAATCTATTTTTCAACTTTTTTATTAACGTCATTACAAACACAGTTCACAAGGTTTCATCAAAATCCATTAATTAGCACTTAAATTAGAGATTTTGGTTATTTTAGCGCTTCGTTGACTGGACTAATATTTATAAGTCAAGCTAATATAAGTGTGTTAAAAAAAACAGAAACCAATATATTTATTCATCCATTTTTGTAGCATTTATTTTTTAAAATAATGGGTATTCAGTGCACAATATTTCATTTTATTACAATAATAAAAATCCGTTAATGATACGATACGCCTATTCTCGGGGCAATAAACACAGTGCAGATAATCATAAACAAGGTCGACTTACACGGTAGCAAGAAAGATCAAATATTGACGTGAAGATATCTAGAGGATATCTTGGTAATGCTCTGACGTGCGGTATAATTTGAATTAATAATTGTAGAAATTGCATTACTCACGTAACTACGGACCGCTCTTGAGAACCAAGACAGCAACATATCACACCTATTAATAATAACACGAACGGTTGCAACAAAGTTGCTCATCAATAATGCACATAGTAACAAACTATCAACGAAAAACAAAAAATGCAGATATATTGTCCTAAAACGTATTCATCAATAGGGGCAACTACCTGATTTAACATTTAAAGTCATTGTCTAAAATTGTCACTGTTGATCATAGTAGTATCGTATCACTTGTTTTAATAGTTGTCACTTTGAAGTGAGGCTACTATGATCAATAGGAACAACTAATTGATTTTTAAGATTAATGGTATTGTTTAGTTATCAACGTTTGGATTGGACTTGTAGACAGTCACTTGTTAGGACCACATTTTTTTTGGGGGTACCCTAATTGGTAACGTGTGTCTTAATTTTTTACGACATATGTTACCGAATCTTTTAGAAAATGTAAATATCCGAGGTATGTTCTTTCAACATGATGGAGCCCCACCGCATTTCTCCAAATTAAAATCATTTAAATGGTACATACCCAAACAAATTAATTGGTCGAGGAGGTCTGTGGCGTGTGACGTTTCCCTTATATTTCACCGCCACATCATTTGGCCCACTAAGTATATATACGAGAGGCCATGTTGGGTTCGTTGGAGAAGTGTATAAGGCAGTGGCTACTACTGATGAGTTCACGGAGTAGCCACGGAACGAAACGCTAATATTTTCTTACTCCACAAGGTCCTCATGTATGGCCGGCAAGGTCTCCAGATTATTACTTCCACAGTCAAGTAGTGGATTGGAAGTATAGTAATCGTAAAAAAAATTTCAATTTTTTTTTTCTTGAAATAGGTTTAGAATGTCATGAAACGTCGAGATTTTAAATTTGAGCGAAAAAATAATTCCTGTCCGCACGTTTTCTCCGGAACGGTTTAAGATATTGACTTGAAATTTTGTACACGTATATGTTATAACGAGATCTGGAACTGGATTGTTTTTTTAACATATCCTGTGAAGGGTTGGGGGGGGTAAATAGGGGGAAATAATAAAACAAGCTGGTAAGATTTAAAAAACTTGAAATTCGATGTATGTACTAGAAGCCAAGGCGTCAAATTTTTTTATAATATTTTCCATCCCCCACTTCCACTTCATTATTAAAGGGGTTGATAAAACAAAATTGAGATATTCAGTTGAAATTTGGTATAAGTACGTATATATTATGACATCTGGAACTAGATTATATTTTGGGATTATTCCGTTGAAGGGTTGGGGGTTACATAGGGGTAAATAGGGGAAAATAAGTAAAGTAAGCTGATGAGAGTACAGAAACTTAAGATTCGGTGTATGTACTAGAAGTCAAGGCCTCAAATTTCTTCATAAAAATTTTCAGCCCCCCTCCACCCCTACTTCATTATTAAAGGGGTTGATAAAACAAAATTGAGGTATTTACTTGAAATTTGGTGCACGTATGTAATATAACGACATTTGGAACTAGATTATATTTTGAGATGATTCCGTTGAATCGTTGGGGTTTAATAGGGGTGAATAGGGGAAAATAAGTAAAGCAAACTGGGAAGTACAGAAATTTGGAATTTGGTGTATATACTAGAAGAGAAGGCCTCAGTTTCTTTACATAATATTTTCCATCCCTCCACCACCCCCACACCGTTACTAAGAGTTGATAAAATTGAAACTGAGATTTTCACTTGAAATTTGGTACACGTATGTATTATAACGACATCTGAAACTAGATTACATTTTGACAAGATTTCGTTGAGGGAGTGGAGGCTAAGTAGAGGTAAATAGGGAAAAATAAGTAAAGCAAGCCGATAAGAGTACAGAAACTTAGGAATTGGTGTATATACTAGAAACCAAACCCCCGGATTTCTTTCTAATATTTTTCAATCCCCCACCATCACCACCTCCACTCCATTATTAAAGGGATTGATAACATAAAATTGAGACATTCACTTGAAAGTTAGTATATGTATGTATTGTAATTACATCTAATTGAGATGATTCCGTTGAATAGGTGGGAGGTGGGGAGGGTTGTCAATAGGGGAAAGTAAGTAGAGCAAGCTAGGAACTTCATTTTTAACGTATGTGGTAAAAACCAAAGCCTCAAATTTTTCTATGACATCTACCCCAAATATTATTAAAATTCTATGATAAATAATTTCCACATACTAAAGTGCAAATATAGTCAAGATGTTTCCTTTATTTTTTATGGGATCAGTTAAAAAGTGAGGTCTACAATGTGGACATTAATGACAGGGATAATATAATTCAAAGGATTGTTGACTGCTGCGACGAAATTAGAAACAATCTAGATCTCATAGGATTAATTGGACATCTCGTGGATCGCACCAGAAAATGTACTGAAATTTGAACATAATTTTTTTTAATTATGATTCTAATTTGTAAATACGTTTTATAACAATATCTGAATATCTGCATTTTTTGTTTTTCGTATAATTATGCAAGTTGTTTGTTACCATTATTGTTGTTGTTAATAAGTAAATTATGTTGGTGTTATACTAGTTTTTAATACGTGGAAGGAATGAAATAGATTCGGTGGCCTGTAACATTAATTTTTGGTTTATTTTATAAAAAAAAAATTGGTGATTAAAACATAATAATTTTATTGATGAAAAAAAAAAGTAAATGCATAATTTAACAGTGGAACCATTTTTTGTGCGTATCACATTCATCGATATTTTCTAGTCTCATATTGCATTTTTTATTGAAATTTATTTCGAATGCAGCAAAAGTGTGGCGATAATGAATGAATCCATTTTGTTCCCTTTTTATGCACTTTTCGAATTTAGTATTGAAATGAAAAAAAAACATATACAGGGTATCGTTTTCTTGAAGAACAAAAAGAAAAATTTTTTTTCGAGTCCGGACCTGGATTTTTTGTGTATGTGATACAAGTACTTATTATATAATTTCAAGTGAATATCTCAATTTCATTTTATCAACCCTTTTAGTAATAAACTGGAGGTGGTGATGAGGAGTTAAAAAATATTATTAAGAAATGTGAGGGCTTCTGACATATACACCAAATCACAAATTTCTGTACTCTTACTTAAAATATAATTTAGTTGTTGTTATAATACATATGTGTATCAAATTTCAAGTGAATATATCAATTTTATTTTAGCATCTCCTTTAATAATGGAGTGGTGGTGGTGAGGGATTGTGTGGAAAATATTATAAAAAAATATGAGACCCTGGCTTCTAGTGTATACACCAAATCCCAAATTTCTGGACTCTTACCAGGTTCACTTATTTTTCCTTATCTATCCCCATTTAACCCCCAATCCTTCACCGGAATTAGCGCAAAATTTAATCTAGTTTCAGATCTCGTCATGATACATATGTGTACTAAATTTCAAGTCAATATCCTAAACCGTTCCTGAAAAAACGTATGCACAAAAAAGTTACAGACCGACCGACTAACAAACAGACAGACCGACCGACCGACCGATCAACCGACCGGCCAACGGACAGATAGATTGAAACTTTTTTTCGCTCGAATTTAAATTTTCGACGTTTTATGACATTCACAGCATATTTCAATAAAAAAAAAATCGAAAATTCATGTATGATTATTGTTATGAATTACACCCCCTTGGAAAAAGAGATGGTACGCCTATGCCTCTGATGGTGACTGGAAAGGCTCTAGAAAGAGCCAAGGACTTTTCTAGCTTATGGTTGGAGAAGATTCTGGATTGATCTAGAGCTAATTTCGGAGTATATAAGGCGCGATTACAAGCGCGGAAGGGGAAGTTTATTTGAGAAGTGACACGCTCGGTAAAAAGTGAGGTTAACTATTAAATAAACAAGTATTGTAGTCAGTAAATTGTTAAATAAAGTGTTAGTAGTGTTTAATCTCTTGTTAAAATTATTTAGAACCCACGAATTCATACAGGGTGTTTCCTAAAAGGTGGAAATCCGTAACATTTTGGTGTCGGAAGCGGAATTTTGACAAGAGGATTTTTCGGAAGTGTTCGAGAAGGTTTGGCAGTGTATTCTCGAAGTTGGTGCTAACACGGAGGACTAATTTACTGGACGTTGTTCGATGGTTATTTTCGAACAAGAAAATAGTGTTTAAGTGCATTTTTGAGACATTTTTGGAACATTTTGTTGGACATTGGAGGTTAAGTGACAAAGACTCTAGATAAGACTTTTTCGTGCCGTTTTGGGGGTTTCTGGACAGTCCCATTACCGATAGTGACGTAATTATTAAACTTATTTGATTTCAACGTAATTGTATGCCGGTAACGACCAGAAGCATGGCATCCGAACAACAAATGCAGGAATTTATGGCCCAAATGCAAAAGATGATGATGGATCAGGAAAGAAAGCGCCAGGAAGAGAAAGAAGAACAGGAAAGAAAGCACCAGGAAGAGAAAGAAGAACAGGAAAGAAAGCGCTATGAAGAGAAGGAGGAACGGGAAAAAAGACGCCAAGAACAAGAACAAAAACGTCAAGAAGAATTAAGAAAAATTTTTGAGGATCAAGAACGAAGACGTCAAGAGGAGAAACAAGAAGAGGAGAAACGACGTCAAGAGGAAAAACAGGAAGAGGAGAAACGACGTCAACAGGAAAAACAAGAGGAGGAGAAACGACGTCAAGAGGATAAACAAGAACAAGAGAAACGACATCAAGAAGAAAGAGATGAACTAAGGAAAATTATAGAAGGCCAACAGAGTGCCATATTTGCCGTCACTGAAGAACTCAAAAATAAGGTAGCGGAAGAAGTCGGTGGAGTCAAACAAGAGGTAAGCGAAGTCAAAGGAGAAGTAAATGAAGTCAAAGAGAAAATGCACCAGGTAGAAGGAGAAATTGACCAGCTTAAACAACAGTTGAGGGATAGAGGAAACCAGCAACTGGTATCGTCAGGCCAGCGATTAAAAATTCCCTCCTTTGATGGTCAAAGTTCCTGGATGACTTACAAGACACAGTTTGAGGCAGCAGCGAGTGCAAACAACTGGAATGACGAAGAGAAGGCTAAGGCATTAATCGTGGCTTTAAGAGGCCAAGCGTTGGAGTTGCTCCAGACAATTCCGGCGGACCAACAACGTAATTTTAGAGTTTTAGAAGCTGCCTTAGATCTACGATATGGAGATCAACACCTTGCTCAAGTATACCAGACCCAGCTGAAAGTGCGTGTTCAGAAAGCTGGAGAGAGTCTGCAAGAATTTGAAGCTGCGGTGGAAAGACTGGCACACTTAGCTTATCCTAATGCGCCAAAAGAATTTAAAGAGCAATTGGCAGTGGGGGCATTCCTAGACGGGATAAGGGACGAGGAGATCAGGCGAGTCCTCAGGCTATCCCGACATAAAAGTAGTAGTGAAGCCTTGGTGCATGCACTAGAGGTAGAAGCCGTCTATAGGGATACTCCAAAGTCAAGAGTGCGGGCTATGACGCTTGAAGAATCGCAGCCAGAAGAAAGAGACCAAAACCCTATCTTGAACGCGATTCTCAAAACGAATAAAATGATCGGTCAATTACTGGCTCAATCGAATCCTCCAAGAAGACAGGAAAACCAACAAAACAGAGAAAGGCCAAGTGGAGGTATTAAATGCTACAACTGCGGCAGGATGGGACATATGAAACGAGACTTTACAGAACATTTGAAAAATCTTCAAGAAGTATTTGGACGAGTCAGAAATGCACATCTGAAATTGAACCCGAAGAAGTGCCTTTTATTTCAGAAAGAAGTTAAATTCCTTGGTCACGTAGTGTCTTCGGAGGGAATACAAACGGATCCCGACAAAATTTCTGCCGTACGAGATTGGCCAAGGCCATCTAACGTTCATGAAGTACGAAGCTTCCTTGGCCTTTGCACTTATTATAGACGCTTTGTGGAAGGGTTTGCAGACATTGCGAAGCCATTACACCGGCTAACAGAGGAGAAAGTTCAGTACCAATGGACACCGGAGTGTGAAACGGCATGGAGAAAATTGAAGGCAGCTCTATGCACTGGTCCTGTACTAGCATACCCACAACAGAATGGACTTTTTATTTTAGATACAGATGCCAGTAATTCTTCGATTGGTTGTGTGCTGTCCCAAATTCAGGACGGAGAGGAAAGAGTGATCGAATACTTCAGCAAGGTGCTCTCCAAACCAGAACGAAACTATTGTGTAACCAGGAAAGAGTTATTGGCCATCGTCAAATCAGTGGACCATTTTCATAAGTATCTCTACGGGCGACATTACAAAATCAGGACCGACCATGCTGCGTTGAAATGGCTGTTGCAGTTGAAAACCCCGGAAGGTCAACTGGCTCGTTGGATAGAACGGTTGCAACAGTACGACTTTAAAATCGAGCATCGACCAGGAAGATCTCATAAGAACGCAGACGCATTATCTAGAAGACCATGCAAGGACGACTGCAAGCACTGCCGCCACGTGGAAAAACAGCAGGGCGCGGGAGTAGTCAACACTATTAAAATAGACGTTCCGGATGATTGGACAACTGAAGCCCTGAGACAAGAACAACTGAACGATGCAGAGATTGGGGCTATATTGAGAGCAAAGGAAAAAGGAACTCGACCAGAGTGGAAGGATGTTTCGGACAAAGCAGTTGGATTGAAGGCTTTGTGGGCACAGTGGGACTCACTTAGAGTTATGAACGGGCTATTAAAAAGAGCATGGGAGAGCCCGGATGGGAAGCAAGTTGTTATGCGTCTAGTGATTCCCAGGTGTCGAGTACCGAAAGTACTTCAAGAAGTGCATAATGGAGCATCCGGTGGACACTTCGGCGTTAACAAGACCCTGAATAAAGTACGTGAACGATTTTACTGGGTAAATAGTCGTCAAGATGTTGAAGCTTGGTGTCGTAATTGTAAAATTTGTGCAGCCAGTAAAGGACCTCAGACTAGAAGTAGGGGTGCAATGAAGCAATATAACGTCGGGGCTCCTTTTGAGAGGATTGCGATCGATATAGCCGGACCATTCCCAGTAACCAAGGACGGTAACAAGTACATACTGGTTGCCATGGACTATTTTAGTAAATGGCCTGAAGCCTACGCAATTCCGAACCAGGAAGCGGTTACTGTCGCCAAAGTCTTGGTAGATAACTTGATATGTCGGTTTGGTGTACCCCTGGAGCTGCATTCAGATCAAGGGAGAAATTTTGAGTCAGGGGTATTTCAGCAAATCTGCAAGTTATTGGGAATACACAAAACACGGACGACAGCCCTTCACCCTCAATCAGATGGAATGGTGGAGCGACATAATAAGACTATGAAAGAACATCTCTCTAAAGTCGTTCATAAAAATCAACGTGACTGGGATCTCCACATACCGTTTTTCCTCATGGCATATAGAGCTGCTATCCACGAAACTACAAAACAGACTCCGGCTCGTGTAGTATTTGGACATGAGATCAGACTGCCATGTGATTTGATGTTTGGAACACCAGGTGGAGAACGACTTCCTGTGAACAGCTATGTAGATGAAGTGAGTGAACGGCTAAGGAACGTCCATGAGTTAGTTAGAGACCAAATCACCATAGCCAGTGACAGAATGAAGGCTCGATATGACCGTAAGGGTAGTTCAGAAGGATTCAAGGCAGGAGACCTGGTTTGGCTGTACAACCCACAGCGGAAGAAAGGAAGGTCACCGAAACTTCAACCGCCTTGGGATGGACCGTATACTGTTATTACCCGAATTAATGACGTCGTCTATCGGATTCAACGAAGCAAAAAGTCCAAGATGAAGATCGTGCATTTGGACAGGCTGGCGAAATACATCGATGATTCTGAGTTGCCTGATCGGGACGATCAGGCTTAAGGAGGGGGCAGTGTTATGAATTACACCCCCTTGGAAAAAGAGATGGTACGCCTATGCCTCTGATGGTGACTGGAAAGGCTCTAGAAAGAGCCAAGGACTTTTCTAGCTTATGGTTGGAGAAGATTCTGGATTGATCTAGAGCTAATTTCGGAGTATATAAGGCGCGATTACAAGCGCGGAAGGGGAAGTTTATTTGAGAAGTGACACGCTCGGTAAAAAGTGAGGTTAACTATTAAATAAACAAGTATTGTAGTCAGTAAATTGTTAAATAAAGTGTTAGTAGTGTTTAATCTCTTGTTAAAATTATTTAGAACCCACGAATTCATACAGGGTGTTTCCTAAAAGGTGGAAATCCGTAACATTATTATACTTCCACTCCACTACGTGGATGTGGAAGTAATACATTTGTTTTTCCAAAGGACTGACTCACTACCCTTATGTATTTTGACCTCCTGAATTCCAATTTTGCAGGTTTCACGGTCCAGTTTTTCGCTAGCTACAATACAGAATAAAATTCTAAATTCTACATATTAGAAGTTTAAATGTTGGGGTGTTGGCGCCCAAGGGCACTGCCCGTCATGCCCTAATGGATGGATCGGCTTTGTTTTCGAATCTCTAAATAAGAACCGCTGCCTAGGAATCACTACTTCCACATTCAGATTTTCCATCCAAGTCTCTTCAAAGGAAACATCATGACTATAATTGCACTCTAAGAGTATGTGGAAATAATTGATCATAGAATTTTAATAATACTTGAGGCAGATATAATAAAGTTCGAGACGTTGGTTCTGGTTTGAAAAATATGATAAAGAAATCTGAGATCCTGGGTTCTAGCATATACACCAAATCTCAAGTTAACAAGACAAAAATTTGAAAATTTTGTTACCATTACTATACTTCCAATCCACTACGTGGATGTGGAAATAAAATGAGGGGATGCATGCATCCTGTATAAACCACAGCATTCAGTATAATTCAAAAAGTAAATTGTGCATAATAGGAAACAGATCATTCTGTAAAAAGTTCAAATGATGTGAACCACTAACCTCTTTGGTAACTTCACGGGCCCTATTAAATGATTGCCTATAACTCCGGCCTAGCGTTTATAGTAAACCTATTAGGTGGAGAGTCGGTTGTACAGATTTCCTATGAACAAGATACATAAAAAACTTTGTGTGGGTGAGTAAGTACTACCACAGAGATACAGGGAGCCATTTTTCACACAGCAAATTTTGCCCGCGTCATGGAATTTTGACGTCACTTCCGGTCACGATTTTTTGTGTCATCGAGTACATGAATGAAACTTATGTCAAAACGTAGGTTTTGAGGTATACAATGAGATTGTAGTGGAGTGCCTTAATTTGCCCGCAACCCTGAGACACCCTCGATTAAAGTATTTTTTTTGTGTTTTCTTAAGTCGTCGAATACAATGTACCTGAAGTTTCGAACGTTCACTTGAACGAATTTCAAATGAAAAGAAAAAAATAATATCAACTGCAAATCGACTTATTTTATTATTATATCGATTGGTATCGATACTCATAATGCTCCCTCAAAGCCTCCCTTACGTCGAACGTATAGCGCACCCCTAAACAACCCCTGACTCAAAAAAATCACTAAAAATGCAAAATGGCCTAGACGTAAAATATTTCTTTCTACGTCTGCTACAAATAATATCCCAAGCATATCACAAAATTCTCGTTCGGGGATACGTGGCGGAACACACCCTTAGCCAACCCCTAATCAAAAAAATAAACACCATATATCCTATCTAGCTTAGACGTAAAATTTTCCCGACTACACTTGCTACAAATAATGCCCTAAATATACCTTCAAAGCCTTGTTCACCGTGAAGTGGCGGAACACCCCCTTAGCAACCCTTGCATATAAAAAATCAGCATTAAATGAAATCTGGGTTAAGTATAACATTTTGTTAGCTACATTTACTATAAATACTGCTTTAAACATATTCTCGATATTTCAATCGCACACAGTGCACCTATGCACCTCCTGCTTGAACCCTTGATTGTAAAAAATTCGTAAAAAAGTCAAACTGACATAGACCTAAAAGTTTTTTCGTCCTTCTAGTTGCCAACAATACCCCTAACATTCCCTCAAAGCCTTGTTCTCGCCGAACCGGCGGAACACCCCCTTAACAACCCTTGTATATAAAAAATCAGCATTAAATGTAATCTGGGTTAAGTATAACATTTTGTATGCTAAATTTACTATAAATACTACTTTAAACATTTTCTCGATATTTCAATCGCACACAGTGTACTTATGCACCCCCTGCTTCAACCCTTGATTTTAAAAAATTCGTAAAAAAGTCAATCTGACATAGACCTAAATTTTTTTTCCTCCTTCTAGTTGCCAACAATACCCCTAACATTCCCTCAAAGCCTTGTTCCAGCCGAACCGGCGGAACACCCCCTTAGCAACCCTTGTATATAAAAAATCAGCATTAACTGTAATCTGGGTTAAGTATAACATTTTGTAAACTAAATTTACTATAAATACTACATTAAACATATTCTCGATATTTCAATCGCACACAGTGTACTTATGCACATTGTAAAAAATTCGTAAACAAGTCAAACTGACATAGACCTAAAAGTTTTTTTGTCCTTCTAGTTGCCAACAATACCCCTAACATTCCCTCAAAGCCTTGTTCTCGCCGAACCGGCGAAAAACCCCCTTAGCAACCCTTGTATATAAAAAATCAGCATTAAATGTAATCTGCATTAAGTACAATATTTTGTAAGCTAAATTTACTATAAATACTACTTTAAACATATTCTCGATATTTCAATCGCACACTGTGTACTTATGCACCCCCTGCTTCAATCCTTGATTGGCAAATTTGTTAAAATCAAGGGTTGAAGCAGCGGTAATATTTAGAATAAACGTGGATAACAAAATTTTCTACCTAAGTAAGCCAGACTTTGTATATATAATCCTGATTATTGCTATATTTACATTTTATAAAACAGTACACATTGTATAAGGGTTGCTAAAGGGGTGTACCGCCACTTAGCCTTAAACAAAGCTCTGCTGGAAAGTTTGGGGTATTATTTGTAGCTGAAGCAACAAAGAAACTTTTACGCCTAAGCCATATTGACATTTTGGCGAATTTTTTAAAATCGAGTGTTAAAGCTGGGGTGCATCCGGACTTTACACGCAAATGAAATTTCGAGAAAATGTTTACAGTAGTATTTGTAGAATACGTGGCTAACAGAATTATATACTTAAACCGGATTTCATTTAATGCTGATTACTTATATACAAGGGTTGTTAAGGGAGTGTTCCTCCACTTCCCCATTGCGTAGGCTTTGAGAGAATGTTTGGGGTATTATTTGCGACTAGAGTAACGAAAAACCTTTTACGCCTAAGGCACTTTGACTCCCTGACGAATTTTTCAAAAACAAGGGTTGAAACAGGGGGTGCATCCGAACACTGTGCGAGTAAAATATGTTTAGAGCAGTATTTGTAGTAAATGCAGCTAACGAAATTTTATACCTAACCCAGATTTCTTTCAATGCTTATTTTATACATACAAAGGTTTTTAAGGGGTTGTTCCACCACTTCCGCCAACTAGGCTTTGAGGGGATGTTTATGGCATTATTTGCAACTAGAAGGACGAAAAAACGTTTACGTCTAAGACAGTTCGCCTTTTTGACGATTTTATAAAAATTCAGGGTTGAAGAGGGGGTGCTTAAGAACACTGTGTGCGAATGAAATATCGAGAATATGTTTACAGTAGTATTTGTAGTAAATGTAGCTAACAAAATGTTACACTTAACCCTGATTTCGTTTAATGCTGGTCCATCATATACAAGGATTGCTAAGGGGGTGTTCCGCCGGTTTTACATAAACTAGGTTTTGAGGGAATGTTAGGGGTATTGTTGGCAACTAGAAGGACGAAAAAAATTTTACGTCCATGACAGTTTCAGTTTTTTACGAATTTTTTTAAATCAAGGGTTGAAGCAGGGGGTGTATAAGATCACTGTGTACGATTGAAATATCAAGAATATGTTTCAAGTAGTATTTATAGTAAATGTAGCTAACAAAATGTTATGCTTAACCCAGATTTCATTTAATGCTGATTTTTTATATACAAGGGTTGCTAAGGGGGTGTTCCGCCGGTTCGGCGAGAACAAAGGTTTAGGGAATGTTAGGGGTATTGTTGGCAACTAGAAGGACGAAAAAAATTTTAGGTTTATGCCAGTTTGAATTTTTTACGAATTTTTAAGATCAAAGGTTGAAGCAGGGAGTGCATAAGTACACTGTGTGCGATTGAAATTTCGAGAATATGTTTAAAGTAGTATTTATAGTATATTTAGCTTACAAAATGTTATACTTAACCCAGATTACTTTTAATGCTGATTTTTTATATACAAGGGTTGCTAAGGGGGTGTTCCGCCGGTTCGGCGAGAACAAGGCTTTGAGGGAATGTTAGGGGTATTGTTGGCAACTAGCATGACGAAAAAACTTTTAGGTCTATGTCAGTTTGACTTTTTTACGAATTTTTTACAACAAGGGTTGAAGCAGGGGGTGCATAAGTACACTGTGTGCGATTGAAATATCGAGAATATGTTTAATGTAGTATTTATAGTAAATTTAGCTTACAAAAAGTTACATAACCCAGATTACATTTAATGCTGATTTTTTGTATACAAGGGTTTCTAAGGGGGTGTTTCGCCGGTTCGGCGAGAACAAGGCTTTGAGGGAATGTTAGGGGTATTGTTGGCAACTAGAAGGACGAAAAAACTTTTAGGTCTATGTCAGTTTGACTTTTTTACGAATTTTTTACAATCAAGGGTTAAAGCAGGGGGTGCATAAGTACACTGTGTGCGATTGAAATATCGAGAATATGTTTAAAGTAGTATTTATAGTAAATTTAGCTTACAAAATGTTATGCTTAACCCAGATTACATTTAATGCTGATTTTTTATATACAAGGGTTGCTAAGGGGTGTTCCGCCGGATTGGCGAGAACAAGGCTTTGAGGGAATGTTAGGGGTATTGTTGACAACTAGAAGGACGAAAAAACTTGTAGGTCTATGTCAATTTGACTTTTTTACGAATTTTTTACAATCAAGGGTTGAGGCAGGGGGTGCATAAGTACACTGTGTGCGATTGAAATATCGAGAATATGTTTAATGTAGTATTTATAGTAAATTTAGCCCTCAAAATATTATACTTAACCCAGATTACATTTAACGCTGATTTTTTATATACAAGGGTTGCTAAGGGGGTGTTCCGCCGGTTCGGCGAGAACAAGGCTTTGAGGGAATGTTAGGGGTATTGTTGGCAACTAGACGGAGGAAAAATTTTTTAGGTCTATGTCAGATTGACGTTTTTACGAATTTTTTAAAATCAAGGGTTGAAGCAGGGGGTGCATAAGTACACTGTGTGCGATTGAAATATCGAGAATATGTTTAAAGTATATTTATAGTAAATTTAGCTTACAAAATGTTATGCTTAACCCAGATTTCATTTAATGCTGATTTTTTATATACAAGGGTTGCTAAGGGGGTGTTCCGCCACTTCGCGGTGAACGAGGCTTTGAAGGTAAATTTAGGGCATTATTTGTAGCAAATGTAGTCAGGAAAATGTTACGTCTAAGCTTGATAGGATTTATGGTGTTTATTTTTTTGATTAGGGGTTGGCTAAGGGTGTGTTCCGCCACTTATCCCCGAACGAGGATTTTGGGATATGCTTAGGTTATTATTTGTAGCAGATGCAGAAAGAAATTTTTTACGTCTAGGCCATTTTGCATTTTTAGTGATTTTCAGAAGTTGTTTAGGGGTGCGCTATACGTTCGACGTAAGGGAGGCTTTGAGGGAGCATTATAAGTATTGGTACCAATCGATATAATAATAAAAAATTACTCTTAAGTCGATTTGCAGTTGATATTAATTTTTTCTTTTCATTTGAAATTCGTTCAAGTGAACGTTCGAAACTTCAGGTACATCGAATACATGAGTTATTATTTTTTAAGTTAAAGTACAATCGTGGCCAGAAAAAAGTTTCCAACCTAAAACAACATTACTCCTGTTTGAATCAGGCTCCTTGAGATTATTTATTTTCGCTCCGCCTACTGACAAAGATGAATAACATAGCCGCGAAGTTTTTACAGGAGCTCTATGATTGCAAAAAATATATTAGCAGTAATCTGCTTCAATACGATGCTTATAATACGGTAATTTTTTGCTGGTGTAGCTTTTAAAATATTAGTATTGTATAAGTGTTAACAGTTCTGCATTTACACCATAAACTAACTTATTACATCTATTTGATTTAATTAAATAAACATATTACATTACGACAAAAATTTTTAATAACCATTGTAGAAAAGAAATTTTTATATATTTAAAATTTTGGCCAAATTGTTTATAGAGGATGATCGTCAGAAGCATGCGTAGTATGTTTTTTCATATAAACTATGTTTTATTATAATATAATCTTAGAGAAAAATGTTACTAGGGTTCTTGATTGGGCACACAAAAATTTTAAGTTTTACAGGATGGTACATACAGTATGTCTCCCATGTTCGAGCGAACTTTACGTAAATGAAATACCTAATGGCGCTGTCTTTGTGGTGTCAAAAATTCCTCTTATATTTTTTTAAATTCCTTATGTTATAGTACCTTATATTATGTGCACAGATAAAAATAATATTTTAAATTAAGAATTGTTTAATATAATTGGAAGAAACATATCGAAGATGTTTACATTTCCTTAATTGATACAAAAAGTTGAAGTGACGTATGCCGGTCGAAGAGTCGACTTTTTTGTTTTCGATGGAACAATCAAACCGACGCGCGACGTTGCAGGTATATATAATGTCTGCTGTTTTTTAAAGTTTTTATTTAACTTGCAATGTCAGTGTGTTTGTTTTGGTCAAATCTTGCAAGCTGAATTTCGACTAGTTCTAATTAAGCTTTGAAATTTTGCACACGTTTATAAGTCCGGTAACAATGCAACATGGTATAGCCATTATCGGTCTATATCCAGTATAGCGGACGTCCCAAAATGGCGAATCGCCTTTTTCTTCACAACCCCTATAATATGGGTATCAAATGAAAGGGTTTGACGAGTAAAGTACGATAAATTATGTGACGTCATTCTAAATTCAATATGGCGGATGCCCCAAGAAGGCGTAGTATCTTTTCTTCACAACCCCCTTGATATGAGTGTCAAATGAGAGGGTTTGACGAGTAATATACAATAAACCATGCGGCGTCATTCTAAATCCAATATGGCCGGCGGTCTAGAACGGCAAATTAACTTTTTCTTCACGACTCCCTTGATATGGGTATTAAATGAAAGGGTTTTGTCTGTCTGTTTGTCTGTAAGATATGTAAAGACTAAAAAGTAAAAAAAGTTATATAAAAAAATATTTTTAAGAAGAAGCTTTTATTAAAAAAAAAAACTGTAATATAGATTAAACTGAACAAGATCCGTTCATTAAGACTTGTTAAATATACAATATAAATAACAAAAAGTAAAAAATAATTTTTTTAACATTCTGGAAACCCAAAACTTCAGGGGCGGTCAATTGGGCAAAGTAACTATGGAATAGTGCTATACCTATTACAGTCCTCAAAGCTTTTGGTTTCCAGAAAAAAATTATTTCTTACATTTTAGTAAGTTACAGTTTTCTAAAATAAAAAAATAATTTCTCAAAATTTCTAATAGTAAATTATTTATTTATTATTTTATGGGTTTTATGTCATACTTTCTATTTCTTATCGCAAAAGTATTTGTTCCCTATAATGTATTTATTTGCTTATATGAATGAATCATAAGATTCTCGATTCAAAACATTATATTTATCTATGTGTGAAGACCGTCTCTGGCAAAACTACTTTGGTTTGGATGAAACTCATAAAATAAGAAATAATTCATTTATTATTAGACATTTACAGAAATTATTTATTTGGTATACCTAGTTGAGCAAGTAGATTTAAGAGATGTTTACTAAAACTGGTGGATAAAAAACATATTTGCATTGGTTTTACAGTGCTGAACGTCATTTAAAAATAATAAAACAGTTTTACTTTGTTTAATCAGTTTTGAAATGACTGAACTAACATTTAATATTAATTTACTCATTACATCTTAGCCATTTTTCACAAACCACAATTATTCCATTGGATTAATTAGAAAGAGTAGGACGTCCAGATCGGTTTTTTGAAGCTCCTTATGGCATCAGTGAAAACAATGTTACTGATCTCAGTAATTTACTGTCAGCAAAAAATGTATTTTAAGGATGAGATTAGAAATTACCGTTTTATTATTTATTACAGTCGATTAATAGATTAATAAGTTCAAATACATATACAGTTAATATTTACAACAATATTATATGTTCATGAAATTCAACAAGAACAATTTATTTCTTTACATGATTCTTTCATTCATTTGCTAAGTGTCCAAATATCAATGGTTATAGTAGTAGTAACTGAATGAAAAAGTCGGTGAGTATGAAATACAGAGTCCTTGCGTTACCGACACGGAACTCCAAACATTTATTATTGTGGTATTAATTTTAAAGGCATTTCCTTAGCGGCAGCCGCCTGGGCGGAGCTTATAATACTCAAACGCAAAGTCATACTCACACAGGGAAAAATTATGAAATACGCTGTTCAGGTCGGAAACCTTTTTCTGGCCACGACTGTACAAGCCTTGTAGTTATTAAAACAAATAGGGTGCCTCTTCTTATTTGGCGGCATCCTCCTATTTTGACATAACTTCCGGTAAAATTCCATGACGCTGGCAAAAATTTGTTTATATGAAAAGTGGCTCCTTGGAGGTCTTTGGTAGTACTTACTCACTCCTACAAAGTTTTTCATGTATCTTATTCATAGGAAGTCTGTACAGCCGGCTCTCTTCCTGTATGTTTTTATCTCTCAGATACCACAGCCAGCCAGCGTGAGGATTTTCTCACTTCTTTGTTGGTTATGAACATTTAAAACTTCATGTCGAGTCAAACAGAACTCTTGAGCCTTTTTAAATGAACCTTACCACGTAGAGAGTTATTATGTTTTGGCCTAAGGTGAAACAAGCCAAACTATCTATAGGTATTGTTAAAGTTAGTTAGTAGATACAGAATATCTACAATTTAGGTCTAGGCGAAGCGGCAGAGAATATTTTCTGCGTCTCTGTCCCTAACTGAAATCTGACTCTGAATAGCAGAATCAGTCTCCTTTTATTTCTGGGTTGTCGGCTGGTAAAGTTCAGAATCGGATGATACTACTCTCAACAACTATGTAGGATGTTGTAAGATACTAAAAGGGACAGTGGCGGAGCAAGGATTCGTGGGCCCTTCTTTGTGCAGAAAATTGATTTAGGCCCCAGATAAAAAATATTTGTTTTATTGAATAATTAATGCGTGAAAATAAAGAAAATATAATATAATAAATGATAAATTATGACAAAAAAGCAGTCTCCAAAATACATGAAAAATGTTAAGAACTAGGTACAAAAACCGTTCTGTGGATTACACACAGATTTTGATTTGAAAATCGATGCTACCCGAAATTGCATAGCAGAAAACTATTGTATATTGTCTCATAGAAATATAAAAATTAGTCAACCAATATCGGTTGCCGGTTAAACTTTTGGGGAGGTGACGAAGGAGTCAATAAACAGTTTTTGCAAATATTCTGAAAATTTTGAATTTTTTCAAAATAATATCAAATATGAAACTTGAAGTTTATGAAATTATCCTGAATTTGAGGCTGTCCCCTTCTAATTTAGTCAAAGATTTACCAAGATGCGACTTTTAAAGATTTTGTGTTTTCTCATCCCTTTCTGAACTCAAGTGTTAATGTGCGTTTTTCGTGATAATTCAAAAACTAAGGATCAGCCATAAATGTTCGTCATTAAGTTGGAAGGTAGTTCATTTCCTACAATTCGGTTCTTGCAGATGACACCGTGCTTTGCGGGCAGTCTTTCTATGCACAGACAGCTGCCCAAAAGGTTCGGTAACATCTGATAACTCCTAGAATGTTTCCAGAAATGGAAAGTAAACATTAACGAACGAAAGACTGAAACAATAACATTCCACAGAAAATTTACCAACATACGCATAATTACGAAACTCAAAATACAAGACCAAGTGGGTGAGGAGTGGAACTCTGTCAAATATCTGGAAGTAACATTAGATCGAGGGCTGAGTTTCGTCCCCCATATTACACATACAATAAACAGGAGGTACGCGACTCTAACCAGACTGTACACTCTAGTAAATGGACGCAACAAATTAACAATCGACAACAAACTTACATTGTACAAACGCTCACAAACTCACATACCCTCCAAACTCCCCGTCCCTCCGCTGGCATCTAGTGCATCGTGGAGCATCCAACTCACTTAAAATACCCTATTTTAGTGATGGACACATTATTTTCAGCAGGGGTTTGGTTTTGATTTCCCTGTATACTTGAAACATAAGCCACACCCTCTTGATAGAAGATTGTATGTATTTAGACAGAAAAGCATTTCTCTCGACATTTCTAATAAAAAGACGTAAAACACACTTTTACCCCGATGCTGTGTGGCTGCTGTCCTTATTTTTAACAGATAGGAACTTATATCCGCCTACCAGCGGCATCCTTCTCCGTAAGTGGACGCTAAATCTCTGTAACGGGCAGAAGACATTTTATATGTAAAAGTTGAAATATGAAATTGAGATAAATAAAATACCATCTGACATATGTATCAAAGTTAAAACAAAATAAGTATATTTTAATGGTAAATGGGTTCTTACAACAATCCTCTGCGATAAAGTTTGACCAAACTATGACTAGCTGCTAAGAAAATACGTTTTTATGAAAACCGAAATTACAAAATTCCCTTAAATTTCGGTATAGCAAAATATCTTTTAAACTTCTTAAAATAATAAATTAAATGGCATATATTATTTTCCTTAAAGATAATTTGTAACATAAGAAATTAATATTAAATATAATGTGATTTTATCCGAAGTTGTTATAAATAATCATCTTTAAGCGAACAAGATATTGCAAATTTCCATTATGAAATAACTGTTATGAATTACACCCCCTTGGAAAAGGAGATCGTACGCCTATGCCTCTGATGGTGACTGGAAAGGCTCTAGAAAGAGCCAAGGACTTTTCTAGCTTATGGTTGGAGAAGATTCTGGATTGATCTAGAGCTAATTTCGGAGTATATAAGGCGCGATTACCAGCGCGGAGGAGGAAGTTTATTTGAGAAGTGACACGTTCGGGAAAAAGTGAGGTTAAAGTAAACAAAGTTTATTTTGAAGTATTGCATAGTCAGTAAATTGTTAAATAAAGTGTTAGTAGTGTTTAATCTCTTGTTAAAATTATTTAGAACCCACGGATTCATACAGGGTGTTTCCAAAAAGGTGGAAATCCGTAACATTTTGGTGTCGGAAGCGGAATTTTGACAAGAGGATTTTTTCGGGAGTGTTGAGAAGACTGGGACAGTATTCTCGGAGTTAGTGCTAACACAGGAAGGACTAATTTACTGGACATTGTTCGAGGTTTATTTTCGAACAGGAAAAATAGTGTTTAAGTGCATTTTTGAGACATTTTTGGAACATTTTGTTGGACATTAGAGGTTAAGTGACAAAGACTCTAGATAAGACTTTTTCGTGCCGTTTTGAGGGTTTCTGGACAGTCCCATTACCGATAGTGACGTAATTATTAAACTTATTTGATTTCAACGTAATTGTATGCCGGTAACGACCAGAAGCATGGCATCCGAACAACAAATGCAGGAATTTATGGCCCAAATGCAAAAGATGATGATGGATCAGGAAAGAAAGCGCCAGGAAGAGAAAGAAGAACAGGAAAGAAAGCGCCAGGAAGAGAAAGAGGAACGGGAAAGAAGACGACAAGAAAAAGAACGAAGGCATCAAGAAGAAGAGAAACGACGTCAAGAGGAAAAACAAGAAGAGGAGAGACGCCGTCAAAAGGAAAATGATGACTTAAGGAAAGCTATAGAAACGCAACAGAATGCCTTGTTTACAGTCGTGGAAGAAATAAAAAATGAGATTAAGGAAGATATGGGTAGCGTAAAGACGAAAGTTAATGAGGTCGAAGTAAAAGTAGGCAAGGTCGAAGAAGAAGTTGGTGAAGTCAAAGTGAAAGTAAACAAGTTCGAAGAAGAAGTCAAAGGGGAAATAGACCAGCTTAAACGACAGTTGAGGGATAGAGGAAACCAGCAAGTGGTGTCATCAGGCCAGCGATTAAAAATTCCCTCCTTTGATGGTCAAAGTTCCTGGATGACTTACAAGACACAGTTTGAGGCAGCAGCAAGTGCAAACAACTGGAACGACGAAGAGAAGGCTAAAGCATTAATCGTAGCTTTAAGAGGCCAAGCATTGGAATTGCTCCAGACAATTCCGGTAGACCAACAACGGAATTTTAGAGTTTTAGAAGCCGCCTTAGATCTACGATATGGCGATCAACACCTTGCTCAAGTATACCAGACCCAGCTGAAAGTGCGCGTTCAGAAAGCTGGAGAGAGTCTGCAAGAATTTGAAGCTGCGGTGGAAAGACTGGCACACTTAGCATATCCTAATGCGCCAAAAGAATTTAAAGAGCAATTGGCAGTGGGGGCATTCCTAGACGGGATAAGGGACGAGGAGATCAGGCGAGTCCTCAGGCTATCCCGACATAAAAGTAGTAGTGAAGCCTTGGTACATGCACTAGAGGTAGAAGCTGTCTATAGGGATACTCCAAAGTCAAGAGTACGGGCTATGACACTTGAAGAATCGCAGCCAGAAGAGACAGACCAAAACCCTATCTTGAACGCGATTCTCAAAACGAATAAAATGATCGGTCAATTACTGGCTCAATCGAATCCTCCAAGAAGACAGGAAAACCAACAAAACAGAGAAAGGCCAAGTGGAGGTATTAAATGCTACAACTGCGGCAGGATGGGACATATGAAACGAGACTGTCGACAGCAGAACTCGGACAGACGAGTAAATGCTGTAAATGTAGAAGAGCAGCAGGAAAACTAAAGATAGCCAGCACCAAGGGGGCTGTGCTGGCTAGGGAACACGGTGCCCCCAGAGAAATAAAGATTTCCCAGCTGCGAAGAATTCCAAGTAGTCTGCTGTTGCAAGGATATGTGAATGGAAGAAAGTGTGTGTTTACTGTTGACACCGGCGCTACGTCATCAATAGTGCGGCCAGGGTTTATATCAGGCTTGCAGATTAAGAAGAAGCAAAATGAAGTAATTATTCGGACAGCCACGGGAGACAGGGCTGCGGTCCATGGAGAGGTCAATTTGGAACTGCAGGTTGGACGATTGAGATTCAATTACAAGGTCATTGTGGCTGACATTACAGATGATTTCATTTTGGGACTGGACATCATGGAAGAGAAGAGGTTTATTGTTGACGTAGGGGAGCGAGTCTTGAAAATTGGGAATGAGGAATTTATCCTGGCAACCGCAGATGACCAATTCCGTAAAGCAAGGCTATTGACAACAAAGACGATTAAGATTCCTGCTCATTCGGAACAGATCATCGATGCTGCCTTGGAAGGAAATCCTGGAGGCTACCGTGTTGGCCTGGTGGAAGGTGACGAATCGATTAAGTCCCTAACCAATATTGTTGTGGCAAGAACTTTAACCCGGACTAAAGATAAAATCCCAATTAGAGTCGTCAATTTAAATTCCCATGCAGTAACAATCAAAGAAGGCAAACCGATTGGCTCCTATGAACCGGTCACATGGGTAGCAAGGTGCGAAGAACAAACGGAGGGAAATTCATCTACAAATATAGACCAGGAAGTTTTGACCTTACTGAGCTCCCAGTTGGAGCATTTATCTGAGGATGAACGAGAGGAGGCGCTCAAGTTCCTGGAAAAAGAAAGTTCAGTATTTGCCAAAAGTACGGAGGCCCTTACAAAAACAGATATAGTCCAGCATCGGATAAATACTGGTGACTCACCTGCTATTCGACAACAACCTAGGAGGCTTCCGCTAGCAAAACAAGAAGAAGCCTCAACAATGATAGATAAGATGCTACAAGATGGAGTTATTGAGGAGTCAACAAGTCCCTGGTCATCGCCAGTAGTTTTGGTTGCCAAAAAGGACGGAACGTTAAGATTTTGTGTCGATTATCGAAAATTGAACGATGTGACGAAGAAAGACAGTTACCCATTACCCCGGATTGATGACACGTTAAGTACATTGGCAGGCTCACGGTGGTTTTCGACGTTAGACCTTAGGAGCGGTTATTGGCAAGTTGGACTTCATCCTGATGATAAGGAAAAGACAGCATTTTCAGCAGGCAGTGGTCTTTACCAATTTACGGTGATGCCTTTTGGACTTTGCAATGCTCCAGCCACGTTTGAACGATTGATGGAATTTGTTCTACGAGGGCTAACCTGGAAGACGTGCCTGGTTTACCTTGATGACGTGCTGGTTATGGGACGAGACTTTACAGAACATTTGAAAAATCTTCAAGAAGTATTTGGACGAGTAAGGAATGCACACCTGAAGTTGAACCCGAAGAAGTGTTTACTATTTCAGAAAGAAGTTAAATTCCTTGGGCACGTAGTGTCTTCAGAGGGAATACAAACGGATCCCGATAAAATTTCTGCCGTACGAGATTGGCCAAGGCCATCTAACGTTCATGAAGTACGAAGCTTCCTTGGCCTTTGCACTTATTATAGACGCTTTGTGGAAGGGTTTGCAGACATTGCGAAGCCATTACACCGGCTAACAGAGGAGAAAGTTCAGTACCAGTGGACACCGGAGTGTGAAACAGCATGGAGAAAATTGAAGGCAGCTCTATGCACTGGTCCTGTACTAGCATACCCACAACAGAATGGACTTTTTATTTTAGATACAGATGCCAGCAATTCTTCGATTGGTTGTGTGCTGTCTCAAATTCAGAACGGAGAGGAAAGAGTGATCGAGTACTTCAGCAAGGTGCTCTCCAAACCAGAACGAAACTATTGTGTAACCAGAAAAGAGTTATTGGCCATCGTCAAATCAGTGGACCATTTTCATAAGTATCTCTACGGGCGACATTTCAAAATCAGGACCGACCATGCTGCGTTGAAATGGCTGTTGCAGTTGAAAACCCCGGAAGGTCAACTGGCTCGTTGGATAGAACGGCTGCAACAGTACGACTTTAAAATCGAGCATCGACCAGGAAGATCTCATAAGAACGCAGACGCATTATCTAGAAGACCATGCAAGGACGACTGCAAGCACTGCCGCCACGTGGAAAAACAGCAGGGCATGGGAGTAGTCAACACTATTAAAATAGACGTTCCGGATGATTGGACAACTGAAGCCCTGAGACAAGAACAACTGAACGATGCAGAGATTGGGGCTATATTGAGAGCAAAGGAAAAAGGAACTCGACCAGAGTGGAAGGATGTTTCGGACAAAGCAGTTGGATTGAAGGCTTTGTGGGCACAGTGGGACTCACTTAGAGTTATGAATGGGCTGTTAAAAAGAGCATGGGAGAGCCCGGATGGGAAGCAAGTTGTTATGCGTCTAGTGATTCCCAGGTGTCGAGTACCGAAAGTACTTCAAGAAGTGCATAATGGAGCATCCGGTGGACACTTCGGCGTTAACAAGACCCTGAATAAAGTACGTGAACGATTTTACTGGGTAAATAGTCGTCAAGATGTTGAAGCTTGGTGTCGTAATTGTAAAATTTGTGCAGCCAGTAAAGGACCACAGACTAGAAGTAGGGGTGCAATGAAGCAATATAACGTCGGGGCCCCTTTTGAGAGGATTGCGATCGATATAGCCGGACCATTCCCAGTAACCAAGGACGGTAACAAGTACATACTGGTTGCCATGGACTATTTTAGTAAATGGCCTGAAGCCTACGCAATTCCGAACCAGGAAGCGGTTACTGTCGCCAAAGTCTTGGTAGATAACTTGATATGTCGGTTTGGTGTACCCCTGGAGCTGCATTCAGATCAAGGGAGAAATTTTGAGTCAGGGGTATTTCAGCAAATCTGCAAGTTATTGGGAATACACAAAACACGGACGACAGCCCTTCACCCTCAATCAGATGGAATGGTGGAGCGACATAATAAGACTATGAAAGAACATCTCTCTAAAGTCGTTCATAAAAATCAACGTGACTGGGATCTCCACATACCGTTTTTCCTCATGGCATATAGAGCTGCTATCCACGAAACTACAAAACAGACTCCGGCTCGTGTAGTATTTGGACATGAGATCAGACTGCCATGTGATTTGATGTTTGGAACACCAGGTGGAGAACGACTTCCTGTGAACAGCTATGTAGATGAAGTGAGTGAACGGCTAAGGAACGTCCATGAGTTAGTTAGAGACCAAATCACCATAGCCAGTGACAGAATGAAGGCTCGATATGACCGTAAGGGTAGTTCAGAAGGATTCAAGGCAGGAGACCTGGTTTGGCTGTACAACCCACAGCGGAAGAAAGGAAGGTCACCGAAACTTCAACCGCCTTGGGATGGACCGTATACTGTTATTACCCGAATTAATGACGTCGTCTATCGAATTCAACGAAGCAAAAAGTCCAAGATGAAGATCGTGCATTTGGACAGGCTGGCGAAATACATCGATGATTCTGAGTTGCCTGATCGGGACGATCAGGCTTAAGGAGGGGGCAGTGTTATGAATTACACCCCCTTGGAAAAGGAGATCGTACGCCTATGCCTCTGATGGTGACTGGAAAGGCTCTAGAAAGAGCCAAGGACTTTTCTAGCTTATGGTTGGAGAAGATTCTGGATTGATCTAGAGCTAATTTCGGAGTATATAAGGCGCGATTACCAGCGCGGAGGAGGAAGTTTATTTGAGAAGTGACACGTTCGGGAAAAAGTGAGGTTAAAGTAAACAAAGTTTATTTTGAAGTATTGCATAGTCAGTAAATTGTTAAATAAAGTGTTAGTAGTGTTTAATCTCTTGTTAAAATTATTTAGAACCCACGGATTCATACAGGGTGTTTCCAAAAAGGTGGAAATCCGTAACATAACGTTTATGCAATTAGCTTTCACATGGAATAAACCGAGTTCATTTATCTTAATTACAGCGTCTTCTTTAGACAGTTAAACTTGGTATAGTATATACGATCTCAATTGGGAAAAATGAAAACTCTGAGTAAAATTGACATCTTTAGTTGACAAATCAAACTCTAGGCATCTAATCCCGCTCACATTTCTAAGTGGCAGGCGGATCAAGTCCGCATGGACTGTAGACAAGAAGTGGTGAATATCCAAGTTTTCGATTTTATAATATATATAATAAAAATTGAAAAAAAGCACTTTAAAAAAATTTAAAAATTTTACTTGTACGCTACTGCTATTCTGGTCGACTGCAATAAAAATTAGAAACAGCATGAATCGCGAAAACAGCTGATATTGGATGAATAGTTGTGAAATGCGAAAACTTCACGTAAAAGAAATCGATAACGACAAGAATATAACCTAACGTAATTTATCTTTGAAGTTAGAAGTTTACTTTCGATTTTTTATTTACTTTAGATGATTGCAAATTTTGTACATACCTCTGATGTTACAATAACTGTTCGAAATTTTGTCCGCCGACCTGTATACACTTTTGACGTATCCAATTTTGCCATACTAATGCAAATGTTCCCCCTTCTTGCTGTTCCTGGAGACGTAAATTATTGGCCCTGTCGGGCGAGCTGTCTTGTATTTATACGCGGATTTTCGGCTACAATTTCCAAAATTTCTTCCTTGGCCGCTAAAATACGTTGTGGACGTCCAGGTCCCTCGTCTCGTCAACGATTGAATTGTAAATTTCCAGTATCACGGCCACGTTGAACGACTGCCATAATTGTTCCTGTGTTAAACACATGTCTGTCGGGAAAACAGTCCGCATACAATTCAGACGCTGCTAAAGCATTCTGCATTGCTTCACCGTAAGTTAAAATCATGTCCATATACTCCGCGGTACTATACACATATGGCATTTTGAAAGAAACTCACTACTCACAGAACTAAAACTTAAAAAAACACTCACTAACAACGCCATTAAATCACAAACTCACAACGCACGGCACCGGAACTAGTTGCTACTTGCTTGATTGAAGAGATCTGCGCATACAGTAAGGGGTAAGGTCAGTGTTTCATCCAGTCGTCCAGCTAAGTAGCGTTTAATAATACCATAACTTCAATATTTTTTTTACGGCAGTTCTGTTAGGATTTTATTATATTTTTTTTCATGGTATCGACTCTAATTTTAAGGGTGCATATCTCCTTAAATTCTTCCGGATAAGTTCTGAATCACCCTGTATACTATATAAATAGTGAAAAAATATCAAAATTTGGTAATTGTGGAGAATAACGGGGCATTGGAATTTTCGCGTAATTTTTTCAGGGAACACTAATTTGGGGTCGTAGAACACGAATCTGAAGTCAGTTTTCAATGCAAATGCATAGTTTTTCAAAAAAAAATTTTTGAAATATTCGACCAAAACACGAACTTTTTGTCAGTGTAAACACTAAAAACACCTCGATTTCGGCCGATTCGAATCCCGTATCCACAATCCCAGACAGCACAAAGTTATCCTACGGCCATCCTAGGGATATCGAAGCAGGATATAGCAATATCCTGAGGACATCCCATAATGATCCCATTGCTATCCCTGGGATCTCGAATTTACACTACTTTCGATATCCTCAGGATATCCCACGGACGTATTTTTATATATCCGTAGGATTATCCTGGGACCCTTAGAGGATCTGTTTTATGCTATCCCAAGGATATCGTTGTAGGCTTTCTGGGGCGTAGTTTACCTAAATAGCCAGACTGCAAGTTGCTTTCAAACAATGTTAGCAAGTTGATACTCTATGCCATTCGTTGCATAGTAGACTGTTGCATTTCATGCAAAAATAATTATTTACTACTTGAAAGCATATTATGTTAGTATTGTTTACTTGAAACTATATCACATTTAAATTTATAATAGTAACAAAAATATTATTTTGACATGAAATGCTTAGTTTCCTACTCTTTGGAGCACACAATGGATAGGGGGACAAGCTGCCAATTTTGAAAGCAAATTTTCGATCAGTCTTTGCTATTTAGATTACTGAACAGCGATTTCTTTGGTATCGTATTGCACCATTCATCTCGGAGTTCTGTTAACTTACCTCTGCACTACCCCAATTCTACAATAATAAATGTGATGGTTTGAAGATATGAGCATATAACTACATACATCTTAAACCATTCCATTGACAAATTTCGAAAAAATAGACACTGTCCTCTGTCAGTAGAGCACATTTTTTGATGTTATGATCTAAAGTGGTGGCATTGCGGAGGGCAGCCTAGTCACTATATATACAGTGTGTCCCAGGATAGATGTAACAAGAGGTGTAATGGACCAAACATTTTGGAATTTTGAAATGGTATTTGGGGATTGAGTCCTGCTTGTTGTAAAAACTAAGGTATACCAAAAATGACTTGATTTGGTCTACAGGGTATTTTATAAGCAAAGTTGTAAAAATCACCACTAATAAAAGTTATTTAGAATGCAATTTCATGCCTCTATACCAAATTTCAGGAATATAAAGGTATTTTTTTGAAACTTTTGAACCATTCAATTAAAATTGCATAGAAATTATTTTTTGTGAATTAATATTTAATATTGTGTAGAAGCTAAATTTTATTTACCAATAGCCTACTTTTTGAGATTATTAACATTTGCTCCTACACAACTTTAAATATGAATTCAACTCTTAATTCGCAAAAAAATGGGATTCAAAAAATAATTTTA
Source organism: Stenurella melanura (assembly GCA_963583905.1). Classification (NCBI taxonomy): domain Eukaryota; kingdom Metazoa; phylum Arthropoda; class Insecta; order Coleoptera; family Cerambycidae; genus Stenurella; species Stenurella melanura. Next base: position 63,417,920 of record OY757318.1, read on the forward strand.
TATTTCTGAAATTTAGTACAGAGGTATAAAATTGCATTCTAAATAACTTTTCTTAGTGGGGTTTTTTCATATTTTGGAAAATAAAAGTACTTTATTAGTGGCGATTTTTACAACTTTGCTTATAAAACACCCTGTAGAACACCAAATCAAGTCATTTTTGGTATCTTTAGTTTTACAACAAGCAGGTCTCAATCCCCAAATACCATTCCAAAATTCGAAAATTTTTGGTCCATTACAACTCTTCTTACATCTAGGTATATCCTTGGACACACTGTATACTGGCGAAGCATCCCATACCACTCTCTTTTCATTTTTTAGATTAATTAAACTGATGTTGGCGATATAAAATACCTAGAGAACTTAAAAACTTATTAAATATAGCTGTAAAAGGTTAATATTAGAGTAGTATTTAAAAATAAGACACGTTATCAATATTTTTATTATTTTAAAATAAACGTAACAAAATAAAACAAAAATGTCCAACGAAAATGAAGACACTAAACCAATATTGGGAATTTCTTGTAAAATACTTGTGCATGTGTGATGTTCTTTTTGGTTTTGTAAAGCAAAATCATCGTTGGTGCGTTGTTCGCAATTCATTTCTGTAAAACAAACTATTATTAATAAATACCCCTTCTTGGATACACTGAGTGCAAGAAAAGTAACTAGTATGACCTTTAATCAATTTTATAAACGCTTTTGCAGGAGCATCACAAATAAAAGCTTTAATTTTAGAAGTCATCATATTATTTTTTTAAATAAAACCATTATTAGTTAAACATATCCATAGGCTTTTCATAACCATAATATATTCCTGCAACAGCAACTAAATTTTCAAATGGAAATAAAGAAACCGATTTTGTACGACATTTTCCCGCAAACTTTTTTTTAGGTTAAGTAAAATTACCTAAATGGCATTATAAAAGCTAATTTTAACAAAAGAATACTTAACGCTGAAATTAACTGCTTACACTACACACTACACTACGCACATTATATACACTTATTAGAAGTAATATATACATATAATTCTTAAAAACAAAAACGGCTTCTACAGCAATCCAGCGATGGCACATGCACAAAACAATTACAAATTAAACCAGGAATCGCGATGGCGTGATGATGCGGTCGATGATAACAAAGCGCGCATGCCTAAATTTTAAAATGTTTCAGTTTGCCAATAAACTGTTCACGAGGTAAAATGATTAACAAGTAATTGTATAAAAAAATTATATTAATTACTTATTCTCTTAGGTAACCCTGGACAAAGTAATATTTAGATAGAATATTTGATGAGTAGTAAAGGTAAGAAACTCAATATTGCTTTAAAAGTAATTCTGACGTCATATGTTATTAGGTCATAGCTCGATACTGGCATACCTTTCTACTTCAACCACTGAATACACATTCTTTTACTCAACGATTTGAATTTGACATTGTTCTAGTTTATTCTATATATTTATACCTTTATTTATGTTCTATATATACCTATATATTTATAAATTGTGTACAAAAGCATTATATATCGGGTGATTTTTTCAATCTGAAACTTTCAAATATCTCGAGTAATAAAAGCACTTTACGAAAAAATGTTTCAAACAAAAGTTGTAGAATTGGATGGGGGCATTTGCAGCATATATGTCACTTTGACTTTAGGTGGAAGGATTATAGGTCATTCAAGGTCAAATTAGTTTTTTAAATGGAAACCCCTATTTTTTATTGCAAATTCGGATTGCCTGACCAAAAATAGACTACTTTTGTTCGGAACATTTTGACTGAAATTATCATTTTTTTTTAGTTATCCGGCGAGGAAAAATCAAAATTTTTGAAATTTTCGATTTCTTATTCTAAAATAAAATGTGTGCCTAAATAAATATAGTTTAATGTTTTACCGTTTTTGTACAAATAAGTTTCTTAAAAAAACTGGTAAAAATCCCATCCCATCATTGGATATCCGTGGGCAATCTGGACAGGATAACCCACGGATATCGATTCTATTACATCCGTAGGATATATGTATTTTGTACAACTATAGGATATTAACATCCCGTCAGGATATCCGTAGGCAATCAGTTGCGGATATCCTACGGATATCCATAATTGGATCTTTACAGGACATTAATATCCAGTCAGGTCAACCTTGGGATGACCTGGGGATATGTCCATGGGATAATCCCAAATCTGGGACAACGGGACTGTGATAGGATATCCTCAGGATATCGTGTGCTGTCTGGGATGTAGGTGCTTTTAAGAACAATACACTTTTTACGCACTGCAAAAAAATTGCTGTTTCATAATAATAGATAGTATAAATAGTAATATTATTTATAAGAATTCAGAGCTCCATTATTTGACAGATCAGCCATAACTGCCATAAATTTGCCGCGCATGCGTGTCAAAATACCCTGAGAAGTTGGTGTCTCAAGGCACAACAAAGAAATTCATTTTATAAATACCTATTAAAATTCAAAATAACAAATATAATTTAAATAAGAATGAATTTATGATCATCGTAGCCAGAACCAAAAACGGGTGTTCTATTAAGAATATTTTCAATATATAGTGTGTCCCAAATTGGTTTACTTAGAAATGGTCCTGTTTTGTTATTGCCTAGTAAGGAGCAGGGGGAGATGAGATCACACACCTTGCCAGGAAAGGAAATCCTCCTTACGCTTCTCGGATACCACCTACTCACTCTCAATCTGGTTATCAGCAATAAGTGGTATCCGAGAAGGGCAAGGACCATTTGCGCCGGCGCAAATGTTCCTTGCTCTTCTCCGATACCACTTATTGCTGATAACCAGGTTGAGAGTCTGAAGGGCAAGGGGCATTTGTGCCTGCGCAAATACCCCTTGCCCTACAGGCCCTCAACCTGGTTATCAGCAATAAGTGGTATCCGAGAAGGGCAAGGAACATTTGCGCCGGCGCAAATGGTCCTTGCCCTTCTCGGATACCACTTATTGCTGATAACCAGATTGAGAGTGAGTAGGTGGTATCCGAGAAGCGTAAGGAGGATTTCCTTTCCTGGCAAGGTGTGTGATCTCATCTCCCCCTGCTCCTTACTAGGCAATAACAAAACAGGACCATTTCTAAGTAAACCAATTTGGGACACACTATATATTGAAAATATTCTTAATAGAACACCCGTTTTTGGTTCTGGCTACGATGATCATAAATTCATTCTTATTTAAATTATATTTGTTATTTTGAATTTTAATAGGTATTTATAAAATGAATTTCTTTGTTGTGCCTTGAGACACCAACTTCTCAGGGTATTTTGACACGCATGCGCGGCAAATTTATGGCAGTTATGGCTGATCTGTCAAATAATGGAGCTCTGAATTCTTATAAATAATATTACTATTTATACTATCTATTATTATGAAACAGCAATTTTTTTGCAGTGCGTAAAAAGTGTATTGTTCTTAAAAGCACCTACATCCCAGACAGCACACGATATCCTGAGGATATCCTATCACAGTCCCGTTGTCCCAGATTTGGGATTATCCCATGGACATATCCCCAGGTCATCCCAAGGTTGACCTGACTGGATATTAATGTCCTGTAAAGATCCAATTATGGATATCCGTAGGATATCCGCAACTGATTGCCTACGGATATCCTGACGGGATGTTAATATCCTATAGTTGTACAAAATACATATATCCTACGGATGTAATAGAATCGATATCCGTGGGTTATCCTGTCCAGATTGCCCACGGATATCCAATGATGGGATGGGATTTTTACCAGTTTTTTTAAGAAACTTATTTGTACAAAAACGGTAAAACATTAAACTATATTTATTTAGGCACACATTTTATTTTAGAATAAGAAATCGAAAATTTCAAAAATTTTGATTTTTCCTCGCCGGATAACTAAAAAAAAATGATAATTTCAGTCAAAATGTTCCGAACAAAAGTAGTCTATTTTTGGTCAGGCAATCCGAATTTGCAATAAAAAATAGGGGTTTCCATTTAAAAAACTAATTTGACCTTGAATGACCTATAATCCTTCCACCTAAAGTCAAAGTGACATATATGCTGCAAATGCCCCCATCCAATTCTACAACTTTTGTTTGAAACATTTTTTCGTAAAGTGCTTTTATTACTCGAGATATTTGAAAGTTTCAGATTGAAAAAATCACCCGATATATAATGCTTTTGTACACAATTTATAAATATATAGGTATATATAGAACATAAATAAAGGTATAAATATATAGAATAAACTAGAACAATGTCAAATTCAAATCGTTGAGTAAAAGAATGTGTATTCAGTGGTTGAAGTAGAAAGGTATGCCAGTATCGAGCTATGACCTAATAACATATGACGTCAGAATTACTTTTAAAGCAATATTGAGTTTCTTACCTTTACTACTCATCAAATATTCTATCTAAATATTACTTTGTCCAGGGTTACCTAAGAGAATAAGTAATTAATATAATTTTTTTATACAATTACTTGTTAATCATTTTACCTCGTGAACAGTTTATTGGCAAACTGAAACATTTTAAAATTTAGGCATGCGCGCTTTGTTATCATCGACCGCATCATCACGCCATCGCGATTCCTGGTTTAATTTGTAATTGTTTTGTGCATGTGCCATCGCTGGATTGCTGTAGAAGCCGTTTTTGTTTTTAAGAATTATATGTATATATTACTTCTAATAAGTGTATATAATGTGCGTAGTGTAGTGTGTAGTGTAAGCAGTTAATTTCAGCGTTAAGTATTCTTTTGTTAAAATTAGCTTTTATAATGCCATTTAGGTAATTTTACTTAACCTAAAAAAAAGTTTGCGGGAAAATGTCGTACAAAATCGGTTTCTTTATTTCCATTTGAAAATTTAGTTGCTGTTGCAGGAATATATTATGGTTATGAAAAGCCTATGGATATGTTTAACTAATAATGGTTTTATTTAAAAAAATAATATGATGACTTCTAAAATTAAAGCTTTTATTTGTGATGCTCCTGCAAAAGCGTTTATAAAATTGATTAAAGGTCATACTAGTTACTTTTCTTGCACTCAGTGTATCCAAGAAGGGGTATTTATTAATAATAGTTTGTTTTACAGAAATGAATTGCGAACAACGCACCAACGATGATTTTGCTTTACAAAACCAAAAAGAACATCACACATGCACAAGTATTTTACAAGAAATTCCCAATATTGGTTTAGTGTCTTCATTTTCGTTGGACATTTTTGTTTTATTTTGTTACGTTTATTTTAAAATAATAAAAATATTGATAACGTGTCTTATTTTTAAATACTACTCTAATATTAACCTTTTACAGCTATATTTAATAAGTTTTTAAGTTCTCTAGGTATTTTATATCGCCAACATCAGTTTAATTAATCTAAAAAATGAAAAGAGAGTGGTATGGGATGCTTCGCCAGTATACAGTGTGTCCAAGGATATACCTAGATGTAAGAAGAGTTGTAATGGACCAAAAATTTTCGAATTTTGGAATGGTATTTGGGGATTGAGACCTGCTTGTTGTAAAACTAAAGATTTCCTGAGAAATGAACAAAGATAGCTTATTTTTAAAATATCGAAAGACATATTAAACAAAAAATCGCAGGATGGTACACCAATATTTATCTTAAGAACAGGTATTGTTCTGTTTTTTTTTTTTTCGTTTGAATCCGAATACACCCAATAATTTGAGTTCACTTTTAAACGTGATAAACCGCAACTCCAGTCAAAGTCACACGAGCGCTCATTAGACTCGAGTTGCATTAAAATGGAGTGTTCTGTGTAAAAAATATTTTCTACAGAACTTGTAGTATAAAGTCGATTAAAACGGTAACAAATCGTACGAAATTGTGTTGAATTAAAGCGTGAATAAAACTACATTAATTGTCATAAATTAGCACGAGTCTATAGCTGTTTCATATAGCTCATATTTGATTAAATTATATTAGTTGAACATAGCATCACAAAAGCGTATATAAGCAACCCGAGAAAGTGCTGTGCCTAGTTGTAAAATCTATATCTGGGTTCCTTGGATGATATAATAAGCAACATGTGTTTATAAGGCAGCATACACAGCCAGCTGTGGATGAAACGAAAAATTTGGTGTAACTGGTAGTTCAGTTTATTAATGAGCTCCTGTTATTTAAATTTAAAAAAAAATGAAAAGGTATTAAATGTAGGTGGTAATGAAATAGAAAAATACCCGGAATTGGAAAACGGAAACTAAACCTAAAACTGATTACTTCAGAAACAAACCAATATACAGGGTGTACAAAATATTATCTCGGGCTTCTTTCTCATAACCCGCTGAAAAAAACTCTTTTACCCAGAAACAGAGCCCTTCCCTGCACTTCCACTGTAAACGGATATTTACCTGTGGAACAGTTAATATAAATAAAAGCTCATTGCAGCGAGCTAGGACGCAGATTTCTGAGAAACATGAAACCATATATACTTATGGACGCAAGAGGGCAGGAAGCGGTGCACGTGCACACTGCTAGATCCAGAAACAGAAGAAACAGAAAACTTAGAAGAAGAATAAATAAGGAGATGAAGCTAGATGGAAACTTAAAAGAAGCAGAGAAACTAAAAAGAAGCATCTCGAAAGCGTATACACTTCCCATCCGATGATGACAGATGGAAACTAAAAAGGAGCATGGAAACTGAAAAGAAGCATCTCACAAACACCTACACTTCCCATCCTATATTCCTATCCCATGCGTCATGTGGCTCTTGCTGCTGACAAGCATGTTCCATGTCCAATGCACCGTGTGCAGCCGGTCCGGCACGCGGTTCGATCGTCCGTTGGGCGGTCAGTCGAGTCGTGCGGACGTGTTTACGGAGAGTTTACGGATCTGCGCCAGCACCGCAGTGTTAGTAGCAGTGACTAATAGTGACCACACCTAAGTTTTTACTAAAAGGAGTTCTATATATGTCTTTTCAAGACAATAGAACAAACAGATAAGTAAAAGTCTCCCTTTGGAGACGAATATCTTTTTTCTTTTATTTTACATGTACTTTTTCTCTCCTATAATATTCTAGATATGTAAGACTTTTGATGTACACATTTTTTAAATCTATGGAAATTGCACCCCAACTCACCGTCTGTTTTAATATTAAGCAATTTATATATTTATATTATATTGAATTGTAGAGGCTAGGTAATCCGTGAAAACATTTAAAGTGTAAAGTCGCGCGCAATGTAGTTTGCCATGTACTGCATTTATTTCAATTAGTTATTCAGTCTGTGCCGGAGACTCGCTGGGTGCAGTTCATGCTCATACTACCGCCTACAAACGTGCACCTGCGCAGAACCAATCTGCCTCCCGTCGAGCAGTGCACCATCTGTTGGAGAAGTTAGTTGGTGTCCAACCGACCGCGAGGATAGACGTGTGTAGGGAATAGTAAGTAGAGGAACTTGTAGGTAAGACTGCTTATATTTTCCCATAAGTTCGAATCTGGTGCGCAATCCGACTACACCGTCTCTCCCTCTAACGTTTGTGCCGCTTGGAGTATCAAGAGGCATCGTCTAGAAGCCAGACGGGAGTAAGTGCCAACGATCCGTGGAGAGAAGTTCACTCCAGCCTGTTGAGCTGCACGCGTGCCTACCAGCAACAGGAGGAGGTGAGTAAAGCTGTAAGTACAAACTTGGTAAGTGCCTACTCACTCCTGGTATCCGTATTGTACTGCCGGTACTACCGCCCGTTTTTCTTTACCGCTTTAACCGTATCACCATCTCATTAACCGCCTGACCGTTTTTATCATCGCACCATCACCGTTTTCACATTAGCTTTGCTTTCATTTACCGTAGCCTCATTTCAGCTTAAGCTCTTAGTTGTCTGTTTGCCCAACTAGCAATTTGATGTTTTGTAGAAACTGAAAGAATGTTTACGGAACATTTTTTATAAAACAAGATTGCCGATATAGACATTTCCAAAACGTTTATACAACGCTTATAGACGTAAAATCGGCACAGTTTATAAAAATTAGTAGCCGATGATTATAAAATTATTCGAGATACAATAAAACATTTTTATAAGCATTGTGTTATTATTTCCACTGATACTTTCTCGTTATGTACAGCAACAACATGTTATTTATTATTTAAGTGTTTTTGCAGACAACAATAATTCTCCAAATAGTTTTAAGATATTACAAACGTATATAGGTTCCATGTGACATGGCGGAGTAACTAACAACATGTTTAATGAAGATGAGACAAATGTTAACTGATTAAGACTTCGTTTTGCCAACAGCAAAGCAATTTTCGGCTGCGAAGGAAATTTTTCTCTGAAATATGTGGTATATATACAATGACATTTTTGTGCGCTCTAAAAATAACGAATATACGAAGCCGTGGAAAGGACATAGTAAAAATATTTTTATAATTGCCAGTTTAAACTTGCAATTATCTATAATTGCAACTTTAAACTTGCAATTATACATAATTGCAACTATAAACTTGCAATTATACCCAATTGCAACTTTAAACTTGCAATTATCCATAATTGCAAGTTTAAACTTACAATCATCTATAATTGCACCTTTAAACTTGCAATTATACATAATTGCAACTTTAAACTTGCAGTTATACCTAATTGCAACGTTAAACTTGCAATTATACCTAATTGCAACTTTAAACTTGCAATTATCTATAATTGCAACTTTAAACTTGCAATTATCCATAATTGCAAGTTTAAACTTGCAATCATCTATAATTGCAACTTTAAACTTGCAATTATACATAATTGCAACTTTAAACTTGCAATTATACCTAATTGCAACTTTAAACTGGAAATTAAACCTAATTGCAACTTTAAACTTGCAATTATACCTAATTGAAATTATGTATAAATGCAAGTTTAAAGTTGCAATTATAGATAATTGCAAGTTTAAAGTTGCAATTATGGACAATTGCAAGTTTAAAGTTGCAATTATAGATAATTGCAAGTTTAAAGTTGCAATTATTATAATTGCAAGTTTAAAGTTGCAATTATTTAGAATTGCAAGTTTAAAGTTGCAATTAGTTATAATTGCAAGTTTAAAGTTGCAATTATAGATAATTGCAAGTTAAAAGTTGCAATTAGGTATAATTGCCCAATTGCAAGTTTAAAGTTGCAATTATGGATAATTGCAAGTTTAAAGTTGCAATTATGGATAATTGCAAGTTTAAAGTTGCAATTATGGATAATTGCAAGTATTAGGTATAACTGCAAGTTTAAACTTGCAATTATATAGGTATAATTGCAAGTTTAAAGTTGCAATTAGGTATAATTGCAAGTTTAAAGTTGCAATTATAGATAATTGCATGTTTAAACTGGCAATTATAATTATATTTTTACTATGTCCTTTCCACGCCTTCGTACGAATATTTATCAAAATTAAACATATAAAGTGAAAATAAAATGTTTGTATTAGATCATTTTGTGGCATCGCACCAATTGTGTTTCGCAGTTAACATATTTCATAATAATAGATTGTTGCTAAAATGGTTAGATCACAATAATTTTTATTTTTGAACAATTTTTATTTTAAAGTCTAAAATGGCCATTATACAAATAGCTTGAATGTAAAAAACATTATGGCATCCATCTTATAAATCATATTTATAACTATGAAAAACAAATAAATTTTCCGAAGAATTGTTATATATCATTTTTTTGTAACTAGATGACAGAAACGTATTGCAAAAAGCAAAGGTAATTTCCATTAATATTTTGTTCCGAATAATTTTGCCCGCTATTGCCTTTTAATCAACTACGAGGATATTCCATCAGAAAACAACGGTCAGTATGAAATGAATAAAATACAATTAGCAATTAAATAGTGTTTTTCTGTATACTTTCAAATATGTAACTATTTTAAAAACTTTTATTTAGCTTCACTTGTAACAATATAAATAACTCCTACATTAAAATTTCGACTAGTCCTAATTGAGCCAGAGCTTTACAATTCTGCACACGTATAGAATACGATAAATTATGTGACGTCATTGTAAATCCAACATGGCGAACGCCCCAAGATGGCAGAGTCCTGTAGAAGACTAATGTTAATGAGAAAATAGTATGGCGCATAAACACCTACCCACGTTTTATAAAAATGGTACAGAACATATTGCAGTCTTTAAGGTCAATTTTTAGCTTTTTAACTATTTTATAAGGGTTCTATGAGAGCAATCTCTGCTTTGTTCATATAACAATTGCTTAGCAGCTACGAGCGAATACAGTATGCTCCCAGAAATAATATTGTATTAAGAAGAATCGCAATAAAATTGTTTTACTAATGCTTAGCTAAACTCTTAAAGAATAGTCTTATATATGTTAGCGAATTGACCTAAAATAAGTGCTATATAAAATTATTATATATCTGTTATAAATCGATTTTGCTCCGTGAGCTAAAACATTCGATAATAATTGCTGTACAGACGTTTATAAAACAGCGAGAAACAAATTCTACAAAATGTTTCACAATTTAGCTGTAAGAACATTCTTAGCACTTATTTATATAAAAATTTAGTTGTGAAGACTAAATAAACACTTTGGCGGTTTTACTAAAACAAAATAGCTTATGCAGAGCAGTAATGCAATAATAATAAAATATTGTACTATTATTTTAAATTTATAGAGTAAGTTTGTTAGTTGGGTGGTAATAGTTGTCGTAGTATTGTAAATAGTAGGTTCTAAGGTAATGAATCTTATTAAATAATCTGAATAGTGCTTTTTACTGTGGTGTATGTGAAGCCTAACTATCCCTAGATCCGCTGGACATTACCGTTTCTTTACTGTAGCTACTCAAACCCTGCTTAACCGGCTTTGAGGGTAATTGGTTGTTTCACCACAAAAGGAACTGGCGCCGCATTCCGTCCTTACCGTCAACCGACTATCGAAGCTCGAGTGTCAATGTGACGCTTCACCACCTGCCGGGTGGATTTAACGTCACAATATCGTAATCTGAGTTATAACTTGGAAAATTATCCTGAAGAATTGTACACTTTTTCTCTTACAATTTGATTCTATATCAGATTCAGTGGTTACTATTTTACTTTCTTGTCCACTCCTCTAGAGGGTGCGGGCAAGTAAAGAACGTCGATTTTTAAAGGGCAAACTTTTTTGTAATCAGTATTAGAAACTCAATGCAAAAAAAACATGAAATTCCATTCAGAATAACTGGGTTCAGATATTTTTTACTTTTTGCGTCTAATTGCACTCGATTAATTCACATTATCAATATCCGTTTTCAGAGATTCAGTGATTAGATGTAAAGAAGAGCTCACTTAGACGTTGACCATTCTCCCCTAACTTTATAAATATTTTTTGTACAATATTATTTTTCCCATAAATGTAAGACTTTTGAGTTATTTACGAAAGAAAGTCTCAAGGTACAAATTTTTAAAGCTAAAATCGTAATCTTCAAATCTGGGAAAATATAAACTATAACAAAACAATAACGCAAATTATACAAAAATATGACTTGGAAAATATAAATTGTACACTATCTTTTTCTCTTACAATTTGATTCTGTATCAAATTCGGTCGTTACTACTTTACATTTCTGACCACCCCCTCCCCCCAGAAGGTGTGGAAACCACCCCCAAGTAAAAAGCGGCAATTTTTAAAGGATAAACTTTTTTTGTACTCAGTATTAGAAATTCAATGCAGAAAGTTTCATGAAAATCCATTCACTATAACCGGGTTTTCAGGTAAAAACCTAATTGCACTCGACTAAATGGTGATGAATAATAAAATAAGAAGAGAATGTAGTATCGAAGGGCTACAATAGGAAAACGTGAGTTATGACAGGTGTGAATTAAAATGCACATACATCTTAGACACTTCGACCAAATCTGATTTATATACAGATTCGGAATAGTTGTTCGTGATATGTAAAAGTGTATCGGCGCGCAGGCAAACCACGCCTTGTCGTAGATCAACGCAAGCCATTGGTATTCGTTCATAGCACTACCTCTTGGCCTCATGGCCTTGTCAACGATCCCACGCATTCGGCTTTCAGTAGTCTAGCGGTAAAGACGTGGGAATAAAATAAATTAATCTCAATTTCGTTTTTATACAACTGCAAAAAAAGTGCAAATTGTGAAGTGGTACTAGGGGGCCATTCCATACTGTGGCAATTCAAGACAGCCCAATAAATTTTTCGATTATGTCTAAGAGTTATTTAATTTTATTTTAATGTTCTATTTTTATTTCGTTTTAATAATAATTTATTTTTTGATAATTATTAATTGATTTTAATTTCCCAGAGCTATTTAATTTTATTTTAAAGTTCTATTTTTATTTAGCTTTTAATAATAATAATTATTTTATTCCCATAGCTTTTATGGCCTAAGAAGAATCTGCAGAAATGCTTTCAATAGAAGAAATTATTTGTCAAAAGTGTGACAAATAACTTCTCGGCTTTTGACGAGATATTAGGCTCGTTCCGTGTAGAAATTATTAGCAACCATGCTCAGTTCACGTTGTACTAGATTCAATGTCGACTCGACTTGATTACTTTCAGAACCTGCGTTCACGAATTATGGGGCGGGGCGTTTATTCCTTATATCACGAACTAGATTTTCCGAATCTGTATATTCCAGTCCTATTCATTATAAGCTTTTAGATAATACTTCCACAGCCTATTTTGTTTCGTCAAATTTTGCTGTGTTAAGCCCATTTGAAGTATAATTCTAGAAATATCCTCTCTTAATGTAAATAACAGTTAGCTCATATGTGTCCTTTGTAGATGAAAAGAGTAAAGTTCTTGACTCTTTTGCATCCTCCTTATGATCTTGTTTATGGTGAGTTGAAAAGAAATCCGTCTGATAGAACATTTAGAATGTTTATCAAAGTAAACTAATATCGGTTGTTTCAATACACCTTGTCTCTGACGACCACAATCAAGAGTTCTTTTTTTAAAACATAGTAAGTACCTACCTAATATGAAATGTATGAACATTTGGCACAGAGTGACTAGTAGCTTTTAACTAGCTTTCCTTGGCCCCATTTCCTTTATATTCACCGTAACCGCATGTAGTGGTTGCGTGGAAGAGCAACAATGTTGAACGCCGCCACCTGTGTAAAACTATTGTGTATACGTTATCTTGTAGAAAAAAAAGACATCATTATTATTATTATTTTTCTTTTTTTAAAAGTTCTTTCTTCAGTTTACCCGTTGCCGGACAGGGCTTCCGTGCTTTCCGACCGATACCACACGGTAGCCCCGCCGGCCATACTTTCAGCCACTCCCCACAACCTGTGGGGTTAGTGACGGTAAATTTCTGAATCGTGTGCCCTAAGTAGACGAAGGGACCCCAAGACAACCGTTTTCTGCATTTGGCCTGCCAGCCATTCGGCTGATTTCTGACAGGCCGGTTTGATTTTCAGTACTGAGAGCAGCGCAGGCTTCATACCTCGTACCGGAGCTCACGGTATTTGATCCGTTTTTCCTCTTCTTTCAAAGCGATGTTTGCTCAGCAGGTGCGGAGAACTCGATCACAAACATCACCTTGTTTTGATGGTCCTCCTCGACTATATCAGGCTTGTTGGCTTGGATTAGCCTGATTGTCGGAAACGAAAAGTTCCAATAAATTCGGCACCTCTCGTTTTCGACAAAGAACTCGATGTCTCCGGAGACGTAAGGCAGCACTGGTGTTTGGTCTGCTCCGTACGAGTGTCGTAGATGATAGTACAGCACCCGTAACACCTCATTATAGCGATGGATGTAGGCCGAAATCGCATATGGGCATGCAGACAGTAAATGCATAAGCGATTCCGGTTAATGACGGCAGGTCCTGCAGTTAATATTAGGAACTTCTACACCCATTACGCGGCTTCGGTAGACCAACGTGTTAATTACACCATCTTGGCAGACCACAATGGATCCGTCGGTCTCCGAATTCAACCTAGCTAACCTCAAAAAGGCAAATGTCGATAGACTCAGTGTGTCTAGGTTCTTATAGAACACACCGTGCATGGGTTTATCGACATGCTGCCTAAACAGATATTCTTGTTCTGCAGCTTTTATTTGGATCTTTAGGCGAGCTGGCAGAAGATCAGTGACTGACTCCGGGTCAGCACCGCGCCGACTTCCTCGTTTGTCATCGAATACGAGACCAAGTTCTTCTGTGGCTCTTTTTGCCGCCTTAAACAATCCTGCATCCACCCCTGCGTTTTCGCGATCTCTCACTAATTCCAGAAGCGGGTCTGAGCTCCTTAAGACGTTGCATGCCATACTCAGTGCTTCTCTGTCATGCATACATTCCAACTTCAAGAGTCCTCCCCCCCCCTCCCCGTTGGCGTGGGAGGTACACACGAAGAACGGACGATCTAGGATGAATACCTACTCCTATGGATATTCATCATCTTGCGGGTACCTCTGCCTAACTGGTGCAGCCAGAAAGGCGCCTACCCCTGCATTTTCATGGTCCGGGACCATGCAGAGGAGGGGATCCGAACTCCTGATGACCTTACACTCTCCATCCAGAACCATCCTGTTGTGGAGATTCTCCAAACTCAAGAGGCCACGCCCTCCCTGATGCCGCGGGAGGTATAGCCGTGGAACAGACGATTTGGGATGTAAACTCCTATTGAGATACATCTTCTTGCGGGTTTCTACATCGAGTTGACGCAACTCCTCTCGAGTCCACTTCAATACTCCAAAGGAGTAGAGAAAGATCGGAACGGCAAGCATGTTGGTTGCAGACACCTTGTTCTTCCCCGATCTGTCGGAGTCGGTGCTGATACTTGCCGCGGAGAGCGTTTTTCACTACACTCAATTCTTGGGTGGAGTGTTGTTCGACACCTAAGTAAGTGTATGACTCTCCGGCATCTAGATGATATAAGATGCTTCTGTCTACGAGCTGCGCGTCCTCTCCGTAGTCTTCGCATCGTCCTCACTTAAGATGGAGTGCACATTTGTCTAACCCGAACTCCATACCGACAGCCTGCGATAGCCAGCCTCCTGTACCACCCCGAGGGACTGGTGTAGGTCCCTCTCTCCGAAGGCATAAAGTTTAAGGTCATCGATATAAAACAGATGGGTGACCTTATGCCTCCTGTCGCCGGGGTACCGCAGTTGTAGCCACGTGTTTTTCGGAGCGAAACGGATAATGGCAGCAGTGAGATGCAAAACAGAAGGGGGCTGAGGGAGTCTCCCTGAAATACTCCCCTTCTGAACGTTACCGGCTACATCTGGACTCGATCGTTACCCGATGTAATGGTAAAGCGAGTCCTCCAGAGCGGCATCAGTTCTTCATTACACCTCACTACGGGACCGGGGACCGCAAGACATTGGAGCAAGTGTAGAATTAGCTCATGAGATGACATGTCAAATGCCTTGCGGTTTATTATTATTATTATTTTCCCCCAAATGGGTTATCACTTAGTGGGGTCAGTTGACCAATTACTAAGTTGAAGTATTTGATTCGACAGTCAACAGTCTCGGATGCCTCTTCAAGGTAATGTATTAGGCTGCCATGTATTCCGGTAAGTTTAACGTCTTCCTTGCTATCCAACAAGTTTCTGGTATTACGGATTTCTCCATAGTTGTAAGTATGCCTCTTTCTGTAAGATTGATCTTTTCTAGGTTCGTCTTCAAGTTATTGGTCGCTAGTCCAGTCGCTGAGATCACTAGTGGAATGGTAAGTACTGTTTTTAATTTATACAGTTTTCTTCTTTTATTATTATTATTATTATTATAAAGTAAACGTATACCTGCATACTTCTTATTGTTAAGGCCAGGACACTTTAAAATAAGTATCTCATAGAAAGACTTTTAGCACTAAGATATAATTATCTAATTGCAAAGTCCAGAAACTATGAAACTTTAATAAGGAAACGACGGAATGCGTTATCAAAAACTTAAGAGTGCAGAGTGGTGTGAAAGGGTCGGAGAAAATGTACGTACCACTGGTTTTATTTTGTATTTTTTATTACAATATAGGGATATGATTGTAAATTTTTGCGATAAGAAATAATTCTTGCAATATCGCGTCCGCTACACCCCCAAAATTCGGGAATATCATTCTGAAGACTTAAGCAAAAGAGATGTGTGACAAAATACTTCTGGTGAACAATTTACAGGTAGAGAATCTAAAAAACAACTTTATGGCATATGCCATAAAAAATTGAGACTTTCACCTTTAGTATACAGTGAACATGTAAAGGTTGGAATAAATTCTTTAAAATCGTTACAAAGTAAGTGACAAAAAACTCAGATACGTCGAATTTAATGCATTTCGCAATTTGTGTATGTAAAAAAAATTTCTCTACAAACATTTTAAATAAAATTATGACGTTATCAACGTATTCTTTAAATGACAACCTCCATTTTTAAAAAGGTATTTGAAAGAGCACATTCTTCTGCATATAATACGTTAAATTCTTTGGCATATTGTATGACGAAACTATCGGGAAAAAATCTTAATTACTTATAACAATGTAATAAAACAAAAATACAAGAATTAACAAATACAGCAAAAAAACAATTACATTAAATGTTTAAATTGAGTGTCATTTGCTTCTTGACAGTGTCCAAAGGGCTGCCCTAAATATCAGAAGCAAAAACGTACGAAATAGACTATGTCCCATACTTTTAATGCTGTTGATAGTTTTAATTTTGAGGGTATATTGAATAATATTGCAAATAAACTTGAAATAGTTAAAACGCTTAAAATCATTCAGTGGAATGCCAGATCGGCATTTGCTAACAAAAATTCAATTTCACAACTTCTCTTGGAAGAAAATTTTGATATAGCATTAATTTGCGAAACTTGATATAAACCAAATTATGATATACGTTTAAATGACTTTAATATATTAAGAAAGGACAGGCTTGATGAAAAAGGTGGTGTAGCCATCTTCATTTCCAACAAAATTACCTATGAACCAATTCATTTTATATACGATTTTGATAAAAAAAATTAATATGTGGGGTAAACATTGTCCACAATCAATCTATATCGACCTCCTAGGGTAAAAGCAACTATTGTCTGTAATTGTTTATTTGTGGCATATTCAGATTATATTTATATATTTTTAGGTGTGAGACTTTTTGAAACAGTCAAGCACTCAAGAACAAACTCTGTCTGATCCATTTGGCGCAGAGGTTTTTTCATTAAAATTTTTAAATATTTTTCAGTGGCAAAATACCCAATAAAAAGTAAGAAAAGTAAAAGCAACTGTTTCAAGCAAATACCGCATTCTTTGTCCTAGATGGTGACTTCAATGCCCATCATGGCTGTGGGGATCATCTATTAACAATCCAGAAAGTGTTACACTTTTGGAAGCTCTGGATCATTATAGCACATAGGTAATAATGGTTCTGCCATTAGAATATCATCCCCTGGTATTTCTACATCAGCCTTTGATATTACTATTTTTTCTGCTGATTTAATGTCTTCTTTTGAAAGGGGTGTAATACCAGATACATTCGGATTTGATCATTTCCTGATCAGAATTATTCTTCAGGAGTATGGTACTGAGAAAATCTCAGTATCCCCTGTCGCCAAGTGGTCTATGTATAGTGCAAACTGGTCTTTAAATCAAATAGATGGTAGTTTATCAGTGTTCCCAGAATTTAGCTCTAATAATTTCATGATTACGTTTCTCGTTGATGCGATCAGCAGTGCAGCTGATATAGCATGTAAAAGAAAAAAGTCCTTTATTTCCAAAAAAACTAAAATCACCCCCTGGATGGGATGGTGAATGTTCTTCGGTATCTAAGGATCGCAAGCAAGCTTTGCTTACGTACAAACATAATATGACAACTGGTAATTATATTGAATATAAAAGGCTTGACGCAATATGTAAAAGAATTTTTAAACTTAACTCAAAAGACGGTTGGAAAAAAATTTGTGAAAATTTTAATAGATGAAGTCATCCTTCCGAAATATGGAGGATCGTTCAAGTCGATGGAAAGAAACAAAATAAGATATATCAAAACAGTAAAGACACCATGGAAAATCTCTAAAATAAATTAGTTTTGTGGCTCCACAAACAGTAGTACATACGGAGGAAAATTCCGACCATATTTTATTAACTCCTATTAGTTTGAAAGAGTTTGAAACCAACATAAGTGCACGCAACTCATCATTAGGCCTGGATGGGATAAATTACCTTATGGTTAAAAAATTTCCTGATGCAGCTAAAAAAAATGTTGTGTTTAATATTTAATAGCCTCTTACTAAAAGGGGAGAATTGTGACATCCTGAAATAATGTTTAATAATTCCCATCCCTAAATCTATTGATGTATTGCCTCTTAAAAACATTGGAAATAATTATTAAAGGTAGGATGAAATGGTGGTTAAAAACATAATATGTTACCGAATTCTCAATTTGGATTCCGCAGAGGTAAAGGCACCACCGACTGTGTTGCTAACTTGGTCACCGATATCCAATTAATATTTTCAAGTTGGTTATTTATCAGCACTATTTCTAGATGTAGCTAGTGCTTATGGAAGTGTCCTCTTATACATACTTTATATTATAATAGTAAACTCATCCAGTTTAAGATACACTGTCTGCTAATCTTATCGATTTATTTTTAAGGAGACAAGTATTTATTCGTAATAACAATAGGATTATTGAACCTAGAAAAGTTAGGGGTTTGCCACAGGGCTCTTATGTTTCATTGTAACAGAATTGAGTTCCCGGACGGAAAGCTGTGCTTTCTGAGTTCATATTGGGCCCGGATAACCCAACTTACTTTAGTCCAAAAATGCATCCCTGAGGAAGTACATTCTCTTAAAGTGAGAGAAAAAAATGTTTTTCCAATAATTTTCGTTATATTGAAGATAAAATTGTTTTCATGGGACCTGCATCTCTATAAGTACTCTATGTAAGCTCGATAACAACTAAATATCCTTTGTTTCTCAAACGCGACAGGTTTCCTGTTTCACAAGCACCTATAACTTATAGGGAAAAATGATAATTCTTGATTTTTCGGTAAACTTAATGTGGAGCATTTGTTATTAGGTAATGTATGTTTTAGAATAAACTGTATTTTCTGTTATTACAACATTTTATTCTAGATAAATAAATGTTAAATACAAATGGAGGAAAAAACGATAATTCCTTGTATTTTGATTAATATTATAAAAAAATTTAAGACTACCTTTTGGCCGCCCTTTCTGCTCTGAAAAAATATTCAAGTATTCCGTAATTTTACAGGGCGATTAAAAAAATATAGCCAATCAAATATTAATTATTATAAAAAGAAAATTGAGAAACTTATGTTCTATAAATCATATATTAGATCGATATTGGATTACGGCTCTACCTTATATGGTTCTGCCAGTAAGCAACTACTGAAACGTTTAGATACTGTCCAAATAAAGAGCTTAAGAATTTGTTTAGGTGCTATGACTTCAACTCCTTTTGAACCTTTACATGTTGAAGCGTTGGAGCCTCCCTTACAACTACGTCACGAGTTTCTGTCAGAAAAATTTATTACAAAGTCATATTTATTAGATCCTAATCTGGTTAAAAAATTAAGTAAGTTAAATAATTTTGACCTGTGCAACGAATATTGGATAAAAAAAAATTCCCCTCCATTATGCTCTGCCTTCTGTGAAACAAACAAATATTTTGACCGCTTGTCCAGCTTGCACCTTCCAAACCCTGAAGATGATTATTTTGATTTATCCGATACCAACTTGGTGATAATCCCAAATTATAGTGAAAATCACATTCTTAGCCATTGCACTTTATTACAAACGTTAGAAAAAGTAACCTACCAGATTGCCGTATACACCGGTGCTTCTAAGCATCACGCAGGTACAGGCTGTGCATATTACAGCCCACAAGAAAAGATCCAAGCTTTGTATAAACTCCCTTCGGATATGTCCATTTTTTCTGCGGAAGCATTTGCTATACTTCAGGGTATATACATGATATCTAACAATGTAACATTTTCCGTCGTACTTTCCGACTCACTCTCCGTGCTGACAGTGATAAAAAATAGCTATAGTCCAAATACTATCATTGACCCGCTAATAAAAGAAATTAAATCTCTATCATCCAAATGGAAAGCAAATGGTGGCAGTATCACATTTGTATGGATTAAGGGGCATAATGGTTTAAAATATAATGAACTGGTCGACACATTCGCAAAACAAAGTATTAAGTGTGGAATCCAGGTAACAGATGACATATGTTTGAACGACTGTTTCAATGTTTTCAGGCACAAGATGAAAGAAAAATGGTCACAACTCTGGCAACAGTTTTGCTGTACATCTTCCACAAGATACTCATATATTCACCCTGAAATACCAACAAAGTTTTGGCATGATGACCTTCATATTCCCCGTAAATATATTAGCATTATTAACCGCCTGAAATTTGAACATGGAAGTTACCCAGCTCACCTTGCTAGACTCAAACTTAGAATAGAATAGAATTTATTCCCAAACATATATATACATTACACTAATATAAAATGCGTATACATGGTAAGTTGCGCCTCATGGAGCAGTAGGGAAACATAAGCTAAGTTAGCTCAGTACCAGCAAATTTAGATTATTATAAACAATAAAATAATGTAATATAATAACGCTAGTAAATTTAACATACTACAAAGTTATCAATCATTAGTATAACATGTTTAATTCAAACTACATACTTTGCTATGAGGTGAATATTTCATTAACAGCTAAATGATTATAGTGTTGTCTCAAAGAATTCAATAATGGTGTAAAATACATGTGATAGTAAAATGTTTTTTAAGTTTTGTTTAAATTTGTTTAGGTTATTAATTGTTTGGATATGCTGGGGTAAGCGATTAAAAATCTGCACCCCCGTGTACAGAGGACCTCTACGATTGACGTTATAGTTATAGTATGGGGGTAAATATGTATCTTTATTGCTTGTATTGTATTTACGTATGTCTGATGGCGTTACTAGATTATTTCTCCTTTTAAATATAGCCAGAGATAAGCGATATATTATAAAAAAATCTGAGGCCTTGGCTTCTAGTACATACACCGAATTTCAAGTTTCTGCACTCTTACCAACTTGCTTTACTTATTTTCCCTTATTTGCCCCTAGTTTAAGTTTAATTGTTCAAACGGAATTGATTTTTATTTATTTATAGGCCCGATATTTATGTTCATTTAAATAAAACTCTGAAAACCGAACTGATGTCGCATTCTATTGCAAATGTCCTTGTGGATGTAATTGTGTTTACCTCCACATACCTATGCTAAACTTAATTGTAACGTTCTTTGCGCTCACAATTATTAAATGTTTGATAGCTCAAGGTTGCCTATAACTACACGAGTCTGTCTGACAGCTGATATTGTTTTATTACATTCAATGGCTACTATGATTTTTCCAATGTTATTAGGTTACCAGATTTACACAGAAATGTGCCATTTTAGTTTCCAAAGCCCACTAATCTATTATCTATTAGCCGCATGTTTCTAAAAGCTTGGTTGCATTGTATTTTGGCTGAAATCTCAAATATTACTGAGCGGATTTTCAAAATTTTGGTATCATTAGATTCGTATGAAAATGAGGTATTTAAAAATGTTGGTGAACGATTAAATTCCCATTTAAAAAACCGAGTTAGTGGGTAAAAATCACATTAAAAATTTTAAACGCCTCTAGAGAATTAAGTAAAGCAATCATATTGCTCTTTTTATTTTTATAGTAACGTAGCACACAAACTAAAATATATTTTGGGCACCACAGCACTCTGGATTCAGAAATAGATTTTTTAATAAAATTTTTAATGTTTATCAAAAAGTGACCAAAATGGATGTATTGTATTCAAAATTTCGTCTAGATTCTAAAAATGTAAAAATATATAGGGTGTTCCATTTGAAAATCGAAAGTTGTGGGCATTTCCGGTCAAACCGGATGTGCACCAAACTTCATTTTTTATTGAAAAGATGGCATTTTAGTCGTGTAATAAGGCCTCCAAATATCAATTTTCTATTCCAAATATTTCTAATTCAAAATTGCTTCTATAGCATGGCGGAGTTTCTTCAGCAGTAAAGGATGATCATTTTTTTTCTTGCTTTTTTCTTTTCGTTATTTCATAGTATTACTACATAACATGTAGTTATGCATATGTACCTATATGCAGTATATTGTTTTACACATTTTGTTTTATAAGTATATAGTATATGTTTGCTAGTTTATCTGTAACCCTGTTTTCGTTTTATATATTTTATATATCTTACTCTGACAAAACTAATTTGTTCATGTAACAAGATTTTATGGTTAGTAAATGAATTATTATTATTATTAAGTACTATTTTTTTTTTTTTTTTGTCACGGATTTTCTCCGGTCTGTCAGCAACAATCGGTCGACTGGACAAGATTGCTGCTGTTGGTACCTACGTTTCTAAAAACGATCTCACGACGTGCGTTGCGTCAAGAATAACAGACCTCTGCATATCTCGATATATATTCCACGGTATTCTAATTTCACACAGAGAGTCTTTCAATTTTTTGGGTATCAGTCCCATGGCTGATAGGATAATTGGGACGATCTTAACGGTGTGCATGCCCCACATGTGTGCGATTTCCCTCTTCAGGTCATTATATTTGTCTATCTTTTCAGCGTGTTTGAGTTCCAAGTTATTATTGCTAGGTATAGACACATCAATGAGTGTTGCAGTTTTATGTATTTTATCAATCACGGTGATGTCGGGTCTATTGTGTCGGGCTGTAATATCTGTTATTATACCTTTGTCCCAATATACTCTAGCATACTCGTTCTCTACTACAGGAGGTGGTTTATAAGCGTAATATGGTCTTTCATCTTCAAGCGGGATCTTCAACATTCTAAGAATTTCCATATACACTATCGCAGCTACCTTATTGTGTCTGTCGAGATATTTGGTGCTAGCTAGGGATGGGCAGCTAGACAGTATATGCTCGATGGTCTCTACTATTATTATTATTATTATTATTATATACGTGTACCGAAGTCTATATCTTAAATGGTTCCATAGTAAACGTACGCACAAAAAAGTTACAGATATATAGACCGGCAGAAGTTCTCCTCTCTCTCAAATCTCCATGGTTAATGACATCCTAAATGTAATTTAACAAAAAATATTGAAATTATTTGTACAATTACTACGCTTCCACTTACGGCTTTGCAACCCCCGATATCTGGAAAACTGTCCATTTTCCGACATTGTGCCCATGAGAACTTTTGATCAGGAGGTCGAGAGGAATAACATACAGATTCGGCAATTGCAGTTCGTGATATGTAAATGTGTATCTGCGCAGGTAAACCACGCCTTGTCGTAAATCAACGCAGAGCATTGGTATTAGTTCATGCCACCACCGCTTGACCGGGTCAACGGCCCCACGCATTCTGCTTTCAATAGGAAGTTTATTCCCGATATCACCAATTATCTTTGCCGAATCTGTATATCGATTTCAGCGAATTTCACGGGGTCCACTTCCTATAAGAAATGAGCACCCTCTTTGCACCCTCGACATCTGGAAAACTACCAATTTTCCGGCCTTGTGCCCATGAGAACTTTTGATCAGGAGATCGAGAGGAACAACATATATCGATTTCAGCGATTTCACCGGGGCGGGGGCCACTTACCATAAGAAATGAGCACCCCCTTTGCACCCCGATATCTGAAAAACTATCCATTTTCCGACCTTGTGCCTTTAAGAACTTTTGACCAGGATGCTTAGATCCATAAGCTTAGTGGAGGGTCTTTTGAAAAAAAAGTCTAACAGAAGTTATCATCTTCAATAGGTATTCATATTTGGTAGTGCTCGACTGCAACTTTCATTTGTTTCTTAGGAGACTTATAAGAACCCCCTCTTTAACATAAAGCGTGGAATTCTTGATCTACGCACTACCTATTTTCGAACTTGAGAGACATGCTGAATCACCATTGTGATATCTCGTACCTCTTAATTTTCCGTGTGTTTATAGAAAAATATTAACAATTTGTCATAAGTCAACTAAAAGAAGTTATCGCATTTACAAAGACACTGTATGCACTCACACATACATTCAACGTATCATTCATGTAGACACAGACGCATTCATTCAATATTTAAGATCAGCCTATTAGTGTAGGCAAATTAGACGAAAATCGACCTAAACTTGAACAAGTTTACCGAAAGAATGGATTTTCACGAAACTTTGTGGATTCTGTTCGTATTGATGTCTAGATCCAACTCCAGAAAAAACAAATTGCCTCTATTGCCTCGCAATTGTTTTAATCAATTATTTTTTAACTAGCAAAATTGAGGTACATTACAAAAACACAATTTATTTTTAAACAGTTTGACGAAAAATAACAACTTTTTATTCTCGTAAAATTTTTGAGAAAATGCGCATTTTCCGAGACATGGCGGTTCGAATTTTTCCAAAAAGGGCGGAGAGGGAATAAAAAGTGACTAAAAAAATTATCGTAAATGTGCTATAAAATACAACACTTTGTTTCCTTTATGAATTTTTCCTAAAGTACATTCTGTCCAAGTTTTTCCAGAAAAACACGAAAAAAAAAGACCCGTATCGGAAAATGGAAAATCTCGTAAACTATGAAATTTAATAATCTGGAAATATTTATACATATTCTTTAAAATTTTGGTCTCTTATCATTTTTTGAAACGTGCATCTTTTCCGAGTTTTCAACAGGTTTTCACGGTCAAAAATGTATCTTTGGAAAATGGAAAATCTTGTAAATTAAGAAATTTAGTCATCTGGGAAAATTCAGCATAGGTTAATATATTTTTTAAAATGTTGGTCCCTTGTAATTTTCTGTAACGTGCATCTTTTCTGGGTTTTCAACAGTTTTTCACGATCAAACATGATCATCAAGAACTGTTGAAAATTCGGGAAATATCTTCCCTTTAAAACCAGAAGGTCGTACGTAAATGTTTTTCATAAAATAACATTGTTATGCCTATGTGACCATTTCAGTGAGTACTATGAAATGAAGAAAGGCTGTATGTGAAATAATATCGTGTATTTATAATTTGTGATTATTAAAATCCTTATGTGAAGTTTGCGAGAAAACACAAAGAAGTAAAAAGTCAAGTCGAATAAGTCTATAGATTGTTTTGACATTTTCAACTTTATTTAAAGTACACAGTTTCCTTAAAGGCATAAGGTCGTATGTGTGCAAATACATGCATACGACTCTTTGTCATTAATTTCTTAGTTCACGCAAACCAAAGAATTTGTATATAAATTCTTTGACGCAAGCCAATTTACAGTGCAGCAATAAGTCAGTTTTCTGTACCTGCGATCGTTTGCCGTTTCCGAGTGGCTTTTAGAACTGTCTAATACAGTGCATTTCTTTAGTCGTTTGTAGTTTTTATTATGTTCTGTTGTGAAGTTTTAAAATTGAACAATTTCTGTTAGTGGTGTATATTGACGGTAAATGTTTTTAAACATTGAAACGATGCATTTCAATCTTCACTATTCTAGGCATTTTTTAACATACCCAACCTTCAAGTATTTTGCGCGCTAAAACACCAGAATTTAGAAAGGACTGTTCCGAGTAATAAAATAATAAATAATAATAAATATTTACTATATCATAAATCCAAATACAATATAAAAATATAAATAAGCAATAAATATTAACTAACAGAAGTTAAAACTTGTTTGTTATGATATGGACAATTTTCTCGATATTTTACCTGTATAATAAATTAAGTGTGCATTTTTTTACAAAGGGTTATGTAAATCTATTGCCTTCAAAAATACTCTGGGGGTACTGTTTGTTATTCAAAGTTTGTGAAGTTATCAATTGATTATTTCTTATTAGAAATGGTAGTTAGTTGATAATTTCAGAAGTTTTTGGCAATTAATATCGATTTGTCACCCACATCGGTGTAAGGATCGTAAACTGTGTTTATTTTTTTAGAAATGTGGCGTCCAGATCGAAAAATATAGTAAAGTTGGCTTTGCAAATTTCTGACCTCGATTCTATTGTTGAAATGGAATTAAAACACGTATCCAGTAATGCAGAGTCGATTCCTTATTCAGAAAATATATCAATCCATAATGTGGAACAGAAAACCGAAGAAGATATTGTTGCGTATTTCCACCTCTTTTAGGAAACACCCTGTATGAATTCGTGGGTTCTAAATAATTTTAACAAGGGGTAAACTTCACTTTAATAGAACTTCTTTTCCTGCGCCGGTAGTATATATACTCTGAAATTGCCTCTAGATCCATCCAGAATCTTTTCCCACCACACTCTAGAAAACTCTATCTCTTTCTACAAGTTTCCAGTCACTATTAGGCATAGGCGTATCAACCTCCAGTTCCAAGGGGGTGTAATACATAACAATATTAATACACTATCGAGAATGATGTACATGATCATTTTTTCGTGTTTTCCTGGAAAAACTTAGACATCAGAGTGCACTTTAGGTAAAAGTCATAGAAGAAAAAAGTCTTGTATTTTAACAGTACATTCATCAGAATTTTTCTGGATTTTTTCTTGTCACTTTTTATTCCCCTTCCACCTTTTTGGAAAAATTCGAACCGCCATATCTCGGAAAATACGCATTTTCTCGAAAATTATACGAGAGTAAAAAGTTGTTATTTTTCATGAAATTATCTAAAGATGCATTTTGTTTTTCAATTTACCTCAATTTGGCTGGTAAAAAATTAGCAACAAAAGCATTCCTTGAAACAACTTCTTGAGTTTGATCTAGACATTAAAACGAGTAGAATCCACATTTCGTGAAAATCCATTAATTCGGTAAACTTTCTAGTTAGAAATGCTAATTCGCCTACACTATATTATGAAACGAGTTTCTGTGCAACATATTTTGTCTGCGATGGTTATTAAACATTTTTGCCCGTTTATACTAGATTCAAAGAGAAACCAAAACATAATTTATTTAACAATTCTCAAATATTGCCTGAATGCACTCCACTATTTAAATTTAAGGTATAACTTTTAAACATGTTTTTGCAAAAAAAGTATAAGAAGCATGCGGATTCTCATCGTATGGCTTCTCTTTACAATGACATTCCTGAAGATCTCAAGTTACTACCACATACAAAATTAAAAACACAATTTAAAAAGAAATTATTTCTAAAAAATTCGTAGTAAAACTTCTAACGCTAGGCTTGCTGTTTATTTTTAGTCAAAATACTGTGGTATGTAAAAATTAATAATTTATAGGGCTATTTACTGTTATTTTCTCTCTGGGTTGAGTGGGAGAGCAGAGAATTTATTTAAAATTTTATAATCAATTTGTCTCTTATTTTACAGTATTATAATACTATTTTCTGGATTATAATAAAAACGATTATTATTATTATTATTATATGTTTTCTGTTACACATAATTTTGGAAATATTTTTTATAAAGTATTCAGTGGTTTCAGATGATTAAACAGAACAAACACCACACGCCAAGATAGCATATTGTGTAGATACGTGATTATAGAGACCAAAATAAACAAGCTAACAATTGTACTCTTCGCCGATTTACTGCACTTTTTATTAGTGGAGAGTCAAGAGCCTGCTACGATGCATTCTAAAGGAGGAGAAATCGACTAAAGGGTATACAAAAACGAAAAACAGATTCTTATGTAAAATTTTCTCCTCGATTCGGATTTTGAGTTGGCCAGTTAATGAAAATGTGTATTTTCTTATTTCTCACTCAGTATCTCGAACCTTGTGAGAAACATTGATCTCAAATTTTATAAATATATTCCTCTGATATTGTTCTTGATTGATGTATGAAACAAACTTGTTTTACCATATCTTTTTTATAAAAAATAATAATAATAATCTATATTTGAAATAGGACAACCTAATACATGTCTTCGACACATTCCACGTAATGTAATAATTTACAACGACATTCTTACATTTAAAAGCACTAACAAAATATAAAAGGTAATAAAAAGTATGAAAAAGATTAAAATATATAGTAAAAATAATAATGTGCATGGGTGCCATGTTATAAACTTTTAATATGTTCTAATAATCCTTGTTTAAATGCAATCAAGTTGGTACTTTCTTTGATTTTATTTGGTATCATATTATATTCCCGACAACCATCAGAAAACAATGTGTGCATATGTCTGATGCACTTTTTCCTTCCAATGTGTAGATGACTATTTAATCTAGTTGAGTGATTATGTACTTGATTATTAAAAGTAATATATTTGTTGAAATAAGAAGGGAGTAAACCATTTAAAATCTTATATATAAAAATTGATGTAAAATATTTTAAACGTTGTTTCACACTTAACCAGTCTAATTAATGCTCTAATAGGTGTAAGTCTGTTGCATCTTAATATAATTCGCATTCCTCTGTTCTGCAGTTTCTGTAATACAGCAATGCTGTTGTTATCAAGAAAATTTAGGATACTCGCACAATAATCAAAGTGAGGCTGTATTATTGTTTTAAAAACTGTTATACTTGTTGCTATCGTTAGATATTTAGAAATTCTGGATAAGAAGAACAATTTTTTCGATATTTTCGTTTGTATATGCACAAAATGTGTTTTTAAACTTAAATCGTTACTAATCATGAAGCCTAAATATTTGATTTCTGTTACCAATTCTTATTTGTTGTTACCAAAGACTATATTAACATTATTTATATTTAATTTAGAATAATTATATTTTTTAGTACAAATCATTGCTTTGGTTTTATTTATATTTAATTTTAATTTATTAGTGTTTAGATATCCTGACAGTTTATTTAATTCGATATTCATTTTATCAATGGCAATGTTAACATCACTATGTGTAACTGCATTCAAGGTGTCATCATCATACAAGTTAATGAAGTCACAATTAATGGCGAGACTTAAATCATTAAGATATATAATAAAATATATAAACTATTACATGTTATCCAAAAATACGAAAACGCATTATAAAATATAATAAGCGAGAAACTTTTTTATTATTAAAGATAGAAAGATAGTATAACGACAAAAAGTGATGTTTAAAGGCCAAGGAAGTTTTTGGAAACTACATTTCTTTTTGTTGGTGTTTAGTTTAGTCGCAAATGAATTGTTAAAATTCGGCGCGCCAGCAACACGGAGCTTCGCTTCTGATATTAATGACTTAACGACCATTATAACTATGCCTGCTCGAGAGAGATTACACTGCATTGGGTGCGGAATAACTGTTGCTTCTCAAAGAATTAATTCATCGAAAAGGAACACACATTATTTTGTTTCATTCCAACTATTAATTATGAAACACACATTAAAATTAATAAATTCAAATATTTCATTTAGATTCGATATATTTGTACACAAATACAAGGATTAAAGAATTATAAGAATGAATACGCGAATATTTTAAAGTAACAAGACTTAAAGGAAAATGTTTCAATTTTGTATCAGAAATAAAAAATCACAATGCCTAAGAGTAATGGTAATATGAACTAGTACATACATAACAAATTACTAGGAGAAAACAAAACTATAACAATATATGTATTAAAAAATCTACCTACTGAAAGATGATACAACATTTTGACATAAATTCATAAGTGGACAAAATTTTGTCACCACGTATTCACTGAACATTTTTAATAAAAATTGAAACACCTAATTTACCTATTTTGTGTCTTAACCTACTTACTGTTATTGCTAATATCATAATGTCTCGTATAGAACTAATATTAATTGGAGAATTGACGCAAATATTTCTTCGCGGCTATGTACGCTTTTCTATTGCCGATAAAACAAATTAGAATCAATTATTAGATAAAAAAATTCATTGTATTTAAGTAAGTGTTGTAAATTTAAACTTCATACGTTTTCCTTAATTCTTTTTACGCACAGAATCTCTTGATTTTAGTGTAAAAAAATTGGTCATGCAATATTTATGATATTTCAGTTCATGAGCTATCATATCTGTACATTTATCACCATGTCCTTGAAATTTATCTAGTAATACAAGTTTCATTTGTCTATTAAAAGTGGGAACTGGGATGTTTCCTATTTCCCTTAAATCCCTGTCTTAATCGCACAGAAAGCACACCTTTAGCTCTCTTTTTGTTTTTTTCTAAAACTCTCGCGTATAGGAATTCCTGGATTGTGAGTGAAACACGGGATTTTTACTTAAAAATAAGTGCTTGTTTTGTAGTTCTGTGCCCAGTGCTATGGAATACAAATCCGTTTTTGTATTCACCGCCTCTTTTAATGAATCAAAAGCCTCACTCGTTGCATTTCGTAACATTTCGGCACTATCTTCTTGACACAAGACATTGCTTTATAATCTATTTTTGAAGTATTTATTCGAATCAAATAATAAGTAAGTAATACAATAAGATTAATTATTTCAAAAACTTGCGCTCTTCTATGATTCAGGCGATTCTAAATATTTGCTATAAAAGTGTAAAATACTGTATAAAGTGACTTTCCAAGATAACTGTAACATAAACTGAAGAAAACACTTGTTCATTGCCTGCACTAGCCAGCAAGATACGCTGCTATACCAGTGGTACAGCTTGCGCTCTGTTACCAGCTCTAGTGGTGAAAAACTAACAATCATATAAAAAAATATTTCAAATAAAAAAGTTTCTTTAAACTGTAAACCCCACTTTACTTTGGACCACCACCCTAACTTCAATAATAGAAAAGTTTGTGGCATGTTATATTTTACGGTGCATTTTATAATTGGTCAACATATACGGGTTTTTATATTTTTTATAAAAAATATGTCATAGGAAAAGAACTTTTAGTTTCGCTATACCTAAGACAAGGGTTGAAGGAATATTTGGTTAAATTTTAAGTTAGATATCTCCAATAGCTAGCGTGATATTGATTGAGAAACAATAAAATCCATATTTTCATGTTCTTTGTAGTTTTTGCAAATAAATGCCTTTTTCTACAATTTCATAATTCCAAACGAATTGGCGAACTCGAAATTAGAATCCGGCATGAAATTTTACATATGAATCTAGTTTTCGTCTTTGTATACCCGTTAGTTATATATATTATATATAATTGTTACACATTTTACAGGCTACTCTTCGCATTTTTTTGGAAAATAATATTAGTTTTAGACATCCTTTGTTTAATTACAAAACATAAAAAATATAATAATTTTTTTAAATTGAAATAATTAATAACTTATTTTTTTATCGATTAATTTTGTTTAAAAACAATAGTCTAGATCAATACAATCGGTCTTTCCATTCTTAAGTTATCGTGCCTACAAGAAAAGTGACGGACAGACAGACAGACAAACGGATGGAAATTTTGAAAGTTTATCAGAATTCGATCACCAACACAGTGATATGAAATTTTCTTCTCTGCGAATGATTTTAGAAATATACCGATCAAATGCAATATACCTAGGTACCTACTTTTCGTCTTGTATTTGCGAAGAGTATACCTAATAATAATTCTCACATGTAATGTATCTAATACAGAATTAAATTTATATAGAATACTCTTGAAGTCTGAGTTTAGATTTTTAAGGGATGTTTTTGAGTACCTACTTTGCCTTTAGGGTATCAAGATATATTTTTAAGGTGCGTTGATCGTTCTTTACTTCTCTGCGAAAGTATTATCTCTCACATTAAATCCGGGACGCCCAGTGCATTTATATTATTGCCATAAATAAATCGGAGATAAATCTGCAAAAGTTTATAGAAAATGAACCGCTTTGTAACAAACTGATTACAGACCGAGTTAAATTCTCGATAACCTCCTACTCACATACGTTAAAAGTTGATAAATAAATAAAACGCAGTTGTATTATTTATATTATTGTTACAATTTAAAGTGTGTTATACCATAACAAAACCAAGGACAAATTTATCTTTTTAAAAGAAATCCATAGTAAAAACAAATTATAAAATCCCTGCCATAAAAAATGTTTGCTACATTTCAACAAAACTTCAAAAAGGAAGACTTAAAATATATATTTCCATAACCTTTATCAAATAATAGGTAACTTAGGCAAATATTTGAAAGGAAACGTCATTTTGTTATGGCGCGCTTGTATAATTTAATACATACATTAGTGGTTTCATTAAATAACTGAAGAATAGCATTCACGGAAATCCAACAATTTTAATGTAAATTAGTACCCAAACTAGACGTATTATACATCAAATAAAAAGTTAATGTTTTGAGCTTTGTTGATGCAACTAAAAGAATATGGTTACCGTTTTAAAAAATTGAATAAAATTCATTTGCTGTTTATGTTTTTTCAAAAAATTGTTTTTCAATTCAAAATAGTGATTTTTGCACGAAATAAACTTTCATTGAAATACAACAATAAAAATGAAGGCAAAACATCACATTCAAGGCCTACTGGGTGAATTTTTTGAAAACACAGTCTTGCAGTTGCCAACTTAGCTTTTTCACTTTTTCGAATTTATGACGCCATTTGGAAAAAATACCTAGTTGTGATACATCGTTGTAACGAGAACTTCATGTGGAACCTAAGTAGGTATACAAAAAAAAATATAGGTTACTATTTAAAAATCATAAGTTGTTGCTACCTCCGGTTGGACCGGAAGTGATATTTTTCACTTAATAAGTGCAAAATGTGGCGTTTTGTGTCACAAATGATTTCAAAAATTTCAAAATTGTATTCCTAAATTCAACTTAGAAATAGAAAAGGGACTAATCTCGTTGTCACCCGGTATATAGCTCCGTTTTAAATAATCGTTAGAATTTTTATATTGCTATATTTTTTACTAGATATAAACATGTTAGCAACTGTTAGAAGTGCGTTTACAAAATTTTAAAGGAAAAGAAAGCATACAATATAGTATATGACTACACAGATAATTTCCTGTGTAACCATCTGAAATGTTAAAAAAATTATAGAATGCTGTGTGAAAATTTTTACAGAATTTCTTCAAAATATCTCCCAAAACCTTTTGAGCGTTTATACAACTTTAGGAGAAGTGAAAGCATGCAATGTAGTATATGACTACATAAATGGTTTCTGTGTACCCTCTCAAATATTTAAAAAATAATGAAATATTATGTGACAATTTTTATAAACGTTTTCAAAATATCTTGGAAATTTTTTTGTGTGTTTACAAAATTTTAGGAGAAAGGAGAGTATGTAATATATTATAAAACTACACATATGGTTTCCTTTGTATCCACTCTGAATTATTGAAAAATTAGAATACTGTGTGGCAATGTTTACAGAATTTCTTCGAAATATTAGAAAGAAATCCGTGGCCTTGGTGTCTAGTATATACACCAAATCTTAAATTTCTGTACTCTTACCAGCTTGCTTAACTTATTTTTCCCTATTTACCTCTACTTACCCCCCACTTCTTCAACGGAATCAGGTCAAAATATAATCTAGTTTCAGATAATACATACGTGTAGCAAATTTCAAGTGAAAATCTCAATTTAATGTTATCAACTCTTTTAATAAGGTAGTAGGGGTAGTGGGGGGGATGAAAAATATAAAAAAAACTAGAGGCCTTCATTTCTAGTATATATACCAAATTCTAAGTTTCTGTATTCTTACCAGCTTTCTTAAAGTATAATTTAGTTCCAGATGTCGTTATAATAGATACGTGTACCAAATTTCAAGTGAATGTCTCAATTTTGTTTTATCAACCCCTTTAATAATGGAGTAGCTTGCTTTACTTATTTTTTCCAATTTACCCCTATTTAACCCCAACCCTTCAACGGAATCATCCCAAAATATACTCTAGTTCCTGAAGTCATTATAATATATACGTATACCAAATTTCAAGTGAATTCTTCAATTTTATTTTATCAACCCCTTTAATAATGGAGTGGGCGGATGGTGGGGGGTTGGAAAATATAAAAAATTTTGAGGCCTTGGCTTCTAGTACAAATTTCAAGTTTCTGTACTTTTACCAGCTTGCTTTACTTATTTCTCTCTATTTGCCCCTATTTACCCCCCAACAACCTTCACCGGATTTGTTAAAAAAACAATCCAGTTCCAGATCTGGTTACAATATATACGTGTACAACATTTCAAGGCAATATCTTAAACCGTTCCGGAGAAAACGTGCGAACAGACACATCCACATCCACTACGTGGATGTGGAAGTAATACAAAGATGTACAAGATATCGAAACCGTAGTATACACAATATATAGTATAATTAAATTTTAAGTGAATCTTACTTAAATTAGAATAGATGATATATCAAGTTCTCTCTATAACGTTATAAAGGCGTTTTTAATAAACTTACTAGGATATAAATGATAATTCCAGTTGGGTGATGCCGAAAACAAACACCTATTTGAACGATAAAGATTTATAAAAATATTAGTTTGCTTAGTCTCAGTGACACCATACAAATGTTAATTGTTCCCTATTCATGCAAAATGTTAATCAAATTAATATTTGCTGACTGCCATGCTCAACTGTAACTTCTAGTCGTATGGACGGATACCGAACGGGCGAGTTGACGGACATTTTGAAAATTATTCAGAATTCGATCATTACACTATGATTTTATCATTTTTCTATTTTACTAGTAGTCGAGTGTAATTAGGTTTTCACCTTGGAACCCAGTTAAAATGAAAGGATTTTCATGATTTTTTTGCATTGAGTTTCTAATACTGAGTACAAAAAAGTTTACCTTTTAAAAATTGTCGCTTTTTACTTGGGGGTGGTTCCCACCCCGTCTAGAGGGGAATCATATTGTAAGAGAAAAAGGTGGTTTACAATTTTTCATGAAAATTTATATTTTCCAAGTTATAACGATTTCCATATTACGATTTTAGCTTTAAAAAATTTTTACGTTGAGACTGTTTTTCGTAAATAACTCAAAAGTCTTACATTTATGGAAAAAGAGGCATGATACAAAAAATAAGATTATGAAATTACAAGTACTTTATTTTTTGTTTATTTCTGTACGATGAATAGTTTTACAAATATGATAGTTTAAAACTGGCGCCCGAACGTTTATCAGTCGAGAGACAATGTTTACCTAAATCTCAAATATGTCAGAAATAATCAGTATAATGTTAAAAATACATGTAATAGAAATTAAAGGGCTAGAAGTACTCTTTGATAGGATTTCTTTATATCCGTACTGCTTGAAAGATAGCAATTCTATGTGCAAAACAGTGCTTCCTAATTTTTTTTGAAGAAAAAATTTACGATTTTCCTGCCATTTGCCATATAATGGAAATTTAGAAAATCTGTACGAGTTTTTATTAATTCATAGCATTACTAATAGGCTCTAATTTTTTGGCATGTTCAAGGAGGTTGAGGCGTTAGACGAAAGTAATGAAAAAAATCTGAAATAGAGTGTTTTTAATAGATTTTTTATATGACACAAATTTCTGTAAAGAATCTAAAGTTATTAAGAAACTCATAAAGTTAATAATTTAAAAAAACTTTAACACGTAGTCTTATGGAAAATATGTCAACCCAGCATGCAAACGGTACATTTTAACACAAATAACTAAATAAAACACACTACTATGTTTTCTACCACATAGTGGTAGAAAACATAGTAGTGTGTTTTATTTAGTTATTGGTGCAAAATGATTAACTACCACAGAGTAACGGCTCCTTCAATCAATTTTTTCATGTTAATTTATAGCAAACAACCAAATAATGTCAGCAGCTCCGAAAACTATGTAAAGCATTGATGTCTTACGCATATTTTAATATTGTTTCCAATTTAATTAGGACACTTAATAAATAAAAAAATTATTAAACATTTGTAAACTGTCAAATTTCTCTTTTCGTTAATGATTTTTAATTGATTTTTGAATTATTTAATGATTTAATTGAAATTTTTATTGCTTTTCATCTTTTTTTAAAATAATTACTGAAACAAATTTGTAAAATACACAGTTATTTACATAAATTTATTTTTTATTCGATAAGTTTGGACAAAACATCCAAAAGTTAGTTCATTAAGTAAAATAATTAAATCTAGTTAAATAATAAATTAATAATAAAAAATGATTATTTATGCCTTTATGACAATAATTATTGGTACCATCGACTTTTGATTGGGACTGTAACGCCTCAACCTCCTTAAAGCAGTCGTTTTTAAAAATTTACCTACTTTAAATTAAGAAAAAATTTTACGATTTTGCAGAAAATTTTTTTTTTGTAATTAACTCCAAACCAATTGCATTAAAGGAAAATATGGCAATATAGAAAAATAAAGCTTAACAAGCGATATATTAATTTATCTTTTTAAAATATTTGTAGAATTAATAGTTTCGGAAATATGACATTACAAATGTGGGGCTTGAAGTTTTAGTGGCAAAGAAATACATTTTAGTCTCATATTTCTTCAAAACTTTTGACGGATTGAAGCTCTCAAAATCAGAGCATGTTGGTAATGCTATATATTAATAAAAACTGGTACAGATTTTTGGAATTTCTATTCTATGGCAAATGACAGCAGGAAAATTCTAAATTTTCTATTTAAAAAATTACAAAACACTCATTGTTTTGCGCATAACATCGTTATTTTTCAAGCTGCACGGATGAAAAAAAATCACATCAAAGAGTACTTTACCCTTTAAGTTCTATTGTATGTAATTTTAACATCATACTATTCGTACTGAGTGTTTCTGACATATTTGAGATTTAAATATTATATCTCGACTGATAAACGTTCGACCGCCATTTTTAAACTATCATATTTTTAGAATTATTCATCGTACAGAAATAAAAAAAATAATAATAAAACAGTTGTAATTTCATAATTTTAATTTTTGTACCATCCCGCTTTTTCCATAACTGTACTTTTGAGTTATTTGCGAAGAGCAGTCTCAAGGTACCAATTTTTAAAGCTAAAATCGTAATCTTCAAATCGTTTTAATTTGGAAAATATAAATTTTCATGAAAAATTGTAGACCTTTCTCTTACAATATGATTCAATATCAGATTCGGTGGTTACCATATTACTTTTTCGCCAACCTCTCTAAAGGGGATGGGAATCACGTCCAAGTAAAAAGCGGCAATTTTTAAAGGGTAAACTTTTTTGTACCCAGTATTAGAAACTCAGTGCAAAAAAAATCACGAAAATCCATTTATTATAACTGGGTTCCGTAATTTCTTACTTTTTGTGTCTAATTGCACTCGACTATAGTTATATTTACAGATTTAGAAATGTATAGAAATACAGTAACAGTATACTCTTTGTTTTCACATTTGCAAGAAGTGTAATGAACTGGTGAATTTCTATTGTCTAATTTTAAAGCTAGCCTTTCCTTCCAGATTACCATTAATGAAAGTGAAAGCACTTCTAGCCTCCTTGTTGGCCGGAGCAAAGCTACAGATCTGCTTTGATTTTAATACCGGAACTACCTGAGTCGGAAGTTTTTGGCGGCTGCTGAAATAAAACGGTTAATCTGCAATATTACCTGATGTGGGAATATAATGAGTGATAACGTATATCGAAACTGAAATTGTACACGAGGGTTACTGTGATCCAGCTAGCAGCTGCTTCTTTGCCAACGTTCAAGATTGACAAATCTTACCGAGGGGTCCTTTTCTTAACAATGGAGCACGAGCTAAAGAATCATACCGAAAATACAATATATGCCTATCTATTTAACATGAAACTATAATTTCCTCAAAATGAGCCCTTCATTTGTTTTAAGATTTAGGGAATCACGGTAATTTAGATTATTATACTCTTTGCAACTACGAAAACGAAGAGTATATTGCATTTGATCGCCACATTTCTAAACCGATAATATCGCTCGTAAAGAAAACAATTTCATTGCATTGTTAGTGATCGAATTCTGAACAACTCTCAAAATGTTCCTCCGTCTGTCTGCCTGTCTGCTGTGTTTCTTGTAAGCACAATGTTTGAATAAAAATGATCAATAAATAAAGAAGTTTTGTAAATAAACAAAAAGTGTCTAAAACTAATATTATTTACAAAAAAGCTGCGAAGAGTATTCTATAGAATGTACAACAATTATATAAAAACCACAGCCTAAGGAATCACTACTTCTACATCCAGATTCTTCATTCGTTTCTTTACTTTTTACTTTACTATGTGGAAATAATTGATCATGGAATTTTAATAATACTTGAGGCAGAAAAATGTTATAAAAAAATATGAGGCTTTAGCTTCTAGTATTTACACCAAATCCAAGTTTCTGTACTCTTACCAGCTTGCTTTACTTATTTTCCCTTATTTGCCCCTATTTACCCCCAACCCTTCACCGGATATGTTCAAAAGACAATCTAGTTCCATATTTCGTTATAATACATATGTGTATAAAATTTCAAGTCAATATCTTAAACCGTTCCAGAGAAAACGTGCGGACAAAGAAAAGTTACAGGCCGACCGACAGACAGACAGAAAAAAAAATTTTTTTTCGTTCAAATTTCAAATCTCGACGTTTCGTGACATTCTAAACCTATTTCAATAATAATTTTGCGATTACTATACTTCCAATCCACTACGTGAATGTGGAAGTAAAATTATATAAGCAATGCCTGCATCTAATATAACAGAACCTACTTTTTCAATTTCACAACGATTCGCCGAGTAGTTTAATTATTATAAATAATTATTTAACATCGCTCTTGGCATCTTATGATAAACAAGCTAACCATTATTATACTCTTCGCCAATTTACTGCACTTTTTATGTACTTGTTTTTGTGAATAATATTAGTTTTAGACAAAAGTTTAATTACAAAACATTAAAAAAAAAGATTAAAAAAAATAAAATACCTGTATATATTGCGATCGATTTTGTTCTTCCTCTGGCTAACACTAACTTACTGTCCAAGCAATACAGTCTGACTTTTCATTCTTAAGTTATCGTGTCTACAAGAAACGTACCGGACGGACAGACGGACAGACAGACATACAGGCGGACAAATACACACTGGGATAAAAACATGTAAAAATGGATAAAAGTCTCCGGCTCAATTTTGAACATATTTTATTAAATACTCAGAAAACATTAGGGTTTCACGTAAGCCTCCGATATTTTTAAGTACACATATTTTGAGGTTAGGAAATCTGTTAAAAATATGAAAAATATTTTAAAAATTTAAAGATTTTAATTTTATCATGACAAAAATGTATCCTAAATAATTTTTTGTTACTATATAGGTTTCTTGGGTCGTTGATTCCGAAAATCGTGGTTCCCTAAAATATGAGACAACCTCCGAAGTATGGAAGAAACATGCCTCTTTGGAAATTTTTGCAATAATTTGAAAATTAATCTTAAACAATCAAATTTAATTAATTTACATTAAATTGAGGAAAATTTTATTAAAAGGACTTACTTAGACATGGTGAGAACTACTCCTAAAATGATGTAAAATGAAAAATGCTTGTTTAAATTTTTCTTACTATTTGCTTTCGATTCGGGGATAAAACTGTCTTTAGTTACCCTCTGAAATCCCTAAATTTAAGTGCAATAAGAAAATTAAGTTTCAAACATTAGTATTTTGCATTTTTATGGTATTTTGAATGTAAGTATTAATAATTAATAAAAGTTTTTACTAAATTATCAAATAATTTTTTTATAAGGAAAATATTGATATCTAAAATAGAAAATCGAATATAAAAATTATATCAAGTCCATCAAAGTATATAACCATAGGGATTTTACAATAGTACGGCCAAAAATTTGATTTTACTAAAAAGAGTACCGTTTTAAGTCTTTTTATAGTTTTTTTGTGCGTTGGTTATGGTAAACTTTAGACACAATAAGTTGGATTGAGTTATAGAACAAAGAACCAAATGCTAGTTTCGAAAATCGCGGTTTATTACAGTAAATAACAACTCTCAAAGTACATAATTAGTGTACCAATAATCAACATTCTATAGGGAACCAACTGCGTGATGCTTTTTTCTTGAAATGGTTTCTCGTTTTTAAAAAAAGAACCAATATAATATCGGTTTTTTCAAAATTATTTAGCAAATTCAAATTATTAATACAATAGGACATAAATATTATATCTGACAATAAGAGGCGTCGGTTTAAATTGTTTATATTATTTTAATTAAGATAAGTTTTTATACCATTTCTCCAATTTTTCGTTTTGGCACATAGTTCTCTGTTCTATAACGCTATCCAGTTACTAACAGAATAACAACATTTCATATTAAATCAAATTACTTAAAAACATATTTAGAAAACATTTTCGTCTTCATAAAATACAAAATGTTTAATGTATTTTTCTTTAGAAATGACCATTGATTCAAATTGAAAGCAAATAGTAAAAAAATAATCTTATCAAATTTCATTCAAAGTCGATTTAGAAGTGGTTTTGCCCCCTAGAAGGCTGAAAATATTTAGTAAAATTTTGTTGTAATTATTAATACATTCAAAATACCATAAAAATGCAAAAAACTAATATCTGAAACTTGATATTTTTTTTAAGTGAACTATTTCTTGTTTGCTTATACTTCTAATGAAACATATTCTTTGTAGGATTTTGCAAACAGCAGAAAAAACTATCTATGTGAACTAAAATAAAAAATATTTGTAAAATTATTGATTCACAATCTTTGCATTCTTTCGATAACCTGAATTTTGGTTATGCTAGTAATTAAAATCTTAAAATGAATTTGTCTTTCTTATTGGACAATTCTCATTCAAATATGTTTTTTCATTCAGTCAATGTCAATGTCAAAGAACTTGGTAATTGTTTTGGTTTTTGCATGGAACATCGTGTGAGTGGCTTTGTGCCTTTCTGATGAGCTTCAGAATAAGGGCGAAAAACGTTTCAAAGGCTAAGCATTTCCAAGAAACAGAATGATAAATTTCATGAGAAATGTAATTCATTTGAATGAAAAATTTTCCAAAAGACGAGGATGTAAATAAATTCATTTTAGGCCCTTGGTCTCATTTTATCTGAATCTTCATAGCCGTAGGGAGTTATGTGGATACTGGTTTACTCTGCATAGCCGTAGGGGACTGTGTAGAAACTAGTGCTAGAACGAGAATTGTCCAATAAGAAAGACAAATTCATTTTAGGATTTTAATTGCTAGCATAACCAGAATTCAGGTTATCGAAAGAATGCAAAGATTGTAGATCAATAATTTTACCAATAGTTTTTATTTTAGTTCCCATATATAGTTTTTTTCTGCTGTTTGCAAAATCCAATAAAGAATGTTTCATTATTAATATTTTATTGCACTTGAATTTAGGGGTTTTAAAGAGTAGTAAGGGTAATTTTACCCCCAAGAGTGGGTTAAAATAATTATTTGTTGTTTGAAAATAGCCCTTGATCCGAATCGAAAGCAAACAATAAACAAAAAATGTAAGCAAGCATTTTTAATTTTACATCATTTCAGGGGTAGTTTTCACCCTCTTTATTAACCCCCTAGAATAGACTTTCACTCAATTTAATGTAAAATAATTAAATTTTATGGTTTCAGATTAATATTCGAATTACTACAAAAAACCCCTAAGTGGGGTGTTTCTTCCATATTTCGGGGGTTGTCCCATATTCTAGGGGTTCGCAACCACGATTTTCGGAATCAGCGACATATAGAATCTATTCTATACTTATACTTAGTAACTTAAAAAAAATATTTAGGATAGATTTATGTCATCATAAAATATAAACCTTTAAATTTCTTAAATATTTTTCATGCTTTCAAGAGATTTCCTAATATCAAATAAACATTAGTAATGAGAAAGATAGGAGGCTTACGTGAAACCCTGATGTTTCCTAAGTATTTTATAAAATAAATTATTTTTATGTTTTTCCCACTGTGGGATATTTGGAAAGTTGTTCAGAATTCGATCACCAACACAGCGATATGAATTTTTTTCTCTGCGAGCGATATTAACGGTTTTAGATGTGTGCCAATCAAATGCAACATACTCTTCATTTTGTATTTGCGAAGAGTATAATAATTAAAAATAAAACAAGCTAACCGTTATACTCTTCGCCGATTTACTGTACTTTTTATATAGTTGTTGCACATTCTATACGATACTCTTCGCAGTTCTTTTGTAAATAATATTAGTTTTAGACATTTTTAGTTCAATTACAAAAAAAATTTTTATTTAAAAAATATATAACTTTTTTATTTTCTGATCGATTTTGTTCAAAAACAACAGGATTCGTCCTCTAGCGAACACTAACTTACTACAATACAATCGGACTTTTTGTTCTTATGTTATCGTGCTTACAAGAAACGTGACGGGCGGACAGGCCGACGGACAGACGGAGGGATGAACATTTTGAAAGTTGTTGCAGTGATACGACATTTGTTTCTCTACAAGCAATATTACCGGTTTTAGAAATGTGCCGATCGAATGCAATATACTTTTCGTTTTGTATTTGCAAAGAGTATAATAAGAGAACAACTATATGTTTTAATTCGCCCTAACTCAAAAACGAGCCAAAGAATTCAATATGATTTTGTTTTTGCTGTCGATAAACTGTGAGTTGCTATATTTATAGCAAACGGGAAACTTTTCTCTAGAATTAGCAGTTTTGTAGAAAATCGTATACAAAAAGATTTTGTCAATGCACTAATGTTATATGCATATCTTATTGAATAAAACAACTTGCAGTTTGAGAATTTTTAGGTTACTAAAATTGATATGTGCTTTCACGCAAGAAAGGATCGAATAAGTTATCTAATTGTTTTTGTCAATACTTGTACCCACTATTTACCACATCTGATCAGAGCTTTTTTTTTTGTTTGAGTTTGGTTATATTGCCGTACGGGAAATCTTTGGTCAGGCGCCACATTTTCAAAATTCTTCTTTACGATATAGGGAGGGGTAACTAAAATGCCTACAAAAGCAGATTATCTGTAAAAACAAGTCCAAAAAATATCTTCCTCTCTACAAAAACATAAAATGAGAAAATGTGATCTCTTCAAAAATATTTGAAGTCAATTAAAATCGTCACGTCCGGTATCCATAAAAAAAAATTATGAAAAAAAAAATGTTTTTCAAATACAATAAAACTTGACGCGTTTCACTTTCCATGTCAACGAAGAGGACAACATAGACAGTAGCATAATTTACGTATTTGGAGGTGGAGTTGTACAAGGGCGGAACGGAAGACAAGGAAATACATAAAAGAATAGTACACGCTAATAAAACATATTTCGTGCTTGCACATATATTCCGGTCTACAAATGTACATCGACAAACAAAGCTAAGAGTGTAAAAAACAATGACCAGACCAATAGTTATCTACGGCAGCGAAGTCCTAACAAAACAGTTTATAAATAAACTAAACGCATTAGAAAGAAAAGCCAACATTTGCAAGTTTGGTTTCTAGGGTATACACCAAAACCTAAGTATTGGACTCTTACTGAATTGCTCTACTTATTTACTTCGGCTTACTGCCTCAACCCTTCAACGGAATAAGCTCAAAATATAATCTGGTTCTGGATCTCGTTATACTACATACCTACGTGTACTAAATTTCAAGTCAATATCTTAAACGGTTCCAGAGTAATCGTGCGCACAAAAAAAAGT
Organism: Stenurella melanura; assembly: GCA_963583905.1. Taxonomy (NCBI): domain Eukaryota; kingdom Metazoa; phylum Arthropoda; class Insecta; order Coleoptera; family Cerambycidae; genus Stenurella; species Stenurella melanura. Next base: position 63,461,254 of record OY757318.1, read on the forward strand.
TACAGACCTACAGACAGAAAAATGTTTGGGAAAAAAAATTCTAAATAAGTAGTTCATATGTGAACAAATCCCTTATAACGACGCATATAATTCAAGGTTGGAGCTGATGTCGATATTCAAGAATCGATCATGAATCCACATACCTGGCCTAAAGGTATTGAAGTAGACAATGAACGTGGCAAGAAGTTACTTCAGATAAATAAATGTGATGATGTAGATAGGTTGAAGGCTGATATGGTGGGTGTATTTCATGTCAACATACAGCATTACAAACAAAGTTGATTAACTATCTCTATATCTAGACAAATCTCAATATAACGTAGTCTGCCTAAGCGAGCATTGACTCACTGAAGACTGTGAAAAACTGAATCTGACAAACTTCAAATTAGCAGATTTCTTTTGCAGGTTGAATAATAAACATGGTGCTGTCTGCATTTTCACCAAAAGTGAATTGAAATTTAAAAGTATTAATTTACAAAATTTTGTATTGAACTACATGCAGAATTCTGTGGGATCTAATTATGTGAGTCTAAAACTGGAATCGTTAATATAGACCTAAATAAAGTAAATTCAAACACTAAAACCTGGAAGGACTTAGTTCATTCATTTGGACTTAATATTACTATAAGAGACTATACTAGGGTTGCCTTTGGGTCATCATGTCATCAAGCTGCATAGATAATATTTTGACTAACCTCGTGGACGATGTCTATAATGTTGGAGTGGTAGACCCTTGCCTTTCTCATCACTATGGTCAGTATATCAATTTTTACATCAAATCTAATGTAAAGTTTAATGATGCCTTCGGAAGAAAAATCACTAAGAATGGGCTAAAAAAACTTAAAAAATCACTGTTAGATATAAATTGGACTATTTTTACAATGTCGGATTACTGTATAAACCATTTGTTTCGTTTTTTTAGTAAATATCTATAGTACATATGTACATAAATTTTTTCCACTTCGGAGTTTTATTCAGTAAGATAAACCTACAGTACACTTTTTTACAGATGAACTAAAGAAAATGAGAGACACCTTATCTGCCATGAAAACTGTATGTGATGTGACAAAGAATACAATGGACAAATATGCTTTTAACTCATCCAAAAATAATGCATACAAATTTGCAATAACGGAAGTAAAAAGGGCCGCCAATGATTCTTATATACTAAACTCCAATACTAAATCAAAAGACAGCTGGAAACTCATAAATTTGGGACGAAATCACAAAAATCTAATAATACCGAATGTAATGACTCTTTTACTAATGTAGCAGAAAATGTGATAAAAACTCTACCGCACACTGTCCATTGTGGCACCGACTTCCGGAAAAATATGCCGGCCCTACAACACCCCTTTTTCCTAGAACCAGTGTCTGAGGAAGAGGTCAGGGCTGCCACACTTAATTTAAAAAATTCGAATTCCTTCGACATTTACGATTTAAACGTAAAAATTATAAAAGAAACCGTAGATACCTTAGTAACTCCTCTCACCGAACTAACTAACTAACCTTTGTTTTTCTCAAGGCATACTCCCCGATATTCTTAAGGTTACAAAGGTCATTCCGATTCCCAAAAAAGGAGAATTGGATGAGCCCGACATCTATCGTACTATTTCACTAGTGCCAATTTTTGGCAACATAATCGAAATCGTTTAAATCCAGATTAGAATTTTTTTTTAAAAATAAAAAGTTATTGGATAGTTGTCAATTCGGCTTCCGTAAAAATTGCTCGACGGTTCAAGCCGTTTGCAGGGTGGTGCAAGACATAGTGGGTGGCCTTAAGGAGGGTAAGTTCCCAGTAATTAAGCTGTGTAATCTCACCAAGGCCTTCGACTGTGTCTCGCACGACGTTCTGATCTGATAAGTAAATTAAATTTCTATGGTGTGAGGGGCATACCTTTAAATTGCATTAATCCTACCTACAAAATAGGACACAAAGTCGTAGTAAATGGTATATCATCCGACTACTTAAAAGTCATACACGGTGTGCTCCAGGGATCAGTCCTGGGACCACTATTATTTATTATTTATTTGAATGATATTTTTTGTTCACTACTCCTTGGAACATGCATATGTTTTGCTGACGACTCCTCCTTGCTTGAGTCTCATAGTGACATTTCAAAATTAAATCAAATGTCCTCTGAAGCAGAAAACAGGGCCGAACAATGGTTTACACCTAATCAACTGAAATTAAATCGAGGAAAAACACAACAAATTGTCTTTTCTACTAATATTAATGTTACTAATGGCAGTAATGTAAAACTACTGGGCATCACCCTTGATGACGGTTTAAAATGGACAAGCCATATCGAGAACCTATGCAAAGAACTATCCACCCAACTCTATGTACTGAGACAATTAAAGCATGTCCTCAGTCATCACATTGTCCTAACAGCCTATCAAGTTTTTCGCCTACAGAAGCGTGCCATGAGACTCATACTTAATGCTGGAATTGATGACTCATGCCAACCCCTGTTTATAAAAAATAAAATTTTACCAATTCCGCACTGTATTTTTTCTATTCAGTATTAGAAATACATAAAAATAAGCCCTAATAGCACAACATTGTCCTATGGATATCCAAAGGACGTCCTCACTGGACATTTCGACGTCCGATGGACGTTTGTTTTTGGATCAAAGTACATCCGATGGACAACCGAGGGACGTCCAAATGTCACAACTTTGAACAATATTTGTACGTCCCTGACGGACATTATAGGGACGTCCATAAAGGACGATACACGGACTACTTTTAAATAGATATATTATTCAGCAAAAAAGTACAAACACTTGACATGTAAGTACTTTAATCGACTAAAATAAAGTAGTAACACATCGTCCTATGGATATCCGAAGGACGTCCTCAGCAGAGATTGAGGACATGCGATGAACTTATTCTTTTTTTGTCCAGAGTACATCCAAGAAACGCCCAAATGCCAACTTTGAATAATATATCTGTCCATTCCGGGCATCATATGAACCTTTAAATTATTATTTGGATGCTCCACTAAAAAGCACAATTATTTGACATTAACATTACTTAACAAAAATTAAGTACAACTTTTTAATTAGCCCTCCCCTACATCAAAATCTTGGCATTCATTTGGTTTCCACCCTTAGAAAGCCATTCCTTAAGGGAATCGAAGAAACTACCCCTTTTGATTTTCCAAACAACTTTTTGCTCCTTGCAAAATTTTTATAAACTGCGTTTGATTAATAAAATACATTAAAAATATAAATAGCTTTTCTTAACAGTTAAAAGTGCCTGTTTGAAAATTCACAAAGAGAAGTTCATTTCAACCCTTCAGGATTGATAAAAAAAAACCGTAAAATACAGAAAGGTATTCTAAATAAGTGATTCACATATAACCTCCTGTAAGTTGAATCAACATATAATAATTATTTGTATTTAAGGCTTAATATATAGTTATTATTAGTTATTAGGGTTAATCAATTGGGGCATAAAATACAATTTTCTACAAATTATGTATCTATTAGTACTTATAAATTTTTATTAAAAATAAAAAACAAGAAAAATGTACAACTTAGTTGTGATATTAGGACAGTACTAAATTAAAGTACATTAAACATTTGAAATGTAAACGAAACAAAACAGCCTTAATTCTGTTAACAGACAAATATAAATTATATATACAGTGTGACCCATTTAAAATGGAAACACCTTTGTAACTTTTTTATTTTTTATCCGACTTGAACCAAATTTTACCAAAATATAGAACGAATTATGATCTACTTATGGTCAAAAGTACATCCGCCTCCTACAAATGCAAAACCACGTACGGTACCAAAATAAATGTAAAAAATAAAGAAATCATATTAGGTATTTTTTTATCGGAAAACATTATTAATGAAAGTTGTTCAGAATTGTCCAAAAACCTAGAATCCAAAATTTCAGCAATATTAAAAAATATTGAATTTTGTTTTTGAAGTCCAAAATTTCGACAAAATTTAAAAAAAAATACAAATCACTTGACAACTACCTGGTAGCTTACATTTAATTTCAAACAAAATTATCATAACACAATTTTGCAAAGATTAAAAAAAAAAAAAGCAAAATGATATTTTCGGACTCGGCATTGTTTTAAACAAAATTTCAATAGTCTTTAATATTGCTGAAATTTTGGACTCTAGGTTTTTGGACAATTCTGAACAACTTTCATTAATAAAGTTTTTCGATAAAAAATGCCTAATACGATTTATTTATTTTTTCCATTTATTTTGGTACCGCAGGTGGCTTTGCATTTGTAAGACGCAAATGTTTTTTTGTCCGTAAGTAGATCCTAATTTGTTCTATCTTTTGGTAGAATTTGGCTCAAGTCGGACAAAAAATAAAAAAGGTTATAAAGGTGTTTCCATTTTAAATGGGTCATACTGTATATATATATAAGTAACTACAAATTTACTTTTTTAAATACACAACACAATTAAGAGTCAAATAGGCAAACTTTAGACCTGTTTGGAAAAACTAAACTAAAATAAAATGATAGCAAAACACTAAGATTAAACAAGTTGAATTTCTAAGGTTTACAAAACGTGCAGTATTTCCACCATCAATTAATACTTTCACATCTGGTAACTTTTCATCACTGATTTACTTTTCTATCCTCTGCATCTGCTCTTTCTTTTGCCCGTCGTAAATACTTTTTTATCGCATTTTCTATCTCAAAAACTGTACTTAATTTTGTCTTGGTGTTCTTTTGAGCTGAAACTAAAAGCACAGTTTCGTTAATATGTTATCATGTCATATTTCATATGACATGAGCTTACAAGTTAAAAATGCAAAAGATGTATTAAAACTGTGATTTATTGCAAAGGAAAGAGTGTTTTTTTATTTATTAAATAAATGTGTAAATTAGGATCAAAACAAATTAACTATACTAAAACTAAACTATAGTTACCTGTAAGAAGGTTGACAATATTTAATTTTGAGAATATTCTTTTTTTCTTTAAGCCCACCCAGCTGTACTCCGCAGCTAGTCTGTTTGTAATTAGCTTTTGCAGCGCCCTTTTTATAAACTCATTGGCAGTATCACCACCCAATTTTGTCAATTCAGTCACCTAAGAGCAAATAAAAGTAACGTTGAATATACATCACAAAAAATAGTAAATTAAATATAGCTTACAAATTATTTTACATTTTAGCCTAAATTTATCTATATCAATGGATATTGCAAAATATAAGGTGAAAATAAGCAACGCGCTGGTCAATTGTAAAACTTGGGTGGGTGACCAAGTATCTCACCTAACAGTCAGTAGGCTGTGAAACTGAGATAATCTTGGTAGGTTTCGAAAAGAGATTATATATTCAAGTTGCACGTCAGTCCACCAGCAGGGCATGCGGCTAGGCCCAAGTCCTGGGTTAAGTTGACAGCTGAGATTTGTGGTTCAGAATCAAAGCTAAACTGTAAGCCTCTAGATAAAAAGGGCATAATAACTAATAGCAGCTGCTACTACTACTACTACTAAGTATTATATAATTTAATATATTATCAAAACAGGAATTTAAAATAAAATAGATTATCAATATCTCTCACATCTTACCGATTCTGCCATGTTTTGTTCAATTTTTAAAAAACCCTCAAAATTATCCAACTCTTCATTTGTTTTCAATGGTAGGTTGAACTCGATCCAAATATTTCTATATTCAGCTCCAACAATGCTTGTGGAATTTATGTTGCTTACTTCAGAGCGAATATCGGCCATTGTTAATTCAACCATCGACAATTTTCTTATAATCTGCTTAAGAAGCTCTAAAAAAATAATGTATGCTGTTTATATACAACAAAAATTATATGATATTTATACTACCATTTGTTTTAATGCTATGTTCAGGGCAGCAATTGCATTGATGTTCCATTGTAGGAGTCACAAGGTTGACTTTCCCTATAAATGAATACAATAGATACAAAGTCACAAAATATTAGTTACAAATTGTGACAAACTTGTACATAATGATGAAATATACAACTATGAAGATTATTTAACATGTACCTAAGAAATGCATTAATACAAAATTGTTCAAATGGTAGTCGAACTAGATACAAACTACAGAAAACAAACTAAACTACCGCGTGAACTATATAATAATAATAATAATAATAATAATAATAAAAGGTCTTTATTTCCAATACAAGTATAAAAAAAACTTACCCGGCATTGACGAGCTTATTGAAGGACATCGAGGTATGGCCGTCACTACATTATTATTTAATTCCCCTGTAGAAGTTGTAGGATTGACTTTCTCAGAGACTTTCACTAAAAATAAATACAATATAAGCAAAGTCACAAAATATCAGTTATAATTTGTGACAAACTATTACAAAATGATGAAATTTACAATTATGAAGATTTTTTAATATACTAGGTCTTGCATTTTTACAATCAAACAACAATCAGAATAAAATAAACTAGGTATCACAGAATGAACTGAACTACATACATGTAGACAGACACTTACCTGGCACGGACTGTTTTAAGTTTATTGAAGGACATCGAGGTACAGTTGTCGCTGATTTATTGTTTAGTAGGGATGAGTGAATATCAATTTCAGATTTATCTGATGAAGATTCTGATGAACTTCTCAATCTTGCCGGGGTTTTGATTTTCCTCCCCGTTTCCATATCAGAATTTAGGTCTGAAGTTTCTTCTGCCTTCTGACACTTTTTTCTTGCTCTCATATAGTCATCTGTAAAAATTGTAATATAATATCTGTTTGAAATTTTTGTACGACATACCATAAGTAGCGTTTCTAAAAGTAGATATCTCATGCTGTTCCCAACAGGACAGTGGAGTTTCACAGGATTTAATTGCCTTAAGTAATCTGTCTCTTGCATATCGCGGCCAAAGACAGTTGGTCCCCGAAATCCAATTCGTCGGTATTGCCTCAACAGAATCATCTTTGATAAATTTTACAATTGTCCAGGTGCTATTTACACTGATAGACATCACTCGGCCACAAAAGTTTAGGGTTATTTCTGAAAGTCTTTCATATTTCTTGTAATAAGTTTAGCATCGATACAGTATAATGGCAGAAGGAAAACCGCAATAAACCAGTTAAAAAATAAACTCACAAATATTGCGTACCTATTTTTAATTAATAAAAATATTGCTACATAAAACTAGTTGTATGCAAATGTCTGTTTATAATTAATTAATTTGGTTAGAGATGGGGAAGTGCTAAGGTATTTCTGTTGACAAATAAAGTGGTATTCAAAAGTTTTAACAAATACCGTGTACAATAAAGATTAAACAAAATATAAAGCAAATTTTCATTAATAGGCATATGTACATATATTAAAATTTAACAATACAACTGAATTCTGAAACCACATTTTAAAATCAAAGTAATAAATTGTCGAAACATACAAAAATTTATAATTCGGATTTCAATAAACTTTTATATATCTGTATGTAGAAGAGGAAACACTACGTAACTGTCTCTATAATCTAATTTTACACATTTAAATGAAATATCTTCCAATGCAAATATCTGAAGCGGTCCTGGATTACTTACAATGTGGATGTCCAAGTCTGAGGATTTACAGGGATGTGAGAAAAAATCTTCTGTTTTTAAATATTTGTAACCAATTACAACACTATCTTTACCTCGAGTAGCAATATTTTGTATACATATTATGCTACCATCATTCAAACTGCAACAATTATTTGGGTGAAAATTTTTTAAAATATAATTATCAAAATGTAATTCCTCATATTGTGGAAAGTTTGTTCCAGGAAGTAGTGGACCTCGGTTATGCTCTTTCCTTATACGACTCTGTTTAACGTTTATATCCACCTCTGGTATTAGCTGCTCTACTTCCTTGATTCTTTTCACAATTTGGGAAAGAGGATTATCTCCCTTTCTAATAAACCGTTTTAACTGTTGCAGTTTATTTTCAAATGGGAAAGCACTAAACTTGTCTAATATTCCCATGTTCCCAACATCATCAGTAATATGTAGCATATTATGTATATTGTGAGACATATTTTTTATTCCATATAAAATTTTAAAAGAATCCACAAAATACTTGAAAACTATAGTAGCATATTCCTTGTTAATTACATATTTTGAACTAGCCAAAATTAGACAGCCAATAAATAAAGACAAGAAATTTAAATAATTATTGGGCGGTAAAACAGCTTTTAAAATGGGAAGGCCAGTATAAAACAAAAACTGACGGTACTCGGTAGCTTTCCACCTTTTGACCTCAGATAAAGCTCTAGGTTTTCTTACGAATTCACAAGGAATATTTGACTTCTGAGATAAGAGTAACTGTGATATCTTTGAAATATCCCTATGTGATAATTTGCTTCCAGACTTTGTGTCAAAACACCATAAATATAAAAGTTTTCTCATAGTACCTAAGCAAATTAAATGCATATAATCTAGTACCACATCACTGATCATATTAAAATTAGGTAAAGATTCTAATAGAGAAGTTCCTATATGATGTTTGGGATTACTTTTTTGTCTAAAACCCTCATCAGTTCTTTCTCTCAGATTATCAGTATTGGGAAAACATATTCTATTACTGTGATATTCTCCTTTTACATGACATTTTGAGCAACTAAAATACCCCATATGCCCTGTAGTATATGTTATAAAACATTTTGCAGGTACATCACAAATTAACGCTTTAATATTAAAGCGGTATATAATATCATTACACTCAAAACCATTATTAGTTAATTCTACAGATTCTTGAATAAAATCAGCCATAAAGTTATTGGCATCGTTTGGTTTCATATAACCATGATAAATGCCAATTACACCTACTTCTTTTGGATTTGTACACAAACTACATAGTATAGGGTAGACCTGACTACCCGAACTCTTGGAGAGAGGCAGTCCATCTATGTTCACAAAAATTTCTATAACTGTCAAGGTGGGATTTATTTCAGATTTTTTTATTAATTTTAATACAGTATTTTTTACACCAAAATGATAATATTTACCAGGAGCAATGTCTTTAAATTTCAATTCTCTTTGGGAATGTAAGAGAGTTCGAGCATCTGATGGTAAATCTGCAAGCGGCGCAACTTCTTTTAATACTTTCAGTAAATCGCTTAGAGCATTATGGGGTACTTTATGCAATAAAGCCCACTTTGCTAAACTTTGAGCAAAATTTATGGCTGTACTATTAGTATTCAATGACTCTAATGCTACTTGTAATCGTTCAGGTATTCTATTTCCTAACTGATTTTCGTCAGAGTCATTCACATCCATACTATTATGAGATTCAGAGTGAAATTCTATATCAGATTCTAAAATTATGTTATTTCTTAAGTTAATAGGAACGTTTGAATCAACAGAAAAATTAACGCATGCATTAGATACAACAGCAGGAGAGGAAATACTTGAATTTCCCTCTAGCACATTTTCAATGAGAGAATCGGAGAATTTCTTAGCATTTCTGTACATATGACGTTTTGTAACCTTAAGTTTTCTCTTAAACATAATGCTATACCTTGTTTACACACACTAGAACTTTTATCATGAATAAAGACTAAAAAAAAATTTTCTATCTTTAGTCAGACTAACCTACAAATATATCTATGTCAAATTTAACTTATTAATAGCAGGTAGGTACTTCTACAAATTAAAAGCACAACAGAACACTTCTAAAAAACCGACATTCACCATAAAACGTTTCACACACCACGTGGTATTAACATTTTTTTGTTGTTGTTTGCAATAGGTATATTATTATGCACTGACTTTACGATACTTTCGTTAGGTATTCCTTTTTACCAAGGAAGAATAACATTCACCACTATAAACCTATAACTCACTAAATAACCGGGAACAAATTATCTCATCTAAAAAACACAAGCCTCAACGCCATAAGATAAAATAGAATGTCAACTGTCAACGCCGTCAACAGCAATCCCTAAATCACTGCGTTGCCAAGCCACATAATCAAGCAGTTTCGGTGACGTCACATATTATCCAAATAAGTTAAGATTTAACATTTATTGTGAAATTAACAGAAGTGAGAGTATCTTATATATTGGTTTATGATAGAGCCTTACTACTTTTGTTTGTTGAGTATTAGGAATAATTATTAATAAAATATTATAAATTTTATACCGTGATCACTTGGCAACGTGGGATGTTTCTTCGAAAGTATGAATACTCGATGAGTCATATTAATATAATGAAATGGCGCGAATTTTTAAACAAATTTAGAACATTCAGCTTTGTGGCATTTATCATTTCTCAGATGACCTTTTATATTTTGTGGAGCAAATATGAAACGGTATTTGATTATGATAATTTAAATACCTCGTAAAGGATTCACATATACTTTTTATATAGTTAGGACAAAGAATTGAAGTTTTAAGGTTGAGGTATAAGCATAAATCTGGGAAACGTATAGGAAAAAAACAGTACAGGAATATCATAATCTGCTACAAAAATAGATTAAAATATGAGGGAACATTAAATGTACGTCTTTCTGCTGTGCCTATATGTAGAATATAAATCTAAAATATGTGTACTTTCCGTACATAAAATGGACATCCAGAGGACGTCCCTTATTGGACGTTCTGTGTGGTATACGTCTCATATATATATATATATACATATATATATATGTATATCTCGAAAACACGTCGGAGGGAAAACGGTATGGAAATACTATCATTTATTACAAAAATGTAAAATTTAAATCAGCGGACATGGACATGAAATGGACGTCAATCTGCTGTCCCTCTATGGACGTAAAATGTGCGTACTTCCAGTACATAAAACGGACATCCAAGAGGCGTCCTTTCCGCACAATTTCAAAGTATGTTCGAACGTAGACGTCCAGTGGACGTCCTGTCTATGTCCATGGACGTCAGTACATTACATGGACATAAAATGGACGTCCATCGGACATCGTGTGCTATTAGGGAGCATTCATATTCTGTCCAGTCTGAGTTGCATAACTATCCTACGAGGTCAGGTGACATCTTGAGGACACCTAGGTTTAACCTCTCAATCTCCGAACGAAAGTTAAACTACATACCTTTAAAATAAGAATAAAACAGTTCTTATTGTTGTACTGGTTTTATTTCTCTCAAGAATACATGGAGATACTGACCAACTCTTCAGTTGACATGTAATGTACCCACCAATCATTCAGTGGTTTATTTTACTCAATTTTATGCACCTAATATATGTTGTTTGTGCTATTAGCGACACGTATCTATGTCCATATACTTTATTATATTTTTTACGTATTCTCCTCTGTGCACCTGCTACAAATATATTCTCATATTCATGTAGTTAAATAAAGATATTATTATTATTATTATATTATTTATAATAAGGACGACGTTAGCAGACATCGATTAAAAAAAAAAAAACGGAGGTGGTTTAATTTGAAGTGGCCCATTTCACGAAAAGGAAGTTTGGTGATCACCATTCAAACGGAAACAATTTTAAAAATCATTGAAGATCAAGAGAAATCCCAAATGAAACGTGGACACTTTACGGAGTTGTTAAAATCTTATTTTTAAGAAGGTAGGTTCGACCTATTTTAATATTAAGGATCTTCTGTTTATTTAAAGCACAATAATTGGTTTTGGTTACAACATGAGTTGTCAAATTTGCATAATTTGCTTCATACTTATTTTAGAGGATTATAAGCTGCAATTAAATTGAAAAGTACAAAAAGCATATTATTCCTCTCAAGAGATTAATATCGTCAGATGAAGATAGTGATATCGAAGAACATACTGGAAACTGTCGACTTCCCCAAGTGAAAGACATTTTGCCATTACTAGAGATTGAAAGAAAATATGTTGTTCTCCTAATAACTCTGGTAGGTATTTAAAATCATAAGTACAAATATTTCCGAATTCCTAAAAAATACCCATGTTCTGTAAATTAATGATAATATCAATATGTTTAATTTATTTTTTTAATATTTTAGTTTTTTTCTGTAAGATCTTTGTAAGATGTTTTTGAATTTTTCAACTTTGTCATGGTTAGTTTTTAAAGTGAAATTGGTGTTCAAATATAATCGTTTCATTTATAGTTGGAACTACCTAGCACGTGTATCCCCACCTTCTTTAGACACGAAGAAAATGCCTTCTCCAAAAATTCAAAAGCCAAAAGAAAGCATTCAGCCAATAGAAGCAATCACAGATGATGTGTTGAGAGTGCCAAGTGGAGTTTAGCATTTACAAGTATCAGTATCGGCAACATCTAGACACTGGCTTTGTAAATTTAAATGTACCAAGCCCGCCAATTTTTACTATTTCTTATTTACTGGCAAAACATTGGTTATAGCAAAATACAACAGTTCATAAGTTGCAAAGAACATTTAAAAAAAATATATCAATTTGAATTTTTGGAACAATTGTTTTTTATTGTAATTCATTTTTGTATAATAGACGCAATTATTATCCTTATAGGGGCTCGATGGGTGAAAGTATAATAAAGAGGGAAGATGTTATTCCCGCCTGTTACCTCGTCTTGCGTCTCGCTCGCAGTCACTATAACGATTGGGTCTCCTATAACAAAAAATAAAAATATATTTAAAGTAACACAACTGTTTTATTTATACCTCTTCATGTTTCATAATTTAAGAAACATGATTGTTACAACAATGTAAAGTAGTTAATAGAATAAAATCATGTTTTGCTTTGGACAATTTAAAACATGATTTGAATCAGATAAAACTAAGGTAACGTAATATGATCATCAGATGTTTTCGAAAATAATGTGTTAAATATGGTTTTTACAGCTCACATTTTCGGAGTATTAAATGTTTGATGCATTTTAAAATGGCCTTGAACAGATCTTATATAAACGTAAAAGTATTTTTTTTACATATATTTTTGGGCCTTCCTAAAGTACTGTTATAATAAGTGCAGTTTTATTGGTAAGTTTATTTAGCATTTGATCAATAAGACATGTTTGACTTTAATTAAAAACTAATGGTAAAAACAAATTTTCTGTGCATACATTCCACATGAGGTGAGGTACGGTACCGGCTTCAGTGGCGAGATCTCGATCGGCGAAGTTAAGAGTCCATTACTTGAATGGGTGACCGTATCTAATTTCGCCGTCCTGGTTAAGTGGTAGAGTAGCATTAGCTAACTTCGCCAGGACGTTAATATAAATAAGGAAATTAAATAATAAAAAAAATAATGATAAAAATGTACTTACATAATGTTGTTCACAAGGAATGCGTAATGAGGAAAATTAGAATAAGTAATCATTTACTGCAGCAACAATTAAATTCTAAAATTAAATGCTGGATTTATTACATGCAAGTGCTTCACTCATACCGTGTATATTCTTCAGAGTTTAATTATGATAATAATTTCTTATATGTATATTGTAATCATAGATGAGTCGCTGCTTAATCTTGAACATATTCAGGTCCTAGAGATAATTGACAAAACATGCGCCGGAGCGACTATTTATTAAATTTGTTTTTCTCGAAAACTATTTTAGCTAGACGAATGAAACAAAAGGGCTCTGTTAGACCTTTAGTTGGTCTATATCATATATTTATTTAAGATTCTTTCAATAATTTTAATTATTTGAAAAATGAAACAGTTAGAGATGAGGTACAATCGCAAAAAAAATTATGTAATATGGCAAATTACACTTACTATTTCTACTAATTGTTTCATTAAAAACAAATGGGTAGAACACCTCTAAAAAAATTTAGTTCGTTTATGGTTGGTTTTATGTACCTCTTATTTAATGCAGTTATGTCACATACACATGCATAATAATGAACTTATATATATATATGAACTTATTTGTTTTTTAGAAGTGTCTAACTATTTATTTGTAATGAAACAATTAGTAGTAATAGTAAGTGTAATTGCCCGTATTGCATATTTTCTTGGTGATTGTACCTCGACTGTAACCGTAAGAAAATTCATTCTCGAATATTTATTTTCACTTTTCAAATAATTAAAATTATTTAAAAAATCCGAAATAAATATATAATATAGGTCAACTAATGGTCTAACAGAGTCTTTTTTTTTTTTTGGTGGCCTTGGTTTTTCCTTCAGCCAATGTCACCGAATTAAGGCAAATACCACTACTACTCTGCTGTAACCGTAGCATTCCCGGTCAAATATTTACATACTTGGCTTTACTAAAATAAACATTTAAAGCTAATAACCATAACAAGTTCTTAGTTCGATATTACATATTTCTTTTTTTTGTCTCTATACATATATAATTTTTTTTATTTTTTTTTAATTTTTTTATTTTTTTATTCATTTTTTCTTTTTTTCTTTTTTTTCTTTTTTCTTTTTTTTCTTTTTTACATTTTTTCTTCCTTTTCTTTCTTGTTTTTTTTTGCTTTTTCTCTTTTCTTTTTTTTTTACTTTTTTTCCCTTTTTTTTTTCTTCCTCTTTTTTTTTACATATTACAGATTTAACAAAGAAATTACACTATCATATTACTACTCCAGTAGAGTTTACAAATTCGAACAATGCTTGATATGCTGGCAAATTTTCCGAGCACAGGATATAACTCATGTTCATTGGCAATTGGAGCTCCAACGTAAGGAGCTTATCCATAAGTTGGGCTCGTGCTGCTGAGTACAATGTACATTCAAAAAAATATGATTTATATCCCCCACTCTTCCACACGAACATAAGTCATTATTTATAATTTTTATTTTATTCAGATGATACGGAAAACGACCATGATTAAATTTTAGTCGAGCTATTATGGTATACATTTTTCTTGGTACTGCTACATCATGATACCATTTGTGTTGCAATATACCCGGGTGTATAAGGAAGTAATTGGTTGGCCTTTCTTTGTAAGCGTTGTTGTAAATCCTAGCCCAGCTTGACATTATTTCCTTTTTAAATATTGGAAGTAAATCTGTCACCGGAATTTCGTTTAACTCCTTATCATAATCAGTACAGGCTCTCTTCGCAAGTAGATCGACCTGCTCGTTATAAGCTAGTCCTGTGTGTGCCTTTATCCACATGAAATGTATTATATACCCCCTTCTATGTAAATCGTGATATGTTTTAATTATATTCATTATTATGGGCGAGGTAATTGTATTAATTTTTTCTAGGCTTTTAAGTACCGACATGGAATCGGATAGAATTAGACATTTTTTAATATTATTTTCTGAAACAAATAGTAATGCATCCAGAATAGCATACGCCTCAGCTGAGAAAATAGACGTCAGTGAACCAAGGACTTCCCCAGGGGTCGGTCCTGAGTCCGATGTTATTTAATATGTATACATCAGATGTGGAAAATGATGGCTTCAAAGTTATTCAGTATGCTGATGACTTTGCGTTTTACTTCGAAGACTCTAAATTAGAGAGTTGCCTAAATAAGCTAAACCTAGTTATGGAAACTATTGAAGCCTGGGCAATCAATAAGCAATTTAACATTTCACCAACGAAAACTTGTGTAACTATCTTCTCAAGACATAACATCCCTAATTACGACAATCTACAGTTATCATCTTTCGTTGTACCTTATAAAAAGGAAGTTAAATACCTTGGTTTCTGGATGGATCAAAAACTTACCTGGAGTAGCCACATCAGGAATATAGTCGCTAAAGCAGAGAAATCTTTAAATTTACTTAGAATGACTACTCATGTGTACTGGGGAGCAGATATTTCAACAGCTCTACTAATGTATAGGACAATGACACGGTCTATCATCGACTACGGGTGTATTTTCTACGGATCTGCAAGTAACAGCCTGCTAAAGCGAGTAGATATCTTACAAAATAAAGCCCTACGTATCTGTTCTGGCGTCATGAAGTCTACGCCGATAGAAGCTCTCAGAGTTGAAACAGGGGAACCCCCTTTACGTCTTAGAAGAGAATATTTAAGCAAAAAATTTATAATGAAGTTAAAGACGGCGCAACAAGATCAATTTTTGGGTAATATCAATAACCTAACAAGACATGATCTCATAAACAAGTACTGGGGGAAAAGGAATTCCCCTCCATTATCTACCGCATTTACCGATACTGCCAAATTCGACCATAGAATTATAAAGGCACCAGTAACCCTTGGTTGTTTAGACTGGAAAAGTTTATTTGTTCGGGTAGCGGTAATTTTTCCCAAGTTTGCGGACAATAATAGCACCATCAATAAATTTATTTTACTGGAACAAATGAGCAATTTTGAAGATTTTACCAAAATATACACCGATGGCTCAAAAAGTAATTTAGGTACTGGATGTGCATTTTTAATTCCCTTATTAGAAATCAAACAAAGAATTAATCTACCCAAAGAAGTCTTTTTGTTTCATTCGTCTTAAATAGGTTTCGAGAAAAACAAGTTTGAGAAATAGCCGAATCGGCGGCGCGGCGCATGTTTTGTATTTTTTTTAGGTCTTGCACCCATTTGCTTTTAACATGAATTTTTTATGTAACTTTATGTATTATTATGCATGTGTATATGACATAATTGCATTAAGTAAGAGATACATAAAGTCAATCGTAAACGAACTTAATATTCTTTGGAAGTGTTAAATCCATTTGTTTTTAATGAAACAATTAGTAGTAATAGCAAGTGTAATTACCCATATTACATATTTTTTGGCGATTGTAAATCGGCTGTAACCGTAAGAAAATTCATTCGCAAATTCTTATTTTCACTTTTCAAATAATTAAAATTATTTAAAAAATCTAAAATAAATATATAATATAGACCAACTAATGGTCTAACAGAGCCTTTTTGTTTCATTCGTCTAGCTAAAATAGTTTTTAATAAAAACAAGTTTAAAAGATAGTCATGACGACGCATGTTTTGTCAATTATCTCAAGGACCAATGGAGGTCAGGAGCTGAAAGTTTGCCAATCGTGTTCTCATGACTTGCCAATATTATAACATATTATAATTTCAAATATTGCTTTCTGGGTCCGTCTCGCCCAGCTTATCCTTCTAGACCCTTTACAATCTACCTCAAAGAATACAAAGTAATAAGTAAATAGTTTGTAAGGGTTCGATTTGAATCAGGCACCATCAACTAATGGCTCTCTGAGAGTGCATCTGGCTAGATCTTCTGGCCATAATCTTCTTAGCTCCTTTCTGCTACTGGTTGATGGAATAGCTCATTTACGAGCTGGTTGGTATGATTGGTACATACCGGGTCATCTGCTATCATTCTCAGTATTTTTGATTGGAATGTTTGGGGAACCTTAGTGTTGGAAAGTTTACTACAATCCTATAATTCTCTACCGTATGTCCAGACTGGTGTTAATATGGTCTTGTTTATAATTTATTTATTTTCCTGTAACTTTTTATTTATTAACCAGTTCACGTTTTTAACTTTAAGATCTAGTTGGCGTCTTTTCATTTTGATGTGTGTTCAGGAGGTTAATTAGATAAGAAATTAACCTGGAGAACACACACATGGATCCAGAGATACTTTACCTCTGATTTCACTGGTAGGTATGGGAGCGTCATTTATTCTCACTTAAGGATAAGTTCCTCTTTTAATGGTAAAGGCTATTTGTGAGGATTTATTAGTATTGACGTTGATTTTCCAGTGTTCGAGTTAGTTTTGTAATAGGTTGAGGTGATTTTACAATTTTTCAGATGCAAGGATGGTGGTATACAAGCGAACAGGGCTGGTTCTGCGTGAATATAATAAAGAAATTGATTTTCGTCTTTTGTTGAAATTTGTATTTTATTATACTTGTACTTCGCTGTGAAGGAAGTTGTCTGTGATTTTCTAAATTACCCGCAGCTTGCAGAATATATCGGTAAGTTTATAAGTGATTTATGAATTTATAATCTGTCTGTCTATTTTTACAGTTACTCACGCAACAACCTTTATATAGAAGTGTAATTAAAGAAATTTGGTTTAACCCCTTGTTGTCCTGAGTTCTTCAATTACGTCATTGTCTAACAGGAAAACTACTAGAGGAGCTTTATTCTTTTTCAAAACCTACAAAACTAACAACTTCGTTACGTTGAATTATTCACTATAAGATGTTGTTATACCCAAGTCGACGATTATATTTTATGATTAAGGTCAATTATAGTGAGGTTAACTCATCTGTAAATAGATTAATTTAAAACAATACAGCAAACGCAACGTGTACTATTGAGAATACTGCGCGCGGGGGTTAAACGTTGCCATGTGCTTTGCCAGTACTTCAAGGGCTAGGGTAATAGGGGGCAGATGCCGACGCGCTCCGGTTGTGACTCACGGAGCGCGACAGCCCCTTTCCGTTCGATGTGTATCGCACCGAGCGCCAAGTAAAATCGTTACAGGTATATTTCTATACAACTTTTTCATTGGAGTATTAATATATTGCAATATTAATTGTTATCTAAAGTTAATAAATAATATTAACTTAAATTATTAAATAATAATAATAATAAATAATCGTTGGTAAAACCAAAAGTGCACACCCTGGCACTCTGCAAGTTGTTTTATCCAATAAACGGTACAGGAAAAATATTCTTCAATTACATAAAAATATACAGCTAATTAAAACTTCGCAGTTATATATATATATATATATATATGTACATACAGGGTTATTCACGGAAAGCGGGTATTAGACTTTTCTTTGGATCTGTTCAGTTTAGAAATTTGAAAATCGGGTTTAGGGGGTTTTTGGATATGGCGGATCTAACGAAAATATTTTCATGCATGTGTTACTTCCGCTTACACCGGATGTAGCACCTAACTTTGTTATATTAAATGGAACATCCTGTATTTTATTTCATATTTGGATTCCTCATAAAATTTTAGCTTGGGTTTATACACCATAATATGCTCCTAAACCTACCAGTTTTCGAGATAATTAATATTTTTGGAGATTTTTGACGGTTCCTACCCTTCCGAAAAAAAATCGATATCTTCTATCATGTGGCCGACATAGAGACTTTCTTTTCAAACTCATACAAGTACCATATGATCTAACTAAACATTGTCTTATATTTTCACAATATCATACAGGGTATTTTATTTTCACAGTCGAACATTGCTTTAGTTCAAAGGTCCAAAAGACATTTTTTTTTCAAATAGAACCCCCCACATATTTTCACATAATTTAATAGAGTATTAAATGCTGCATCAATCGATGTACCTATCTCTCTTTGTTTTTTCATTATTGATGAATTTTTGTAAAATGTACATGCGAAGTAGCCAATGCAAGTCACCTAACTTGTTTCTTTTTTATCACAAACGAGAATAGTTGTGTAGATAATTAATAATTATTTGTTTATTATCCAGATAGTAACATCAAAAACAAGAGATCATTTTATATTAGATTTATAACAAATACTTCGGAACGAAATTTACAAAATAATGAAACTAATTGAATATAAATAATTAATCATTTTTTTATTATATAATATATCGGCGGAATCCGGGCGGTTTTCGAGATACGTGGGGGGAGGGGGGGGATAATAAAAAAAAATATCGAGGTAACCGCTTGGTTTTGACGGTAAGGTATTATCTACGTATGCCACATGCCCGGAAAAATAGTGGCAGCAAAAGTTCAACGGCGGTATTGCGGTATTTCCGTACGTGAATTAAAAAAAAAGTGAACCGTAAAACGGATTCAGCAAAATGAAATATTTACCTTTTCATGTGAAGCACGGGCCATTTTGGAGTAATTTGACGTCAAAATGTCGAAAATTTCGAAAATTGGATTTAAAAAATGGTAAAGAAATGGTTAAAATTGAAAAAAATATCTGCCACTTCGTACGTAGGTTATATTAGAGCCAAGTAACCGTGAAATACTAGTGGCAGATATTTTTGACCAGTTGCACCCTCCCCAAGCCACCCCCAAGGGGCTAAATTTTTGAAATGGCAACTTCAGCGCATTTGGTGTATTAAAACGTTTACAAACTGCAGTAAATAACGATAATAATAATACCAATAATAATAAATAATCAACATTACACTATATAATTTTATGTATTTTTAATAATGTGCATGTACACATCATTTGGAGTTTTCAAACTGGAGAAAAGCAATTACATTAGTGTTAATGGAAGTGACAACTATATTAAAAGTATATAGGAACTAAATATGGTGATTATCAGTCACTTACAAATCGCCAATTCTTACTGGTCCTTTTTAATAATTTGTACAGTATTTTTTGGTCATATGCTAGTACATCTTTCATAAGAAGTAGACTTGCTATGCTATAAAAAGAAACAGTTCACAAATTGTGAAAACCTAAAAATCTTTAAAAATACAAATATCTGAAACATAGTGGATATTCATCTCTAATTTTAATATGGTTATTTGAAAATTATGGAAGGCACAATACAATGTGTACAGCACATATTACACAACCTCAAACTGTCTACTTTGGTATTATATTAAAAAACTTCAATAAAAGCAATACGCAGGATATACCAATATTGACCATTTTGATGAATACCTATATTTATTTATTTATTTATTGATTTATTTATTTATTTATTTATTAATATATCTATCTATCTATCTATCTATCGATCTATCTATCTATCTATTTATTTATTTATTTATTTATTTATATATATATATGTACAATGTGCCCACGAAAAAGTGTTGTTATAGGTGTAAATAACCATTTTCTTTTAACTATGAACACAATTTTCTGTATAAATATTGTTGGCAGGTTATAACATATATATTTGTTTAAATTAAACAAATATAATAAAGGCTTTTAGGTACAAAATATTCATACCATTGCAATTTCACTCATCGTAAAATTCCATGGATGAAATCTTTTTGTTCAATGATTCCTTTTTTCTACCGCTTAATAGAGTCAAGCAAGATGGTACGAGTTAAACCATACACCTACCCAGATAAGACAACATTAAAGCCAAAAATAAATAAATATATAGATAATGAAAAGCCCGCGCTGTGCATCTTCGTAGATCTCGCCAAAGCTTTTGACACGGTTAGTCACACTCAACTATTAAAAGTACTGAACAGAATTGGTTTTCAGGGAACTCCATATAAATTGATGCAAAGCTACTTGACTAATAGAAATCAGTGCACAAAAATTAACGACTTTCTAAGTGATATGCAAATAGTACAATGTGGGGTTCCTCGGGGAACTATTTTGGGACCAGTACTTTTTAATATATACCTAAATGATTTATTTATATTAAAAACAAGGAGGATGTTGTCAGTTTTGCTGACGATACGGCTACGGCTATTCCTTTTAATGAAAATGATTGGGTATCATTAAAAGAAACTATAGAAGACGATTTATCTACACTTTTCTCTTGGTTCAGTAGTAAATTATTGACGATAATCTACAGTCAGACCTATTACATCATCGCCTTCACTTCATATAACAGATGTCTGCCGAACTAAATAACTGCAGGTGCAATTAAGACAATCAACAATAAATATTTCATCTGTTGAAAACCTGAAATATTTGGGTATTTACATAGATACTACATTAAAATGGGATGTTCACATAAATTATATTGTAAAAAAATTAAGAGCAAATTTAAATACTTATCTCAGGTATTGCAGGTGAAACAGATGAAAATATTGTGCCATTCACTAGAGTAGTCTCATATTACCTATGGTATAATTGCATGGGGAGCAACCAATGACCTCCATTTAAATATCTTACAAACTATACAAAAATTAATTATAAAGATTGTATATAAAAAGCACTGGACCTACCCTACAAACGATTTGTTCAATGAAAGTAAATTATTCGATACGCGGCACTTAATTGTACTGTCAAACCTTGCTCATTAGGCAACATTACAATAAGAATGAACTAAAGTCAAGTGAACATGACTGTAACACTCGATACAAAATGAATTCCACAGTTGTACCTAAAATAGAAAAGGCAATTGTTCAAAAATACTTTACTTACTTGGGACCGAAAATATATAACATATTACCGGCTAAAATAAAAATATAAATACAAGAAATCGACTTGTTGATTTAAAAAATACCACTTAATAAGATATACTTTAGAATAAATCTAAGTCGAGATATATTTTGTTTTGCATCATTTTTGCTTTTCCCTTCTATCAATGAACTCGCTAATATTTAACTACACATTTTTACACATTTATTTTAATAACGTACGTACCTAATTTATTGCTAATGTATTGCTAATTGATTATAGTCTCCCTACAAGTTAGTTTTGAAATATTTTTAATTTTTTCGCACAGGTCTCAGACCTCTTGAGAAACAATTACTAATGTTTAAAATTTCTGGAGACTATAAATTTCCATAAATTATATAAGTTAATATGTTTGTATGAATATGCGTGTATGTACATGTTAGGTATATGTGTATGTATGTGTGCGTATGTGAGAATGTAATAACACAGGCACATAAAAAAATGTCGAATACAAGAAGGCAGACCTATGTATTCCCATGGATTTTGACTTGCTGAACACGAATCCGATGTCCGTTTTGCCCGATTGGCTCTTGCATTTTTCCTAACCTCAAAAACACCGTAAGAATGTCCCAAAAAATGAAAGTGTAGTTAAAAATCTGAATAAATTCAGGGGTAGTAGGATGGCGAGAGAAATCAAATGGCGTAAACCAGACATCCATGCGGTCTTTCATTTCCAAAATAGAGCAGCTCAAAGTTATCGGAAGAAAAAAAACTGTTTTTTTCCGCACTTCTCGAGGCACTATCTCGGAAACAAAAAAGCTATAGAATTCTAGTTTGCGCCATTCGATTTCTCTCGCAATACTACGTACTTCGTACCTCTGAATTTGTTCAGATTTTTAGCTACACTTACATTTTCTTGGGCATTCTTAGAGTGTTTTTTGAGGTTAGGAAAAATGCAGCAGAAGTTGGGCTAAACGGACATTCAATGGTACGTAGGGTGGCGAGAGAAATCGAATGGTGCAAACCAGACATCCCTGCGGTCCTTCGCTTCTAAGATAGAGCAGCTCGAAGTCACCGGAAGGAAAGAAATCTGTTTTTTCCGCATTTCTCGAGGCTCTATCTCGGAAACAAAAATAGATATAGACTTCTAGTTTACACCATTCGATTTCTACTCACTCTAAAACGAACATTGAAATCTTAAATAACACTCACCACCAAAGCAATAGATAAAGAGTAATCTATAAATCAAAAGATCAAAAGGTCGAACTATATCCTATATCATAGAATTCAATTTAATAATGTTTATACCCAAGTAAATATAATGGCACATACTATCCTACAAATACTAGAGACTCTCAAGGAAGCCGCCGCATTCGCAAAAATTAATGTTATGCACCCTTCAATTATTGAAGCGGAAGATCTACTAGATAGCCTCTTACTGACACTATTCACTATAATCTTTATCACTTATACTCATGTCTCATATTACGTCGTCAAAATAATACCTTCTAATTAATCATAACCAACCTAAAATACCTTCTTTTATCCGATCAATATTACGCTCATCGAACGAACTTTGTAAACTTACAGATAACCGCTTTTATTGTAATAACATAGATTTTATAAATTTAGAGACTAATCAAACCATATGAAGTACAACTGCTACTAGCTAAAATACCATATTCTATTTGCCACAGCAATCTACTACAATTAACAAGTCAAAAAGTACAAACATGAGAATTTTATCAATTATTAGTAGTAAACCCATCAGACAATTCAATTAACCTCAATTGTGAAGATTTATCGGAAACGAAAATATTAACATGTGGAACCTATACTGCAATCAATCAAAAATTGTATATTTCAAATATCAAATCAAAAGTTTGCACATATATAAACAGGTGTACCAAACCAAAGGGATATTTATATTCCCTAATTAGATTACAAAGTAAATGTTTCATATAATTACGAAATAAATAGTTTGTCACAACCAAATCTAGATAACTTGCATATTATAAAATATAAATTTGAATAGAACAAACAAAATTTAAATTCAGTAACAGGTTTTCTACTTCTCATTAGTGTCAACCTAGCGTTCGGACAGTCTTACTATTTGTTACCCTAATATGTTTTAGTGTTTATATCTTTCGAAGATTACGAAAATGATTTCAAGAAATCAGGACCAACTCTAAAGAAAAATTGCCTCGAACTTCAGTCTAACCCTAAAGTTCTGTTTAAGGGTGGAGGTGTTAAGCCAAACAGCAACCCAGGTAAGACAACAATAAAGCAATATCAGCGATTTTATCCCGGCCGCTTTCCTATGACCAACGATGAGATAACTCAGTTCGCGACGAGCTCTCATTCAGTAAATATCATTTTTATAATATTTATTATTATTAATTTAATTAAAGACACTTTTGTAACTTTTTAAACTTTATAATTTAAAATATATATACAGACTGTCTATTTTACGAGGGCCACACCAAATATCTCGCTTAATATCTATTGTAGAAGAATAAAGTTTTAGAAACAGTTATCCCATTTTTTGTGAGCTATATCTCAGTAAAAAGAAATTTGAAATCCATAGCCTACTTTATGAGATATATTACAAAAACCTGAAAAATAGGAAAACCACAAACGGTTATAGCTTCCTTATTTGAGGAGATACGAAAAAAGTTAAAGGAATGAAAGTTGACGGCAAAGACAATAAGAATAATAACGTGTAACAAAAAAATCGAAAAATGCAGTTGGCTTTGACATACGCTATTGTGCAAAAATGATCTCAAAGTAGGCCATGATGCCATTAATTCCGTTATTTTTTTCTCATTCCACCGATATAAAACATGTCACAGAAATTTTAACCGATAGTGTCAATATTTAATATTTTACGAATACCACAATTCATATAATTGAATCGTAACAATCAGCTGTGCCATAATTAGTGAAAAACAATGTATACAGTTATTAATAAATTTGACAGATTGTCACTGTTGTATGTTGTATGTTGCGTTGTCGAGTTCTAAGACAAATTTTATATCAGTAATTATGGTGTACACCAATAATAACAAATTCGATATGATTAGCATTTATTGTCAGTGCAATTTTGACGCTGAGATGGCAGTCACGGTTTACGGAGATAGATTTCCAGATGCTCCGCAGCCAAATCGAACTATGTTTAGGAAGTTAGTTCAAAATCTAAAAACGCACGGTTCATTTTCAAAAAAAGTAGTAAGGCGAGCGCATGTTGCGGATAATGTAAGAAAAGTGAATAGAGTAATGAATTATGTTAACCAAAATGAGGAAACCTCTTTGAGACAAATTCAGAGAAACTGTCGCATAAAAAAAGACAGTGCAAGAAAAATATTGAAAAAAAAACGGATTTCGATGCTACAAAATGAGGAAAGTTCAACATTTAAATGAGGGAGATAAGCCAGGGAGAGTAAGATTTTGTAGATGGTTATTAAATAAGAAAAGGAATGACGCGCTGATATGTAGCAAAATTCTTTGGTCGGACGAATCAAATTTTTCTAATAATGGATTTTTCAATAGAAATATGCATTATAAGTGGACACGAGAAAATACACATTGGTGCAGAGAGACTGCTTTCCAAGAAAGATTTTCTACGAATGTTTGGTTGGGTCTTTTAGGGACTAAAGTAATTGGACCTTATTTTTATGATGGCAAATTAACCGCTCGTAGATACCTTAATTTCCTGCAAAACGAATTTCCAGATTTTCTTTATGAATTAACAGTGGCAGAAAGATTAAATTATTCATATTTTCAACAAGATGGGGCTCCACCTCACACTGCTGTAATATGTACAAATTATTTAAATCAAGTTATGCCAGATAGCTGGATAGGCACCTATGGACCCATTCTATGGCCAGCTCGTCATCACCAGACATTACTCCCTTGGATTTTTTCGTGTGGGGTTACATTAAAGACAAGGTATTTCAAACTGCCCCTGAAAATATTGAGGACATCAAAACCAGAATTCGAAACGCATGTGAGGCAATTACTCCTGAAATTATCCAAAATGTAATGCGTGACGTGTCACGTAGAGCACGTTTATGTGTCAGAATGCATGGTGCACAATTTGAGCATTTGTAGTTAGAAAAATAAATACACACAATTTCTTTTCAATATAGTAGTAGGTAGTACTGTTATACATAGTTTTTCCTTTTTTTCTTTCGATGTTCGTTTTGTACTTGTATTTTTATTTATGAGATATTTATTGGTTTGTATTAAATTGTAATAAATAATTACGGAATTATAATTATTATAAAGTGAATTTTTACTATTATGGCACAGCTGATTGTTACGATTCAATTATATGAATTGTGGTATTCGTAAAATATTAAATATTGACACTATCGGTTAAAATTTCTGTGATATGTTTTATATCGTTGGAATGAGAAAAAAATAACGGAATTAATGGCGTCATGGCCTACTTTGAGATATGTATTTTTCATTTTTGCACAATAGCGTATGTCAAAGCCAACTGCATTTTTTGATTTTTTTGTTACACGTTATTATTCTTATTGTCTTTGCCGTCAACTTTCATTCCTTTAACTTTTTTCGTATCTCCTCAAATAAGGAAGCTATAACCGTTTGTGGTTTTCCTATTTTTCAGGTTTTTGTAATATATCTCATAAAGTAGGCTATGGATTTCAAATTTCTTTTTACTGAAATATAGCTCACAAAAAATGGGATAACTGTTTCTAAAACTTTATTCTTCTACAATAGATATTAAGCGAGATATTTGGTGTGGCCCTAGTAAAATAGACAGTCTGTATATATTGAGTCGGTCACACGGCTTATTTACGTCATCCCCAAAGTTTTAAATAAAATAATGTATGGTTCCTACACTCCTGCTCAATTTTCGTCTCGATATATTCTAAACTTTATAATTAAAAAAATGTATATATTGAGTCGGCCATGCAGCTTAATTTACGTCATCCCCAAAGTTTTAAATAAAACAATGTATAGTACCAACACGCCTGCTTAACTTTCGTCTCGATGTTTTTGGATGTGAGCATTTTTAAATAATGTACGAAGAAGAGCGTTTTTAAAGAAATTTATAAGAATATTTTTGGACTATTTACATTTAATATGACACCCCATTTGAATCGATCATTCTTTTGATTCATAAAACGGTGTCAGAAAAATTTCTGGGGCATCGATTCCTGAGCTGCCTGTGGAACGCTATAGTAGGGTATATGTTTGAAATTTCATGTTTCTAGTTGCAATAGTGATAAACCACTATGACGAACATATGACTGGAACTGGAAAACAACCCATCCTATAAGGGTTGCGTTTTTCACTTTCGGGTACAATACGATTTTACGTCTTAAGTATTTCAATTCTGCCTTTATATGCCTAGTTGGCCTGTCGTTTTTTCTGTTTGTAGACGGGAAATCTGAATAACTAATAAAGAAGTTGCCTTCATCTTTACTTCTTCCTAATGTCCTTGGTATCTATTTCGGAGGATGAAGTCACCCGCTTGCCATATTCACCCTTGCAAATTCCCATACTTTATTGACAGTCTTAAAAAGAAAATACTTTCTACTTCTGTACTTTCTACAAATATTAAAATTTGACCTTTGTACGTTCGGGACCAGTTAGCTCAAGGGTTTCGATTAGGATGACTTACTGAACGTGACGTTGCGCGTCGTATTGAGATGGTGAGTTGGGTATGGTCTATACAGACTATGTCAACTGGTATCGTAGATTGTAGTTTGTTTAAGGGGTCGCTCGGCTCTGAACAGTCCTTCTTCACATCGACCTAAAAGATCTTTTATGAATTAAGTACCCTACAATTAGTTGTTGCCCAGGACTCCCAAGCTCTTTAAAAAGATTGTCAGTTTCCTGGAGGCTAATTTCCCTCTCTTCAGGCGTTAGTTTCACCATTTCTAAGTACTTTAGCCTAGTGTGGACCAGCATCTTGTATTCGCAAAGAATATATTCCGCGGTTTCTTTTGCAGTATCACAGTATCTGCACGTATCATCATCTGCCTTGCCCATATCCTTAAGATTATATTTCAAGGGGCAATGGCTTGTTAGAAGACCTGTCATTAACCTTAAGTTGGACTTTTGAAGTTCGAGAAGCCTTGTGGCATTCTTTGTCGAATAAGTTATGAACTTTTTCCTCTTGTCTTTGGTCTGCACTCTTTTTGTTCCTTTTCCCATTTTAATATCTCCTTCATTATGTGCCCTTAGATAAGCCACAAAATGGTTCGTGCCCAAGAAATGGGGCTTCGGCACCTCTTTTTGCAAGGGCGTCAGCTAGTTCATTTCCTTCTATTCCCTTGTTGGTTTTTCCCAGTTGCTTCAGGGATTGTCTGCATTCCCAGGCAATTTCAGACTCAAAGGTGTAAGACCTGAGAGCTTTTAACGCTGCCTGGCTATCTGAGAGTATATAAATCTTTGCTCTTCGAATGCCTTTATTTATGCATTCCTGAGCACATAGATCTATGCATAAATTTCTGCTTGGAAGATGGTTGGGGTCTTACCTAGGGCTTGGGATAGCCTGCAATTAGGCCCCCCTACATGTCAACTGATATAGGGATCAGTAGAAATTTTAGGTGGTAGTGGTAGACCAGCACTCCGTGGACGCAGCCTCACGTCCTAATTAGGCTCGGAAAGGAATACTAACTGAGCAACAACGAGTTCTAGTAGTAACTGAATTATTTACAAAAGTAAAAATCTATTTACACTAACTACTAATTAAAAACAATGGTAAAACATTACATGAATCAAAATAATCAGTAAATTTTTTAAATAAAATGTATAACTTTTTTATTTATTCACCGTTCTTGCTCTAGCTAACACTAACTTACGGTCCAATTTTCAATACAATCGGACACAGTGATATGAAACTTTTTTGTCTACGAGCAATATTACCGGTTTAGAAATGAGCGGATCGAATGCAATATACTCTTTGTTTTGCATTTGCGAAGAGTATAATAATAGAGGGCCTAAAATAGATGTTATATTTATATTAGATGAAAAATTATTGTCAGTACATATTTTTGTGCCCTATCTTTTAAATATGAATTGACAAGTGAAATCGAAAATATGTCAAATCCATGCAATTTAAGTTTAGCAGACAGTAAGTAGCATGGTTATCAAAAATGGAAATTAAAATTATTAAAAATAATAAGCTTAGTATCAATATAATTTTTTAAAATTATGGCGTGCTAAGGTAGGTGGTGTAAATCATTAAGAAAAGGATTTAGCTGAAAACTTTTAAACTTCGTAATGTTACAAATTTAGGTTTCATCTTTAATTTATTGATTCGTAAATCACAAAAAGTCATTCTACGATCCGAAATACCATATGCAGATAAAGTACCGAATGAGGTAACTAATTCAGGATTAGTGTACTGGAACGGTTAGATATTCTGGTGGGTTCATTAATAAGTTGCGTAAAATTATGACTTGAAAACAATATTTTACTGGATTGGTAAAAAATTAACTTTGAAATCGCCCAAGCAATTAACTTTATCAACAGAAAGACAAGTAGTAGACAAAATATTTTCGAAGTTAATGACCGGTGGCCTATAGAACCCCTATTACTTTAGTTGAATGAAATTTTGCTTCCACAAATATACACTCAAGTCTATCACTTACGAAGAAATTTAGGGAAAACTCTTGCCTACGGCAACGAAACATGTTAATTTGAACGTTGTTTAATCATCATTAAACATACATTTATATTTTCCATTCTTTTATTTAATAAATTAAAATTCCCTTTCATTTGCCTACATTTTAAGTAGGCACATTTATATATTTTATTTACCTTAGTCAAACTAGTAGTGGAGAAATAATGCTTGCCTGCATTTTTACCGATACGATTATTTTGATTTTGATTCACGCAAGGTTTTACCATTGTTTTAAATTAGTAGTTAGTATAAATAGATTTTTATTTTTGTAAATAATTCAGTTATAACTAGAACTCGTTGTTGCTTAATTAGTATTCCTTTCCGAGCCTAATTAGGACGTGAGGCTGCGTCCACGAAGTGCCAATCTACCACTACCACCTAATATTTCCATTGATCCCTATACCAGTTGACATGGGGGCCTAATTGCAGGCTATCCAAAGCCCTAGGTAAGACCCCAACCATCTTCCAAGCAGAAATTTATGCTGTAGATCTATGTGCTCAGGAATGCATAAATAAAAGTATTCGAAAAGAAAAGATCTATATATTCTCATTCTCAGATCGCCAGGCAGCGTAAAAAGCTCTCAGGTCTTACACTTTTGAGTCTAAAATTGTCTGGGAATGCAGACAATCCCTGAAGCAACTGGCAAAAAACCACAAGGTTACCTTGATGTGGGTGCCAGGGTACGGGGGAATAGAAGGAAATGAATTAGCTGACGCCCTTACAAAAAGAGGTGCTGAAGCCACATTTTTTGTGCCCAAACCATTTTGTGGCTTACCTAAGTGCACATAATGGAGGAGATCCTAAAATGGGAAAAGTAACAGAAAGAGTCCTATCGGAGGAATACTCTAGGATAAAGACAAGCGAAAAAATTCATAACTTATTCTACAAAGAATGCCACAAGGCTTCTCGAACCTGTAAAGTCCGACTTAAAGCTAATGACAGGCCTTCTAACAGGCCATTGCCCCTTGAGATATCATCTTAAGAATATGGGCAAGGCAGACGATGATACGTGCAGATACTGTGATAATACAATAGAAACTCCGGAACATATTCTTTGCGAATGCAAGATCCTGGTCCGCACTAGGCTAAAGTACTTAAAAGTGTGATGGAATTAACGCCTGAAGACAGGGAAATTAGCCCCCAGGAAAATCACAATATTTTTAAAGAGCTTGGGAGTCCTGGGCAACAACTAATTGTAGGGTAATTCACAAAAGATCTTTTAGGTCGATGTGAAGAAGGGCTGTTCAGAGCCGGGCGACCCCTTACACAATCTATAATGTACAATACCAGTTGATAGTCTGTATAGACCATACTCAACCCACCATCTCAATACGACGCGCAACGCAACGTTCGGTCAGTCATCCTAATCGAAACCCTTGGGTTAACTGGTCCCGAACGTACAAATGTCAAATTTTAGTATTGGTAGAAAGTATGACTCTCTTTTTAAGGGTGTTGATAAAGCATGGGAATTTGCGGAGGAGAATATGGTAGGAGGGAGACCTCGTCCTCCGATATAGATACCAAGGACATTATGAAGAAATAAGGATAAAGGCAACTTCTGTATTTAGAGGAGCGAATTCGAGACTCTATCGTGCCGTTTTTTTTTCTGGCATAGAACCAGGTCAAACATGGTAGGTTTTGTTAAGCATGTCACTGGGCATATGAAATCGTATTTCACGACATTTTTTCGTGGTCTGGACCTTTTTAAATTAAAAAAAAGGAAAATATTGTATTTTAAATAAAATGTGCTTTTTTTGTTTCCACCGTCATATCTTCAAAACTAATGTTGCTATCGACGTTGTTTTTTTTTCAATTAAAGTACACACAATAGCGCTTTTAACTATACTAATGGTTTTTACACAGTTCGCATTTTCATTTCCTTAAAAATTAGGAAAACTAGATATTTGAATTTTACGTATTACAGTTTTCACTAATCGATAAACTTTTTTATTTTTGAAAATATATATACACATACAGTGAAGCAAATGTAGTTCAAACATTAGAAAAGTTTTTGATATAATTATTTTTTTCCCAATGTGTATCGTTTGGCAACAGCGATTTTTTTTAAAGCGCGCTAAATTAGTCATATGTATTATTGCGGTTCACAATCTAGGTACGTACACAGCGTATGGAAGGCGTCTAACGAATAGACTATTCAAATCTATTGACCCCTCACCTTAATCGCGAATACCTCAAAAACGGAGGAACGGAAAAAATTATGTGTCTATTGTAAATCATTCACTGAAATTTGAATAATGTACATTGGACAGTTAATGTCCTACTTTTTAAGGAAATTTTGACAATACCAGTTTTAAATCCATTATATATTTGAAAATATGCCTACTATATAAATAATATTTTAGATGCCGATAAGGCATGGTATTTTTTGTACGAGGTAATTTTTTCATAATTTTTTATTCTAAAATTTTGCAGTTATTCTAAAAAACGTGGCATCATGTTTATTCGGTTATTTATCAAGGTATTTACAAAAATTTTGATAAAATGGTTAATTATATAAAATGTAAGCATTTTCAGAAAAGAGAATTGGTATATATCAAATATTAATTTAGTTATCAAGTGCAATAGATAATATGGTAATTGTGGAGAATAACGGGGCATTGGAATTTTCGCGTAATTTTTTCAGGGAACACTAATTGGGGGTCGTAGAACACGAATCTGAAGTCGGTTTTCAATGCAAATGCATAGTTTTTCAAAAAAAATTTTTTGAAATTTTCCACCATAACACGAACTTTTTGTCAGTGTAAACACTAAAAACACGTCGATTTCGACCGATTCGGATCCCGTACCCACAATGTAGGTGCTTTTTAGAACAACAGTCTTTTTACGCACTGCAAAAAAATTGCTGTTTCATAATAATAGATAGTATAAATAGTAATATTATTTATAAGAATTCAGAACTCCATTATTTGACAGAT
The DNA here is from genome assembly GCA_963583905.1 of Stenurella melanura. Lineage (NCBI taxonomy): Eukaryota > Metazoa > Arthropoda > Insecta > Coleoptera > Cerambycidae > Stenurella > Stenurella melanura. Next base: position 63,493,663 of record OY757318.1, read on the forward strand.
CAGCCATAACTGCCATAAGATTGCCGCGCATGCGTGTCAAAATACCCTGAACAGTTGGTGTCTCAAGGCACAACAAAGAAATTCATTTTATAAATACCTATTAAAATTCAGAAAATAACAAATATAATTTAAATAAGAATGATTTTATGATCATCGTTAGCCAGTACCAAAAACGGGTGTTCTATTAAGAATGTTTTCAATATATAGCGTGTCCCAAATTGGTTTACTTAGAAATGGTCCTGTTTTGTTATTGCCCAGTAAGGACCACGGGGAGGTGAGATCACACATACCTTGCCAGGAAAGGAAATCCTCTTTACTCTTCTCGGATACCACCACTTAGTCTGAAGGGCAAGGGGCATTTGCGCCGGCGCAAATGCCCCTTGCCCTACAGACTCTCAACCTGGTTATCAGCAATAAGTGGCATCCGAGAAGGGCAAGGAACATTTGCGCTGGCGCAAATGTTCCTTGCCCTTCTCGGATACCACTCAAGTAAACCAATTTGGGACACACTATATATTGAAAATATTCTTAATAGAACACCTGCTTTTGGTACTGGCTACGATGATCATAAAATCATTCTTATTTAAATTATATTTGTAATTTTCTGAATTTTAATAGGTATTTATAAAATGAATTTCTTTGTTGTGCCTTGAGACACCAACTTTTCAGGATATTTTGACACGCATGCGCGGCAATCTTATGGCAGTTATGATGACTGATCTGTCAAATAATGGAGTTCTGAATTCTTTACAATTTATACTATCTATTATTATGAAACAGCAATTTTTTTGCAGAGCGTAAAAAGTGTATTGTTCTAAAAAGCACCTACATTGTGGATACGGGATCCGGACCGACCGAAATCGAGGTGTTTTTAGTGTTTACACTGACAAAAAGTTCGTGTTGTGGTGGAAAATTTCAATTTTTTTTTTTTAAACTGTGCATTTGCATTGAAAACCGACTTCAGATTCGTGTTCTACGACCCCAAATTAGTGTTCCCTGAAAAAATTACGCAAAAATTCCAATGCCCCGTTATTCTCCACAATTACCGATAATATTATTGCCCGCGTTTTGTATTATTATCTATTGCACTTGATAACTAAATTAATATTTTTAAGTTTTTTTAACATTTTATATGATTAACTATTTTATTAAAAATCTTCTAAATACCTTGATAAATAGCCGAATAAACATGAGGTCACGTTTTTGACAATAACTGACAAATTTTAGAATAAAAAATGATGAAAGAATTTCTTCGTACAAAAAATGCCGTGCTTTATCGGTATCTAAAATATTATTCATATAGTAGGCATATTTTTCCAGATATAATGAATTTAAAACTGGTATGCTCAAAATTTCCTTAAAAAGTAGGGCATTTTTCAATATAACTTAGCAGAACCTCAAAACCGTCCAATGTACATTATTCAAACTTCAGTGAATAATTTACAATAGACACATAGTGAACACATATTTTCTCAAATTTTCTCTGGTCCGCCATTTTTGAGATTTCGCGGTTAAAATGAGGGGTCAATACATTTGAATCGTATATTAGTAGTTTGCGGGATTTAGAGTATACGTATAAATAGTTTTAAATAAAGGCGATGCTGTAGAATATTCGCAATTTAGTTTTCTAAAATTTGCAAGAAAATTGCGCGAGATGATGACAAATCTGTGGTACCAAGGATACAAGGTTTGTTGTCACTAATATCTAGTGCTGAAAAAAGACAACATCGCGGAAATATTGTGTGAGAAAAGATAATATTTTAAATGACGAAATTTAATTAAAATATCATATAGGTCGTATAGGTAGACAAGTTTTGAAAACACGAACGTTTTTTGCAATCATACATGCCGCCGCGCCGCGCCGATTTGCAACAGATGCTGCAGAGTACTTAATCGAATAAGAAATATTAATAATAGATGAGGGATTTAAATTAACAGAAAAAGTAGTTTCCCTACATAAACGTCATTCAGAAATGATCAAAAATCTATTTAGCAAACAGAAAGATATCAGGATGATTTTGCATGCAATGTACGAAACTAAATTTAGCAAACAAACATTGGTGAAATCAGTTGATATAGATGTATTAATTTTACTTACTCTCCTTTTTTCGGACTCTGACTTAAATGGAACTAATTTATTTATGCAACTTCGACACGGCACTAGCAGACAATGTTTGTCAATATAGAAGGTAGTGCAAAATGTATGAACTACAGTTTGTTCTTGTCTTCATTGTTTTACTGGTTGCGACACCAATAATGGTTTTTTAGAAATAATTAAAAAATCTACGTTTAATGTTCTTAAAGAATACTGTTGTTTTTCAAAAATTATCGGAACTGCCATTGCATTGCTGTTTAAAGACGAAGCTTTAAAAATCTTTACAAAATTGATTCTAGTACCTACTGTACAAAAACAAAAATGAACAAATTCAGATATTAAACGATCTAAGGATCAAATTAGCAACAACAACAAACGGAGCTTCCCTTCAACTGAAGGCACCTTTTACCACCCATTCTTAAGGTAAACATATATTTAAATAATAGATTTCCTATCTAATACATTTAGTTAACTATTGCAGGTTTATGTATCAACTTAGAATATCGTATAGAAGCAATATGCCAACTACACTTATAAATGCACATGGTTCAGGACGGAATTTAAGTGACGATGTTTGGACAATATTTTCATTAAGTATTTATTGTTCAGATAAAAATTGTGAAAATTGAAAATATGATTGTGTTAAAGAAGGCCTAAAATGTTGTAACGAGTGTAAATGTCGTACTTGAAATACTGTTATTTAAAGGTTTCGATGAATGTACAGACGAACTAGAATGCTTTTAACGCAGGGCCTACGTAACTAAATACTCATTTGTCAATAGAAAAATAGTTGCAAAAAAATAAAGTTGTTTTATTCCTGCGTCTTGGTTTAATTCAATAAAAAATGTGTAATAACCTACTTATTAGGTAGGTACTTACTTTATAACAATGATTTATATTTACCTGCTTTTAAATATTTTTTACCTTAAAACAACAAAAGGTAGGTTTATACCTTAGGTTCGTACCTATTTTGGAGCTGTTAATAAAAGCCCGATTAGTACACATGAATCCAACAACCGTAGTCCGCAGGCGGTAAGCAGTATAAATGAGAGCCGGGCGTACAAGAATATGTTTTAGCCCGTTTTAAAAAAATCGCTGACTACATACTATAACCTGCACATCAAAAATTATGATTCTAAAAACTTTTTTCATATATTGGCTTCAATTTGTTCACAGCATGTATATACATATTCTCATAAATAAAAAAATTTCTCGATTGCTGAAAAATAGATTCACGAAAATAACAACTTTAAGTTTGCTATTATTTTAACAATTTAAAAAAATATTTTACAATCACATTGTACATAGTTAGAAGCGTTATTGTGTCTACTTCAATTTAAAAAAAAAATCAGTTCCATAGCATAATTATTTTTAAAGATATAACGGTGGGGACGTTAAAAAACATGTTTCATGGAAAAATAATTTTTTTACAGTTTTTTCGAAATAAAAAAGTTCCTGACCACCAGAAAATGTCGTGAAAAGAGGTTTCATGTACACGATCACCTAATTAAAAAATCGCACCAAGTCTGGTTTGGTTCTACGCCAGTTTTTTTTTTCTCGGAAACTAAGCGACTTTGCTTCCCAATTTTACTCGTCTAATTAGTTTATTTGTTTTTTTTATGTTTTGTAATTAAACTAAAAATGTCTAAAACTAATACTAATATTTACAAAATAACTGCGAAGAGTATCCTATAGAATGTGCAACAGTTATTTAAAAAGTGGCGTAAATCGGCGAAGAGTATAATGGTTAGCTTGTTGTAAAATAAACAGCCGATATTTTGTCTTCAGTAAGTTATTGTAAAGTTCAGGTATACCTACGCTAACGATACTCAACCCTATATGCATGTTAACACTAATGAAATTACCCAGGAATTTAACAATATTACTGTGAAGCTTGAAAATATAGTCTTTCATATGATTATGACTTAATATTAAACTCAAAAAATGTAATTTAATGGTTTTTGGTAGAGTTGCTTTGTGAGATGTATTTCTTGGAGAATCGAGATGGTGGTGTGATGGGCTGTCCAGGGAACTCCAAACACACATTTCAAAGGCATCAATATGCCGTCTATCTGCGCTCTTTGGTGGCATCAGCCCAACGTTTTGGTGGTCTTTCTCTTCACCTCTTGCCATCTGGTTTCCCCCTTAGCAAACGTCTCCAAACCCACATTTCAAACGCATCAATACGCCGTCTATCTGGCAGATAATATTCGTGTGCCTTTTCGAATTGACGTAAAATTAATATTTGTTCTCTAGTGCCACCTTCCTTAACAAGACCTGCTTGTTCGAAAAGTATTTGCCAAGGCACATAATGTTGAAGTCTAGATTGAATGATGTATTAGCGTATGATACTATGCCAGCAATCTATAGTTATCACAAACATATATCGATCCCTTTTTATGTAGTTGTACGAAGTTTGACATTTTCCAATCATTCAGATTCATGTTCCCCATATTTTTCGACAGATTATCACTCCATTTTCTCCAAATAACTTAAACACTTCAGCTGTAATGTTGTGAACTGTAGCTTCTTTGACAATTTTCAGTTTTTATACAGCACTCTCCACATCTGATTTCAGTATTGAAGATTCGCCAGTCCTGCCCCGGTCACTTCCTGCCTCATGATAGTCAACCTCGAAAAGTTGTCCATAGTATAGGCGCCTAACCTCAATTATCTGATCACTGTTAGTTCTCAGTATGCCGGTGGAGTCCTTACTTGACCACGTTTTGGGTTTAAATTTGTGTGTAATCACCCTAATTGTTCGGAAAAGGTCTATTGTTTAGTTGTGACATATACCGGGTGACAGCGAGATTAGTCCGATTCCTATTTTTAGGTTAATTTTAGGAATACAATTTTGAAATTTTGGCATATCATTTGTGACACAAGTCATACTTTGCACTTATTAAGTGAAAACTTCTGCTGCTGCCAGTGCTACTGCTGCTCCTCGTTGCTCGAACTGAACTGAGTTCAGTTCGAGCAACGAGGAGTAGCAGTAGCACATAGCACATTAAATAAAAAAAAGTGATCTGAACTCGGGATACGATATAACAATCTCTATGTATTCTGAACACAAATCCGATGTCTGTTTGGCTCCACAACCCACCAGTTTGTAGTAAATCGCAAAAATTCAGGTTTTCTGTTATTTTCGAGACTTACTAAAAATTGGTGGGTGATGGAGCTAAGCGGACACCGAATTCGTATTCAGCACGTCTAAATATGTAGGGATTACTATGTCGGATCCCGGGATCAGATAACGTTTTTTATGTGTGTGCCTGTTGTGCACCGGAACCTACATTAAAAAAAAAAAAAAATCTGAACCTGGGACTCGACACAGTAATCTCTATACATTTTGACGTGCTGAATGCGAATCTGGTGTCCGTCTAGCTCCATTACCCACCATTTCTTAGTAAATCGTAAAAATAACAGAAAAACCTGCATTTGTTAAGTTATTTCTTCGATTTACATAGGGATTACTTTGTCTGATCCCGGGTTCAGATTACTTTTTTTATTTTGTGTGCCTGTGTCATTTATAAGATAGGAGAAAATATTAGCAAAAAATTATAGCAATTCTTCAAAATGCATTCCTTCAACTTCAGTACATTTTTGAGCCTACTGATAGTTTCCATTACCACCAGTTCTAACATTTGCGCAGTTATTGTTGCAACAGCTTGGCGAATTTTGATTTCCAACTCCTAAGGTTTCTTGAAGATGATGAATAAACTTGTTCTTTGACGTACCCCAATAGGAAAAAATCCATAGGGGTAGGTAGGGTGATCTGGTGCGCCCATATGTCGAAATGACTCTATTTTGAAACTTGTTTTCTAAATAATTAGATGGTAATGGTAATAAATGCTTCTTCTCAAATTCATAGGTAATTCTCCTAAAAAGCACTTAATTTCATTTTCCGAAAAGTTCAGGTACTTTATTCCATTTAAAGTCCCCTGAAATAAAATAGGATCTATGATCCTAGTACCCACAATTCCTGCCCATACATTTACCCCAAAGACTTCTTGGTGATTTCCTGCTCTAAATTTTTGTAAATTTTCCTGAGACCAACAACTCAAATTATTTCGATTAAACATGCCATTGTTAGTGAACCAACTTTCATCTGCGAACAGAATTCTGGGAACAATGTTTCTATTTTCTAGTAACCAATTGCAATAATGAACTCTCCTACCTGCTTCATATAAATGCTGATGAAGCTGATATTTATATGATTTATATCCATGTCTTTTTAACATTCTTCTAACAGATTCTCGGCTAATATCAAGAACACTTCCAATCTCACGTGTAGTTGTATTTCTATTAATTTCCACGGATGCTAAACATTAATCTCTGTGGCTTCGTCAATAATAAACGCATTTTATTCGTTTTCATTTGGTTGGGCTCTAAATTTTTCTTCTAAAATCTTCAATACAATCGGACTTTTCGTTCTTAAGTTATCGTGCTTACAAAAAACGTGACGAACTGATAGATAGACGGACAGACAAACGGACGGACGGACAATTTGAAAGTTGTTTAGAATTTGATCACCAACACAGTGATATGAAACTTTTTGGTCTACGAGCAATATTACCGGTTTAGAAATGAGCGGATCGAATGCAATATACTCTTTGTTTTGCATTTGCGAAGAGTGTAATAATAGAGGGCCTAAAATAGATGTTATATTTATATTAGATGAAAAATTATTGTCAACACATATTTTTGTGCCCTATCTTTTAAATATGAATTGACAAGTGAAATCGAAAGTATGTCAAATCCATGCAATTTAAGTTTAGCAGACAGTAATTAGCATGGTTATCAAAAATGGAAATTAAAATTATTAAAAATAATAAGCTTAGTATCAATATAATTTCTTAAAATTATGGCGTGCTAAGGTAGGTTGTGTAAATCATTAAGAAAAGGATTTAGCTGAAAACTTTTAAACTTCGAAATATTACAAATTTAGGTATCATCTTTAATTTATTGATTCGAACCAACGACTCAAATTATTTCGATTAAACATGCCATTGTTAGTGAACCGACTTTCATCTGCGAACAGAATTCTGGGAACAATGTTTCTATTTTCTAGTAACCAATTGCAATAATGAACTCTCCTACCTGCTTCATATAAATGCTGATGAAGCTGATATTTATATGATTTATATCCATGTCTTCTTAACATTCTTCTAACAGATTCTCGGCTAATATCAAGAACACTTCCAATCTCACGTGTAGTTGTATTTCTATTAATTTCCACGGATGCTAAACATTAATCTCTGTGGCTTCGTCAATAATAAACGCATTTTGATCGTTTTCATTTGGTTGGGCTCTAAATGTTTCTTCTAAAATCTTAAAATATTTTCTATAAGGGTGATGCCTTCCAGGATACCGCCTTACATATAAGCTTTCAGCTTGCTATGCATTTCTTTTAGATTTCCAATAAATAAGTAACATATCCACCTTTTCACTTTGGGTAAATACTGCAATTCTGTATTTTTCTGAAAACTTCTAAATAGTTATATTAGCAAATAAATCACAAGCAAATTAAAAAGCACTACATGAACTTTATCAAATAATAACTTACGCAAATGTTTGAAAAGAAATGTTATTTTTATCTATAATTGTTTATTTGTGGCATATTCAGATTTTTTTACTTTTTGTTGGGTATTTTGCCACTGAAAAATATATAAAAATTTTAAAGAATAAATCTCTGCGCCAAACGGATCAAACAGAGGTTCTTGAATACTTGATTATTTCAAAATGTCTCACACCTAAAAATATATAAACTAAAAAATCAAAATGAACGCTATAGACAGTCAACGTTTCGGAAGAATATCTACTTCCGATCTCAAATCTTTTTGGCCGTCAACCGTCAACAAACCGTCATGGTGGACGGCCAAGTTTCACAAATGGTATTTAGTTAGTTTATGAACCCAAAAAACTGTCATATCAAATAAGTATTTCGCTGATAGCACGCTGCCAGTATGCTGTTAACTTTGAAAAATTCCCTGCATGCTTGCAACAACTAAAAATTTAATTTTTCTTTTGTTTGCTAAGATTTTCAACGTGTTCCCATATATTCAAAGTGCCGGAACGTTTCTTTTAATACTTTTAATCTACCATATTCACATAATTGAAGGGTTTGAGAAGGGATTTGGTCCAAGGAGCTCCGTGAAGACTACCCTTAGCAACTGCGAGTGACACGGAGATCCTGTAAGTGATTATAAAACCCATTTCAAATTCAAACTAAGTCAATCTATAATCTGTTTTTCGTACACCATGGTTCGGCTTTCGAAGCCACAAGAATCTCAATAACCAGATAATTCATCTCATTTGACATTGATACCTAGGGGTTTTAAATTGCGCTTTTTGCGATGATGAAATCGAAATTTAAATAAAGAAATTGCTAATACTTTTTTCTGAAAAATCGACTTTCAAACCCCTTTAAAATCACATGCTACTGATATCAGTACTTAGTAATATAACATATGTATCACATATTACTAAGTTCAAAGAATCACATTATCGATCTTTTCTTACCACCAAAGTTTGAAGTTAATCACAAGCTATCCATAAAGTGTATTATGTTATAAATAATATCATATACCGGGTGCTTTTTTGAAAACGAGCCCCCCTTAATAACTCGAGAACCGTCAAAGATTTTTTTTGCAGTAAACGGCATTTTCTTCACTATCAAGGGGGGCATTTTAACGAGAAAAGGTGTGATCCAAGACTCACCCTCTCACCCCCAGCCACCCCACGTCTATAATTTCAAATGGCACCCCTAATTTTTTTCATCTATTTCTAATAGCAGAATTTTTTTGGAATGCATCGTAAAATATGGTGTCATCTTGTAGAGGGAAACTTTTGAGAGAAATGCAAAAAACTGAATTTTTATAAAAAAAGTGATAAAAGCTATAGAAATATAGGTAATGTGATATTACATTTGGAAGGTGCACACTGGCAATTGCCGCCATGTTAAAGAAATCCCCATTGCCCTAAATTAGCCCACTTCAAAATTATTTAATGCGGTAGGTACCAACTTATTATTGAACTTTTAAGTAATTATTATTGTAAACATTAAACGCAACATAATTTTCAGGCTCATAAGCTATTTTACTAGCCTCATAATAAGTGTTCGAAATGTTCGCCATTTCTGTCCATACAGTGATACAGCCGGCTTTCGAATTATTTTCACACTTTCTGAAATACGGGACTCAGAATTGATCTACATTCCTGCGTAATTCGTTTCCGCAAATCTGCAATGTTCTCGGGCGGGGTTTTGTATCCAACTAATTTAGGTGACCCCATAGAAAGAATTCTGGGCTCGTAAAGTCAGGGGATTTGGCTGACCACTCAATAGGTCCTCTTTGTCTGATCCATCTATTTGGGATCCTGTCGTTGAGCCATTGGCGAACCGTCATGGAATAATGAGGTAGTGCCCCATCTTGCTGAAAGTAGAGCAGTTCTTTACTGAAAATTAAATTCCCCTCATCGTCACACTGATTTTCCAACGCATCTACTATTAAAGGGTCAATAATGTTTTCCAATAAATGGAGGTAAATATCGCCATTCAAAAGTCCTAAGTATACCAGCCCATACATTCAGCTTTTCGAACGTTTTACTATGATCTTGTCTGAAAATGTGGGGGTTTTCATCGTTCCAGTAGCGACAGTTATGTTTAGTTACAAATCCGTGTAAAAAAATTGTGCACTCATCACTGAAACAAATAATTGATTGAAGGAGCCGTTACTCTGTAGTAGTTAATCATTTTGCACAAATAATAAATAAAACACACTACTATGTTTTCTACCACTATGTATTTATAAAAATTGCGACTACAGTTTCGACTTACAAAGCCATTGTCAAGCAGTGAATCAAAAATGACTGATTTACAATTATACAGAAATGTTATATATAGACAATTTTGGTTGGATAGATAGGTACAATAAGGACTTAGGCAGGTAGATGACAATAATAAACTTAATAATTATGAATATTCAATTATGGGTCTGCCGGCTGTAAATAAAGGTGAATATATCAGATCTAATTGATCATTTAACAAACTATAATCCTTGATATTACTGTGTTTATTAATTTCCAGAGATTCTAAAATGTGTAATTTAAAGCCTTTTGTTGAGAAATGTAAAATTTCAATGTCGTCTAATTCTGGAAAACTATGGTTGTTTTCGAGGCAGTGGTTCGCGAAAGATGAATCAGTTTTCTGTAACCTATATGATCTAAGATGTTCTTGATACCGTATTTTGAAATTTCTACCGCTTTGCCCTATATAGGTACTATTACACTCTGTGCATTTTAACTTATAAACTCCAAATTTGTTAAATTTACGTGTTGGGTCTTTTGCATTGCATAATATGTTTGATAATTTTCTCTGTGATTTAAAAGCTATTTTTAGATTGTGTTTAGATAGAACGTTAGCTATTTTTTCGGATAAATGGCCACAGTAGGTAATTGTTGTGTAAGTAAATTTTGTGGTTTCTTTTATTTTTGGATATATTAATTGAAAAGTGAATTTTTTCCGGATTTTGTTAATTAACTTTCTAATGACATCTTTACCAAAATTATTTTTAACTCCAATGTCTTCGATTATGTGTAGCTCTTGATTCAGATCCGCGTCAGACAGAGGTAGTGAAAATGCTCTGTGTATCATCGAATTGTATGCTGCCATTTTTTGCGGTGGGTGTAATGAGTCGTAAGGAATTGTGGTTCCTGTAAATGTTGGTTTTCGGAAAATTTTAAAAGTATATTGATTATTTATGCGTGACACTGTAAGGTCTAGGAAATTAATTTTATTATCTGACTCTATTTCTAATGTAAATTGTATTTTCGGGTGTATATTATTAATATAATTTGAAACATTGTTCAATTGTCTGGTAGTACCGTTGAAACCGGCTAAAACATCAACATATCTATACCAAAAATTAATATGTTTCTTGCCTAACGTAGAATTTAGAATTTCTTTTTCTAAGTGTGTCATAAAAATATCCGCTAAGAGAGGACTAAGTGGAGAGCCCATAGGTAAGTCTGAGTTTTGTAAGTAGAATTTTTCCCCGAATTGAAAGTACGTTTGTGACAGGTAGATCTCGAAGGCCGATAAGAACGGTTCTCGACTTATTAAGGGTGGCTCGTTTTCAAAAAATCACCCAGCATATAAAAAAAATATTTACTAATATGCGGATGAAACTAGGCTCTGGGAAAATTGAATGATAATAGGACACAATCCGGCGGCGAGCTGTGCAATTGCCTTAAAAATTAAACATCTACAACTACTATTACACTTTCATTTTCAGGCTAAACATAATTTTAAGCTTAAGAGTTATTTAAAAACTTCTTATACTCATATAAGTTATTTTAGTAACATTCTTTTAATATTAAAAAATCTTTTAGTAATATTTATTGTGTAAGGGTGCGCGTATTTAAGTGAAATCCGTTAATTTTAGCGCGTGAAAACCATAAACCGATTCAACCCCAAGCAACTATCCCTATCTCCGTAGCACGTGTCTAACTGCTTGTTCGTCTGGTACGTGAATAAGCGTGTTCTAATTCTTTCTATACAGTGTGTAACAGCCAAATGAAATAAATTCATATCTCAATTATTGTGCATATTTATAAAAAATTCCCGAAACACGTCGATTTTGGATTCTGAAATGACATCCTAAAATGTGCAAATTTCATTTCTGAATTCAACCCCGTCGAGTGGCAGTTGCAAGCTCTAATTTTTTAAATGAGAAATAGGGGCTTATCGTATCTCATTTGAAAGGTCTTTTCACTCTCTATACAAAAATGCTATGTTTTTAATATTTATCGTAAAAATTGACGGTAAAGAAATTAATTCATATACTTGACGTAGCAGCAAACTTAAAAAAAAAAACTTAATTTCAATGTAGGAAATGTTCAAAAGGAGTTCCTTGAACGGCAGCACCATAATCATAAACTCAACTTTTTATGACATCTGCGACCTCCACCAACATCCCCTCCACATTATTAAAAGGATTAATGAAATAAAATTGTTATTTAGCCTGTGTACGAGAACAAAAGTTAGATGGGGAATCTGGATGTGGAAGTAGTGATTATTTCAGCAGCAGTTTTTTCATCTACATCCACGTAATGGAGATGACGTAGGTATAGTAATCTTAAGAAAAATGTCACGCTTCTTTTTATAGGCATAAAATGTCATGAAACTTGCAGATTTAAATTTGAACGAAAAAAAAAAAAACATTTCTGTCTGTCGTTCTGTTTGTCTGTTATGTTTAACATGTTGGCGTAAAATTTGGTATACGTTTCTCTTCGTATTTGTTCTGGAGTAATTTTTAGCCCGCATCCCGCCCGTATCCTAGCCCGTAGTTCTTGTACAGTTTGTGGCCTTGATTTGTAAATTGTTTGTTTCAGTAAACCCTAAAGGACAAAATCGAGGGGCGTCAAGTATGGGGATCTCGGCTGCCACTCAATCAAAGGACTATTCCGCCCTATCCAACGATTTTCAAAATGTTAATTTAACCATCTTCTTACCAAAACAGCGATATGAACAGAACTTCCATCTAACTGAAACTTTAAATTAAGGAGATTCTGTAGTGGTAGGTCATTTAATGCGTTCCAAAACTTGTTCTCAAGAAAATTTAAAAACACATTTGCATTCACATACCCTCAAAGAAGAAAGGAACAATTATTTAATCATTCACTATTCCACACCAAACGTTAATTTTTTGCGAATACTGTCTCTTTGCATTTATGACGAATTCCGGATTCTCACCTGACCAGTGACGGCAATTTTAACTTGAAACCACCCCATTTGTGGTAAATGAGGTTTCATCGCTAAATAAAATTTCATTAAAAAAAACTAGGACTATTTAGATATTCCCCCTGTAGCCAATAACAAAACTCTAATTTTCTTTCCTCATCTCCTACTTCCAGTGTATCTAAAATGTTTGATCTGTAAGACTTTATTATGTTTTTTTAGGCATCTCCTAATACTCTCTCTGAAGGTATTAAGGTTTAAACTAGCCGTTCTAATACTAACCTGGGGGTTGTTAAAATATTCTAAAATTTGGTCATTATATCTCAAAATGTCACGACGTCCATCATACCTGGTTCTAAGCAAGTTTTTTGAAACACAACCTGTCTCATTAAATAGGTAGGGTATACGTATGATATTCACGTTTTTCTGACGTGAATAGCCTGGTCATTCGCCTATAGTCCTTCGCCGTCTGGGGTTCTATGGAAATGCCTTCTCCGACGATCTTGGCTTTCAGGTATTTGATACCTACTTCTTTCAGCCTGAGGCTGACAGACGTCCACGTCTCATTTTTCCTGAGGATGACTGGCGGGATTTTTATTTTCTTTGCTACTTGGGCCTCTTTTGGCTCGGTGGTAGCTGGAGTGGTGGCTGGCGCAGATTGCGTTTTCGCCTGCTTAGGCTCTTCCTCATCCGTATCAATCTGTTGGGCTTTTTGGGCGTCCAACAGTTCCCTCGATTGTATGGTCATTTGATGACTCATTTGGGCCAGCTTCTGGTTGAGGCTTTTAATCTCTTCCTTGAGAGCGTCATTCTCTACAAGGAGCTTATGAATAGTCGCATTTTTGACGTCCATCTCGGAAAACGGCGTCGCACTCCTGGAGCTTATGGTACTCAGGAGTAGTCTTCCATAACACTGTCCTCCACAGTGTTGTTCATCTTAATTTGTTCCTGAAAGGGAATACCTATAATTTATTTGTAGGAGAAAAGTACATATAAATAAAATAAAAATAAACAAATGCGTCTCCAAATGAGGGAGACTTTTATCTATCTTTTAATTCTACAGCCTTGAAAAAGACATCTAGAATTTCCTCTTCTCTCCTTAACCTCGTTGTGGGGCTACCACTTCGCTACTACACAACTAACTAGTCACTTCACTTTACTGCCCCTAGAAGAACATCTCCGCTCGCTTCAGTAGACATGACTCGACTGGCGGCAGCGGCGGTCGTGTTGGTATTTTTAGTTTCTAGCTCAGTGGGCGTGTCTTCGTGTGTGGTGGGGATAGCTGGTCTAGATAGTCATGCGGATAAGGCGATGTCGTGTGACGTTTCGTAATCCAACTCGGGGGTTGGAGTTAGAGTTGATAAGGGTGAAGTTTGTGCATATTCAGGGTTCAGTTGAAATCTTTCAGGTTCGGGTTTTATAAGAAAAAATTGCGAAAGCTTAGGGGTCGTTCTCGACGAGGTAAGTGAGACGCGAGAAGCGTGATTCTAGGCTTTTGACGAAAGCGCGGAGGCTGGGGTTGTGCGAAGAGCGTGACGAAAACGTAGTAATAGGGGAAACATGCGGTGCGTGAACTGCATGCTGCTGTAACAGAGCATGGTCTGCTACGGATGGCTGTCTGGGGGCGTGACCTTCAGAAGCTAATGAAAAAGTCTCACCTGGCGTAGTACCCAGGGGTCGACTGAGCAGAGCGTGATCTGCTAAAAAGTTCTGACCTGGCATAGTACCCAGGGATTGACTGAGTAGATTACGATTTCTTAAATTTGAACGGTACAGAGCCTGATCTATAACGGTCGGGGGTTGAAATCAAGGGTGGTGAAGAGCGTGATCTCCTGACTCATGTAGTAGACGAATGTATTGAACGTAAATGTGGTGGTTTGTATGGCTTCTGAGGTTCTGGGCATCGTAGATTATTGCTTCTGGTGAACTCTGCGATATGTGGAGTACGACGAGAAGTATCGTGTCGTGACGTCTGTTGTCGTTTGTGAAATTGTCTAACTATACTGCGTTTAAACAGTGCATAATCTCCGATGTATTGTACATACAATTCATACCATTTTTTTGCATATCCTCGTTAGTTGTTTTCTGGCTATTAATAGTTTATATAGTTCGCCTGTAATATCGTTTCATAAAAACAACTGTTCTAATTTGTATTTAAATTCGTTGACGTTTTCATGTTTTAGTCCGTGAAATTGAATTTTCTGATAGTTCTCTTGTCTGACTGGCATTTTATGATGGTGATAAACATTTGCTTCATCTAGTATTTGAGAAAAAACTTGTACCATTTTTGCGAACATATAGTCTATATTACAAGATTCTTGTCTGTCTGCTCGATTTCGATCTGTTTGAGTTTGATTTAAATTATGCATCCCTACATTTCCACTTGCTTCGGCTTCTCGATGAGTAAGCGGGTTTGACACGTCGAGTCCCTATCGTTGAGCTACTTCCCTTAAATTATGCATCATTTCCATGTAAGTGTCCACAATAAAAAATTTAAAAAATGCTTCGACGTCTTCTTGTAGCGTTCGCTTTACCTAGGCACTTCCTACTCAATCCGAAAATGCTTTCGGCAAATCACACTACTTTCCTTTTCTTTTTTTCTTTCTGTTTCCTCTTTTTGAATTTTCTTTGCACTTTTCAACACCTCTAGTTGGGAGACATGTTTAAGCGTAAGCTGTTTTTTCTTAATTATTTATGACTGTCATAACTAGCTTTACGATTATTCTTTTTGACATTGGGCTGTTTTGTACTACGAAGATTTGTTAGTGGTTAAGAGGGAACAACGCAAGTAGATTAGTTACAAATTCTACGCGGGTGTGACAAATGATTACCGCAGCCGGGCTCTAGTTTGTCTGTCCCTACTAAGTCCGTACTTGCAATTGAAGGAGACCTACACATATTATGAAAGGTCAAGCATAATCGAGACCCGAGAGATGGGTGCAATCCGATTGATACCTATAATTCGTAAAATATTAAATATTGACACTATCGGTTAAAATTTCTGTGACATGTTTTATATCGTTGGAATGAGAAAAAAATAACGGAATTAATGGCGTCATGGCCTACTTTGAGATATGTATTTTTCATTTTTGCACAATAGCGTATGTCAAAGCCAACTGCATTTTTCGATTTTTTTGTTACACGTTATTATTTTTATTGTCTTTGCCGTCAACTTTCATTCCTTTAACTTTTTTCGTATCTCCTCAAATAAGGAAGCTATAACCGTTTGTGGTTTTCCTATTTTTCAGGTTTTTGTAATATATCTCATAAAGTAGGCTATGCATTTCAAATTTCTTTTTACTGAAATATAGCTCACAAAAAATGGGATAACTGTTTCTAAAACTTTATTCTTCTACAATAGATATTAAGCGAGATATTTGGTGTGGCCCTCGTAAAATAGACACTCTGTATATATATATATATATATATATATATATATATATATATATATATATATATATATATATATATATATATATATATATATATATATATATATATATATATATATATATATATATATATATATATATATATATATATATATATATATATATATATATATAGGAAAATGTTTTAATGGGTAAGCCCGCAGAGAAATGATGCAACCGTGGACACGTATTTCGGACTTATTAGTCCTCATCAGCACGGTATAGCTAAGTTGAAAGGATAGGCACAACTTAGGACAACAAAGATGGGAGACACACAAACGGAACCACTCCCAAGGACTCAAGTTTTTTATGATATATTCCATCCCCACTCGATTATTAAAGGAGCTAACAAAATAAAATGAAAATATTGGCTTAAATAGTACACGTGTATTTTAGAACGAGATCAGGAACTAGATTATATTTTGAACTTATTTCGTTGAATGGTTGGGAGTAATAAGGGGTAAATAACTAACGCAAGATAGTAATGGTCCATAAACTTGGAATTTGGCGTATATACTAGAAGTCAAGGTCTCAGTTTTCTTTATAACATCTGCCATCTCCACCCCCGCCCCCCCCCCCCCACTCCATTATTATAGAGGTTATCAAAGTGAAATTGTGTTTTAGTGTGTGTATGTGAACAAAAGTGCTAAAAAAATGTTTGGACATTAACCTCCCTCACCACCTCGGGGTCGACGATTACAAATATTTTATTATTAAAGTTCGATGAGTAATTATTTCCACTTACTAGAGTCCAAATGTGGTATCAAGATGTTTTTGTTTAAAGTGATTTGGATGGGAAATCTTAATGTGGAAGCAGTGATTCCTTAGACACCATTTTTTTTCGTATTTTCTCAAAATCAATTTTTCTTAATCATACAGTGCGCATAATATTCAATTCGTTATATACACGCCCTATTTACAAGCCTTCAAGATCAGCGTAAATAAGTATCTCTCTGAATAAGTCTGCCCTTCGACAGACTTATTCAGTTAAAAAAATTAGTTGATCTTATAAACAGTGTTCAAAATTTAACCGTCTAAACACACTTAATTATATTATTATTAATCACAGCAGGTATCCACCCTGCAGTGCCACACAGCTTGCTTTGCGTCTACTTGCTTATTCCTAGTAAAGATATCTATTCCCTTGTTCTACCATAGTTAGATACCAGTCTGGTGTAGAATGGCTTTCCTTCTTAAAGAATGTTTATTAAGATTAGGTGGGCCTAGTAGAAATACAAGTGAACATGCGGGTCAACGTACTAAGCGATTGTGTTTTTTATGTAATGCCCTTTTTACCGGCCAGGGACGCGAACGGATACGGGACTATCCAGTCGATCAACCACATCCTTTAATTGTATAGTACCTTCAAGCGTTGAAAACTTAAGCTTGTGGTTGAGCCGAGATATTCAAGTATTACCATAATATTGACTTTTTCATACGCAAAATAACGATGTTTACTGATGTGATGTGACACATTCCAACCTAAGAAATAGTTGATTTTTTTAATCGCTTCGTCTGCTAGAAGAATAAAACCATATTGAATTTCATAAAGATCCCTCAAATATTCTACTTGTCATAAATAATTATTTAACGCCTTTCCGTGGACTATATCTCCTATCTTCGGTGCGTATTGCATTAATAATATTAATACGTTTTAATTTAATTCACTTTAGTTGACAAATGGAGAAATCAATTGGTATAAACTTTTTACTGTGTTATCATTATACATGGTGGGGCAGTAGAGCGTCGAACTTCGATAGCTCGAGTTCTATAATATCTAGAAATTACAAAAATATATAAGTACACTAGATTAAAAAGTATATAACTGGAAATTATTTTCGAATATACATATTACAGGATCAAGTGCCTATTTTTAAAAAGGAATGTTATGTATATCAGCACATTTATGAAGCCTCTTTCTAGACTTCTTTCACTTCTATGTAGTATTGATTATCTCCCAACCACTTGGATGTAATTAATGTATTACACAGCCCCACAAAAAGAATACAAATTTCAGACCAGCGAACTAGATCTATGCATCCCTATGTATTTTTGGTCGCTAGATTCGACATTGAGCCAAAAAAAATAGTACACCCCTAAAATCATTAGCTAGAGCCTGGAATGGGGTAAAACGAAGATTAAGCTACGAGAATAGTTGTTACATCTTATTTAATCGAATTATACAAATTAAGGTTAAACAGCAGCGTACATGCAATATATATGAAACAAACCCCCTATGCAAAAAAATCGATCCAAAATAGCAATGGCTGCTGAAAGAAAAGTTTTGTTCATGTGATAAGAAACTGCATCAGGTCCGACGTAATCTTCATAAACTGCCCCTATAGAATTGAGAACAACAACCCATAAATTTAAAGGACACATTTAGAATGCAATTTTATACCTCTGTACCAAATTTCGGGAATATAAATTATTTATTTAAAACTTCCCATTTTTGCAAGAAATTAGTATTTTATTTTGAACCATTCAATTAAAACTGCATAGACATTTTTTGTGAATTAATATTTAAAGTTATGTAGAAGCTAAAAGTAGGCTATGAGAAAAACAGTGGATACACATTCATCATTTATTATGGACATGTCAAACGTAGTCAATTTTATCCTTAATTGCTGTTTCAAATTAACGAACCAAGCATAAAAAATTAAGTGAAAATGGTACTCACAGTGCGTGAGAACTCGCTAAGGGAAATGGTAAGCCAATTTAATTTGAAATTTCCAAACACTGCTTTGTCGCGTACTCAGGCTATGAGAATAATTAAAAAGTTTCTGGCTACTGGTAGTGTTCTCAACATGAAAAGGAAAATAAAAGCATATGATGAAGACAATGTTGGGGCTATTATAGCTCATGCCTTTGTTATAGAAAATCCTAGGGTGCCACTAAGAGAGAGGTCAGCTCTTATTAATATTAGCAAGTCTGAATTCCAAAGAATCTACAAGGGAAAGAAAATTAGGGCATATAAAGAAAATTATAAACATACGCTTGAAGAGGGAGATGACGGCCGTAGGTTAGATTTTTGTTCGACCATTGGAGAAAAAATCATGGAAGAGAGATTTTTTCATCATTTTATAATCTTCTCAGATGAATCCACATTCACAACCAATGGTGTTGTATCATCTCAGAATTGTCGGTTTTGGGCTTCTGAAAATCCAAATTTTAGAATTCATTGTAGAAGACAATATTATAAAAAAAGTGAATGTGTGGTGTGCCGTTTCTTATCACGTTGGAGTTATTGGACCTTATTTCATTGAGGGAAGGTTAAACTAGCACACTTATTTACAGCTTCTTGAAAGATTTTCTGAAGAACACATTTAAGTATTTTAAGAGATATGCCTTTAGTTCATTTTCAACATGATGGTTGCACTGGCAACTCCACAGAAATGGTTAATCGGTGGTTGAATTTAAATTTTGGAGAAAATTGGATTGCCAAAAATAGACCGATCAAGTGGCCAGCCAGATCTCCAGACCTATCAATATTGGATTTCTTTTTATGGGGTCGCCTCAAGCAGTGGGTTTACGCTGAACCACTTCCTAACGATGTAGCAGTATTGAAGCAGAGAATTACAAATGCCGTAGACTTCATACCGTTAGAACATATTGGAAACAGTTTTAGGACTTCAGGCGAAGGATCTAAATGTGTGTGGATGTGGGTGGTAGCTACGAATAATAATATAAAAATTGTAAACATTGTTTTGTATTGGTCAATAATTAATTTGTTTGTGAATCTGTTATGTTTTTGACATTTATTACTTATAATTTTTAAACCTCATTAATCTTCTGTTAGTAATTGTTTCTTGTTTTACAATTAGTTCGATTAACAATACCTTCTTACATCTCGAATATTCAATTTTTTATTTACCAATAGCCTACTTTTTGAGATGATTAACATTTGCTCCTACACAACTTTAAATATGAATTCAACCCTTAATCCGCAAAAAATGGGAAGTTAAAAAAAAATTTTATGTTCCTGTAATTTCCTATAAATTGCATTCTAAATAACTTTTCTTAGTGGAATTTTTTCATGTTTTGAAAAATAAAGGTACTTTATTATTGGTGATTTTTACAACTTTGCTTATAAAACACCCTGTAGAACACCAAATCAAGTCATATTTAGTATACTTTAGTTTTACAACAAGCAGGACTCAATCCCCAAATACCATTCCAAAATTAGAAAAATTTTTGGTCCATTACACCTTATATTCTTCCTTATTATCCTTATATATAATTTTTTTGTTAGTAATACATTTTCTTTGTTTACCTTTATTTTATGCTCGGATAAGGGTGTAATAGTTCTTTATGACGATGAATTTTACCTCTTATTTATTAATTTTGCTCAGTCACTCTCATCTCAGGGTTGTTGGTCGATTACTAATATTAAAATATTTTTTTATTTTTAATTTAAATTTTAAGTTGCTTGATATACTTGAGAGTTAAGTAACTTTTTTTTATTCTAATTTTTCTTTTATTAAATGATTATTATAACTATTAAATTCAATATCATTAATATTGTTTCGATATTTCATTACCTAAAAATTCCTGATACCCTAACTAGCTAACTTAGCCTATTTTATCACATGTCAAATTGTCATAAAATATTTATTACAAATGTCATATTATTACTTTAAACTTGCTTCACTTCTTTTTCATAGTTCTTACACTTTTAATCATTCAGTCTATGCTATTCTTTACTTCATCACCTCCTTTTCTTATATTTCTTTTCTACTTCATGATTTCCATTTCTGATTGTCCTATTCTGTTCCAATTTTCTACCATCATTATAATTTTGTTGTCTTTATCTCGCCCTGTTTCCCAATTTTCTGACTTCTCCTTCTTTATTTTGTTATATTCTTATTATTACTAGTTTGTATTCTCTTCAGATTTCATTTTTTTCTGTTTTTATAGATTCACTCCACAGTATTATTATTATTTCTTCTTTATTCTAACTTATTTTGACTTCTTAAAACCACTTTTTATTCTATCCAAATCATTACTATCTTTTATTCACGTTTATATTTATTTCTACTTTAATACTCTTTATTTGCTTATTTCTTCTTCACCTTGGTTTATTTCTGCTTAAGTACTCTTTAATTCCATATATACATTTTATCATTGTTTCTATTCTTGTTCTTCTTATTTTTATCTTCTCTTATTTTACTTCGATTCATTTTTACTTCCCTCGCATACCGAAGGGAAGTATTGTATTCGAGAAAAAATCACCCTCCGAGATTTTTTCGGATTCTGACGTTTCAGAACACGTAGATTACGAAAATATAGGTTTTTCAATTCCGTCAGTCTGTCTGTCTGTCTGTCTGTCTGTCTGTCTGTCTGTCTGTCTGTCTGTCTGTCTGTCTGTCTGTCTGTTGGTGCATTTACTAAAAAACTACTTGAAGGATAGCAGTCAAATTTGGTAGATAGTTGACGCTACTGTCAGCGAAGACATGGTAGAAATTTCACTGGAAAATATACAGGGTGGACCGTCTAAACGGAATAAATAGCGAAAAAAAATTTTTTTTTGCTCAAATTTAAAATTTCCACGTTTCATGACGCGCTAAACCTATTTCAGAAAAAAAAATTTTTTGAAAATTTTTTTTTGCAACATTTTTGAAAAAATGTTTACCAAGATGAAAAATTTTTTTTTTTGCTCAAATTTAAAATTTCCACGTTTCATGACGCGCTAAACCTATTTCAGAAAAAAAAAAATTGAAAATTTTTTTCACCAACATTTTTGAAAAAATTTTTACCACTAATATGAGAATTTTTTTCTTTCTTCAAATTTAAAATTTTCACGTTTCATGGCATTCTAAACGTATTTCAAAAAAAAAAAAATTTTTGAAAATTTTTTTACCAACATTATGAAAAATTTTTTACCACCAAAACAGGTGGAATTTTTTTTGTTCAAATTTAAAATTTCCACATTTCCATGGCATTCTAAACGTATTAAAACAAATTTAAAAATTTTTCCGAAAAATTTTCTTGGAAAAATGTATGTATTCATCACTAAGTAGGTACTTACTATAGAATAAAAGAAAATATTTTGTTTGTTCAAATTTAAAATTTCCACGCTTCATGACATCCAAACCTATTTCAGAAGAAAAAATTTTGAAAATTTTTTAACCAAGATTTTGGAAAAATTTCAAAAAATTTTTTTTTTCTTTGTTCAAATTTAAAATTTCAACGTTTCCATAGCATTCTAAACCTATTCAAACAAATAAAAAAAATTGATAAAATCTATCACTACTTACTATAGAATAGATGAATTTTTTTTTTACCACTTTGGAAAAAAAATTACCATTAGAATAGACGGAAAAATTTGTTTTGCTGAAAATTTTGAAAATTTTTTTCACACATTTTTCAAACATTTTGAACCACTAAAACAGATGGAATTTTTTTTTCTTCGCTCAAATTTAAAATTTCCATGTTTCATGACATTCTGAACCTATTGCAGAAGAAAAAGGAGTGAACATTTTTATCCAACAGTTTTGAAAAATTTCAAAAAAAGTTAAATTTTTAACCACCACTATACTTCCACTTCACTGCGTGAATGTGGAACTGTCTAATGGCAATACTATTTGACATATGCTATTATACTTTTATTGGAAAATATACAGGGTATTCATCCCAAGAAATAATTTATGGGAGACCTGTTATTTAGTATTGAACTTTTGCTGTTGGATGAGCACTATTTTTTTGACCAAAAGTTATCAGGATTTCTTTGTAATAATCACAATAACTATATTTCCATTATTATTCTCAATGTCATTTCGTATTTAATATTTTTTTAGTGATCGCCATGCACAAATAACGAGGGAAGTTCTGTGTAAATACCTTTACCGATTTTTTTTTCATACACTTTTGTTTTTTTATTCTCATCGAAAATCTTTCTTTACCTTCTCTCTTTGTAAACATTTCTTGACATTCTTATTAATGTTGGCAAGCATTCTATACTGTCAGTCTCTGACATTTGCTGGGAAATTAATCCTGTCACAATCACTGTCATGACCTTATATTAGTTCAAACTTTGGTTTTTATTACTTATTTAATTAATTTTGCACTAATAGCTTCTTGTATTTATTGCTCAAGCTTTTTATTTAATCTATTTTAACAGTTCTTAATCCTACTTGAATTTTGATGATATTATTGACTTTATTAATCTGTTTCAACCTAAATTTTGATTTCTTAACAGTTAATGAAAATTTTGTGAACGATTGTTGTATTTCACATCAAACTCTAAGAGTTGTTATCTTTGAGCTACTACAATTACTTTTATATGTTCTAAAAAATACAATGTGATTGTACTTTTACTAAATACTCTATAAGGTAAGCACTGATTTCTTTATTTCTTCTCAATCTTGTGTTAATTATTTATCCAATCAAAACAATTATATTTTACTTTTCGTATTATGTTTTATAATTTCAGTTTTTAGCTAATCTTTGTCTCAAGTTATAAAAATACATGTCAATTTTATTTTATCAACCCTTCTAATAATGGAGTGGGGGTGGTGGAGGGGATGGAAAATATTATAAAATATCTGAGATCTTTACCAGCTTGCTCAACTTATCCTCCCATATTTACTCCTATTTAACCCTCAATCTTTCAGAATCATCTCAAAATATAATCTAGTTCCAGCT
The DNA here is from genome assembly GCA_963583905.1 of Stenurella melanura. NCBI lineage: Eukaryota > Metazoa > Arthropoda > Insecta > Coleoptera > Cerambycidae > Stenurella > Stenurella melanura. The sequence goes on from OY757318.1 coordinate 63,517,571, forward strand.
GTCGTTATAATGCTTACATGTATCACATTTCAAAAATGAAATATCTCAATTTTATTTAAACCATTTAATAATGGAGAGGGGGTGATGGAGGGAACCCCCTTTTTATAAAATTTTCAACCGAAAATATTATGAAAAATTTGAGGTCTTGGCTTCCAGTATATACTTACATCAAATCCCAAATTGCTGTACTCTTACCAGCTTGCTTTACTTATTTTCCCTTATTTGTACATGTGTATACCAAATTTCAAGTCAATGTCTTAAACAGTTGCTAAGAAAACGTGCGCACAAAAAAGTTAGACTGACACATAGACGGACAGATAGACAGACAGATAGACAGATAGATAGACAGACAGATAGACAGATAGATAGACAGACAGATAGACAGACAGATAGACAGACAGATAGACAGACAGATAGACAGACAGATAGACAGACAGATAGACAGACAGATAGACGGACAGATAGACGGACAGATAGACAGACAGATATACAGACAGATAGACAGACAGATAGACAGACAGACAGATAGACAGACAGATAGACAGACAGATAGACAGACAGATAGACAGACATATAGACAGACAGATAGACAGACAGATAGACAGACAGATAGACAGACAGATAGACAGACAGATAGACAGACAGATAGACAGACAGATAGACAGACAGATAGACAGACAGATAGACAGACAGATAGACAGACAGATAGACAGACAGATAGACAGACAGATAGACAGACAGATAGACAGACAGATAGACAGACAGATAGACAGACAGATAGACAGACAGATAGACAGACAGATAGACAGACAGATAGACAGACAGATAGACAGACAGATAGACAGACAGATAGACAGACAGATAGACAGACAGATAGACAGACAGATAGACAGACCGATAGACAGACAGATAGACAGACAGATAGACAGACAGATAGACAGACAGATAGACAGACAGATAGACAGACAGATAGACAGACAGATAGACAGACAGATAGACAGACAGATAGACAGACAGATAGACAGACAGATAGACAGACAGATAGACAGACAGATTTTTCTTGCTCAAATTTAAAATCTCGACGTTTTATGATATTCTAAGCCTCTAATTCAACAAAAATAAAAAAAATAGAATTTTTTTTACGATTACTATACATCCACCCCGCTACGTGGATGTGCAACTAATTACTTTTATCAGAGAAACTATGTGCTGGAGCGTTGACAAAATTAATTGACCGATAATAGATTGTGCAATATTAACAAACGTTTTAAAAAAAGTTGACCGTTTAGTTTGCAATATTGTAATATTTATGCTACAATAAGGAATTTGGCATACAAATATTTTTGCTAGTATCTTGTTTTTCGTTTATAGAGTACCTAACCTTTTTGTTGTCAATTTGTCTCAAGTATTTCAGTGTAATTCAAATAGCAAGATTATATAATACCTGCAGTCGTACAAAAAAGAAGTAGGTACATAAATAAAATTAATGTCCCACAGTGTACGTCGTATGAAAACAATAAAACAAACCCTTCACTGGTAAACTTATTATGACTTATGTAAGATGCTGTGTGTTTATTGTTCTCCCTATTTAGTCAATCCATGAATTGAGTATGTTCATTCGTAGCGAGTAGCTTCGTGTGTGTGTATATCTTATAACGTTATAACGGACAAAGTTTATGTGGTCCAGTATCCGCTTAATATCATCATAAGCAGCATCGACTCATTCTGAAATTTGTCCATAAAATGAAAAAAAAATTATAATTATTTATTTTGATAACACTGTTCATGTACAAAAACAATTCCACCCCTCTGGGGAGAGCCGTTAAAAAAATTTAGAAAAGAATAAAAAATCATTAAAGAAATACAAAGTTTAATGAACGTCAAGCTACGTACAAAGAATAATGTTACATTGCAAAATTTAATACTCATAAGTTTCATTAGTTCCTAATGTGTATTAAACATGAGAGCCATACATTTGTCAATTGCGATTATGGACCGGGCTGGATAGCTTACTTCATCCTGCAGTAGACAAGGCCAAGGTCACTCGCTAACAGATTCGGCCTAACTGATTTTCTGATTGTCCTCAATCAGTCCTACAACATAAAAAATAGTTCAGGCAAACTATACTCTTCTGTCAATAATTAATCAGCCATATGTGTCATTCCTGTTTCGAATTCCAAATATATCTCTTAAAGAATCATCATGGGAATTATAGAGGTTTCGGACCTTGCTCACTTTTCTGTGTGCCTCCGGGTATTGTACATGCATCGGGCCTAGCGTGAACTTTTCCCGAAGCGCATGGTCATATTTGCATTTCAATACCGTAGGTACATACTATGCGTGAAATACTGCGTCATACATGTTTCGGGTGATCAAAAAACATTCATGCTCACGGACGCTTACCTACTGCGTCATACATGTTTCGGGTTCGAGTGATCAAGCACCATTCACACTTACGAATGACTTAAACTATAGATGTATGCGCGGCATCATACATATGAGTTGGGTAATGAAATACCATACAGAATTAAAGATGCCACAGCACACCGAACATAGCATTTTACATAGGTACGTCGTGTAATTAAATGATTATGATTAAATGATTATGAATGCCATACACACTTAACCAGGCCTTATACATGCGTCGGGTAATTAAATACCACGATTTATCTCGTCTTGTAGTTCATTCAGGAGGTATAATGCTTTATGAGACAGAGCGTGGTTTGGTACCGAACAGCAATTTTGACGGAGTAATCCCTATTGCTCCACTAGGTAATCATGCAATTTAAGCTCTGTTGTGTGGTCTTAACATGAAACGTCCTAAACCCCCACTCAATGAAAAAAGGAAACTAAGGATTATTCGATCGCACCTCTCACACTATGGCCATTGGCTCGTAGGGTAGCAACATAATTTAAAATATGTTTGATGCCATTGTTTAAACAAAATTCTCGAAACGTGTGTGTCCCAAACGAGTGTGTTGTAAGCCAGGCAGTTCCTCTGTCTGTTATAATTCCCACTGGTATCCCAAAAAAATATCTATCAGATAGTTCATGTTCTTAATCATATTCAATGCAAAATAACCTCACTTGTTGGGGTTGTATTATATTAAATTCTAAATTTAGAAAGCCGAACCTAGAAACCCATATCAAGGGGTGAGCAATTTTCTGATAGTCAACGTGGTAAATCAAAAAATAATGTAGTTGATTCTCACCACAGGCTTACTATAACTTTTACGTAACTGAAAAATACCTAAATAAGCACAAGAGATAGAAGGGCGCCACCGCTGGTCTTTATAAAGTTCACCACAAAGACAAGGGAAAAAACGGTTTAAATTAATGAAAAATAACTTATCAAGAAATTCAAAAACGGAAATGTAACAACAATATATTATCTGAAACTCTTTTACAAAATGCATGTACTATAAAAAACATACCTATGGTAACCAACTAAAGAACACGACAAAATCAAGTTTAGTTGAATCTCAAGAAATACAGAGTGTTTCACGAGGAAACCGACATGCTTTAATGGAGGAGGACATCGAGGGTAATCATAATCACCCATTGAAAATACTAGTTGGGCCCTCATTGCTGAGATACAGGGTGTTTTATTTATTTTTACCAAAATTTCTTTTGGCTGTTACTTTGTAAAGGAATGGAATAATAAGTTCATATTTGGCACATATAATACACTAGTAATCCTGAATAAATACTTGTATCACACAATAAAGAAATCCATGTGCGGACTCAAGAAATAAATGTTATTGTTGTTCGTAAAGAAAACAATACCCTGCATATGTTTTTTAAAATTTCAATACTAAATTCGAAAAGTACATAAAAAATGGAACAAAATGGCTTCCTTATTTTTTTGCCACATCTTTGCCGCATTCGAAATTAATTTCAATAAATGATGACTTTAGAAAATATCGATGAATGATAAGCACAAAAAATGCGTCCGCTATTAAATTAGGATTTTACTTTTTTTTCCATCAATAATTATTATGTTTTAATCACCAATTATAAATGGGGTAAAATAAACAAAAACATAATGTTGCAGGCCACCGAACCTATTTCATTTCTTTCGCTTATTAAAAACTAGTGAAACAACAACATAATCTGCTTATTAACATCTGCAATAATGGTAACTAGCAACTTGCATAAAAATAACATAAATGGTAAGTAGTAAATAGTAAAGTAATACAAACACAATCGAAAATTCTCAGAATAAAAATAAAACTTTATGGAAAATTGTAAATAAAAAATTAGGGCGACAAAAAGAGAAAATGAAACCAAGCATAAAAATAAAGGATGAAATTGTAAATGATGAAAAAGAAATATGTTGTGTTAAGGATAAATTGAAAACTCATTTTCAGCCAGCACTATAGTTAATTCAGCAATCACTTTTGAACCGGTGACAGGAGACGAAGTAATTAAAATAATAACTGAAATGAAAAACAAAACTTCAACGGGTGTCGACGAGATACCTATTAGGCTATTAAAGTATTGTAAATATGTTATTGCTGATTCTCTTGCGCATCTCATTAATTTATCAATAAACCTTGGACAGTTTCCTGAATTATTAAAATTAGGTAAAGTAATTCCGTTGTACAAAAAAGGAGATCCGCAGTCAGTTCAAGATCATAGGCCCATAACCCTATTAAGCTACCTATCCAAAATTCATGAAAAAGCAGTTGCTAATAGAATATATCCATATTTAGAATCAAATAATTTATTCACAAACAGTCAGTTTGGCTATACAGCTAACAAATCCACTGAACTACCAACACTTGAATTTGTCCAAGAAATCTACCACCACCTTGATAATGGTAAAAAAGTAGCCAGTCTCTTCTTTGACTTAACTGCAGCCTTCGACTCGGTGAATCCGAAATTTCTTGAAACCAAGCTAAAGGCAATTGGAATACGTGGAAATATCCTTACATGGTTAACCTCTTATCTAGTAAATAGAAAAATTTTTGTCTCACTCAACTCTGAATCATCTAATATCGTAGATATGGAAATAGGTGTTGCACAGGGTTCTATTATAGGCCTGCTCCTGTTTCTTATTTTTATAAATGACCTGCCAGAGTTCATTAAAGATGGGGAAACATTCATGTACGCGGATGACACATCTGTTATCATCCACAGTGACAGCACAAAAGAGTTAGAAACTAAAACAAACAGGGTCGTTGAGCAATTTGAAGATTGGGATCATAGACATTCTTTAATTATTAATAAGAATAAAACGGGTTTTTTATATTTCACAAATACAACATCTGATGACATCCCAAAAATAGAGTATGTCAACACCAGTCAAGAAACTACATTTTTAAGCTGTGTAATTGACCCTACTTTAAATGTTGCCCCTCAAATAGATAGCCTATGTTCTAAGCTAGCAAAAACAACATTTGCAATTTTAAATTTAAAGAAAGGCGTAAACACTGGAGGTTTAATAACGTGCTACTATTCTCTAGCATATTCCGTAATAAGTTATAATATCAGTATATGGGGACAGTCAGTTGAGGCAAACAGAGTCTTTGTCATGCAGAAGGCATTAGCCCATACAGCACAAGGACATCCTCAGAATATACTGGGGACAACTTTTCAGGACATATGGGATATCCTGGGAAGATCCCATTATCACCTTAGGATGTCCGTAGGATATCCAAATGGGACAGTTCGGGCTTTGCTGATGACGTCCTCAGGACATTAGTACGGGTGTGTACAGGACATCATCAGCTCTTATATGGGTCATACCTGGGCTTTACTATGAATAACCTGAGGACATTGATTGAACTTTATATATATCTTCAGTTCTTTTAGGGTTTATTGGATATTTATAAAGACAGCAAAAAATGCATATTATTTTATAATATAGTAGATGATTACTTTTAAACTGAGCCAATAAGCAAAGACAAAGGAATACAAGTTTATATAATGGCAGAGGTAAAATGACTAATGCGATACATATATCCAATGAAATAGGTCGACATATCAAAATTTTGAGGTAAATACTTGAATTTTTTATATAAGTTACTTTGAAGTATTTGAACACGATTAATGAAAGGATTTTTTTTCAATCCCAAGAAGGGGTGAAAAAAAATATAACAAAGCATTTTTTCAAAATTATTCAAAATGTGTAAAAGCTAGTAAAAAAGTTTCAAATAAAAATTGTAAAAGTATGAAATATTACATAAAAACGGTCCCTTGCCTTTTTTGGTATTATTAAAATCAATAGAGTTTAGGTTGGTTTGAAGTTATAAGGGATATGTACAACTTTAAAAAATCATAGCGTGCTGCAAAGTTATAATGAATTAAAAAAAATTATTCACTCAGAAAAATATTAAAAAAATTACGTATCTGACAATAACATCTGCGGACAACAACCAATCACATTTTCCCCTTTTAGATAATATAATAAACACAAAGATAGAACATAGCAGCATTATATTTATGAAATATTTAACGTAATCTTATTTGTCGAAAGAACTTTAAAATGAACGTGGAAAAGACATCGGCGGATTTCTTAGAACTTTTGACTTGTCACAAAAGGCGGCTAATTCAGAACACAGTAAATTTATTAAAAACAAATTATAAATAACTGCCATTAAAATAAGATATACATTTTTAATGAGTTATTTGTACAGGAGGGGATTATCAAATAGAACAAACAAATAAGTTAGCTAGAGGCAAATTTTACAAACCAATAAGACAATAAATAGCCTCAAAATAATATATATATATACTTTTCATTATTTTTGTTGTTGAAATCTCCTAAACAATAATACCTTTAATGGGACGACTTTAGAACTTGCCCAGGATATTCCCACAGTGGATATATTGTTAGGCTTTTAATATTGCAGGATATTACTAGGACATCCTGCCAGGATTTGTCTACGATATCCCCATTTGGGATATTCTCAGGTTGTACATATTTTATTGGGTTGTCCTAAGGATATCCTGAGGAATGTTGTCCTCGATTGGGATATACAGGACCAAATGAGGATATCCTAGGGATGTCATGTGCTGTGTGGGAGGATACTATTTAATCTGAACTACAGGGAATCATGTAGAGATACATTCAGAACAAAAAAAATTATGACAGTTACATGCATTTATATATTTAAAATTTCCTGCTTTGTTCACAAAAATTCGCATAAATTTAAAACTAATAGTGCCGTACATACGTACACACAAGAAGGGCGCCAGAAATTCATATAAAAAGTTTTAACCTCAGCAAGTATAAGAAATCACCCTATTGTGCCGGTAGTTATATATACAATAAACTTCTTTCAGAAATAAAGTCACAAGATTCTTTCAGCCTATTCAGAAATAAACTTAAAATATTTCTAATTCAAAATTGCTTCTATAGCATGGTGGAGTTTCTTCAGCAGTAAAAGATGATAATTTTGGTTTCTTGTTTTTTCTTCTCGTTATTTCATAGTATCACTACATAACATGTAAATTATGCATATGTACCTATATACAGTATTTTGTTTTACACATCTTGTTTTATAAGTATGTTTGTTAGTTTATCTGTAACCCTGTTTTTGTTTTATATATTTTATATATTTTACTCTGACAAAACCTATTTGTTCATGTAACAAGATTTTACGGTTAATAAATTTATTATTATTATTATTATTATTATTATTATTATTATTATTATTATAGTAAAATACCACCAAGCTACCAGCAGAATAATTACCTATTATACGAAAAATAAAAAATGCAGATATTTCTGATATTGTTGTAAAATATATTTAAAAATTAGAATCATAATTACATTTTATGTTCAAAATGACAGCTTCAGTACATTTTCTGGTAGTGGGTAGATCAGGAACTAGACTCTCCAAGCGAGTAGCGTCTCTACCAACGCTGATTAGAATACTCCTGTTTACCGCGTCACTGAACTTAAATTACTCCCTCCTTAGCATTTTGTTCATTAAAATTATTTTGGGTGTAAATTTGGGGCTCTATTGCTTTGTGTAATAATTACTACTGCCTAATAAGTTATCTGGTTCAGTGTTCATGTGCATTGATTTTCAATTCATTTAATTAATTTTCATAATATTTCTTTTCACTGAACTACATAACGCGGGTTCGATAATTCCGGCACTAGCCAACTACGTCCGTGATTTCATTACCAGTAATTTCATTAAATACGTTGTCAATTATGACTTAAGTGAATAGAACGAAAGGCAACACAGGCACAGGGTTATTCACTCACACCTGGAGATCGTAATCTACGAGTACCTTATTTTTTTCATTATTGTTTGTATTTCACATTTCTTCTTATATTTTTTTTATTTATTTTGTCTTTTCTCATTTTTTGTATTTAGCTAATTCTACTTTTTTAGATAGCGCTCCTCTCTAGGGAAACAAATATATGTTCCCCATTTTAATTAGTTTTTAAGGACCATTGTAACTGCTTGATTTTGTTTTTCTCTTTTCTTGTTCATTTGTTTCATGCTTTTATTTGAATTCCACCTTTTATTTTCCGCACCATTTAGGGGCGTATCAAGGGGGAGCTCACTAAATAATTCATTGATATTCATATCTAGTGGTTGGACGGATGAATAGTCCTCCCACTTCGATGTGACGTGATAAGGAACTCATCCCTGAGAAACTGACAAGGAGGTGTTCGACATCACTGCATCACTGGCGCCCTTCTATAAATCTATGTGATCTGTCACTGAGGAGTATAAGAGACGACTAGCCCTTGATTCTTCATCTTTTTCCTCTTCCACACTCATACCGAACACCACTACCGTCGACAGCTCCCCCTCACCTGCCAAACACAACTCGTTTCGTTCAGATGGAACGCGTGCTGCAGCAGCAGTCTCCGAGACACCATCTTCGGTATCCTTGTTTAATCGGCGTTTGGTAGATATCTGCTCATAATTAGCACACTACAGCACACTACCACCGAACCATTCACAGCAAGTAATTTAAATTAAATATATCACTTCTGACTGAAAACAATTCCACCCCTCTAGGGAGTGTTGTTAAAACAATCTTGAAAAGAATTAAAAAATTATTAAAGGAATACGAAGTTTAATGAATGTCAAGTTTCTTACAAAGTAGATACATGAATAATGTTACATTGCAAAGTTTAATACTCGTAGGATCCAATAGTTCCTAATGTTTATTAAACATGAGAGCCATTTTGTCACAATTGCGATTATAGAGCGGGCTGATAGCTCACTTCATCCCGCAGTAAACAAGGCCAAGGTAACTTGCTAAGATGTTCTATTCAGATGAAATAATTGTACCTACCTGTTAAGAAATCGCTGCCTAAGGAATCACTCGCTCCACATCCAGATTTCCTATTCAAGTTTCTTTAAACGAAAGCATCAGGTCCGAAATCTCATATTGAAAACTACCGATGTGTTTCATCGTGTTCTGTTATACCGAAAGTACTGGAATCCATAGTAGCTGATAATATTTTTAATTCATATAAAATGTCATCATGTCATATCGTAGTACGCAGACAAATCTTTTCCTATACACATCATTCATACATGAAGCATTTAAGAATGCTACCCAAGTTGATGCAATTTATACTGATATAAAAAAGGCCTTTGATAATGTCAATCAAAATATTCTTCTTCGAAAACTCGCATTATATGGTATTAACGGTACTTTACTGCAGTGGCTAAAATCATACCTACTTGACAGAACTCAAATTATAAAAATAGGGCAAAATAAATCAAGAAATATCAATGTGACTTCCGGAGTTCCACAAGGAGGTCATCTTTCTCCGATCTTATTTTCACTTTTTATTAATGACGTGCAATGCAATTTTAATTTTGCGAAAATTCTACTTTTCGCTGATGATTTGAAGTTGTTTGCAGTTGTTAATACCATAAGTGATGCTGAAAAGTTGCAGTGTGATATTGGCAGCTTTTGTGATTGGAATTTAAAAAATTGTCTTGAAATTAATATAAATAAATGTAAAATAATTACATTTTCTAAGAAGGAAAGTAATATTCTGTTTGATTACTCTATAAATACAAAAAAAAAATCTCAGAGTAGGTTCTATTTGTGATCTGGGCATTACTTTGGATACCTGGTTAAGATATCACTTACATATTGAGAATGTTTTAAAGCGAGCAAACCGTCTGTGTGGTTTTATTAAACGACAATGCTGGGATTTCACTGATATTACTTGTATCTTAAATATATTTAATTCACTTGTTAGAACAATATTAGAATATTGCTGTATTATCTGGAAACCATACTATCAATCTGACATTGATAGACTCGAAAGTGTGCAAAAGAAAATAGTAAATTTCATTTTATTTAAGTTGCATATTGATAAAACCAATTATTCATATGAAGAAAGACTTCAGTTGCTGGGTATTACATCTCTTAAGGAAAGGCGCCTTAAAATGGTACAAAAATTTGGTTTTAATATTATCAATAATAAAATAGATTCCTCAGAAATTTTGCAGTTATTTAATTTTAGAATTCCTAGATTTAATACGAGAAATAATGATTTGTTCTATGCTGATAATTTTTATTCAAACTACAATAGTCATTGTCCTGTTGCAAAAGTCATATCGGCTATTAATAATTTACCACCAAATATATATTTGCACTCTAGTATGTGGAAATAATTTCTCATAGAATTTTAATAATATAATATTTTAAATCATCCAAAAACCCATAAAACGATGCTTCACTTCAATATCTTTTCGACTGACCAACGTTTAATGGGGGCGAAGGAAATTTTTTTGAGTACTTTTGCTCTCGTACGCACTAAATTACGGTTTTAATTTATTATACCCTTTAATAACGGAGTAGGGGTCGCATGTGTCATATAAAAATGTAAGACCGTGATTTCTAGTATGTACCTCGGTATCTACACTAAGTCTCAAGTTTCTGGATTCTTACTAGCTTGCTTTACTTATTTACTCCTATTTACCCCCCAACCCTTCAGCCGAATAAGCTGAAAATATAGTCAATATGTTTATATTATTTTGTTAACCCCTTTAGTTTCTGAACTCTTATTAGCTTGCTTTACTTATTTACCTCTATTTGGAAAATATCATAAGAAAGTTGAGAACTTTGTTTCTAGTATATTCACCAAATTCCAAGTTTCTGAACTCTTACTAGCTTACTTTACTCTCTTTTACTCCTATTTGACCCCAAACCCTTCATAGGAATGAACTCAAAATATAATATAGTTCCATATGTCTTTATAAATTGTTATAATACATACGTGCACCAAATTATAAGTAAATGTTTCAATTTTATTTTATTAATCCCCCTTAGTAATGGAGTGGGGATGAATGGTGGTAGTGAGGTGACAAATATTATTTTAAAAATTCAGGCCTTGGTTTCTAGTATACACCAAATCCCAAGCTTCTGGACTCCTACCAGCTTGCATTACTTATTTTGCTCTATTTATCCCTATTTACTAACAACTCTTCACCGGAGTAAGTTTAAAATAGTTCCAGATCTCGTTATAATACATATTCGTATCAAACTGACAGACAGACCGAGAGACAGACCGACAGATAGACAGACAGGCAGACAGAATTTTTTTTGGCTCTTTGAGATCTCGAGGTTTCATGACATTCTAAACCTATTTCAACAAGAAAAGATTTTTTTTACGATTACTGTACTTCCACACCACTACGTAGATGTGAAAGTATATAAGTAATCGAAATCTGCGTTAGTCTTTCCAAAATCAATTTAATCTATGACTTACATGCAATGCTCTGAAATAATAAGGCATTACAAGGGCATTTCCAAAAATTTTTCTTGTTGAAATAGGTTTCGGATATTATGAAACAATTTTAAATTTGAGCGAAAAAAATTTTAGTCTATCAGTAACTTTTTTTGTGCGCACGTTTTCTCTGGAGCGGATTGATATTCACTTGAAATTTTGTACACGTGTGTATTATAACGAGATTGTTTTTTAACCTATGTGGTGAAAGGTTGAGGGCAAATAGAGGTAAATATGGGAAAATAAGTAAAGCAAGCTAGTAAGAGTACAAAAATTTGAGATTTGTTGTATATATTAGAAGCAAGCGCCCTCAGATGTTTTTATAATATTTCATCCGCGCCACCCACCCTGTGCCACCCCCCACCCCCATTATTAAAGGGGTTGATAAAATAAATAAAAGACATTCACTTGCAATTTGGTATACATATACAGTGTGGGACACACCGGGAACTGAATCGATCGATATTGGAAAAAGTATGTAACAAAAAATTTTGAAAATTTTGGGAGTTGCTAAAGTCGGTGTGGTCAATCCAACCAAAATGATTACAAGGATGTGGTACTGTTATGGAATTTATTTTTATTACAGAGATTAGCTCACCTTGTGCTCTTGCTGCGTGCCAAAGAGCAAATGAGGATCTCCTACACGAAGAAAGTTATACTGGTTATTGCAAACCGTTGCACAATTTTTCATATAATGTCAAATATCTCCGAAACGGCTAGGTTTATAGGTATAGGGTGTGCTACATGTTTCGACTCAGATTTTATGGTCATTTCGAAAAATCGAAAAAATATGGGGCGTTCCCTTTAAAATAAGCAAGTTGGTATCGACTTCCGGTATAACCGAAATTACCATATGTTTGTAATTATTTTGTTTGAAATGGCCACATTGACTTTAGTAACTCAAATTTTCAAAATTCTTTGTTACATGCATTTTCCAATATCGATCGATTCAGTTCCCGGTGAGACACCCTGTAACGACAACTAGAATATATTTTGATAGGGGCCAATAGGGAAACATAAGTAAAGCAAGCTGGTAGGAGTGCAGAAACTTGGGATTTGGTGTATATATTAAGTGCCAAGGCCTCTGACTTTTTAATGATATTTTTCAACTCCCTCTCCACCCCCACTCCATTGTTAAAAGAGCTGATAAAATAGAATTGAGATTTTCACTTGAAATTTGGTACATGTATGTATTATAACGACACCTGTAATTTAATTATATTTTGAGATGATTTCGTTGAACGGTTGGGGGTTAAATAGAGGTAAAATAAGTAAGGCAAGCTGGTAAGAGTACAGAAACTTGAAATTGGGTATATATACTAGAAGCCAAGGCCTCAGATTTTTTACATAATTTTTCAACCCCTTCACCACCCCACTCCATTATTAAAGGGACTGATAAAATTAAATTAAGATATTCACTTGAAAGGTACAGGTAGTATTATAACAACATTTGGAACTAAATTATGTGTTGAAATAATTCCGTTAAAGGGGTGGGGGTACATAGGAGTAACTAGGGTAAAATAAGTAAAACAAGCTGGTAAGAGTACAGGACTTATGATTTGATGTATACAGGGTTTTTCACGAGGAAACTAACCTGTTTTAACGCAGATAGAGGATACCTAGGGTAATCATATTCACCCACCGAAAAAGCTAGTTGGGCCCTCGTTGCTAAAATACAGGGTATTTTATGAATTTTTTCCAAAATTTCTTTCAGTTGTTACTTTGTAAACAAATGGAATAATACGTTCATATTTGACACATATAATACACCAGTGATCCTGAATAAGTACTTATATCGCACACAAAAAAAGATTGAGCTCAAAAAGAAAATGTTTATGTCTTCAATAAAACAATACCCTGTACTTACATGTTTTTTAAAATTTCAATACTAAAGTATATAAAAGACTGAACAAAGTGGCTTCAATAATTTTTTTGCCACACTTTTGCCGCATTCCACTAAATAATGCAATAAGAAGCATTATAAAATATATATAAATGGTACGCGCAAAAATGCCTCCACTATTAAGTTAGGCATTTAATTTTTTTCAGCATTAATTATTGTGTTTTATTACCAATTTTTTCGAAGGGGTAAAGTAAATAGAACAATAAATCAAGAATCCAATTCATTCCTCTCATTTATTAAGAACTAAAACAGCAACATACCATACCTATTAACAATAATAAGAACGGTAGCAACAAACTTTCATATCAATAATGCACATAGTAACAAACTATTAACATAATAACTGTACGAAAAACGAAGAATGCCGATATTGCCAAGTATTCATCAATAGGGACAATTAACTGATTTAACTTTGAAAGTTGTCACTATTGATCATAGTAGCGTACTATCATTTGTTTATAAGTGGTTTAATAGTTGGTATTTTGATCAATAGGGACAACTAATTGATTTTTAACGGTTAAAGGCATCGTTTAGTTATCAGCATTGATCATCACTATCAGAAATCTATGATTAATTGAACTTATTGGACATTTTTTGTGGTGATAATTTGTGTTTATTTTTATTTTGTTATTTAATACAGTTAATTATTTTGCTGAATAAAAGTGAGTAGTCCTTTTTGAACTTCAATACCTGTTTTCGCTTTAATAGGGTACATTTGTCCAAGTTTTGAAAAGGGGTCAATTATCGTTAAGAAGATATTATTTTGAAAAAAGGATAAATCTGTATCAAGTCTAGGGGTTTTTGTGGTACTGGTACATGTTGATATTTAACTTTCTGGGGTGTCTGTCATATTTACATATTTTACAAATATTACAATTTTGTATATATTCTTCAATAGTTTTTCTAAGATTAGGCCAGTAATACTAGCGTGAAATTAATTTTTCAATTGTCTTCCATCCACGATGAATTGTTTGACCTTCATGCATGTATTTAATGATTTTTTGTTGTTCATTTTCATTATTGATATTTTCGAGTACATCGTTAGAGATAATACATGATAATTGTTTGTACGGTCTTAAATATTTTTGAAAAATTCTGATAATTTTCTTTTCAATAGTTTCGTCATGGAATTTAAAACAAGGTTGAAATGTTTTACCTAAAACTAAGAATTGTTTTAAGAAGTTGAAGACTTCTTCATCCGAACTTCGGGATTTTAAAGTGATTATATGTCTGTCATAATTTTTAAATGGATTTTTCATAATATGTGAGTTAACTTTAGCAGTATCACTTTCTTTTATTATGTATTGATGTTTATACATATTTAAACAAGATTTTGCATAAGGCATAGTAAATATTGGATTGGAAAGGGAAGTATGAACTGTATTGTTGTCGTCAATGTTGTTTTTATTTCCTGCAAATGTATTTTCATCTATATCATTTATCAATTCTTGTATTATATCTGGGTCAGGTTCCGGTAAGGTGTCTAGAATTGATTGTAAGTCTGAGGAATTTGCTAACATGGAATCTGCGTCATCATTGTCTATAGCGTTGAGTTCTTGTATAGGGTTGTGAGAGACAATCAGCATTTACGTTATGTTTGCCTTTTTTATATTTGATTTCGTAATCATATTCGTCTAATCTAAGTCTCCATCTTATTAAACGAGAGTTAGGATTTTTTGGATTAAACAACCATTGAAGGGGTTGATGATCTGTCATGATAGTAAAGTGATTTCCGAAAAGATATGGGCGATAAAATTTTCAACTGTCCACGCAGCTGAGCAATTCTTTCTCTATAGTTGAGTAATTAATTTCTGCGGGATTTAGAGTTCTGGAGTAATAAGAGATAGGGTGTCCGTTTTGAGATAACACTGATCCAATAACGTATTTACTAACATCGCATTCTAGTATAAAAGGTTGTGAAAAATCGGGGTACGCGAGTACTGGTTCATTTTGCAGTAATGTTTTGCAAGTGTGAAAGCAATTTACGTAGTCATTTGAAAGAGTAATTTTCTGGTCCTTTTTTAGACATGTAGTCATGGGTTTAGTTATTTGTGCGAAATTTGGAATAAACTTTCGATAATATCCTAGAAGACCAAGGAAAGATTTAATTTCTTTCGCTGTTTTAGGAATTGGAAATTTTTTTATAGCTTCGATTTTCTTTGGATTGGGTTTTACTCCTTCGGGTGTAATAATGTGTCCTAAGAATTCTACTGATTTACATAAGAATTCAGATTTGTCTAACTGTATTTTTATATGTTATGTTCCAAAAATACCGTACCAATTTTCAAACGAGAAATATGCTGACATAATATTAATCTACGATATTGTAATGGAAATGTCAGTGCAGCAGAAAGGGAATATCAAAGGCGGGTCCAAATACAAAATGATTGGTTTGTTTTCTCAGTAACAGGTAGATCATGGTAGTGTTACGTAAGATATATGCTTCCGTATCTTTTACGGGCATTAATCGTTTCATAAATGTTTTCGAAGCGGACCAGAGTGTAATGTTGGCAACGTTGCGATGATTCGTCGTGGTGTCGATAGCATGCGTTGGGTACCTTTTTTTTCGCGCACCGACGTCGGATAAATAACAAATAACGCAGTAGGTCCCAGCCCGGCACGCTGAAGGAGTCTGTCAGCTTATATTTGCTCCGCCGTGGTACGTTGTTATAAAGTACTAACTGTAATCAACCCAGTTCAGCATGCTGAAGGCCAATGCCAAATAAGCACTGACTTGTATTGAATTTGGTCTCGATTTTATATCCGAAATCCTACACGTGTGACCAATGGGAGAGTGTGCAACTTTGGGTCGCGTGCAGATTTCGAGTACATCGGCGATTTAACTTTTTTTTTTGGGTACGTGTGCAAAAGTGCTGGGTAAACGGAAATCTAGGAATGTGACATGAATTTATGAATGCCTCATTACACTCCCCTTTCAACTTCAACTGTCAAAAAACCATACAAGGCTAATTTCAAAATTACATAGAATCATCAAAATCATCATTAACATCATTATAAATACATAGTACAGCAATTTGTAGAAAAAGTCAAAATAAAATACATGGAAATTCAAATATTAGCAGTAAATCTCAAAAAAAGGAAATCTCAAAATATAAATTACAAAATATTTTTTGAACGTGTTAATCATTGATGGAATGAATGGCCAGTTCTTTCGGATACACATGGTATATACGCAAAATGCGAGTATTCAAAGCAAATAAATCAAAACAAGTAACAAACATCTTAAGTCTACAATACATATAGTTTTCACGCGAGTCCCCAATAAAATACAAAAAAGAGAAATTTACACATCATTTTAATGCCTACATATGAAATACGCGTCCCCAATAAAATACGAAAACAGGAAATTTAGCAGTAAATTACCATCATTTTAAATCTATAATATGTAAATTCGTCATAATTGACGGGTAAAATGGGACGAATTCAAATAAATATAAAATCTGTTCTTTCTTACCCCGCACTATGTTGTGCACATTCGGACTGTTCGTTGGCGAAGCTTGTTGTCTGCTGGGGTAGTGAACTGATGCTGGACAGGTGTTTGCTTGGTAACCTGGTGACGGTACCATAGTGGCTTCGGAATGGACATGATACGTTTCGGATCGGAGACGGCTCGTCTCGGACATAGACATCTTGCATTGGTAACGGCACGCTCGGACGGCTCATTTCGGACGTGGATGTGGCTCATCTTGAACTGTTTACGGCACGTTCGATATCTGGAGTCGGGGCAAAGGCAACATTAGGGTTGCAACGTCTGGATTATCTACTAAAGTCTTAATCAAAATCTGCTCGGATTTCAAATTATGCAACGCTCTCCCTTCAATCTGCTTGGGAAAGGATCTGCTCTTCTCAACTGCTCGGGTCAAATTATGTAACCTTCTCTGGTTTGAACTGGTCAGAATTTTCTAACTGCTCTAGCTGCTCGGGCGTCAAATTATATAACGTATTTTGCTTGGGTAGCTGGTTTGGAGATGTTATTCCAGAGTTCGGTTAGTAAATAAATAGTCCAAATACAAAATAGGCGGTTTATTTTCTCAATAACAGATAAATCATGGTAGTGTTATATAACATATATGTTTCCGTATCTCTTACGGGCATTAATCGTTTCGTAAATGTTTTCGAAGAGGACGAGAGTGTACTGTTGGCAACGTTGCGGTGATTCGTCGTGGCGTCGATAGAATGCGTTGGGTACCTTTTTCTCCGCGCACCAACGTCGGATAAATAACAAGTAAGGCAAGTAACGCAGTAGGTCACAGTCCAGCACGCTGTAGGAGTCTAACGTTCAACTTATATTCTCTCCGCCGTGGTACGTCGTAATAGAGTACCTACTAACTGTAATCAACCCACTCCAGCACGCCGAAGGCCAATGCCAGATAAGCACTGATTTATCTTGAATTTGGTCTCGCTTTTATATCCGAAATCCTACATATATGACCCATTGGACCGTGTGCAACTTTGGGTTCGCGTGCAGATTAGAAAAGAGGTTTTAGATGTAATCCTTGTGGATCCATTTATAACTTGTCGACGCCGGGGGTGATGGGAGTGCGTAGAAGAAGAAGGTAGAGGCGCTAGTCATCCCTTACACTCCTTACGGCCGTCTGCACCGTTTTGTATTTAAGCTAGGAATAACTAAGGGCCCTTAAATTTTTAAGGAAGGTTTAACTTCCGTGCAGTTGCACCGTTCAAAATTTTAGTACAGTTAGTTAAGTGTGGAGTTATCGTGGCAACGCTGCAATTTAAGCGTCTGTTTGGGGAATTTTGCGTTAGACCGAGGAGAATCTAGTATTCTACTAACGTTTGCGTCAGTTGTAGTAAAATGAAATCAAAATATGTAAACTTTTTTTGCCTAAAATAAAATTAATTAATAGCGTACCTGAAAAGGTAAATTCAACCCAAGCTGAGGTAGGTATATAGAGAGAGCTTCAATTCCGAAATTCTTGTAATCTTTAATTGTCATATTTTAATTAGGTATTTCCAAAATCTATTTACGCTTTGAGGCCCAGATGTTCCCTAATTATAGTCATATACATATTTTAATAGCCGGGTATATTGGCTATTTAGATATTAGGGTTATTATTATAGACAGGCATTGTCCAGCATTAGCAAAGTTCTTTTTGTCTTTTGGTAAATTTAGTTGAATAAAGTGTACTGTCAAACCAAAGTTAGCCATATCTCATCAGCACTAAAAATACCCACAAATTAACTCCGGAAAATGGAAAATAATTTTGAAATAGAAAGAAAAACAGCATTTTTTGAGTAACATAAATAATTATAAAAATATAATTGAAAATAAAAAACAGACGCTTAAAGTTAAGCTTACTTTAATTTTTTTTGGGTTAAGGAACACTGTCATTAACTGCTATTTTCAATTAAAACCGTCGTTAATGGACGAGCCAATTGCAAATTGCATTGTAAACTATTTCCAATGAGCACGCGTACTTTGTGGCTTAAAGTTAAGGTTACTTTAAACCGAATAAATCAGAGGCTTAAATTAAAGGGAGGCTTAGGGGATTAAAGCCAGGCTTTGGTAGCGGTGCAGACGAAATTTTATTTTAAAGTAAAGCTTAACGCTAAGCCACCCTTAACGAAAACGGTGCAGGCGGCTGTTAGTGACATATCACGAATTTATAAAGGGCGCCAGTGATCCTAGTGATGTCGAACATCTCCTTGCCGGCTCTCAGGGGTGTGTCCCTTGCGACTACCGATGTGGGAGTACTAGCGGTGGAGGACTATTCCCCCGTCCAACTACTAGATATGAGTGCAATTAATTCTGTAGTGAACCCCCCTTGATACGCCCCTAAATGATGCGAAAAAGAAAAGACTGAATTTGTGATTAACTAGGGGTATATTAAAATAAAGACATGAGACAAATGAACAAACAAGGATAAAATTTAAGCAGTTGCAATAATGAGGTTACGATTTAACATACAGCATTTGTTTAAAAATTGAGATGAATAGACAATTAAGAATTTAGATAGGATAACTGATCTTACAAGAATTAAATAGCGAAGTTATAAAACTTGCTTTATGAAACGTATTTGTCGTTGAGAAGGGAATTTCTAAAAGAGCTTTCAATGCTCGGTCAAGGCAAAAACTTTCCTTGAAAATTAAAGGATTATAAATTTACAAAACATTAAGGTGTAAAATAAATTAATAAATTAGAACCGCAATGGCACTGTGTAACAATTGTAATAATAGTGGAGGAGCTAGCGGGGCGTGTGCCAGAGCTTCCGTTTGGGTGTACAGGTTGACGGCGAGGCTTGTTTTCTAACGGCAAAAATGGAGGATGGCGTCCCCTTTTCACTTAATCAATTAATTAATTTTTTTTAACGTTTCCAATTGTAATCAAGACTATCGTGACAATATGGTTATAGTGACAAAGCGATCTATAAAATTAAATTTAGTGAAAATGGCTTATGCGAGGAGGCTAAATTAAATTCTCCCAACGACAGAGCTCTGCACAAAGCGAAAATTAAGCGCGATTTCAAAATAGATTATGGTTATGATAACCGATAATTATTTATAATTTTAAGTAAAGGTAACACAAAGCAAAATGAATGATTAATTAATCTGCTTGTAAGAAGAGAAGCAAAATTATCAAATAAATACTAAAATTAGAGCAGATGTTTTATTACGTAATAATGTCGTCGATCTAGCTGTGACCGTTGAATTAAAACAGATATCACTCACCAAAGTACAAAAGGGATTAAAATTCCGTATATACCTCTCGACAGGTACCAAGACGTACTACTGGCGTTAATTGATTGACACTGAAAAAGTTATAATCGTAGTAAAAGCCAAGACAACAACAACATTTAATTACTAAATGACACTCAGAATATGTTCGTGAAAAACGCTACACATAAAATTAATTTTAATTAATTTCTGGCACTTCCAAACACAATGTAATATGAATGGAGTAAATTAAATTTAATGACACGGCGTTAAAGAATTTACTGGTTAATTTTAAAATCTAAAAATAATGGCCTAAAGTGACAGTACGCAAAAGACTTGAAAATTGGATGAACACTCTTAGGCTCTTACCTAAGTCGAATATATAACCTAGGTAAAGTCCACGAGGCATCTGGGTTTCAAGTAGCTTGCTAACGGTTTTTATGCATCGGTCCGTTTGTCACTTATGCGGTTTAGATGATGCCAATTGGTATACAATGATGCTTTGATTAATTTCGCGATAACCCTTCCTCGGATCGAGACAAAATTACCCTCGTTGGATAGTGTGTAGTCGAGGCTATGCGTGGTGCAATTTTGGTGGCTTTGCTGTAAGAGGCCTGGCCGTGATTAATTATTAAATTGGATGCCGCTTCGTGGGCCGCATTCAGGTGTTTATCACGAATTATGGCCACGAGCTTTATCCTACATGTATGTGAGGTCTTGCGTGTTTGCGAAGACGTCGTGAGGTTTCTTTAGAGCCTACTTACGTGCCCATGGACCGCGGCTTACCTGAATTATGATAAACCTTCCACTGAGCCCATTTTAGATGCCCTAGAGACCATACCTAACAAGCTATAGAATTGTGAATCGAACGCAATACTAAATTAAGGTTGTGTGAATACGGGTGCGAAATTCCATTTAGGTGTGACTATGCTTTATAATTATTTTAATGAATTTAATGAAACGTTCTAATTGCTTTGGGACTTACGCCAGTCTGTGATAGGGAAACTTCGAGCCTAATACGTAGGCAACCAGTCTTTTCGTCTTGGCATCGAAGTCGGAGCTGTGTTGATTGCACACACCAAAAAAATTTAGGGCCTTGGCGGAGCCATGCAAGAAGTCCGTCAACAGTACGTCGTAATAGAGTACTAACTGTAATCAACCCAACCCAGCACGCTGAAGGCCAATGCCAAATAAGCACTGATTTGTCTTGAATTTGGCCTCACTTTTATATCCGAAATCCTACACATGTAACCCATTGGGAGCGTGTGCAACTTTGGGTCCGCGTGCAGATTTCGAATACATCGGCGATTTAACTTTATTGGGTACGTGTGCAAATGTGCTGGGTAATCGGAAATCTAGTAATGTGACATGAATTTATGAATGCTTCATTACAAATATAGACATTATTAATACAGGTAATGAACCCACCTTTGTAGATGCAATTAGAAAAGAGATTTTAGACGTAATACTTGCGGGTCCATTTATAACTGACTTAATAAAGAACTGACATGTTTCAAGGGAGCCCTCAATATCGGATCATAGACACATTCGATTCCACTTGGAGATAACCCTAACTAACCTCGAGGAATGAAGAGTGCCTAGACTGACGGACTGGAGTGCTTATAGGGACCACTTAAGATCACAGGCCGCAGGTATCACGCATTACATCGGCACAATAGAAGAATTAGATATAACCTCCTGCCAGCTGCAATATGAGAAAAGCTGCCCTGTAAAAGAAAAGGCAGTCCAAAGAGATGTGCCTTGGTGGAACTCAGCCACCTCAGATCTGAGGTTAGAAATACCTTCAATAGGGCTAAGAGCTCTAGAGACTAGGAGAGCTACAAGAAAGGCCTTACGGAATACAACAAAGAAGTGAGAAGATCTAATAGAATCATGAAGACGGTTCTGCGAGGGGATAGATGAATTAGCCACAACGGTCCGTTTACAAAAAGTCCTTGCAAAAGATCACTCAAATGGCATAGGGCTACTTAGGGAGTCTGACGGCAATTACGCAGATAGTCTAAGGAATCACTACTTCTATATCTACATTTCCCATCCAAGTTTCTATAAACTAAAACATTTTGATGCTATATTTGCACTCGAGTATCTGGAAATAACTTCTCATTGAATATTAATCATACATTAGAAATCGTCTGCCCCAAGAACCCATAAAACGATATGCTACTTCAAAACCTTTTCGACTGGCCGACTGGTCGCCGGTCACTGATAGTGACGGCGGTCTCGACGTGTAATTCTGCTCAATGTTGATAAAAATGATCAAAGCAATACTTTTAGACTTTCATATCGTCCCGCCCGAGCACCTGTCCGAAGTATTTCGTTTGGAATACATAAATCGTCTGTACCTTGACCACCCTTTGAGCAATCACATTTATTTCATCATCAAACTGTTCGCAATTTAATCTGGAATAGAAAAGTATATTACAGCAGTAATAAGTATACCTTAGACTGTAACGAAGCATTTTTTAATATGGAAATTGCAACGCAAACCGCTGTTTATTTTTATATTTAGAATATTAAGATTTTATACTGGAGGTACAAATCGTAAATAATTGTTCTAATTTGATTATTTACTTAGAAATATTAAATTAGTAAGTAGGAGTTAATCCGCTAGGTAGCGCTAGTTACGCACTATTGACAATATATGATTCCACCGAGACAAGCCAACGGCATTGGCCTCCTGTAGTCACTTCGCTCGTTGTGTCTACTGGCTAGACGTAACTAGAAGTAGGAAGGAAACCGTTTGTCAACTAACCCGACTGTGAGGAAGTAAGCAGCTGAAATTTTGGTAAGCAACTTGGCTGGTGCGAAGTGCCATAATTATAAATTATATTTTGTTTTATTTTTCAGATAAAAGGCGTCCGCCGCTCTGCAACGTTCCTAAACTTTCGTAGTTATTCAGTTAGTTGAGGGAACGTTGAATGTGGCAAATATTTGCCGGCCACAACTAAAGTGGACCGGTGTCACCGAGTCATAGGACTCGGGAGGTAGCTGGAGACGTCTAGAGGGGTATTTTGTGAAGGGAAGCATTCCCTATGTACCAGTCGTTATTACTGGGAGTTTTTGGGTAAAAGGTGGGTCCCGTGATTTCCCCTCTGGTATAGTTATTCGACCAGTCAGTCACGTTGGCCCTCTGGACACCCAAAATACTGTCCGTACTGCCGACCTGCGTATTTTGCAATTTTATTTTCTTGGGGTTATTATTTAGCACTTGTTGTTATTACTGGGGGATTTTTGGTAGAAGGTGGGTCCCGTGATTTCCCCTCTGGTATAGTTATTCGACCAGTCAGTCACGTCGGCCCTCTGGACAACCGAAACACCGTCCGTACTGCCGAACAGTGTATTTTGTTATATTGGCACTTGTTGTTATTACTGGGGGATTTTTGGTAGAAGGTGGGTCCCGTGATTTCCCCTCTGGTATAGTTATTCGACCAGTCAGTCACGTCGGCCCTCTGGACACCCGAAACACCGCCGGTACTCCCGACCAGTGTATTTTATTATATTAGTACTTCAGAGTGTTGGGGCACTGAACACTAGCCAAGTTACGAATAACGTATTCTTGTATAAATTTTATTGCATGAACTGTTGAATATTGCTTCCTCCCGCCTGGTAACCGTACCGTACCGACTGTATTGTAACCCCTGCACTTCTGCCCCCCCTCTTGCTCATTGCCCCATTACCGTTAATAACCGTTTAACCGTCTGTGTCACAGTAGCTAGAACCATATCACCGTAGCCTAGCTTCCAGTTTTAACCTCTTGGTTCTCTGTATAGTTTAAGGTATAAATAATAGTATTGTAAATAGTAGGTTTAAAGGGACAATAAATATTTTTTTATTCTAAACTAAACCATGCTTTTTACTGTGTGTGTGTGAAGTCTACTATCCCTAGACCCTCTGGACATACCGTTTCTTCACTGTAGCTATCCCAGCCCTACTGCAACAGGCTGCGTTAGGAGACTAGTGTGGGACCTTTACACCACGTAAAAAACTGTAAAGGTGGCGCCCGAGCTTACCGTTCACCGACAGCACAAAGCTCGAGTGTCAGAGTGTGACGGGTGAATAAAACGTCACATACTTTGGCGCCCGAGCAGGGACCGTTATTAGGGAAAGTAGTTTAGACTTCACATTCGGCAGTCACCGAAAGCAACCGAATTTTCCGAACAAACATTTATAGGCGTGTGAGGTGTCATTTTCGACTAAACCGAGCACGAGGATCCGATTCCGACTACTGCCGAACCGCTCCGACTGCACCCGAAGGCGTTATTAACCATTTAATAACCCCTTTGGAAATTTTCCGAACCAGAGGCAGTTTCGGTGAAGTTGCCACACGATGAGGCTGCAGTTTTAGCAAAAACCCGAACTTCGACCGAACATTTCCGAAGTCCGCCGAAGGTACCCGAACACACAAAATATCGTGTAGGGTATCGTTTCTAGGGTAATCGGACCCAAGGAATCGATTGGTGACGTTTGCAACCGGATCCGACTGACCGTTCCGCGGAAAAGGGTGCTACAGCCAAGATACGGGTCTGAATTGAGTAGGACCCATACTAGGTGATAAACAGCACCCCTATACACCATCTGCACTGCATTTCATCGACCGCCCGGATTGTACCCGGAATACTTACCGACTCCGGGGTCTGGAGTTACTAGGCAAGTGACCCCTCGATTGCCGTTGGTTTCATCTCGATCCGGCCGTCAGTTCTGGGAAAAAGTGTACCCTGGAAAGGGGGGGAGGTGAAATTCAACAAAACTGATAGGAATCAGTTGTCCGCACCGCCAGACACCTTCTAAAGCGACCCGCACCGGATTCTGCCCGGAGTTCTAGAAACTCCGGTGATAGAGGAGATATAGCTTGTGACCCCTCCTGAAATAGTAAATCGAGTGCGCAGAAGCCAACGGAGCTACTCTCGACTCGATATATCCAGCCGTTCAGGAGTTAGCAGAGGCACTTCGTCTTGGGAGACCGTAGAGAACGAACCACTCTGAGAAACCGCTCAGACCGTTCAGCCACACCGTCCTGAGACATCGCAGTGAACGAAGCACTCTGAGGTACTGCTCAGACTGTTCCCTGTCCTCTGCCACCTGCTGCTACCGTTTATAGACACTTCGTCTTGGGAGACCGTAGCGAACGAACTACTCTGAGAAACCGCTCAGATCGTTCAGCCATACCGTCCTAAGACACCGTAGTGAATAGACCACTCTGAGATACTGCTCAGACTGTTCACTGTCTTCTGTCACCTGCTGCTACTGTTTATAGGCACTTCGTGCTTAGAAACCGTGGTGAACAGACCACTCTGAGATACTGCTCAGACTGTTCACTCTGCGCAGAAACTGACCCCCACCCAGTCTCAAGCCAATATAACCAGTCGTTCAAGCATCAAGCAGGCACTTCGGCTTGGAAGACTGTAGAGAACAGACTCTCTGAGAAACCAATCAGACCGTTCATCGACACTTCAACTGAGGATACCGTAGTGAACAGACCACCCTGAGATACCGCTCAGACTGTTCACTGTCATCTGCTGTTAACGTTTACCGACCGTTACCGTTTACCACCACCTTGTGGTAGAAGGATACGAGAAAAGGATACAGGATGGCAACTAAGGAGGACTACGAGGATCCGGACAAAGAACCGACTGACGATAACGCTGCCACAGAAGGAGTAGAACACCGCCTAAGCTGGATATACAAGCTGAGGAAAGAACAACTTGATGCCGAACTAGGGAAGTTCCGCCTGGACCTCTCAGGAACCGTGGATGAGAAGAAACGCCGCCTGGTCAAATTTATCAAAGACGGCTGCACTTCTCCGTTACCGCAAGGCACCAGACCTGTCTTTCCGTTACCACCACCGCTAATAATTCCACCGCCGCTCGCACCGTCCACTGTACCGTCTGCGTACACTCCAACTGAAAACCCATCGTTGGATCCATTGAAGGTTCGCAAATGGGGCATACATTTCAATGGGGAGGGAGACCCCGCCGCCTTTCTAGAGCGGATAGAGGAAGTCTGCTCATACACTGGTATCCGTCCGGCACAGTTGCTACCAGTACTACCCGAATTGTTACAAGGACCAGCACTACTGTGGTATAGAAACAACCGTTCACACTGGAGAACTTGGGAGGATTTCACTACTGAATTCCGTATCTTCTACTTCCCGGTTAATTATCAAGAGGAGATAGAGGCACAAATCAGCCGCCGCCTCCAGAAACCGGATGAACCTGCAAGTACCTATCTAACCGACTTACAAACGCTCATCCGCCGACATGGTGACTTCACTCCACAACAGGAACTCCGTTGGCTATACCGAAACTTGCTTCCCGATTATAGACAGTATATTCCGAGATCCGGGTTAACAAATGTAGCCGCTTTAACCGCCAGAGTCAAAGAATTTGAAGCGCTACGTCAGGAAATGCAGCAAGTCTACCGAACAAGCACCGCTGCGCCGTACTTGTCCGCAAATCGACACCCTGCAAGCATCACTAATCGGCTGACATCGCTTACGGATGATAACCGACTGTCACCACCACCTGTAAGTGATTACCGACCGCCGTCACCGCCTGCAAGTAGTAACCAACCGCCACCACTGTCTCGATTGGATCGAACTGCGGTTATGGGTACACAAACATCGCAGGATTCCCAAAGACCGATGGACAAAACTCCACCCGTTAGCCAAGAGTCTAACTACGAGAGTAGGCCATCGACTTCCGTTACCGCAACTCCCATAAACCGAGGAAATATCTGTTGGAGATGTGGGAGAACCGGACATGCCCGTAACCAATGCCATTTTCCGCTGAAACTCTTTTGTTCGCATTGTGGTCAACAAGGTACAATGTCACGAGACTGTACGTGCCGCAAGGCGAGAAAACTAGACTGGAGCTGTCCCGCCACTAGGTCAGCCCTGGTCCACACTACTACCCACCAGGAAAATACCGTCCACCGAGACAACCGGCCGCACATACATGTAACTATGTATGGCAGCACCTTTTCTGCCTTAGTTGATACCGGCTCCATGACGTCCTATGTGGGAAACCGGATGAAAGACTTCTGTCTCCAACTAGGAATAACACCGATCGACATATCTGCTCAGTCTGCCCAGTTAGCCGATGGGAAACTGGTAACCGTCTACAAGGCGTACGATTTAGAGTTTACGATAAATGAAACTCCTTTTTCTGAGCGCCTATTCTATCTGGCAAACTTATCCTCCGATATTGTACTAGGGATGGATATCCTAAATACAAAAGATTTCCAGATAGATCTGATCACCGCCACCGTTTTCTTGAACCGCCATCCCGTCTCATCACCGCTCGGCAACAGTCCGTTGGGAGGAATAGCTTTAACTCTATCACAGAGCAAGGAAGCGAAACTTCAGGAACGCCAGGATACTGAATTGCCAAGCCTTCAGAACACATCTGAAACCACGAAGTCGGCTCAACCTCCGACCCGCCTCTCACCGCCTAAACGGCGCAAGCGAAGGTACCGTCCGCAGAACTCAAAGAGGCAGGGAGTAATCAATAAGAGGATTGATGAAACACTATCCAATGGGATAATAAAACCGCCGAGCCTTTCGTTTTACCAACCAAAGAAGACAGAAGTTTCCGGAAGCCCAAATGGATTTCCGAATTACTGCATACGGAATAATCGGCAGTTCCGCCACTTTGGGGATTCCAGCAAACCAGATCTGCCAGACCCATGGAAAATACGTGTTCCCACAGCGCTCCGCCGCACCGTCCTGCAAGAGAACCATGATGCTCCGTCCGCTGGACACATGGGGATCGCCAAAACCATTGCACGTATCTCACAGAAGTATTACTGGCCAGGAATGTTCCGTGACATCGCCAGATATGTACGCAGCTGCATGCAATGTCAGCGGTGCAAAGTCTTGCAACGGCAGACAACAGGAACCGTGCAACCGTCAGTCAGCAAGCAACCATGGAAAACAGTCCGTACCGCTCGCAAGGGTTTTTCATCGAAACTGGAACCGAAACATTCGGGACCGTATACCGATGGCGTTTCAAAAGTTGTCCACAACTTTAAGTCTAATACCGGAAAGAAGATCACTAGGTTCCACAACGGGGATCTGAAATCGTATTCTTCTGTCAATGATAAACCGTTCACTACTGCCACCTGGAGAAAGGCTAAGAAGAGATCCTCCAGGAGACCAGCTCGGCCGTAGATGATCCGTTAACCGCCACCGATCAGAATTACCGTTAATTTCTTTTGTTTTAGGAAAATCCCTCAATACCTGAAAATGGAATTATAAGCCATGGTAGAAGAGGAGCCTGTCCAGTTTAGTTTCTTTTTTTTGCATTTCTTGATTAAATGTAAATAAAGTTTTTTTAGTATCTTTGATTTTGTAAAAGGTGTACTTGCCTCCAAATAAAGTTTATCTAACCGTCGGGGGGCAAGCGCCTTCTGATCAGATAGGGACAGTTATAGGAATCTGTTGTTTCTTTTTTTTTTAGGAACAAGAGGACACAAGGAAAAAAATAATATCAATTGCATTTTATTATTTTTTTTAACGAAGTAAGAGGGGGATGTAACGAAGCATTTTTTAATATGGAAATTGCAACGCAAACCGCTGTTTATTTTTATATTTAGAATATTAAGATTTTATACTGGAGGTACAAATCGTAAATAATTGTTCTAATTTGATTATTTACTTAGAAATATTAAATTAGTAAGTAGGAGTTAATCCGCTAGGTAGCGCTAGTTACGCACTATTGACAATATTTGATTCCACCGAGACAAGCCAACGGCATTGGCCTCCTGTAGTCACTTCGCTCAGTTGTGTCTACTGGCTAGACGTAACTAGAAGTAGGAAGGAAACCGTTTGTCAACTAACCCGACTGTGAGGAAGTAAGTAGCTGAAATTTTGGTAAGCAACTTGGCTGGTGCGAAGTGCCATAATTATAAATTATATTTTGTTTTATTTTTCAGATAAAAGGCGTCCGCCGCTCTGCAACGTTCCTAAACTTTCGTAGTTATTCAGTTAGTTGAGGGAACGTTGAATGTGGCAAATATTTGCCGGCCACAACTAAAGTGGACCGGTGTCACCGAGCCATAGGACTCGGGAGGTAGCTGGAGACGTCTAGAGGGGTATTTTGTGAAGGGAAGCATTCCCTGTGTACCAGTCGTTATTACTGGGAGTTTTTGGGTAAAAGGTGGGTCCCGTGATTTCCCCTCTGGTATAGTTATTCGACCAGTCAGTCACGTTGGCCCTCTGGACACCCAAAATACTGTCCGTACTGCCGACCTGCGTATTTTGCAATTTTATTTTCTTGGGGTTATTATTTAGCACTTGTTGTTATTACTGGGGGATTTTTGGTAGAAGGTGGGTCCCGTGATTTCCCCTCTGGTATAGTTATTCGACCAGTCAGTCACGTCGGCCCTCTGGACACCCGAAACACCGTCCGTACTGCCGACCAGTGTATTTTGTTATATTGGCACTTGTTGTTATTACTGGGGGATTTTTGGTAGAAGGTGGGTCCCGTGATTTCCCCTCTGGTATAGTTATTCGACCAGTCAGTCACGTCGGCCCTCTGGACACCCGAAACACCGCCGGTACTCCCGACCAGTGTATTTTATTATATTAGTACTTCAGAGTGTTGGGGCACTGAACACTAGCCAAGTTACGAATAACGTATTCTTGTATAAATTTTATTGCATGAACTGTTGAATATTGCTTCCTCCCGCCTGGTAACCGTACCGTACCGACTGTATTGTAACCCCTGCACTTCTGCCCCCCCTCTTGCTCATTGCCCCATTACCGTTAATAACCGTTTAACCGTCTGTATCACAGTAGCTAGAACCATATCACCGTAGCCTAGCTTCCAGTTTTAACCTCTTGGTTCTCTGTATAGTTTAAGGTATAAATAATAGTATTGTAAATAGTAGGTTTAAAGGGACAATAAATATTTTTTTATTCTAAACTAAACCATGCTTTTTACTGTGTGTGTGTGAAGTCTACTATCCCTAGACCCTCTGGACATACCGTTTCTTCACTGTAGCTATCCCAGCCCTACTGCAACAGGCTGCGTTAGGAGGCTAGTGTGGGACCTTTACACCACGTAAAAAACTGTAAAGGTGGCGCCCGAGCTTACCGTTCACCGACAGCACAAAGCTCGAGTGTCAGAGTGTGACGGGTGAATAAAACGTCACAAGACAAATATTGTTGCCCACGCTTCTAGCTTCATTTAAATATGACTACGTCTAATCTTGGGATGGTGCTAATAATTAAAGCATAGGAAGAACACATGAATTCAGAGATGTGGTAAGCTGCAGTATATAATGTTAAAAATACAAGGGTCGTGTGCCTTGGAATGATGAAAGCAAGCAACTCATATCATCTGATAGGGGGTTTAATATACATTACTAAACCTCTTCCTGGTAAACCCAGTTATGTGTCGTTCACCCCCTGAACCCCCTCGAAGGGTGAAATATTCAATGGCCTATAACTTGGTATCTTTTTAGGATCAGATTAGTTTGGATAACAAAATTCATAATTTAAAGAAAAATGAAAAGTTTCATTACCGTATATAATGTTGACTTTTTTATATTTAGGGACATTTTTGAGAAATATTTTTTTGGACAACTACTTAAAATATTGCAAATAATTCTGAAACTACCGACCCTAGAAAAGATTATGCCAAAAATTATTACCAACTATTGTAACTTCATTACGTTACAATCGTATTTCCATTTGCAAAACTGCTTAAACAATTTAAACAAGAGTGGATAACTTATTTACGCATACAGGGTTATTCACTGCAAGCAGATATTAGACGTTTCTTGGGATCTGTTCAGTTCAGAAATTTGAAAATTGGCCTAAGCTAGTTTCTGGAAATTTCGGATCTAACGAAAAAATTTTGCATGCATGATTCCTTATAAAATTTTAGCTAGGGTTTATGTACCATAATATGCTCTGAAACCTACCAGTTTTCGAGTTAATTAATAATTTTGGAGATTTTTTACGGTTCCTACCCTTTCGAAAAAGAATCGATATTTTCCATCATGTGCCCGATTTAGATACGTAATTATTAAACTCATACAAGTACCCTATGATCTAACTGAAAATTGTCCTATATTTTCACAATATCATATAGGGTATTTTATTTTCACAGTGGAACATTGTTTTAGTTCAAAAGTCCAAAAGTAAATTTCTTCAAATGGAACCACCCTATGCTTTCGCCTAATTCAATAGAGTATTATATACTGCAACAACTGATATTATCATTGCGTATATCTAGCTCTCATTGTTTTCCTATTATGGACGAATTTTTATAAACTGTACATGCAAAGTCAGCACTGTTAGTAGTCAATACAAGCCATGCCTAACCTGTGTCTTCTTCATCATAAACGAGAATAATAATGTAGATAATTGATCATTTTTTGTTTATATAAAGTTAATAACAACAAGAAATCATTTTATATTAGATTTATAACAAATACTTTGAAACAAAATTTACAATATTAATGAACACATTGAATATAAATATTTAATGCAACAACTCTTTAAAATGCCCTCCACTGTAGATAAGCCAATATCCTGGAATTTACGGCACTTCCAGCCGCTCGGTGAATTTCGTGGAGATTTATTTGCTGAAATGCAGCCCGTACTCTGTTCTTCAGATCTTCTTTGCTAGTAGACGGACTGACATAAACAATATTTTTGTTATTACTCAAAGGTAAAAGTCTAAGGTGGCAAATCCGGGGAACTTGCTGGCCAGCTCCAAGATCCTCGGTAGCCACCTATCTTCGAACGATACTACTAATTCACCATACACTTGTACACCATGTATTATGTGGACCACAACAATCCATTTGATAATACATAGAACTATAAATATTTTGGGGCAGATTATCAATAAAAGTAACAATTACTGTTCGCAAAATGTCCACGTATTTATTGCTATTTAAATTCTTGTCGTAGATATGATACATATATTTGTTATCTACTAATAAGCAGAAAACGTTAAAACTAAATTTGTCCTAGAAATTTAATTCTCGCACCGCATGAGAATTTTCGTCAGTTCAAATTATCCTTTTAAAAAAATCATGATACTTTTGAAGACGTATGATCACATGCTTACAGAAATCTGTTCTAAGTGGACAAATACTATGTTCCTGTACTATCGCTACGGCATTGCAACACTAACTCGGCGTTTATATTGATAAAACAAAACATTCTGAAAATTTTCATTGCCTACTATGTATGTAGTTGTGTGTATATTATACAGTTCGGATTGTATATCTACATTTTAAAAAACTTTCTCCATAATAAAAGAACCGAGAGAGATAGGTATAGCGAATGCTAATATCAACAGATACAAAATTCAATACTCTTTTAAATTCCGTAATAATATACAGGGGGTTCCATTTGAAAAAAATTGCTTTTGGACGTTTGAACTAAGACAATGTTGAACGGGGAAAATAGAATACCCTGTACGATATTGTGAAAATATAACGCAATTTGTAGTTAGATCAAAGGGTACTTGTATGCGTTTGAAAAGAAGGTCTCTAAATCGGCTACATGACAGAAGATATCGATTTTTTTTTTCGGAAGGGTAGACACCGTCAAAAATCTCAAAAAATATTAATTACCTTGAAAACTGGTAGGTTTAAGAGTATGTTATGGTACATAAACCCAAGCTAAAATTTTATAAGGAATCCAAGTATGAAATAAAACACAGAGTGTTCTAATGAAAATAACAAAGGTAGGTGCTACATCCGATGTAAACGGAAGTAACACATGCATAAAAATATTTTCGTTAAATCCGCCATATTCAAAAACCTCCTTAGGCCAATATTCAAATTTCTAAACCGAACACATTCCAAGAAACGTCTAACACCCGCTTTCCGTCATTAACTCTGTATACGACAATGATCGATACAACTCAATATATAGGTACTTCTAGTGAATTCAAATACTTATATGCGTTTTTAATTATCAAGTAACTGACAATACAACCAAAATCAAAATTTCTAATATAGAAACAGTTCCTCCTTCTTTTCACAACTTAACAAGAACCATCCATAATCTAAATTGTTATTAATTATCGATGACAATTTAAATGATCATTATTTTAAATACAATGAGCATTGGATTGAGTTTCTCAAAGTGAGCAGACGCTTCGAAGAAAGCTCTCGAAAAAAAGCTCAGAAACAGGTTAATACACCGCTAATTTATATAAAATTTAAGTAATCGATAGGTCAAGAAATTTTGCGTGTTGTAAAGTGAAATAGTCAAAAAACAAGGTTCATGTGGAATTAATATTTGATAATTTCTAGTACAGGGCTTTGTAATATAAAATATAAGGTAAACAAATAATATAATATAACAAGTGTGGTGTGTTAAGATCAGGCCTATCTGTACCCAAAAGGCCCTTGAAGTGATTGAGTGCTTAAGACCAGGGTAATAAATATTCAGTGTCAAATAATAATAGTTATAGACGTTAAAGAGACCAGAATAAAACCCCAATGCTTTCTTGGAAAGTGTAAATAAATAAACAAACAATTTGTATGAAGTGGAGTTTATTAGATGAAGCAGATGCCAGTAATCCACAACAAAGATCAGCTATACTGATTAATTATTTAATTAATTCATAATTTATAATTTATTATTTCTGTTTGTCTGTCTATTTTTAGTATTATTTTTAGTTTACTTTTATAATATCTTATTTTATTCCCATTTACGAAACGGTAGTTTAAATTAGGCACTACAAATATCAAAACAATATACAGGATGTAAGGGGACTTCTCTCGGGCCTCTTTCTCATTTTCAACTCGCTGTAAAAAGCTATTTTACCGCGATATAGATAACATAATAAAAAGACTCTCTTACAGCAAGTTAATATAGGTCTTAAAAAACAAAGCAAATAAAATGGACACACTAATACAGGACGTTGAAATGAGAACACACCAATTACTGGTACAAAAAATCGACGGCGGCAGAAACCGCCTATATGGAGCATTAAGCCACCAACTAGAGGGAGAAATATCACAGGCACATACCAATGCAACGAAAACCCTACGAAAACAAGTAGCTGAGTATATCGAAAATCACTTAGATCATCTCATGTCATTCATGCAGGCATCCATTCATAAACTAGCACCCCGAATGATTGGGGGGGAGGGGGCAGGAAACAATTGCTGCAACAGCAAATATGAAAAACAGGACAATAATAGTACACCAAGAAGAAGGAGAGCATATAATCTTCCATCCTACTAATAAACAGGGAAGAGAGAACACACCACTAGAGATAGTATATAGGAAGCACGGGAATTAAAGAAATCACTACGATAGCGTGATTATTGCACAAGAAAAACATGAAGAAGAACAACCAGAAGAAACATACGCTCGAACTGGGGCAATAAACACCCCGCCCAGAATTAGAGGAAGCAACGCACATAAACATGTACCAAATATCACAAAGAACAGAAGAAGCCAACAGTCAAGAATTACAACACGATGACATCATTCTGGCGACATGAAATGTTAGAGGCTGCATAACGAGAGAAAGGGATAAAAAATCGATGAGACTCTTATGATGGAACACATACAGGTTGCATGCATACAAGAGACACACATGATAGACGAAACCGCAGTTACTCAAAACTACAAATGGCATCTAAGTGGAGGGGACAAAGAAAAAAACAGCAGAGGAGTTGCATGGGCAATAAGGCGGAACACCCCTATCCAGATAAAGACAAGAAAAGTGTGTGTGTGTGTGTTTCAGGTTTGTTGACTACGGTTACAAAGACCATTCGCCAAGTTTCCTAGTATAATAATAATACAAGAAAAGTAAACGAAAACATAACCACGGCAGACTTACAAATTGGAAAGGAAAACATGCATATTAGGAGTACATGTGCCCTCCGACAAACGGGCAGGACGAGTATTCAGACAGATCACTCAAGAGACTAGAAGAAATAGGAATAGAAAAATGAACATAATAATACTAGGAGACTTCAATGCGCACATAGGAAAGAACGACCAAACGCATGAAGACAAGAATATCATAGGAAAAACCTTACTCCACACATGGACAAACGATAATAGAAACTCGCTAAGAAACTTGGCATATCTGTTCGATCTAACAGTTAGAAACACATGGAGCAAGAACCTAACCTGCCTTAATACCTGGAGTAAAGGAAACATCAACTCTCAAATAGACCATATCCTAGTGGATAGAAAAATAAGGGACAGGGTTAAAAACATTAAGGCAAAACAAGCAACAAACGACAAAACAGATCACAAAATATATGGAACGTTAGTAATAAAGAATCAAAAAGCACAAAAAAAACATACAACAAAACAGCAAATGACACATCTCCCTGCTACAGAACGAAGAAATCAAAAAGAAATACCACGAGGAGATAGAAAACCAATTAACAGAAAAGTAACTAAATTGATCAACAATGATACGAAAACACTGCAACACAATGGTTTGGACAGACGACGGAATCAAAAATGAAGAATATTGAAGTAAAACAAGGATGTCCCCGATCCCCCCCGATTATTCACCACAGTCCTGGACCAAGTGATAGAAAGCACAATAAAGGAGAATCAGAATTTCAATGGAAACGATAGCCCCCATCAAACTTGCATACGCCGACGATATACTCATCATCGCCGAGGAAGAACAAGACATCGTTAAATTTCTAAGAAATATGACACCACATCTGGATTCCTCTGGAATGAAAATAAACTTCAAGAAGAGCCTAATAATGGTCCGAGACCCATTGACAAAAACAAGGCCAACAAGTGGGGAAGAATACAAAATACGAGACTACAGAACCACAAATATAATGAAATACCTAGAAACATACCTAACGAATCAACTAAAAAGGAGGGTAACAGTAAGGGAAAGAATCAAAACAGCCTACAGAGTCACAAGAGATCTACTACCCTTCATTGAGGACAATAAACCACCATGGTGCCTAACCAAAAAATATACACGACCGTCATAATTACTACGATGATATATGGAGTCAAAAACGCAGCAACGACAAAGGCCAACAGAAGAAGCCTGAGAAGAGCTGAAAGGGACATTATCCAACTGCTAGCGAAAACAGGAAAACCACAAAAACAACAGAAAACGTCAAGAGGGAAGAACAATAATCAAAAGAATAGAATCATATGCAATGAAATACTGGGGACACGTACAAAGACGAGACACGACACACCTACTAAAGAAAGCGCTACTGAACAGCAACAAACTGAAGATAGGGAGGCCATGCTAGACGTGGATAACAACAATCGAGAGGATTATAAATAAGCTAGAAAAGGATTATACACACTGGGAAAAATTGGCACAACAAAAAACGGAATACAATAAAGAAATATCAAGAATATACACACTGCCAGAAGAAACAGAAAACTCAGAAGTAGAATAGGAGAGAAGATGATCACAGACAGAAACTAAAAATAAGCATCTCACAAAAAACCTGAAAGTAAAAAGAAGCACGAAAACCTAAAAGAAGCATCTCACAAACGCCTACACTTTCCATCCGATGAAGACAGAAGGAAAATAAGAAGAAACATCTCACAAACACCTACACGCTCCATCCTACGCTTCTACCCTATGCCTCATGCGGCTCTCGCTGCTGACAACAAGTGTATGCAGCCGGTGGTATATAAAAGCACCAGGGGTTTGTTCCGGCACACGGTGGGATGATCCGTTGGTCGGTCGGGTGGAGCCGCATGATTATCTATTAGACGACTGGGCGACTGCTGATGGACGTTCAGCGGGCGATCGGGCTGCGTGGTGGAACAAATCTCCATGCACCGGAATTGGCAGCAATGCCTACCTTACGCTGGCAAATCAATCAATCCATCAATCAATGAGCATTGGATTTGACCAATATAACAAATATTTCCTCAATTAATAATCAAATCAAGCATTTAAGAAAATTAATTGCCAGTAAATTAATTTACTGATTGAATAAATTAGGATTATTTTAAATTTATTTTATTAAATGAAATTGCACTAAATTAATTATATTTACAATATTTTAATTGCAGTGTCCTTAATTTGTTCGCAGCCATATCTTTTATGAGCAGCTGAAAAAATTATTAGCCCTAAAATTAATAAAACACATTAGAGAAGGTAAATTGCGCACTGTGTCATGTCAATTCGTTGGACGTGTTACCGAGACAGTATATTCAATCCTATGCGACCTCTTTCTAAAAAATTGTAATAATTTAAGTAAATTAGAAACACGCTTTTAAGCACAAGCTGAAATTGTTAAAAATATGCAACCAAATAAAGAAGAAAATAATGTTAGTAACAATAATTATGTTAATAAATATAAAAGCGTGGGGCTCCCGGTGATAAAAAATTTCCAGGTATCTTGAGAGCCTCATGCTTTTCTGCTTATTAAGATAATTATTGTTATTATTAACATTATTTTCTTCTTTCTCTGTTTAGCGCAGTTTTTAACAGTTTCAGTTTGTATTTAAAAGCGCTTTTTTTTTATTTTAAAATTATTTATTTATTATTGTGACGTACTTTCTTCCAGTTGCCTAGCGCATAGACAAGTGGAAGCGTCACTTTAGCGCTGAGTTCTATTTCTGTTATATTCGGTTTTCCTCGAACCTTTACAATTTTTACGTGGGGTAAAAGTCACACAATAGCCTCTTAACACAGCCTGTTGCAGTAGGGTTGGGATAGTTACAGTGAAGAAACGGATATGTCCAGGGGACCTGTACGGCAGATTAGATTTTCACTCACATTCGACAGTAAAACGCACAAGTCGGTAAATAACAAAGTTTATTAAATATAATAAAATTGACAATAAGAATAAACGGTCAAGTACCAAAAATACTCCTGCGGAGTTCATTATAAATAAATTAGAAGCATTTAAGATATGTCATTTTATTTTAATTACGTGCAAAACTACGAGAACGAGAAACCAGGCATTGAGAAGCTAGTTAACTACTAGTTACCAATATTAATTCGGAAGCTTTTTGGGGCGGTAGCGGTTTAAGCTTTAAAGCAGTAAAGCGGTAACAGGGGTAAGCAAGAGAACGGTGAGAGTGGTAAAAAAAGTAAAAGCGGTAAAAATAGTTAGCGGTAAAAAACAGTAAGTGGCAAAAGAAACAAGTAAGTAGTAAAAAACAGGCAGTGGGCAAGTGCCAGGCAATAGCAAGCAATTTTCTACAGCAATAACACAGGTCAACATTTGATCTAAGCGGGATCACCGCACGCGGTATAGGCTACATAGGGTTTTTGGGGTCGCTGATTACGATGAGAGGGTCAGTTAACCGCCATCACGTCAGGTTCGAGGTCATTTGAAGGTCAAGTGCAGAAATACCCATGGAAAAAATCTGAAAAAAAATCGTGCATATGTTTTTGAGATCAGGGAATCCGAATCCGAGGTCGGCTAAGCTCTGTGAGGTCAAAGTCAAGGTCATTTGTAGGTTATTTGATCTAAGCGGGAACACCGCACGCAGTATAGGCTACAAGGGGTTTTTGGGGTCGCTGATTACGATGAGAGGGTCAGTTAACCGCCATCACGTCAGGTTCAAGGTCATCTGAAGGTCAAGTGCAGAAAAACCCATGGAAAAAATCTGAAAAAAATCATGCATATGTTTTTGAGGTCAGGGAATCCGATTATAGGTCAAGTGCGAAAAAACGTTTTAAGTGACCTTGGAATAACCAACAAATGACCTTGACCTCGCAGAGCTTAGCCGACCTCGAATTCGGATTCCCTGACCTCAAAAACATATGCATGATTTTTTCAGATTTTTTCCATTGGGTTTTCTGCACTTGACCTTCAAATGACCTTGAACCTGACGTGACGGCGGTTAATTGAACCTCTCATCGTAATCAGCGACCCCAAAAACCCCTAGTAGCATATACTGCGTGCGGTGTTCCCGCTTAGATCAAATGTTGACCTGTGTAATTAGGCATAAATCAACGATCATGGTGTAAATTTGAATAACTTGGCAAAACTACCTAAAACTGATACCAATGGTTATCGGACCGGTGCAGTGTGTAACCTACGTTACACTCTGATCTGATTATAAACCGGTTATCGGATTCGGTGCGGTGTGTAACATAAGTTACATCCGGATAGGAAAATAAAACGGTTTGTCGTCGCCCAGCGGGATGCGCGTCGATCCTGCCCGCCACGTGGTATTTTGTTAGAGTTGATACGGAAAATGCTATGTATCAAAATATTAAGATAGTTAATTTTTCAGTATTTCTAGTTTTTGCACTAAGTCCCCGGACCTTAACAAATTTCTACAAATTATTTAAAGTAACAGGTTTTACTTTAATTCGTAAAAATACGAAAAAGTTAAAATAAAATAAATGAAAAACTAGTTTCTACCACTGCGACAAAATGACTGATATTATTTCATTTCATTAAATAGGAAAAACGATCTTTTAAAATAATAGGAACGGAACCAGTTTTACTGATATTCTCTCGAAATATCACCTTTGTTCTTTTTCCTAGTTATTTGGATAAAATGTTGAGAATATAAGAGGCTCTTTGTGAAGACCAATTACTTTAATAAACATTTATATTTACTGTGAAATTTACCTTGATAGTTTGGAAATCGGTAATTATATTTTGATACATTGAATCGGAATTGTTTTCTCCCTTTTCGACTAAGTAAACCAACAACGTTCTGAAATCTACAAATCGCGTTCTCAAATGCTAGCACACTCTGAAAGAGAGATTACCATTGTTTTGTTTCTGCTATCCCCTTCTAGAAATAATTCAATCTTTTTCTAAAAGGTATGAAAATAATTTAAATGAATTTTCAGATTCAGTTTAGTTTAATTCAAAAACTTGGACTAATACGTAATCAGTGATAGAGAAAGAGATATTTATTCCCGGCTGAAAATAGTAAGAAGTAAATCAATAGTATATATTTGAATAAGCAGATGACAAAGACTTAGATTTTGATGATTGCGTTAAACAGAAGTCATCATATTACAGGTTATTCTTATCCGTGGAAGAAATAAAGCGGAGAGATGGCCACTGCACGTGCGCATATTTTTCTTAAAGTACACGTGCCACATTTCCAGCATCGCCATACGGTTTAAGTAAACTCAGGCACCTCTGGAGTCAAAAAATTTAGCTTCGGGTGTTAAAAGATAACGCGGGCGCCCATCTAATAAAAGCTCCACTTGTTCAGTAATTAAACTTTCTTTGTTTTTATGTTACCATTTATTTTTTACGATCTGCTTTATTTTACGATACTTACCTACTTTTACTTCCACATCCACGTGGATGATAATAAATTACCATTGTTTTCATTGTATTGTCTCTGTTTGGCTATCCAACTACAATACATATTGTTATGAATTACACCCCCTTGAAACTGGAGATTGATACTCCTATGCCTAATAATGAGTGACTGGAAACTTGTAGAAAGAAATAGAGTTTTCTAGAGTGTGGCGAGAGAAGATTCTTGATTGTTTCTGGATGAATCTAGAGGTAATTTCAGAGTATATAAGGCGCGATTACCGGCGCAGAAAAGAAGTTCTATTAAACTGAAGTTTTATAAAAGTGAAGAAGTTTTAGGAAAGTGACGTTCGGTAACGAAAGTGAGGTTAAATATCAAGTAAAC
This sequence comes from Stenurella melanura, assembly GCA_963583905.1. Classification (NCBI taxonomy): domain Eukaryota; kingdom Metazoa; phylum Arthropoda; class Insecta; order Coleoptera; family Cerambycidae; genus Stenurella; species Stenurella melanura. Next base: position 63,558,497 of record OY757318.1, read on the forward strand.
AAAGTGTAAAGGTTATTGAAGTATTGTATAGTCAGTAAATTATTAAATAAAGTGTTAGTGGTTTACCCCTTGTTAAAATTATTTAGAACCCACAGATTCATACAGGGTGTTTCCTAAAAGGCGAAAACACGTAACAATATTTATTGTTACCAGGGTTTTTACCCTTTTCACTTTTTGACATTTTAAGTATTATATGAGCAATTTCCACAAGATAGTGGAACAATTGGTATATTATTTTCTATAGAAGAGGCTGAAGCTAAGATAAATGAACGTGGCTTATTCCATTTGAAAGCTAATTGCTAAAATTTCATGTCATAGTAAAATTTTGTAATATTTTGTTTGCTTAAAGATTATTTATAATTACTTCGGATAAAAAGTTTTATGGCATCTTTATTAAGAACACGTTATTATTTCATTTTGGTTTTTTACAATATAAGATATCTCTAAAGAAAATAATATAATATGCGATTTAATTTAATATGAAGAGTTAAATAAAAGTTTAAATGATTTTTTTTGTCAGAACGCAATATAAAGGAATACATTTGTAATTTCGATCGCACCTTTTTAAACAACAAATAGCCATAGCTTGGCCAACTTTAATCGTAGAGGATTGTACTAAGAACTGAATTCTAGGAAATTGAACCTACCTTTCAATTTTGTAATACACATTTTTGAAAAGTCATTAAAATTTTTGAATTATCACGGAATACGAACCCATATAGCATTTTTACATTCAGGGCTTGTGCTCGAACTTACTTTATATACCATGGAACGAAGAATGAATATTCATTTTTTATGTCTTGCATTTAATCTGAATGTCAGAGAGACATTCAGATGACCGCCTCTCAATATACGAATGAGATTCCCACAACATACCCATGACCAAAACCGTCCTTGATATGAACCAAAAACGTATATTGATATACTGATAGATACATGAAGTATATAGGTAGAAGGTCTATCCTACATTCATAATGTATGTTCACGGTATATGCGTACTACCTTCATAGGAAGGAAACCGTAGGTATCTGTATGTATATGAGGATCATAAATCTACGATGCATACATATTGTAGCAATATACCTTATGTATCAATAGCAGCTATAAGTACTTCACTTATGCAATGTATTTTCTTCAGAGTTTGATTATTACAGTAATTTATTACTTATTATGTAATCATAGATAGTCGCTACTTCATTGAATATATTTAGGAGGAAGCAACAATTCATCTACGATTACATTAAATAATAGATTATTATAATAATTAAACACTGAAGAGAATACATGGTATGAATGAAGTACTTGCATATAATAAATTTATTATTTAATTTTAGAGCTTAATTATTACAATCAATTATTATCCATTCTCATTTTTCATAATACACATTTCTTGTGAAGAACATTATATAAGTAAATGTGGAATCTATGCACAGAAAATTTATTTTTACCATTAGATTTCAACTAATGTCAAAACTGGTTTTATTGGTCAAATTTTGTTGAATGGAGTACACGAATGCTAAATAAACTTACCAATAAAACTGCATTTGCTATAATAATACTTTACAAAGGCCCAAGAATATCATATGAAAAAAAGTACTTTTAGGTTAATAATTAAATCTGTTAAAAACCATAATAATCATATTTAACATGTTATTTACGAAAAAATCTGTTGATCGTATTACGTTACCTTAAAGTTTTATCTAATTCAAATCCTGTTTCAAATTGTTTAGAGCAAAACATGATTTTATTTTATCAACTACTTTATGCATCTTAAATGATAAAATAGGAAAAGGTGTACTTAAAACAGTTGTGTAACTTTAAATATATTTTTATTTTTCGTTACAAAAATGAATTGCAATAATAAAAAACAATTGTGCCAATAATTTAAATTGATATTTTTTACAAAAATTGATCTCTTCCACTTAAGAACTGTCATGTTTTACTATAATGAATTTTTTGTAAGTAAAAAAATAGTAAAAATTGGAGGGCTTACATTTTCAAATCCAGTGTCCAGGTGTTGCCGATGGTGATACTTGTAATTGTGAAACTCCACTTGGCATGTTTAAAAGTTTTATATTTATTTATTTTTTTTTGTTTGCTTATTAATGTAATGAAACATATTCCTTATAGAATTTTGCAATCAGCAGAAAAAACTATCTATGAGAACTAAATAGAAAAACTGTCTGTAAAATTATTGATTTCCAATTTTTGCATTCGTTTGACAATAATTGCAATGGAACATATTCTTTACAGGATTTTGCAAATAATCAGGTTATCGAAAGAATGCAAAGATTGGAAATCAATAATTTTACAGACAGTTTTCCTTTTTAGTTCTCATATAGTTTTTTCTGCTGTTTGCAAAATCCTATAAAGAATATGTTTCATTCCACTTGGCATTCTCAACACATTATCTATGATTGCTTCTATTGGCTGAATACTTTCTTTTCCAACTATAAATAAAACAACAATTATATTTGAATAGGTACTTATTTCACTTTAGAAACTGGCCATGATAAAGTTGAAAAATACAAAAATATTCTACAGAGACCTTACAGAAAAAAATAAAAATAATCGAGCCTACCAGAGTTATTAGAAGAACAACATATTTTCTTTCAACTTCAAGCGAGGACAAAATTTCTTTAATTTTGGGAAGTCGACGATTTCCAATATATTCTTCAATATCACTATGTTCATCTGACAATAATAATCTTTTGCTAAGAATAATATGCTCTTTGTACATAGTCTTTTGATTTGTTTTTGTTCACTGTGTACATCAGATGTGATTTCTGCCCTTTTCAATTTAATTGCAGCTTTTTTATAATCCTCTGAAATAGCTATAACGCAAATATAAAAACTCGCATATTACATCAATACCAATGGTTGTGATTTAAATAAACAAAAGCTCCTTAATATTGAAATAGATCGAACCCCGTAAATTAACCAAGTTTCGTCTGGGATTTCTCCTGTACTTCAATGATTTGTCAAATTGTTTCCGTTTGAATGGTGATCACCAAACTTCCCTTTCGGTGAGTGAGACCATTCCGAATTAGACCACCTCCGTATTTTTCTCTAAAAATCGATGCCTACAACCGCCGTCATTATTATCACTACCATAGAGGTAATTGTGGAGAATAGCGGGGCACTGGAATTTTCGCGTGATTTTTTCAGAGCACACGAATTTCGGGACGTAGAACACGAATTTGAAGTCGGTTTTTAATGCAAATGCACAGTTTAAAAAAAATAGAAATTATCCACCATAGTACGAACTTTTTGTCAGTGTAAACACTAAAAGCATCCTGACTTTAGCCGCCTCGAATCCCGTGTTCACAATGTAAATGCTTAGTAGAATAGTGTACTTCTTAACTCTTAAGTACTTACTGCAAAAAAATTGCTTTTCATAAAAAAAACAGTATCTATTAGGTATGTATCACTATTTCCTAGAATTCCATAAATTAGGAACTAAAATGTATCAAATTGTCAAACTAATGCGCGTGCGCTTTGTACAGTTGTCTAAGGTATCGAACAAAATGATTAGGGGATTCCTTACGAGTTGGTACAGAGAGGAATGATCGCGATGATACGCGCGTAGTAGTCATTTGAAGAACTAAAAATTTAGAACAGTAGAACAATGTTTTGTTTACAAAATTTGGAGGTAGGTCCCCAGCTAGCACACTGACGTCAATTTGCCGTCATCAGACGTCAGTTTAAGATCAGTATTGGTCTCCGACGTCATTTTCAAAATAAATGACGTCAAAATTACGTCAATTTTAGTACGTCTCAAAGTCGTCGTTGAGAGAACGTTGTTATGACGTCATTCTTGAGTCATTTTCTGACGTCATACACTGGATCTAAAAATGACGTCAAAGTTACATCACATTTTAGAACGTCGCAGAGACGTCGTAGACAGAACGTTGTTATGACGTCATTTTTGAGATATTATCTGGCGTCATACACTGGATTTAAAACTGATGTCAAAGCTACATCACATTTTAGATCGTCACAGAGACGTCGTAGGCTGAACGTTTTTATGACGTCATTTTTAAGTCACGTTTATGTTTTGGGTATTATATATAAATACACATAAACTGTCAATTACCTTTTTTTATATTTTAATCTTTTATAATAGTTACCTTTATATATTAGCTTCATTTAATCACAATAACTCCCTTGTTCTTACTGTATCACGTATGTAGGTACCACAGCTACATGTGAAATCTTTACCGCATATATGCCATGTAATTTTTATTCTACCTTTATTCGGTATTTATGACATTTAAATTCAGTCTATACTGTGTCTCTCTATCACAACTGCAGTATACATCTTTATCGCCACCTTATTGGAAATAGGTCTAACAACCGGTAGCTGGCCGCGCGCTGACCTATATTTCCCTCAACCTTAACATACCTATTATATATATATATATGTATAATTTATAATGATCTGTGTATATATGCATTTGAAACCGCAGGGCGAATTAAACAAAAGAGAGTGTTATTGAACCGCCGCGCAGAGAAATTGAATTATTTTATGTTATTTTCTGTCTGCGACGCTAATACCGCCTGCGGCGCTGATAATTTATTAGCAGCTATTTAGCAAAATAAAAATCAACCTAACTAAGCCAAGCACCTAACCTAACCTAAAAGAATCACATGAAAGAAATAAATTATTATATGAAAAACAAGGAAAACATTATTTCTGCCATCTAATCCAAGCACAATTTGTGAAAAAGAACATAATTGTTACAAAAAAAAAGTGACCAGCAGTTGAACCCGGGACCTGTTGCTCCCCAACGCGAGAACTTTACGCATACGCCAGCGATGCACCTAGAAAGCATCGCTATAGCACGGAATAAATAGTCCGCCGCGGCGGTTACGTATTTAACCCAACCAATCGCCGCGGCGGCTATGTAAATAGTTAAAACAACTGCCGCGACGGTTGCGTAGACACTTTCTAAACAAAAAACAATTATTAAAATGGCAGTCTACCACCACTATAGCAAACATTAGAAAATTTACTCTTACCTTTGACCATAATGCAAAATAGGAGTGCTGCCATCTACATTAAGTGAACACTTACTTTTTTCTTTTAATTTTAAAACATCCAACTCCCTTTCGTGAATAAAGAATATTTTTAAATGTTTTTTTAACACCCATATAAACATAATATCCATTGCTTCATTGAACAACATTCACTATTCGCATTACGTAAGTATTTTATAGAAATTTGCCATTGCACTTGATTTTATTAATGCACAAATTGTACACGGTTAAGGCTGAAAGGGAATATTATGTTTAAACCGGATACTCAACTGCAAGTAATAAATACACTCTTTAAAGTAAAATTTACATGAAGGACAATATCCCAGAGCCTTGAGTACTGGACTACCAACTCCCACAGCCAGCGGATTTTTCAAGGTAAGTGTTTAAAATTCTGTTACAGTGTTATTTATAATAATATATGTATATTCAAACCATTCCTAATTAATAAAAACGTAAAATGAATAAAAACCGAAAGATTAAATAATATTCTCAAGTGAACAATGATTTTTACTCGAGCCCGTATTCGTCAAATCAAGGTCATATTAAACGTTATGTTGATGACAGTATTAAACCTTGAACGTAAGTCAAAATGACGTATGAAAAGGGTTCTTATTTGGGTTCATATTCGTCAAATTAAGGCCATATTGAACGTGATTCTGACGTCAGGATATGACGTCATTAGGATGTGACATTAGACCGTCATTTAGACGTACATTGAACGTCGTTATATTGGGATCTATGACGTAAATCATGACAAATAAATGACGGCAAATTGACGTCAGTGTGCTAGCTGGGTCCAAGGTCGTCCGTTGAAAGTCAGTAGTTGGTATCCGAGAGGGCAAGGAGAATTTGCGCCGTCTTCCCAACTTAATTTCAATTGCAAATACGGCGCACGTGTTCCTTGCCCTTCTCGGATACCACTTACTGACCTTCAACGGACGCGGACGACTTGACTTACCTCAATTTTGAACACAAAACATTGTTCCACTATTCAAAATTACTCTAAAATACAATAAATTTGCACCAATCTGTCTTCTTACATCTTTTTACACACCCAGCACCCCTATTCGCCCCATGTAGGACTATTGGACAATACATATAATTTCATTACTCATAAATTACTTCTAATAGTGTCTACTACATGCCACACAAAGAAAATCTAAATACGATATATGGATGTGGTAAAGATTCATCAAAATATAAAATTTTAAATAAGCATGCTTTTGCGATCATCTTAGCCAATAGCAAAAATTATTTTGTTCGTTACTATTAAGATGCCTCTTATATGCAATTTCTTTTTATTTTGGTTTATAGTGTTTTGTATTTTAAAAAGGAAATTCTGGTGGTTGAAGGTACAACTTTTTATATTTAATTTATTATAACCTTGCTTACGCGTTTTTGTGTTCGCCTATCCTGCGCGCAAGCACGCGCAAGACATTACGAATCCAGTAATCAACGTGTATGGTCCCGGTATTAAACCGCATCATTTTCACTCAAAAGGAGATGTCTCTAAAACCCATTTACACCTGAACGAGAAACTTAGGGAGAAAAAGGTACAGGCGAATATTCGTTATACATAATTTTTTTTTTATATAATTCTCCAACACGCAAAGAATCAGAGTCCTTACATTCTACAGTCTTTAATTTAATTTATAACATAATAAAATTTGGTCCTTCTCCCATAGATTTCTTTTGGTGCATGATTTTGTCATCAACAATACCTATTTAGTATTTTTTCTACTTAGATTTAAATTGGTAAAGTCACGCTTAATCTATTCATCTACGAATCATCGTTTTTACGCATGTGCTATATCTTAGCAACTATTCTAATATAAAGTTGTTTTTTTTTGTTTGTAATAACCGTTGAGACCCTTCAACGAACCTTGTTCAGGTTCACACTTAGCTCAACTTATCTTTTCTTATCTTATTTTCTGCTCTAGTTGCCTTCTACACAAATTATGTCTACCGCTGATAAACTTAAACGGACAAAACAGTTACGCACAATAGAAATTAATTGTATTAAAGAGTTAATACAAATAGCTCGATCAGCTCAAAGAGACAATTCTTTTCACTCGCAATTTATAGAAAGATACGAAAATATCAAAGATATTCAAGAATCTTTTAATAAACTTCATAACGCAGTTTTTAATTATTTGCCATCGGATTCCGAGGGAATTCGTAACTGAGGATCGAGTTCGTACTGAATTTGAAAATTCTTTTTATACTATTAAAACTATTTAGAATAAAATTGCACAAGACGAGGTTTCGAATTTACCTAGACCGAAACTTCCTGAGATAAGAGTTATTAAATTTAATGGTGATATTAAAAATGTTACTTCTTTCAAAGATGTTTTTGAAGCGTTACTTCATAATAATTCTGATCTTCCTAATATAGAAAAAATCTTACATTTACTTGATGCTTTAGAAGGGCCGCCAAAAAAGTTAGTTCAAATTCATCCTTTTACTTCCGCAAATTACACTGTCGCCTATGACGTATTAAAAATAAGATATTCAAATAAACGCGTACTAGCTACTTCCCACTGGAATGAAATTGAAAATTCACCTCGCTTAAATAATGAAAATCCACCCGCACTTAGACGCCTTCTTGATACTTTCACAGAAATTGTAGCCGCACTTAAAACATGGAATTTCCTGTAGATCAATGGAATTTCATTTTAACGCATATGCTTTTAAAACGTTTAGACTCCGTCCTAATATCTAGGTTTGAAACACAATATGGATCTACAGAAATGTCAAGTTTTGAATTCTTAAAAGAATTTATCTCGAAACAATGTATAGCTTATGAAACTGTTTCAGCTACTTAAAGGTCTTCTACACCACGTGCCAAAAATTGTATTAGCGATCGCTATAACAATAATTTATCTCAAAATTCATTGCATAGGAGTAGTTCATTTTTATCTTCATAATATAAAAAAGAAGAGATGGATTACAATAAATTTATTTAAAGATTAATTTTTTTTAAATTTCTAAATAGGATAATAATAACAGCACTTGTATGTTTTGCAATACATCTGACCATTTAATTTACCGTTGTTTCTTTCTGGTAAATAAAAATCCACACGAAAGCTACGATTTAATTAAACAACATAAATTATGTGTAAATTGTTTGAGCCATACATATTAAAATTGTAAGTCAATTTCTACTTGCAAAACTTGTAATCAACGACATCATTCTTTATTACATTTTACACGTAATATTCCACCTACTAACCGTAATACAAATATATCTCAAATTTCCTCAGAACAAAATACTTCGTCTCAGGCCATTTTTTAAGGTTATGTTACTGGGTGGGCCAAAAGGAAAGTTTCCGAGGAGGGGGGTACGGGAGAATTTTTCTTTAATTTACAGGCCCGTCGAGAACGGGTGGGTTGATCGGGGTTGATCCGGGCCGGGAGTTTGTTAAGGGGCCCGGATTCTAGGAGATGTAGATGCAAATTTTGATTGCATTTGCACTGAAGCAAGAGAGGCATACTTCTGTGTATATGTACACTTTTGAAGTGGAAAATTACACAGCAACACAAAAAAAAGTTCTGTGCAGCGAACATAAAGGTATGGAATCGACAGATTTTTTTACGCTGATTACGAATCCGAAGACGAAAAATTAATCTATTGTTTCAATTTTCCTAAATCCGACCCTTTTAAAGCTGGTGACCAGAGAAACAGCGTCGGCAGTTATAGAAGTCACGGACAAGGTCGCTTGCCCCATTTGCAAACCCCGGGCATCCCAGGGCCGGCCCATTAAGGGGCCCGCGGGGGGATTTTCGAAGTCCGGCACTTCTGATGCTGGTGACCAAAGAAACAGAGTTGGTAGAGTTCTGTAGCACTGAGAATTTGGTAGAGATCACTGATAAGGTCATTCACCCATCTCCATGCACTCAGCAATCATTTTCGAAGTGTGAATACATCGTGGTATGTCACCCACAAGGGGAAAGAACTTGTGGACCAAATGTGGGAACCATAAACTAACGTAGAAGGTTACCGAAATGCACAGGGGAACCAAGTCCAGAACGGGAGTCCAGTTTGTTTCGATCAGTTAATACACTGGATGACCCGAATTTCCAGAACCGTTCGGCATTCGTTCGTATTCGCTAGAATATTTTCGATTCGATTCCTCACTGATTTATGGGACAAATGATGTTGGAACTTTTCCGAGCCTTAACTAGTCCAGGTATTCATTTTTTTGTGGTATCTTTGTCTTTTATCTTCAAAAGATCGTCACAAGGGGGCCCGATTTCTCTTCGCTCTTGGGGAATGTCTCGCTTCAGATTCCAGCAATAGTCCGCTACCATTTGCTCATCCCACCGGCCTTGATATCTATCTTCCATTTCCCTAAACTCCTGGTGAAAACGTTCACCGTGTTCCTCGCTGTAATCACCAAGATTTTTCGGGAACTGGTCGATTTGTTAATCAAGGAAATGGACTTTTAGTTACATCGAGCATTTTTGTTTGCGAAAGTTTTTGACCATGTCCTTTAACTTTTTTCCTTGTAGTCGGGGTGTTTGTCTTCCCAAAGAAATTCTCGCAAACATCCTTGAAACACGTCGAAGATTTTTTTATGGGCTCAAGGTCTGAATAAATTTTTCGTCTCTCAAAATAATCCTTATTTGTGATCAATCGAAAACACCTTCATTCAGTTTCGCTTCAGAAGCTTTGGGATAGGTTTTTTCGATGTGAAAAAGCGCTTACCCTTCTTGTTTAGGGATTTGACCAACTGTTTCATCAGCGCCAATTTTCTATTTAAAGGTGAAAGTAGTATCTTGGACTGAGCCAACCCTGGCGGGTGTGGATGACATTTCGGCCAACAGTGAAATTTTCTCTTTTATCCCAATCTTCTCCCTTATAATGCTTTCTCTTGCTCTACTATCTAATAAGTAACAAGGCAATGTGGTGAACACAGATTGTGGCCCGAGCAGTATAGACAGAAATGACAAATCGCCACACATGTTTACCATCCGTGTTGGTCACATTTTGACTCCTGTAGAGCTAGTTTTCAGTTCTCATACACTTCTTCAGCATTCAAACTGTTCACCTCATCTGTATTCCTTATTGTGTTTGCAACCAGGACACCTCCCCGTAGTGACGGCGGGCAACAACTTTTGTCTGGCAAAGTTCCTGGATTAAGGGACTACGCCGTCATGGCAAAAACAGGTAAGGTATTTACGAAGCAGGGTACCGGAAACTCAGTACCGGCAGCTGGTCAGGGTGAGCAAGCGGGTCCGCAGGCGTCGTTATCCAACGACCGCAGCTCCTCAGTAGTGGGTGACTTGGCTATTGGGGGGTTTGATGCTTCAAGAAAAAGAAGTTAAAGATCTTCATGCCTTACTTACAATTGTGATCGAGACAACAATTGTTTCTGCTATGTTTGTGGTAAATATGAATTTACAAAAAATAGGAAGACATTCAAAGATGGGCTGAAAGAAATGTATAAAAATTGTTACCAAATACAGGTAGATAATGCTGATATTAATTGTGCCCCTAACATGATATGTATTTCTTGTAGAGTTATGTTGCAGCGATGGTCAGCCGGGAAACGAGAAGGTCTGAAAGTAATTTCGCCTGTGAAGTGCATGAATCCTAGGGTTAAGGAGGATTGTTTCTTCTGTACTACAGAGCTGGGCAATAAAATGTTGAAAGCGGAAATCAACTACGGAATGATAATATCTATGATTCCAGCTAAATTTTGCGAAGAAGGGGGAGAGAGAAAACTGTCTAATCTTATAAACTGTTATTTATTGATCATTTTGTTCAAAAGCAATAAGGTTCTTCCTCTAGCTAACACTAACTTACTGTCCGAATTTGAATACAATTGGACTTTTCATTCTTAAGTTATCGTGCTTATCGTGTGACGGACGGACCGACGAACGAACGGGCATACAGACAGACGGGAGGAAAAGAATTCGATCACCAACACAATGATATGATTTTTTTTTCTCTAAAAGCGATATTACCGGTTTTAGAAATGTATCGATCAAATGCAAGATACTCCTCATTTTGTATTTGCGAAGAGTACAATAACGGACCCAGTACACTTATCTTGGGAGTATGTCTATGCTCTGTGTCATCATATCAAATGTATCTGATTCAGCTTCATCAATTATTTCCACATCCGCGTAGTAGAGTGGTGTGGAAGTATAGTAACCGTAAAAAAAATTACCTTTTTTTAGTTGAAGTGAATTTAGAATGTAATGTACGTATTATAATGAGATCTAGAATTATATTATATTTTGAGCTTATCCCGTTAAAGGGTTGTGGGATAAATAAGTATAAATAAAAGAATAATTTAAGGAGTACCTAACTTTCCAGAAGTCCTTTAACCTTTATTGACACGCCATATATTCCGCTTGTTGCTACTATTGTCATTATCATTATGACTGTATACTATTGTGTATTGTCCATATTATTCGCATCATGGCACATTGTTTATAGTATTCCTATTTTATATTTCTATTATATGTTAAGGTGGCCATTCCCTAGAAAGAGACATCCGATAGGGAAATATTTATTGTTTTTGCCCATAACTTTTTTTCCTGGTATGTATATTTAAAACAACTATAAGAGTACCTAAGTAGAACCATGACAATACTATTACTATGAATTTTCACTCAATAATTTCAGTGGTTTGCAAAATAGCTAGATTTAAAACTACGAAATAGAAAGATTAACATAATTTTCAAATTTAAATCTAGCTATTTTGCAAACCACTGAAATTATTTAGTGAAAATTCATGGCACTAGTTTTCTTATGGTTCTACTTAGGTACTCTTATAGTTTTTTTAATTATACGTAGTAAGAAAAAAAAGTTATGGCCAAAAATAATAAATATTTCCCCGTCGGATGTCCCTTTCTAGGAAATGGCCACCTTAATGTTTTTCATCACTAGTCAGTATTGTTCAATAACTTTCTTTATGTAATTTCTTTTATATAGGTATGTAATTTTATGTATATATTTAAAGACTTGCCTTTACACATATATCTCATGTATCTTTTGACTTATAAATTATACTTCTGTATCTCAGATGGTTAATAAATATTATTATTATGATTATTGAAACTTAGAAGATTTTAAGCCTCTAATTAATAATAACTTAAGAAAATTGTTGATTAATTATGCCTGAAAAGTTATTAAAAAAATGAAACAAACAAACGACAAATAACTTTATTTATTAAAGGAGCATGAGACTTCAGGGGTGAGTGAATAACAAAATACTTTCATTAAATATACAAAAATAATATAGCATAAACAATAAATACATATACAAAAAATTATTAGATGGAAATGCAAAATATAAACTCAAACATTAGCGTCTGGCCAGTTCCGGGTAAAATAAATGTTTTACTATTAAAGATTGTGCTAATATATTCGCCCATCCACTAAAACTTTTATTTAATTTGGCTATAAAATGCTGTTCTTTTCCTGATATCTGAAAATATTCTAAAGTATGTCCAGTTTACAAAAAGGGCAACAAAAATGATATAACAAATTTCCGACCAATCACTATCATTTGTAACTTTGGCAAAGCTTTTGAAATTTTGTTGCATAATTGCATATATTCACATGTCAAAAACAGTATATCCTATCAGCAGCATGGATTTATGAAAGGTCGATCTACAACCACAAAATTAATATGTGCTTCTCAATATATATCTGAGTCCATTGAGATGCAAGTTAAAACAGATGTAATATATTTTGATTTCACAAAAGCATTCGACAGACTTAATCATAACATTCTTATTAAAAACTGTCCAACATTCGAATGTCACCGAATCTTACACACTTTTTAAAATCATACTTGTCAGATAGAAAACAGTACGTCGCGTTTAACGGATTCTGGTCTACTGATTACTTATCTTGTTCTGGTGTACCTCAGGGATCTGTCCTTGGGCCACTCTTGTTTAATATATTCATCAATGATATAGCATATGAACTAGATGTTCATTTTTTAATGTACGCAGATGACCTCAAGCTACTACATAGAATCTCTAACATAAATGACTGCAGTAAATTACAAAATAATATATCTAAACTCAGCGCTTGGTGTGTCGAGAACAGTCTCACATTAAATGTGCAAAAATGTAACGTAATGACATTTTCCACGAAAGATGTTAATTTTACATTTAACTACTCTCTAGAAAACGAACCATTAACTCGACCGTCCTCGTTTAAAGACCTTGGAGTAATTTTTGACAAAAAACACAGCTTTGTCAATCACATAGATACGTTAATTTGCGACGTAAATAGAACACTTGGTTTTATTTTACGCAATGGGCGTGATTTCTCAAATATTTCAACGTTAAAACTATTATATTTTCCTTTTTTGCTACCTAAACTAGAGTATGCGTCTCTTGTTTGGCAACCCTGCTATAACACTCATAGTCTTAAATTAGAAAACGTGCAACGCCACTCTCTTAAATTACTACATCTAAAATCTCATGGTATATATCCACCAATTGGTTTTCTACAAAGCGATTTACTTCAAATGTTTTCAATGCGTAGCATATTTGAAAGACGCAACGACTTTGCCATAAACTTCTTAAAGAAGGTGATTTATTATGATATTGACTGTAGTGAGATATTCCAGAGACTTAATTTCCATATTCCGCGAATAAATTCAAGACAAAATCAAACTTTCTACCTTGCTATAATAGCCCGGGCTAATACTTTAAAGTTTTCACCAATCTACAGCATGTGCTCTAGCTATAACCACAGCCAGCGTGATATCGACATCTTTAATAAATAGGAGATTCAGTATAAATCATGTATGTACTTTTTGTTCTTTCTTTTTACTGTAAATAAATTCAACTCTTTATTCTCTCTAATATTTATATTTTCTTTTGTTGTATATCTTTACTGAAATGTACGCTTGTAAACATAAGTAATTTTTGTATGATGTATGTGTTGTTTCCCATCTTGTAAATGGTCTCGTACTGTTAGATGGTGTATGAATAAAATAAAAAATAAAATAAAATAAAAATTATAGAAATAAAAGTTAAATGATAACAATTTTTACAACAATATCAAAACTTATAAACTAGTTACAAAATGAAACCGACAAGTTAATATTCGATATGTTAGTTGTCGAACCAATATATATTTTCGCACACCATGAAAGAGATTTACTTGAGGACATGCCGAGGTTAATAGTAGTAGTAGTAAATTATAATTCTGATCACCAAACATCCAGGGACTACAAGATCATGACTAATGAAATACGTTAGCAAACGTTCTTTATGGCGTCTGCAATTTAAAATGCAGAAAGCGAAGAAGGTAGAAAGTACTTACAGTTGATTTTTTTTGTAATTTGGAACTACACTACTTCACTATATACAGGGTGCGCCAAAGTTCTGATTTTGGTCGATTACGGCTGTATTTGAAATGGTGGAAATATATTGTCTATAGATTATTTTCTTGATTTTCAATTCTGAATAACCAGAAAATATGTACAATTATACAGGGTACTCCGTTTTCGTTGTCCGAGCAACAACTTCGTTATTTTAAATGGAACACCCTATATTTTTTTCCTTTATCGAGTTACCCATCTAATTATATTCATAATTCTATTAAGGTGGTAGGTACTTAAAATGAACCGTTTACGATATAAAAAAGATTTTTTGACAAAAAGTGAGGTTTGCGGATAAGTTTTTGAGTACCTCTGATTTCATAGACAAGAGAGTTTTCAAAATTCTGCTTATACTGTTATGTTGAGCATATTAAGGGCTAGTAGGGCAGAAACATTATTAATATTAATCTTATACAGAGTGCTGAAAAAATTGAGTTTAATGTTTCGCTAATAAAAAAGGCCGTAATTCAATTTTTTCAAATGGGACGTACTATTTTCAGTTCTGTCATCTAATGAAGTGTTAAATTATCTTTCCATTGATATATCATAGTAGGTATTTATCTTTAGGAGTTGCATAGATATTAAGGTTAATTGTCTGGATCAGTCATTTTTCTTGCTGGAACTTCATGAGGTTTGTACTGCACTTCACCAGTTTCGATAAATCTGTCTCTAAGATTACTAAATGCAGGTTCTAAAGGGTGTCTCCTTTCAGGATATCTGGTTTTATAGACTCGGGATGCTAAGAGGCTGTTCCTTGAGCACTCCCCCAGAATAAAAATCATGTCAACCATTTCTTCCCGCGAATAATTCATATTTAATATAATTATATGCAAATGCAACTTGGAAATGGAACTGTAAAAGCTACTAGTATTTTATTAAAGACAATCAAAACAAAAGCACTTACCGATATAGCAGTAACACAAAACTTTAGAACATCCACAGACACGTGTTTTGACATCTATGTCTCTTCGGTGCGGCTTTTTCTAAAGTTCACAATCAACTGAAATATGTAAGCAAATACTCGTGTTATAACTATCAAAGGATTACCAGAACAGGATATTAAAAATTAAAATTAGATTATAGGAAATTCCCCGTAAAGGGATAATTATCAATATAATTATATGCAAATGCAACTTCCTGGAACTGTAAAAGCTACTAGTATTTTATTAATTATTTTTATATTTTATTATCAATATAATTATATGCAAATGCAACTTCCTGGAACTGTAAAAGCTACTAGTATTTTATTAGCTAATAAAATACTAGTAGCTTTTACAGTTCCAGGAAGTTGCATTTGCATATAATTATATTGATAATTATCCCTTTACGGGGAATTTCCTATAATCTAATTTTAATTTTTAATATCCTGTTCTGGTAATCCTTTGATAGTTATAACACGAGTATTTGCTTACATATTTCAGTTGATTGTGAACTTTAGAAAAAGCCGCACCGAAGAGACATAGATGTCAAAACACGTGTCTGTGGATGTTCTAAAGTTTTGTGTTACTGCTATATCGGTAAGTGCTTTTGTTTTGATTGTCTTTAATAAAATACTAGTAGCTTTTACAGTTCCAGGAAGTTGCATTTGCATATAATTATATTAAATATGAATTATTCGCGGGAAGAAATGGTTGACATGATTTTTATTCTGGGGGAGTGCTCAAGGAACAGCCTCTTAGCATCCCGAGTCTATAAAACCAGATATCCTGAAAGGAGACACCCTTTAGAACCTGCATTTAGTAATCTTAGAGACAGATTTATCGAAACTGGTGAAGTGCAGTACAAACCTCATGAAGTTCCAGCAAGAAAAATGACTGATCCAGACAATTAACCTTAATATCTATGCAACTCCTAAAGATAAATACCTACTATGATATATCAATGGAAAGATAATTTAACACTTCATTAGATGACAGAACTGAAAATAGTACGTCCCATTTGAAAAAATTGAATTACGGCCTTTTTTATTAGCGAAACATTAAACTCAATTTTTTCAGCACTCTGTATAAGATTAATATTAATAATGTTTCTGCCCTACTAGCCCTTAATATGCTCAACATAACAGTATAAGCAGAATTTTGAAAACTCTCTTGTCTATGAAATCAGAGGTACTCAAAAACTTATCCGCAAACCTCACTTTTTGTCAAAAAATCTTTTTTATATCGTAAACGGTTCATTTTAAGTACCTACCACCTTAATAGAATTATGAATATAATTAGATGGGTAACTCGATAAAGGAAAAAAATATAGGGTGTTCCATTTAAAATAACGAAGTTGTTGCTCGGACAACGAAAACGGAGTACCCTGTATAATTGTACATATTTTCTGGTTATTCAGAATTGAAAATCAAGAAAATAATCTATAGACAATATATTTCCACCATTTCAAATACAGCCGTAATCGACCAAAATCAGAACTTTGGCGCACCCTGTATAAGTCGTTAACTATTGATAACATTTATTTATCAATTCACTAAAGCAGGTAGGTTGGATAAACGCAGTTATAAACTTTTTTAAATCACAGTGACAAATTCTCGATAACCAACGTTTTTATCGAAGTTCCTACGTTGAATGCTTCTTTCCTACGCGATTACCCCATGCTGATGCCTTTTAGGCGGTATAGTTTTTGATTGGTAATTTATGACGCGCAATGGATCTATTTATTCATGCGTAGAGATTTTTAGCGTACTAGCAGGGTAGGCTTAAGGTAATTTTAAAGCAAAATATTAAATAAAAGCAGTATTTTAGGTAAATTACTCTTACTATCGAGTGGACAAAAAGTGACCTGTTGCATTATTAAAGCAAGCAAGCAAGCAAAGCAAGCAAGACTTCAAAAACTTGGGATTTGGTATACGTAGTAGAAGCCAAGGTCTCAATTTTTTCTATGACATCCTTATCCTTACACTATTTATAAATCATTTTGGTATATAATTTTGGCTTTTATTATATTTAATTATTTTTCCTTGAGGAAGAGGCAGTTTAAACTGACAATTAAGTATAATTTCAAGTATAAACTAACAATTATACATAATTGTAACTTTAAAACGATAATTCAGTGTCGTGCCGTGCTATGATGCGGAGAGGCGATCGCATATTAACATAAAGTTGACACCCAGAGTTAGCACCAAGATTAACAATGGGTCTGAAACGGCAACGCAAAGAGCTGCCGCATCGCGGCTGGCGGGGATTACCTTGTTTTAAGGAGTAGACGAAGTCTGTCTGGGGTGGAAAGCGACAGCTCGTTGCTGGACCGAATTTTCCGATGTTAAAAAGCTTTCCGACTCTGAAATTCACATACAAAGAGCTGCCGGGATTGAGGTTGTGGGAGTCATCATGATTCAGTGAAAATTAACCGCCCACCAATTTTCGGCGCGACAGCTCAATACCAAGACGAGTCTTCCGGGGGGAAAAGAGTTTTCCGACCGCAAAAGAGAAGAGCAACGAGCAGGTGGGATTTCCTTTCTCTGTGGATGCTTTTCTTTAACCAATAGGTACCTGTTGACTAACTTTCAGAACGGCAGCTCAATGCCAAAGTGAGTTTTCCGGCCTCAAAAGAAGAGCCAAGAGCTGCCGCGATTTTCATTCCGTGGATGATTTTCTTTTACCTTTAAGTACGTGCTGACTAATTTTCAACACGGCAGCTCAATGCCAAGGCGAGTTCTCCGACAGCAAAAAAAAGAGTAAAGAGCTGGTGGAATTTCTATCTGTGGCTGTTTATTATTACCAATAGGTACCTGTTGACCAATTTTCAGAGCGGCAGCTCAATGCCTAGGCGAGTTTTCTGGGAAAACGAGAAGAGCAAAGAGCTGTGGATGCTTTTCTTTTACCAATAAGTACGTGTTGACCAATTTCCAGCGCGTCGGAAAACTCAGACGGCGTCATCAGGGGGCGGTATTTCAAAGAGTGAATTACAATTTTTACAATACTGAAAAATCTGTATGCAACATTTTTAAAACCCATTAGACCAGCCTATATGGGCGCATGAGTATCTAATACCCTTCAGACGCAGTTTCAATCAGTTTAGAAGACATTACCGATCATGAAAATCCATG
The DNA here is from genome assembly GCA_963583905.1 of Stenurella melanura. Classification (NCBI taxonomy): domain Eukaryota; kingdom Metazoa; phylum Arthropoda; class Insecta; order Coleoptera; family Cerambycidae; genus Stenurella; species Stenurella melanura. The sequence goes on from OY757318.1 coordinate 63,576,947, forward strand.
TTACCAGACGGTAAACTGGTTTGATACTGTTTAAAACAATTTTGTTTATAACAAAAGAATGTATTAAGTTTTTTCAGTCAAACAAACAGTATAGCAGAATAAGTATGGTAAAATGGCTCCAGAATCGTTTGGACCTAATTCGGCGTCAGTGGAGCGACAATAAGAACAGACATGTTTTCCTTGAGTTGTAGCCCCTTGTCGTCACTGGTAAACCCTATACCCTAATAGGTATAATTTTTCGTTCTCATTTTTTATTTTTGCAAGATGTGCGTTAATTATTATGAAAAAAATGGAAAATGTAGATGTAATTTAAATACATCTTAGGAAAAAAATTGAGCTGATTTTGCTGTTCCTTTTGTATAAAAAAATGTTATCATTATTATTTATACCAATTCATTGTCAGTTTAAAGTGTATTTATGTAATTATGTATTTGAACTGGCAATTTTTTCTTTAATCGTCTTATTTATATTATCGTCCTGGCGGAGTTTTAGCTAATGCTATTCCACCACTCAACCAGGACACGTACACATAGACATCAACACAACAACCATTCCCTGCGATATTGCCATCTACCGCAGCTGAGACTCGAACTCAGGATAGATAACAGCGACTAAACATGTTGTGCCACCCAACAGCGGTCTAGTACACTGCTACCATCTCGGTAACACACTAAAAACGTCACTAAACATCCATACCCTGGCCAGGATTCGAACCCGGGACTCCGTGGTCGCAAGCCAAACGCCTTAGCATCGCGCCACCGAGCCGGTTATAGAACTATTTGACACCATATCCTTTCCATGCTTTCGTTACAACCCTTTCGAAAACATTTTCTCAGATGATAGATTCCAGTTTAGTTATATCAAATTCATGTTCGGTTGAGCGTTTCTTAAGATACGACCGCAATTTCTCCTCTGTGAAATCTCTTGATTCAAAAACCCATTAAACGATGTGCCAGCTCAATACCTTGGTGGCTGATACCAAAAAATGTGTTTGAGAACTTTTGCTCCCGCATACACTAAATCGCAATTTTATTTTATTAACCCCTTTAATAATTGAATGGGGATGCATATTTAAGACCTTGGTTTCTAGTACATGCACCATGACTGATTTCTGAACTCTTCCTAGCTTGCTTTACTTATTTACCCCTAAACTTTTACAGAATAAACTCAAAATATAATCTAGTTCCAGAACTCGCCATAATGCATACGTGTACCAAACAAGTCATTATTTTAATTTTATTTTGTTAATGTTAAATAATTGTAAATATTTATTTAAAAAACTATTCTTGTTATATCAAATTCCATAAAAGTAAGTAACTAAATTTTTATTTAATATCGGTCGATTCTAAACGTCTCAATAGGGTCATTTCGACCTATTTTAAAAACATCATTTTCTTCTTGAAGAATGACATATAAAAAGATAATATACCAAAAATTAGCAAATTCTGTCAATCTAAAAAAATTATTAAAGTCGCGCGGTGCTTCCAAATTCGACCGAGCCGATATGACGTTATTATAGGCTTAAAGCTGTGAGGCAACTCCCGTGCAATACGCAGTGCGCCCTGTAACGCTCTTGATAGATTAGTGTTGCCAATCGCCGGATAAAGACATTATTAAACTTGGGAGCTGTGTTTTGTTTTGTGATTAAAGATGTCATCATACCATATGAAAAAAACCGCTGCCTAAGGAATCACTACTTCCACATCCAGATTATTCGTCCAAGTCACTTTAAAGGAAACATCTTGACTATATGTGCACTCTAGTATGTGGAAATTATTGGTCATAGAATTTTAATAATATTTGGAGTAGATGTCATAGAAAAGTTTGAGGAGTTGGTTTCTACCATATACGTTAAAAATGAAGTTTCTAGTTTACCGTACTTATTTTCCACTATTTACAACCTAGCAATGGAGTCATCTCAATCAGATGTCACTACAATACATACGTGTACTAACTCTCAAGTGAATATCTCAATTTGATGTTATCAATCCCATTAATAATGAAGCGGAGGTGGTAGAGTTTGAAAATTATTAGAAAGAAATCTGAGGCCTTGGTTTCTAGTATATACACCGAATCCCAAATTTCTGTAGTCTTACCAGCTTGCTTTACTTATTTTCCCCTATTCGCCCCTATTTAACCCCCAACCCTTCAACGGCATCATCTCAAATTATGATCTAGTTTCAGACGTCGTTATAATACATACGTGTACCAAATTTCAAATGAATATCTCAATTTTATTTTATCAACCCTTTTCATATTGGAGTAAGGGTGGTTGGGTTGAAAAATATTATAAGAAAATCTGACGCTGTGGCTTCTAGTACATACACCGAATTTCAAGTTTCTGTAGTCTTACCAACGTTTTACTTATATTCCTCTATTTACCCCAAATTAACCCCCAACCCTTCAACGGAATCATCTCAAAATATAAACTAATTCCAGACGTCGTTATAATACATACGTGTACGAAATTTCAAATGAATATCTCAACTTTATTTTGTCAACCCCATTAATGGGGTAGGGGTGGTGGGGGGGTTGAAAAATGTTATAAAAAAATCTAAGGCCTTAACTTCTTGTACATACACGGAATTTCAAGTTTCTGTACTCATACCAGCTTGTTTTACTTATTTCCCCCTATTGACCCCTAAATAACCCCCAACCCTTTAACGGAATCATCTCAAAGTATAATCTAGTTCCAGATGTCGTTATAATTCATACGTGTACCAAATTTCAAATGAATATCTCGATTTTATTTTATTAACCCTTTTAATAATGAAGTAGGGGTGGTGGGGGTTGAAAAATATTATAAATAATCTGAGACCTTGGCTTCTAGTACATACACCGAATTTCAAGTTTCTGTAGTCTTACCAGCTTGCTTTACTTATTTTCCCCTATTTACCCCTATTTAACCCCCAACCCTTCAACAGAATTATCTCAAAATATAATCTAGTTCCAGATGTCGTTATAATACATACGTGTAGAAAATTTCAAATGAACATCTCAATTTTATTTTATCAACCCTTTTCAAATTGGAGTAGGGGTGGTGGGGGTTGAAAAATATTATTAAAAAATCTGACGCTTTGGCTTCTAGTACATACACCGAATTTCAAGTTTCTGTACTCTTACCAACTTGTTTTACTTATATTCCTCTATTTACCCCAAATTAACCCCCAACCCTTCAACGGAATCATCCCAAAATATAATCTAATTCTAGACATCGTTATAATACATACGTGTACGAAATTTCAAATGAATATCTCAACTTTATTTTATCAACCCCATTAATGGGGAAGGGGTGGTGGGGGGTTGAAAAATATTATAAAAAAATCTGAGGCCTTAACTTCTAGTACATACACCGAATTTCAAGTTTCTGTACTCTTACAAGCTTGCTTTACTTATTTCCCCCTATTTACCCCTATTTAACCCCCAACCCTTCACCGGATTTCCTCAAAAAACAATCCAGTTCCAGATCTCGTTATATTATATACGTGTACAAAATTTCAGGTCAATATCTTAAACCGTTCCGGAGAAAGCGTGCGGACAAAAAAAGTTACAGACAGACCGACAGACCGACAGACCGACAGACCGACAGACCGACAGACCGACAGACAGACAGAAAATTTTTTTTCGCTCAAATTTAAAATCTCGACGTTTCATGACATTCTAAACCTATTTCACGAATAAAAATTTTTGAAATTTACCTTATTTAGAGGTGAAATCATACATTGATGTTTTAGATGGTGAAGAGTCGCACTCTTTTTTAAAGGATGGTGTGTGATATCATGTAACACAGTTTTCTGTCTTTCTTTTTTTCTCCTCATTGATATATTTTTCTAGTTTTTGAAAAATTCTTCATTATTAGATAAAGAAATAACGCTTAAAGATCTAAAGTCAGCTGTTGTGGCAAATTTTTTGGTTGAAGTAGCTCCAGACAAAACAGATTTTTTCGAACAGCAAACTATGTCGGTCGGCGAGAGTTCCTCACTTCGGCGATATAATCACATTACAAAAGCTATTGCATGCTTACAACCACCATCAGAAGCTGCACAATCCTCATACTTTACCCCTATAATGTTATGTTCTTTTTCATTTATCACACACGAAATTTTATAATTGTTTGCATTTATTATATGCCCAGGGGTTATTTTGGAAAATAGATGACAAATATCTCCTTATCTGCTCAGTTGCACATAGCCAATCGCATTATTCCCATAACTCTGTCGAGCTGATCTGGAAAACAAAAAACAAACAAAATTTTAAAATGTTTAATTAGAACCCAGACAGCACACAAAATCCAGTGGATGTCCATTTTATGTCCAAAACTAGTCCGAATATCCATGGACATATTTTGTATGTCCATTGGACGTCCATACCAATTGGATGTACAGAAAAAGATCGTTCATTGGACGTCCATTTTATGTCCATAGTTTGTTCAAAGATCTAAGGACACATTTTGAACGTCCAAACGTCAAATTGTCCATTTAAATGCTCCCTAATATCCAAAACACTGTGTGAGGTCGCTCTGTCCTGCTGCCAAATTACTTCATTAAGTTCCTCGTCAGAAAAGTTTCCTATAAAAGATCTGCTACCTCTGGTGGAACTATTTCTAAATATAATGTATTTCCTACGAAGGCGTAGAAGGGCCACTGACTTTTTTAAATTCCGACTTTAATATCAGAATTCCGAGTTTAGTATCGGAATCCCCAGTTTAATGTCGAAATTATTATTCCATTAGAGAACATGTTGGTGTAGTGCTGAAATTGATCATTTATCATTTGTCTCAGTGACTATTTATCGAATATTGTTATGAATCTACATTAAAAAGCTTCTATTTGAGTTCAAAATGTACAGGTCATTTTAAAGACATGACATAAGATATACAAAGAACTACAATAAAATCACCGACACTGGTTGTATTACACAGAGTTAGTCAATAGTACGTGGATGGTCAGTTACTTTTTAAACCGTTTGAAAGAAAAACGTTTCAGATAATTAAAATCTGTTAAATATTATGGGAGATCGAAAGTGTCATATCTTAAATTTATTTTTAAACATAGAGGGTATTCCACATGGTGGGGCTAGCGAATATTGGATTTTTCTAATGAAACACCCAGCATTTTTTTGTATGCTTGTATTTAACTCTTAATTCTAGATCCAGGCATAGAATGTTTTTGAACTTATACTGTAACGTAGCCAGAGCTGGACAGTACTCGAGTAAATTATACTCGTAATTGTACTGAGTACCCAAAGTACTCAGTAACAAGTACTCGCGAGTACTTTTATTTGGATGGTATTCTGTACTCAAAATTTTCAAGTACTTTATATTATTAGGTACTCCGGTACTCGAGTAGTTTTGACGGCCACAACTGACGAGTAACGAGTACGAGTATCGACGTGCAACACATGCAACTCTCAGCTTGTCTATACAAGTGTGCAGGGCAGTCAGTGTCAGTCAGGCGGTGTGAGAAGTGAGCGTTTGACGTGCCTGACTATATGACTGGGCGGTAAGTTGGTGCTTTAAGCTTTGTTAACTTTCGTAGTTCTCTAGATTTGAATAATAAATGCGAATTTTTTAAATAAGAACTGACAAAAAAATCAAGAATTTGTGCTGGTGGCAGAAATTTTTATATGTTAGTATTGTGTGACTGAAGTTGAAAAGTGTAAAGACGTTATAATAAAAATCCGGAAAAACCATTTCAGTCATTATAGCGTTGCTAATTTTTTATTTAACAATTAATTAAAAATGCAATTAAAAAGCGCTCCTATATGACTTTATTGTGTCAGCCATTTGTTTTCAACGTTGCTTGTCAATTTGGCATTGATATAAATGCAGTCGGTTGAAATCCATGTGTCTGTTTTTTTTTGCAATTTAAATTAATTCATGATATACTAAAAATTAAATGATTTTATTTTCGGTGTACTACCTATACATTTTTAATACATGTAACTGTTTTGTTGGTGTCGATCTACTTTTATTTACTAGTAATGATGTAAGTGGTATTCTAATTGTGTGGTACTCATTTTTTAGAGTACTTCAAAAACATGTACTCTTACTTACATAAGTTTTCACGAGTACTTTTTAAAGGTACTCGTTGTGAAGTACTCTTGAGTACTTTAGTGCAATGCTCTGCACAGCTCTGAACGTAGTCACGTTATTCAACTTTATTCGAAAAAAACGCAATTTACGGAAAAAGTGGAGTAACGGGGCAACAACGAAGTAGAAATATAATATAGAAGATATTGACCATCCACGCATAACAGACTCATTCTGTATACATTTATATAATTTTTGCATACACTGGTAGTATCAAACTGTTGCACAACTAAGAGAAGTTCGTATTGTGCTGAAGATGATTTGGGGTAAATAAAAGTAAAGTAATTTCTGTCTCTTTCGTCGTGCTTAAGAGCATCAAAATATAAAGTATGCGACGTTTTCATAAACTTGAACATTTTTATTTATTTACAAGCGAATTCGGGAGTTTTTCCTTTCAATGGCTACCTGCCAGTACGAACCGGATTGTGAAATTTGTCAATTGTCGATAACGTAAGTTATTTGCAACTCACTTTGAAAGTCATTCATAACAGCTAGTAATGTTTCGCTAAAGCGTCATAAAATGAACACAGCCAGAGTATTAGAACTGATTAGATTAAAGTCGGAATTCCGATATTAAAGTCAGAATTCCCAGTTTAAAGTCGGAATTCCGAGATTAAACACGGAATAATAATTTTAAAAATAATACAGTTCATTTTAAAGACATAAGATATACAAAAAACTACATAAAATCACCGACACTGGTAGCTTACACGGGGTAGTAGTTTCCCGTGTTAGGGTAAAATTGAAAAAATGGTCCTACAATTTTATGTCTAAAAATTCCAGACCAAATTTCAACTGATTTTCTACCGGATTTTTTAATTTCAGCAACTTTTCTTTGTCGTTGATTTTTTTCTCCCACGAACATCTGTTTTCTACTGAAAACACCCGCTATAAAATACGACGATTAATCTCTCCATAATACCTATATATTTAAGAAAATTATGGTTTGCATCCACTCAGAATTTGCTGACAAAATTCTAACCAATTGTGATCTTCTGTAAGCTCCTGTACCGGTAATAATTTATATGACCTATGGTTATTCTTTTTTAAAGTTGAAATACCCCAACCCCCGCTATTGTTTTTTTATTAAATTCTGGTTTATTATATTACCAGCAATACACCCCTCCCCTGAATGTACAACTATTAAGAAAATTATACAAAGGCTGTGTGATCGTCTAGTTTATTAGTGGTAGGAATTAAATTTACGTTTGTGATTTGTAGTTTATTGTTACCATAATTCTTTTTAAAGTTTGATATTACTGTTTCAATTTATTGATATTAATTTATTTGTTACAAATTTACTCACTGAATATTTATTACTGAACTTTATTACATATTCTTTACATGGTCAAATTAAGCACCGAATAATTAATTCGGCACTTGTTTATGTCTTATGAATTTGCACTTTATTTAAGATGATGTATTTATTTCACATTAACCTGCATAATTGTTATAATTATTCTGAACCAGATTTGTGTTAGAGAATCGGCAGTACTCGAACAATACCAGGCACTACTAGATATGTTTATAGAAAAGGCACGTTCGATGATGTCAACGGAGCCGAGGGGATTTGACGGAGGGGAGAACACTTGGTTCCAATCAATAAATATGCATGTATTATAGTTTCTATTCAAATGGTATTATTTCTTTACTTCGCGGAATATATTTTTATTTTTCTGAAGTACTAGTTTTATTACAATTTCTAACATCAGAAGGCGGGATTCGCTCACGTGTCCCTGTAGTACCGTACAGTGTAGTGCAACCAGTTATTTTAGGAACAAGTACATCCAGTAATTGGACGGTATGGTATACTGTGATATGGTACTGGTATACTGTGATATGGTACAGAAGGCTAGAAGATCCACTCATGGTCGTCGGTCGGTAAATGATGAGTCCGCTTATCAAACCAGTCAGTAGTCACCTATGCCAGGTATTTTTTTAGATTGTATCGATAGAGTTTAGCGAAGTATGGGTTTTCGTTCTAAACTAAATTCATTTGCAAGCAAACATTGGAACCAAATTTGATGCTTTTGAAATTTAACATCAACATATGGTTAAAAAGTACCGTTGCGTAGGTTAGCAATTGTGTGAGGTATCAAACAAGACTTACCTATGCGTATTTTTATTTGGGATGGATGAAATGTTATGTGACAGTTTTAACCCAAAAGTTTTAATCATGGTCATGACCTTGTTGTTACAATGTTAACTAAGATTTTACAAAGCTCTCTGAGAATATGTTTTAGAAATCTATTCTTTGTTATAAGTTGTTATATTAAAATACAGCAGTCGTTGGAAGTAATGTTGTTTAGGTTATGGATCGGTGATGGGCGCCATTGAAATGTAAACATGGGTTGTTACTGATTCATAGAAAGGATCTACGTCGCATTAGCTTGTCAACTGCCACACACAACTATTAATTGTACCTACATATTATCAATATAGTTTATTGCTTTAAATTTAGTTTTTGTTGATCATTTTCTAATTGTTTCGCTCTGACCTGATACCTTAATCCATAGAATGTATTGTCCTTTAATTAAGGGTGACAAAGTTTAATTATTGGAGGAATTGATAACCCACACATTCAATTTCTTGTTGAAACAGCAGATATTACGAATCCGGCACTTTAAGGAAAGCATTTTAAAATATGTAAGTTGTTTCAAAATAGGAATGCCTAATAAAAGTAAGCATTCAAACAAATCGGTCATCTGCAGCCGGTGTACATTACATTAGTATAATAAATATTATGAAATATGGGAATCAAAAGTTTTCTTAAGTTATATTTCTTGTTAAACACTTGACATTATTTTTAATGATGTATTTGTTTACCAAATATTTTTACCCAGTGGTCTTATAAATTGCATTAACTTATGTCGTAGGTATTTAATTTAATTTAATTTTCATTAATATAACACGGGTCAGGAAAAGGCCGATTTTAGCAGCATTGTTTGCAGATGGTGTTTCTGCAACTAGATCAGTGACTTTGATAGTCTAATGGCTGAGTCTGCAGGTTCGTGGAAACTAGAAGTATAAGGTGTTAAACTATTTTAGAAAATGAGTGCTTATTGATAACAACTTGAACCGTCAAAGCTCTCGAATTACAGTTTATAATATTCCAAACAATTCATAAAATTTAGAAACAATCCAGGGAACCCAGGACGGGTTAGTGTGTAATGCGTACGTGCCCTTATTATTGTTGAAGTTGAAAGGAAGATTTGTTTATATGTTCTTAACCGTCTCGCTATATTTCTGTAAATATACTTACCGGGGAAGTTTAACAGAATGGATAATGATAAATAAGAGTGTTAGATCAGGTCCTTAAAAATTATTAAATTAAATTTCTCCTAAGCACCCAGTTGTTTGAACTTGACCTAATAATAATAAACAACTTTATTAAACAAACAGATGATGACATGATCTGATAGCTAGAAAATATTGATTCGCTCATATGAGGTGATTTGTACCAAAATATATAATGAAAAGCCTGGTTATTTAAATCTAATTTTAAATTTTCAAAGCCATTCCATTAGCAAACATATATAAACTCGTAGAGGTAAATATTCAAATAATTTATATTTCTAATACATTCACGAAATTATAGCAGTCTATCTGGTCAAAAAGACAAATTAATTAAAATATTTGGTGTTCCCCATCGAATCATTTCAGATCGACAACAAAGCTTATTCGTCCTTTCGGTTTCAAAATTTTGTTAAGGAAATAGGTGCGACTCATCATTTAAACGGCGTTGGGTTGCCTAGAGGAAATTGGCAAGTTGAGAGGTATAACCGAATGCTCTTTGGAAAGGATGGGAGCTAATAACCTATATAATGACTGCTGGAGAAATGTTGGTAATATTCAATGGGTCAAAAATTGTAGAGAACAAGCGATATGAGGTCAACGACATAAAAAATATGTAAAGGCCGCAAGTTCCCTACTGTGGAGTAGTGGTCGAAAAATATGATGCGATGGATTAATTTTATGAAAGGTGATTTAAAAAAATGGTGCCTTGGTGTCGTTTGTCCAGTAAGGTGAGGAAAATGGTCTGGTTTGTCCAGCAGGAAACCTTGATCTGATTTGTCGAGTAAGGTAGGCACCTTGGTCTGGTTAAGTCCTGCAAGGTGGTAATGTGTGAACCTTGGTTGTCTTGTGGATCTGTATCTTCACATGGGCCGTGTTAGGTACCATAATTAAGTTAGCGTTAAGTAGATAGGTAGCTATTACGATTTTGAATCAAGTGGAATCATGCATGAGAACTTCCACATGAATGAAAATAACCACAAGGCAATAATTATGAGTAACTAAATATTTTGTGCTCTCTTTTGTAGAAAAAGACCAAGCGTCTCTTTCCAATCGTCATGCCCACGCGAGGACGCTGGTCGTCGGGAAAGGCCGTGTTAGAGAATCGGGCACTACTCCACCAATGCCAGGCACTATTAGATATGTTTATAGAAAAGGCACGTTCGATGATGTCAATGGAGCCGAGGGGATTTGACGGAGGGGAGAACACTTGGTTTCAAACTATCAATAGATAGGCATGTATTATAGTTTCTATTCAAATGGTATTATTTCTTTACTTCGCGGAATATATTGTTATTTTTCTGAAGTACTAGTTTTATTACAATTTCTAACATTTGTAAGTTTTATTTTGGTAAACCTTTATTTGGTTTATATTTATTTTTATTTAAATATTATTTTACTCATATCTTCAGAAACCTAATGTGTACTTAGTACTAATTTCCAAAAGGTTAAATTCAAAAATTAGAAAACATTTTAATGCATTTATTTCTAGGCATTTCTCACACATCATGTATAAACATATTCGTTGTAGTAACTGCCATAAAATCAATAACAAAGATTGGTTGAAACAATCGTCAATATAATTTTAGATGGTGAGAAGAATTCTTTGGGACAAATCGTCACATTTACTTCTGTTGAATAAAGCGATATAAAAAACAAAAACAATGTTGTTATAACGACAACAGCCATTTCTTCTTAAATGTTGATAATCGAATTCGGCCTATTTAAAGACAAACTCTGGGAAATGTCCCATTAGTGATGTGAATTCAAAACACGGTGGGACGAAAGCAAGTTTAACTCAAAGTGTCTGTCACTCCGATTTTTTTTTTTTCATATTTTCGGATGTGTGTAGAACCCATTTCCATGAAAATTAAAATCGCCTATCACAGAATTCATTTTTAAACGCATTTTACTGTTTTGTTTGATGGAGAGACCAGACGTGTGCCGAGTCACTCCACTTTAAATCACATAAAGATCGGACAAACTTTGAGGGGATAAATTAAAATTTATAAGGTATTGTGGCTAAAAATACTCTGCTTTACGCAATATAAGTTTGAACTTAAGCAAAATTAATAATTAAGAATAAAGTGTGGCGAATAGTATCTGAATATTGTCTAAATGTTATTTGTGGCATTATCTTAATTTTTTTTCCTTCTTCACTTCTTTGGTACTTCCTGCCACATGTATGTTTTCTTCTAAGCGGTGCTCGGGGAATCTACAAAATATCACAATTAACCAGTATGTTACTGTTATGGTTAATTTCAAGTTTTTATACCCATTTGTGTTATTTATTAAAAAAAAAGAAACCTCTAACTGATCCTTTGACGTAAAAGTCACAGGCGTAGAGGTTATTTACCAGTAACATCCTGGACAATTGTAATATTTTGTAGATTCCCCGGGCACCGCTTAAAAAGAAAACATACATGTGGCAGGAAGTCCCAAAGAATTGAAGAAGGAAAAAAAAACAAAAAAAAGTATCTGAATAACTCGGTCACATCTTGAAATTTAATAGTGGCTAAAAGTGCATCGAAAAGCACGGGTGCAGTGAAGTTTTTACCTATGGTGAAGTGGACGGTTAACAACATCTGGGAGGATGAAACCGAGTGCAAGTAGTGTGGGAATACTACAGAACAAAGAGGAAAGCTGCCAAAAAAACACAAAGCGACCAAAATATAAGTCTAGTCTAGTCTATTAATTGTATTTGTTTATTAATTTTTAGTTTATTACACAACAGAGAAAAAAAATTAAAAGTAAAATTGAAAATGTAGAGTCCGGCACTACTTGGTCCATCGAGATCTTGACCGCGTATCCATGACGGGTTTCCCCTCCACAGAAAAAAAAGCGGAATTGGAAAACGGAAATTAAAACTGATTTGTTTTAAAAACAATATACAGGGTGTACAAAATATTCCCTTTGACCTCTTTCTCATAAATCGCTATAAAAAGCTCTTATTTTTTTAACACAAGATAGGGTCCTTCCCAGCACTTCCACCGTAAATGGATATTTACCTGTGGAACTGTTAATAAATAAAAATAAAAGATAAAAATAAAACCTGCTAGATTCAGAAACAGAAGAAACAGAAAACTTAGAAGAAGAATAAATAAGGAAATGATGGTAGATGGAAACTTAAAATAAACATGGAAAATGAAAAGAAGCATCTCTCAAACGCCTACATTTCCCAACCAATGATGACAGATGGAAACTTAAAAGAAGCATGGAAACTTAAAAGAACCATCTCACCTCGCATCTCACAAACACCTACACTTCCCATCCTATATTCCTACCCCATGCGTCATGTGGCTCTCGCTGCTGACAATAAGCATGTCCAATGTCCAATATAATACATTCGAGGTTTGGTTCCGGCACGCGGTTTAGCCGTCCGTTGGGCGTGTTTGGCGGACGACAATATTGTATATTTAAGTAAAAATGTATTGCTCATTATTTAATAAACATAAATTGTGCTGAAACAGTTATTGGGTCCACATCATAATTTATATTCAGATACGACTTTGTTTAATATATACTCATAACGTAATCTGAAACCAAAATATACAAACGTGGACTTATTTCAATGTGAGACTAACACTGTAAAGACAGGCACTTGTAATATATCCCTGCTAGTAAAAGGTTGTGTTTAATAAATGAGCAAATATAATTACTTCTTATTTTTAATAACTACCTATCCCTTAGCCTCTGCTAATAGGTTATGGGCCCAGGTACATTGTGATAAGTGTGAAATAAACAAAAAATTTAAAATAAAAACAAACCGCGAAGTTAAAAATATTGTAAAGAGACACTAACAGTTTTTCTTTTAAACCTATAAGTGCAAACAATTAATTCATATAAATCAGTGAATAATTAGTGGAAATGGATCACCAGCAGAAGCGAAACATTAAACCGTTCAACGGTGAAAAATATGTAATTTGGAAATTTCGAATAAAAGCACTTCTCAGTGAACTCAGTGTGTTAAAAGTCGTTGAAGAAGAACCTCCAATCGAACCTACTCCTGAGTGGTTAAAACAAAATTCAACAGCTCGCAATGTGATAATTGAATACCTAAGTGACTCATTTTTGACAAATAAAACACAAAAGCAAAAAATGCATAAATATAAAAATAATTACTACAATAAAAGAGAAAATGTCCATAGCCCAAATTATAAATTTAAACAACTTCACAAATGGTCTAATAAACGTTGTGATCACTGTGGTCGTAATAACCATTGGAAACGTAACTGTATTTATTTTAAAAAGAGCATAGAAAATAACCAAAAACGATTTAGGACCCTCCAAGCTGTTACTACTGATACTGTAACAAGTGAAAATAGCACAAACTCAAATTGTGATGGTTTTGTGTTTATGCTGAAAGCAGAACATTCACATACGTCAAGTGTTAGAGGCAATGAAATACTTTTTATTTTGGACTCTGGTGCCACAGAACATATAGTGAACAATCCAGATGTTTTTATTAGCTGCGAACAACTTAAGACACCGATTAAAATTTCCGTTGCAAAAGCTGGAACGTCTGTGCATGCCACGAAGCGAGGGGTTATCGAAGTCACCACCAACCATGGAGTACATGGACGACTAGAAAATGTTCTCTACTCACAAGAAGTTCCATACAACCTATTGTCTGTTCGCCGATTACAAGAAAATGGGATGACAGTAATTTTTGATTCAAAAAGGGTAAAAATTAAAAGTGGTAATCAAACCATTTTATCAGGTAAGCCTTTTAATAATTTAATAGGTGTGATATTTCACACACCTAGTTGCATGATTAGTCAAAATTTGAATGATACAAGCTATAAGTTATGGCATCAACGTCTAGGGCATATCAGTAGAGAAAAGTTTCAAAAATTAAAAAATCATAATATGATTGAGGATGTACAATGCATTAAAAATCTTGAATTGTGCGAGGACTGTATCTATGGGAAACAGGCAAGATTGCCATTTGCAAAAGCAAAAATTAAGGACTAAGTATATTAAAAGACCCTTGTTTATAATTCATTCGGATGTTTGTGGAAAAATAACACCACCAACCATAGATAATAAAAATTATTTTGTATCATTCATTGATGACTTTACACATTATACAGTTATTTATTTAATAACATATAAATCTGATGTCCTCAATAGTTTTAAAGATTTTGTTGCTAAAAGTGAAGCACATTTTAATTCTAAAATTGCTAATCTTTATTGTGACAATGGGGGAGAATATTTATCGAACGAATTTAAGGATTTTTGTGCATAACAAGGAATCATATCATCTTACCGTTAGCTACACACCACAGCAAAATTCAGTAGCTGAACGAATGAACAGAACAATCACTGAAATGGCCCGAACCCTAATAGTTACCGCAGATTTACTCAAAGTTTTCTGGGGTAAAGCTATTTTAACTGCAGTCTATCTCATAAATCGTTTACCTACCAGAGCTTTACAAACGGACAAAACTCCGTACGAACTGTGGCATAATAAAAAACCTGTAATAAAATATTTGAAAGTTTTTGGCTCCATCGTGTGTATTCATAATAAAACACGGGAGAGTAAATTTGATTCAAAATCATATAAAGGTATTCTTGTTGGCTATGAAGCTAATGGTTATAAGATATGGGTCGATGAAACCGAGAAATTTATTAAAGCTCGGGATGTAATAGTTGATGAAATAAACTATAAAATATCTCGACCGCCTTTAAAATATAAAGAGGTCAATCCAATACAAATAACACAAACTAATAACTCTGGCTCACAGTCAGTAGAAAAATTAGTAATCCCACAACTTATAAATAAATTTGACCTAACCAAGGCAAATAAAGCTGGGACAATGGAAACCTCTCAGTCACCAGAAATAAATAAAATTTCTAATAAAGCTGACTTAACCAAAGCAGTTAAACTGGTGCCACCACTCAATAACAATAAATCTGTCTTACCCAAAGCAGATGTTGAGTTTGGTGATAAAAATAAATCTGTCTTAATCAAAGCAGATAATAAGCTTGGTGTGCAAATTAATGAATCCTTATCTACTAACAAAACTAACAAACAAGAAATTAGAAAAAGCGAACGACTTCAAAAACGTCCTAGACCTAATTATAATGATGATCTCAATTATGCTTTTGACGAATTAAGTATGCAATTAATGTATGCTAGTGCAATAAAAATAAATATACCTAATAATTATAATGAAATTAAAGATAGTAGGGATCGTCTTAAGTGGGAGCAAGCAATAAAGGATGAATTAAATTCGCTTTAAACTAATAATACTTGGTCTCTAGTACCAAAACCCCCAAATAAAAATGTAATAGGTTGTAGATGGGTGTATACCGTTAAAAATGACGAATACGGAAATCCTGTGCGCTAAAAGGCACGTTTAGTGACAAAAGGTTTTAATCAACAATATTTAATTGATTTTAATGAAACTTTTGCACCAGTGGCTGGCTAGGATTTCAACTTTCAGGTTTATATTAGCTTTTGCCGATCAATTTAATTTAGCAGTACATCATATCGATGTGAAAACTGCCGTTTTAAATGGAATTCTAAAAGATGAAATATATATGATAGTTCCCGAGGGCATACAAACAAAGGACAATTATGTCTGTAAATCAAACAAAGCAATTTATGGTCTAAAACAAGCAGCTAGATGCTGGTTCGAAAAAGAACTTAATTTAAAAATTCAGAAGTCGATCGATGTTTATATTTTTTAGATAATGGCAACATCAATAAAAATATTTACGTAGTACTGTACGTTGATGATCTTGTGATAGCTACTTGCAGTATGAACACAATGATTAGTTTTAAATCATATTTAATGAAAAAAAAAAAAATTGAAATGGTAGATTTGCAAGAAATAAAATTATTTTTAGGCATCAGAATTGAACGAACTAGCAATAAAATAACACTTGATCAAAGCTCATATTTGACGTCAGTGTTAGAAAAATTTAATATGCTGAATTGCAAAAGTATATCCATAACCATAACTCCATTGTCAATGAAAATTGATTACAAGGCGCTTAATAGTGATGAATACTATGAAGCACCATGCAAAAAATTTGATTGGGTGTTTAATGTATGCAATGTTGTGTACATGTCCTGATATTTTTGCAGCAATTAATATTCTTAGTAGTTACCAAAGCAAGAATAATATTGAACTTTGGAAATCTCTTAAAAGAGTTCTAAGATATATTAAGGGCTCACTTACACTTAAATTAACATACGTGAGAAATGACTTTAGTAAAGTACTTGTCGGTTATGTAGATGCAGATTGGGGAAGTGATGAATTAACACGTAAAAGTACAACTGGCTATGTTTTTCAGGCTTTAAGTAATTGTACTATTACATGGAATACTAAACGGCAAAATTCTGTGGCAACTTCTTCCACAGAAGCAGAATATATAGCTCTTTATGAGGCAATTAAAGAAGCTATTTGGCTTAAAACAGTTTTTAGTAGTATTAATTTTAAATTGAAAGATCCAATTTCCATTTACGAAGATAATCAAAGTTGTATGTCAATAGCTAATAATCCGATTAATCATAAAAAAACAAAACATATGGATATAAAGTATCACTTCTCACGTGAACAAATTGAAAAGCAATTAGTAACTTTAATTTATATTCCTACAGGTGAACAACTAGCTGATCCTTTTACAAAGATGATAGCCCCAGAGGAGTTTATTTCAGTTAGATTAAAACTTGGATTAGAATTTTAAGTATTAAAATGACCACTCCATTTTTAAGTGGGAGTATTGTATATTTAAGTAAAAATGTATTGCTCATTATTTAATAAACATAAATTGTGCTGAAACAGTTATTGGGTCCACATCATAATTTATATTCAGATACGACTTTGTTTAATATATACTCATAACGTAATCTGAAACCAAAATATACAAACGTGGACTTATTTCAATGTGAGACTAACACTGTAAAGACAGGCACTTGTAATATATCCCTGCTAGTAAAAGGTTGTGTTTAATAAATGAGCAAATATAATTACTTCTTATTTTTAATAACTACCTATCCCTTAGCATCTGCTAATAGACAAAGCTGCGTGTTGGAACGAACCTCCAGACTGGATGCCCGGAATCGGCAGCAATGCTCACCTTACGCTGGAAAATCAATGAATCAATGAATCAATCAAACGTATGTTACCGTTTTGTTTCATTAATTTTAAACAAACATTTTTAGTTATTTAATGATAATAAAAATAGAATAAACATATGTAAGATATACCTGAGTAAAAATAAATTTCCTTAACTTATTTTTTTATTATTTATTTAATAATATTTTTTAACTAAATATATTTATATAAGGGTTGTAACTACAGATGATTAAATATTTCAGTCTTCGAAGGCGTGCACACTGCACAGGGTGAACGACGGGTATCTGGGTTGGCCAAGAAGTGGTTTAGTGTTGTATATTAGGCCCCCTATCTGATGTAGATAAGGATGAAATGGATTGTTTGCTTTGATCATTCTAAGCCCACGACTCTCGTATTTTGAATATATGCGGTACGACTACCTATATATTTACGCTGTTACAAATGCAATATAGTCTTCGTTTTCGTGTTTGGGAATTTTATAATGCCCAATTAGCAAAAACACAATACTTATGGACGGATTAAAGAATTTGCCGCTATACGCAATAATGTAATACCTCGGTTTATACAATATTTATCTCGATTAAAATTTCAAAGAGCGGGGAATGAAATTCCTTGCAATAGGTAAGTAACATTTATTTGATCTCAGTTGAAACTTCCACGAGCTGGGGCGATATTCCTTGCAATTGAATACTTATCTCAATAGAAAATAAATTAATTATTGTAGAAAATACAAATTACAATTTTATTATTGGGATTTTGCCTGCCGCCCCTGAAAATTTGCCGCTTTACGCACGTGCGTAATTGGCATATAGGGTAATCCAGCACTTATTGCGGGAGTGAGACAGCCGTTGACATTTAATACTTGGAAGTGATTCTTCCGGCAACGTGCACGTCGTGCACTTGTTCTCTAGTCGCTCCAGCTGCAGTCCATCCATAGCTGCCGTAATAATTCATTCTCTCAAGTTGGTCGGAATCTCTGTTTCTATAAATAGCATAATTCTGCACGTACATAAACCATTTGTTTATTAAACATAGGCATATTTACTAACTCATAGAGTCGTAACTCTTTATAGATTTAAATATTTGCAATTATGTAACACTGGTGACACATTGTCGGATTTCAGCTATTCTTAAAGCCCCTTACACATACCTGTTCCTGAAAAGTTTCAATACAACACATAAATAATGTCAGTGGATAATAGCTAGATATATAGTGGGGGTGAACCACTCCGAAGAAAACAGACTGAACTTAATAACATTTATATGTATTAAATAATGAAAACAGTTAAAAGTAAACAATATTAACTGTATTACTACCACATTCATCGTAAAAAAAAATAATTTTTTTTTGTTGAAATATTCTTAAAATGTCATAAAACGTCGAAATTTTAAATTTGGGAAAAAAAATTCGGGCTGTCTGTCGGTGGGTCGGTCTCTCTAACTTTTTTTTTGTGCGCAGCGGCTAAAGATATTGACTTCAAAGGACCCCGCACCAAATCCATAGGTAATTTTGTTGTCGACGGAATCAATGCAAATTCAAGGCATAGAATCCTTAGGTCATTGTCAATGGAAACTGTTATGGATTAAGTTCCGAAATGAAATTATTTTAAAAATACAGCAGGTCGAAGCTTCAAAATTCAAAATTTTAAAAACGCGATTTTACGTAACTTTTTTGAATTATTTATTAAACTGTTGATTGCAAAAAAGGCATATGAATCTATTTTGATAAGCCATCCTGAATAATTGAAAGACATATATAACTTAGATTTTTATTTTATATTTCAATAACTCATTTTTACTAAGAAGTCATACAATATGCTTTCTTTATAATATTATAGTAGATTTGTCCTGTGATTTTTAAATATTATGCAATAAAATGTCAATTTTACTTTAGAATGTCGAAATCACATTTTATATGAATATAAGAACGATGTAGGTTACACTGTACATCAGTATTGTTTACTTAACGCAAATTAAGTATTAAAAGTATTTACCATTTCGATAAAAAATACGTAAAATCGCGTTTTTAAAAATTTTGAGTTTTGGAGCTTCGACCTGCTGAATTTTTAAAATAAAAACATTTTGGAACTTTATCCATAACAGTTTTCAGTGAGAATGACCTAAGGATTCTATGCCTTGAATTTGCAACGATTCCGTCGACAACAAAATTACCCATGCATTTGGTGCGGGGTCCTTTGGTACACATATGTACCATGACGAGATCTGGAACTAGATTATATTTTGCGCTAAGTGCTAATTCCAGCGATGGATGGGGGGGTTAAATAGGGGAAAATAAGGGAAAATAAGTAAAGCAAGCTGGTAAGAGTACAGTAACTTGGGATTTGGTGTGTACACTAGAAGCCAACACGTCAGAACTTTTATAATATTTTTAACCTCTCCATTATTAAAGGGTTTAATAAAATAAAATTGAGATATTCACTTGAAATTTGGTACCTACACGTATGTGTTATAACGACATTTGGAATTAAATGATATGTTGAGATAATTCAGTTGAAGGAGCGGGGGGGGGGGGGGTAAGTAGAAGTAATAATAATAATAATAATAATAATATTAATAACAATAAATGTCTTTATATCCCATAGAAAGAAAAATTTACAACATAAGTAAACAGATACAAAACAAACATAAAAAATATTATAAATACACACTTATTACATAATAACTAAACAACCATGGGAAATACAAGGGGAAGTTCACTCAAGAGAGTGCTCTACCACTTAACCCTTGATACTAAACTAGATTAAACTAACAATAATAATTAACTAATAATAATAATTAAAAAATAAACATAAGATTGGGATATTTAGACAACATATGCTGATTACACAAACCGAGAATGAATTCAAGTACAGAGTATCCTTATTATGCATTGAGGAAATACTTATATATGTTCATCTTAAATTTAGCGATCGTGAGAACCGTCAAACTACCTGGAATAGAGTTGTATAGCTTATAAATGGTATATCGAAAACTCCTTTCAAAAAAAGGCGTTTTGTGAGGAGGAGGCGTCAATTGACCTTTATATCTTATATTAATATTGTGAAACGATATTTTGTTATATAAATAGGGATGTGACGGAGATAACATAATTTTGTGAAACAAACAAAGGGCATAGGTTTTAAGGCGACCTTTTATATTCTTATTATGCATTGAGAAAATACTTATATATGTTCATTTTAAATTTAGCCATCGTGAGAACCGCCAAACTATCTGGGATAGAGTTGTATAGCTTATAAATGGTATATCGAAAACTCCTTTCAAAAAAAGACGTTTTGTGAGGAGGAGGCGTCAATTGACCTTTATATCTTATATTAATATAGTGAAACGATATTTTGTCATATAAATAGGGAGGTGACCGAGATAATATAATTTTGTGAAACAAACAAAGGGCATAGGTTTTAAGGCGATCTTTTATATTTAACCAATTTAATTCATTCAGCTTATGAGACACATGGTCATATTTTCTAATACCACATACGAAACGGATACAACAATTTTGAACCCGCTGTATTCTGCTTAGGTAATCTGTGTCTAAGCATGGTCCGTAGACAGGAGCGCAATATGTGAACTGTGATAACACCAGTGTCTCACAAAGCATTCTTTTCGTGTTTTTTGTCAAATAAGTTTTGTGACGGTATAATAACCTCAGAGCAGTGTAGGCCTGTTACATCACACACACCACAAACAACTTTTTTTAAAAAGATTTATTTATTTAAATGGATAGTACGTACTATCCAGACATGAAGTGAAAAGAATGAAATGAGTATTATAACTGAGGAGCAAACGCTCCTTTGCCTCCTTTACATATACTACTTACTTGAAGAGTCTTAGAACAAAGGAATATTGTGAACGAGCCTGTGAATCAAGTGATGTTGAGTTAGCAAACGGAGCAGCTGCCATATGAAATATGATACGCCTGATAAGGCTTCTTCCATATGACTCTAAATGTTATAAGTTACTTGGTAATATTTTATATAACAGGCCTTTTGGATATTTTTTGTTGTCTGCTCCCGAAATCTCAACGACCTATCTAAAATTAGTCCAAGATTTTTCGAACTATTTGACGGCTCAATTTTGACATGCTCAACCTCAATATTCATATCGTGTTGTAGATGATAACAATCCGTTTTATTGCCAAATAAGAGGACATCTGATTTCATTGAATTAAGTATGAGAGAATGCTCTGTAGATATTCTAGAGAGTTCCTTCAAATCGCTATTAATTTTTTCTGACGCATCTAGATATTCTCGGGCATTAAAAGAATTAATCAATTGAGTGTCGTCGGCATACATGTGTATCGCACTATGCTCGATAGATTTGGGAAACTGGCTGGTGTAGATTGTAAACAACAGAGGACCTAGAATTGAGCCCTGCGGTACACCTCGTGTCAGTAATCTCTCGTCAGAAATATTTCCTCGCAACCTAACCCTCTGAGTACGGCCCTGCAAGTACGACTGGAGTAGTTGAGTTCCCTCAGCATTTATTCTACACGAAGTCATAATAGCCACCAAAATAGTATGATTAATGATGCCGAAGGCCTTACTAAAGTCAAGTAAGACTAGGGCCATGCATTTTCCCTCATAAGCATTGTATATGTTGTCAGTTATATCTAATAATGCTGTACAACAACTGTATCCCTGGCGGAAACCCGATTGCAATTTGAGCAAAATATTATTTCTATCCAGATATTCACGTAATTGCATTTCAATAATCTTTTCTGCTAACTTTGATAACCCCGGCAGAATGCTTATTGGTCTTAAATCTGAAAAATTTTGCGGATCTTTTTTTTTGGAATTGGAGTAACGAGAGCATTTTTCCAACAGGATGGGAATTTGCAATCAAGGAGGATAGTGTTAATAATATTAACTAAATATTTTTTAATAAAAGGATAACATAATTTTATTAGGTCTATACTAATATTGACTGACCCAGCTGATGTAATTTTAAATTTTGCAAGAATATCTGTTATTACTTCTTCGGTAATTAGGCTAAAGCCAAAATTGGAATTGCATATTTTATTTGTTTGATAGTAGTTAACTGTGTCACTGACATTATTATTAAGATTATCAGGAATACTGTCTATAAAATAGTTATTAATATCGTTTGGGTTGTGAAGATTAGTGGGGATATTGGAGATCTGAGAATTATTTATATTTAGTGATTTAAGCTCTTTCCATAACGACTTCGAATTTTTATTCTGTGATATATTGGTAAAGTACGCTTTTTTTTCACTTGCTATCGCATGATTTGTTGAATTCCTCAGCTGCTTGTAGTAAGCGAAGTGTGCGTCGTTCCCGGTCTTTTTAAATTTAGCTTGAGCTTTGTCGCGTTGAGCCATTAAAATGCGAATGTTATCTGTCAACCATGGAGCTTTACTTTTTGTTATTCTAGCTGTTTTTAACGGAATATATTTATCAAATAGTGTGAGCAAGTATCGATTCAGAATATCAACTTTGTGGTCAATATCGTTTACGAAAAATATGGCATCTAATGGTAGTTGTAGCAAATCTTGATAAAAGTAAAATTTTTAAAGTCGCGATAAGTATAAAAAAAGGGTTCAGCTTTAGGTTTTTGACAGGCTTTATTACAGTAAATTAACTCGTGATCAGATAAATCAATACCCCCCGCTCCGGATTGGGTTATTAAGGCAGGATTACTGCATAGTATAACATCAATTAGTGAGGATGAATTATTCTCATTAATACGAGTTGCTTCATTAACAATTTGGTGGATGACAATTGACTCTATCATAAAATGAAAATATCGAGAAGGTGGGGAGTCTACTTTTAGAAGGTCAATATTGATGTCCCCAAAACAGTATAACTCTATAGCTAATGATGCTTCTAAATAGGGGAGAATAAGTTAAGCAAGCTGGTAAACGTACAGAAACTTGGGATTTGGTATATATACTAAAAGCCAAGGCTTCAGATATTTTATAATATTTTTCAACCCCCACCACCTCTCCATTATTAAAGGGGTTGGTAAAATAAACATAAATATTAACTTGAAATTTGGTACACGCATGTGTCGTAATGACATTTGATTCAGATGATTCCGTGGAGGGGGTGGGTGGTTGGTGTTAAATAGGGAAAAATAAGTAAAGCAAGCTAATAAGAGTCCAGAAACTTCATTTTAAAAGCTTTTATATAACTTGCTTTGTACGTTAGTATGTTTGGGTCAAATCTTGCAATCAAAATGAATCCCGGAGGGTAGTGTTCAATAATGAATTCAGCGGCGCTCGGGGAGATTACAGATCACATATTCGACAGCGCCCGAATACAGATTCTGCAGCGCTCTACTTTGGATTCGGTAGAGCCCGGAAGTTACCTTGCTATTCGGCAGCGTCCGAATATGGATTCGGCAGCGCCCGAATGTAGATTCGGCAGCGTCCAGAAGTTACTTTGGAATTCGACAGCGCCCGAATATGGATTCGGCAGCGCCCGGAAGTTACTTTGGAATTCGACAGCGCCCGAATATGGATTCGGCAGCGTCCTAATATGGATTCCGTAACGTCCGGAAATTGCCTTGTTATTGGTGTTCAGCAGCACCCGAATATGGATTATACAGCGCCCAAATATAGATTCGGCAGCACCCAGACATTACCTTGGTATTCAGCAGCGTCCGGATATGGATTGAGCACCGTCCTAATTTGGACTGGAAAACACCCGGAAATTGTCTTGGTATTCGGCAGCGCCCGGAAGTTCTGGAGGTTTGGCTGGCATTCGGCAACGCTCTTTTATTAAAATTCTATGACAATTCTTTCCATATACTAGAGTGCAAATAAAGGCAAGATGTTTTCCTTTAAAAGAACTTGAGTGGGAAGGCTGGATGTGGAAGTAGTGATTCCTTAGGTAGAAGTTTTTACCTTGTTATGTTACATTACGTTACTACTTAAACTGTTATTAAAATTATTCTTGATTAAGTGTGTATATTATTTAGGATTATTATTACTATTATTAATTAATTGTAATAAAATTGTTTTTGCAAAATCGCCCTTTTTGCTCTAAACGTCTACAATCTAACTATATCAAGGACTAGAGAAGGAACATTTAAAAATTAATCGACTTACCTTGAGGAAGATTAATTCTAATTTTCCGAGCCGTAGATACAATTACTCGCCCCACCCTGGTAATTTCCCAGGTTCGGCACGTTTACAGGCAATTTTGCACAATCACTTCAACGGAATGATATTATAGTATCAGCAAAGAACTGGGTGATAAGAGGTGAGTCACATATCTTTTTCTGCTCTTAACAGTTAGTACCGATACATATGTTTCACGGAAACTATAGTATGCGTAACCGGTAAAAGGTCCGGTGCAAGAGACGCAAGACGAGGTAAAAGGCGCCGACAACATCGTCCGTCTCTCACCTCTTATTTTACAAAGCGAGACAAAAGGTCATGGGCTGTTCAAGTCGCGTGCCAAAGCGTGCAAACAATAGTCAGGACCGTCTTGCTGATGTATTACGTTAGTTTTGTGCTCACGTCTGAATAGCGCAACCAGCCTAAATAGATTTCCATGGAAACAGCTTTAGCAGTCATGATATAAAATATGCTTTTTGTCCTATGGCTCAATACAAAGATATTACCAATCTAAATTTCACAAGACGCCGCTGACAAATAATATCTACATTAAAATAGTAATCGAGCGAAAAATACCGGTAATCCGGCCCTATACATTGTAATACATTGTAATCTCCCATCAAAGAACTTATCCCTAGATACATAATGTGTATTGGTTTGTTTGTTGCTAAGATAATCACAGCCTGTACTTCAGTTGTAAACATCCCCTAAGTTCCTGATTAGCTAGTCGATTATTCTTTTATTTGAAAACAACCGTAACGCGTGCGCTATTACGCTAACAGGTGTTTGTAATATTTAACAGTGATTTCGTGCTGGAAAAGTGATGTTTTGCACATTCCATTAACAATACACACATTATAAAATGATGAGGCGCTGTGCCGTTTGCAAAATTCAGTTTAAAAAGTAAGTTAATCGATAATTTCATAGTCGTGACATGATGGGGTTTTCTTTACACTTATAAAAACATGAATAGCAAAAAAATTTAATACAGCTTAATATACTAATTCAGTACATTAAGTTTCAAAATAAACATCTAGATACTGAGAAGCGCGATTTCAAAGTACTAAAATTATGGTCTACAAAAAGAAACGCAAACATTTATCAGGCTATCTTGCAAGTGGAAACAGATTTTTATGATAAAGTAATGTCGATAGGAGAGGGTAAGTTATTCGTAGGGTATGATTTATGTAGTGTTTATGATTCGATTGAGATACGTAGGTGCTTTAAATGCAGTGGTTTCAACCACATGTCAAATCAGTGCAAATCCACAGTACGTTGCCCAAAATGTGCCGGTGAGCATAATTTGAGTGACTGTAGTTCTGCAATTTTAAAATGTGCCAACTGTATAGACTACTCAAATATTAACAAAACGGAGCTTAACATTAAACATGCTGCTTGGGATCGCAATTGTTTTGTATATAAGCAGAATATTGATGAACTAAAATCTAAAATGTCTTCTGCATAGCTAGTAGGTGAGATAAGTACATCATTAAATGGTACACCTACGCCTAATCTAAATTCACCTACTCAAGTAACTTCCGTGTCCATACCACCTGTCATAGAAATTTATTATCAGAATGTACGCGGTCTAAATACAAAGTTGCAAGAAACACACACAATTGCATATACATGTCATTATGATATCTATGCGTTCACGGAGACTTGGTTAGATTCTCACGTACTAAACGCAGAAATTCTGTCCCCCAATTATAATATTGTACGATGTGATCGTAAATTTGCGGAAACGAACAAAAGTAAAGGCGGCGGCACACTTATTGCGGTACATAAAAAACATATATATGCAGAACTAGACCTCAACTTTATACGGGATTCTCTTCCTCATATTGATATTGTAGGTATTAAAGTATCAATTAATTTTCAAACTGTTTTTATTTTAATAATTTATATACCACCAAATATACCCAGCGGCTCCTATGCATCTCTGTTCGAGATGATGGAATCACTAAACTATCTAAATGATGGTGATGTTTATATTATAGGCGATTTTAATATTCCAGAATACAATAACGTTAAGATTACTTCAGGCACACGAGCAAACTCTCTGCGGCAGTTCTCGGAATATCTTGATATAACGCAATTTAACACTGTTAAAAATATCAATAACGTTACTTTAGATTTAGTATTGTCAAACAGAAACTGTCAGGTATCAAGATCATTAGACTGTTTACTAACTGAAGATTTACATCATCCACCTTTGGATATATCAATAACCATAAATACGTCTCAGTCTGGAAATTTCCCGTGTAAATCAACAGAAACTTATAATTTTAAAAAGGCAGATTATCCTCTTCTATACGACATTTTATTCAAAACAGACTGGTCTTTCCTAAATGAGCAAACAGATGTTAACATCGCGTGTTCTGAGTTATATTCAAAATTAACAGAAATTTTTGACAAAGCTGTTCCCAAATATATTCCCAGACCATCTAAATATCCACCGTGGTACACGAACAACATCATACGAGACATAAAGAAAAAAAGCAGTCTCTGGAAAAAATACAAACAAACAAAGATTGATGATATATATAGAGAGTTTAGTGACATAAGGAAAAAGATAAAAGATGATTTGAAACAGTTGCATGAAAATTATCTACTGAATATACAAGAAACCATAAAAAATGATCCCCAAAAATTTTGGTCCTACATTAACGGTAAAAGAGGAGGCAGTTCCATCCCTGATAATATTACTTATAATGATATTCAATGCACAAATCCCCAGGATATTGTCAACGCTTTTGCTAATTTTTTTCAAACTGCATACTTGAAACCTAACCATGACGAAGAAAAATATCATTCTCACGAAGACACCAGTAGTAATAGTACAAATTTACCATTAACGTCTTTTTCTGAGATAGAAGTACTTAAATCGTTGAAGAAAATCAGACCTAAGTTTACTAAAGGGCCAGACGACATCCCTGCTTTTATTGTCAAGGACTGCGCTGCCATCTTTGCTCGTCCTCTCACAACAATATTTAATTTGTCACTAAAAACATGTACATTTCCCGATGTATGGAAATATTCTCGCTTATGTCCCGTTTTTAAAAAAGACAACAAGGGGGTAGCTGAAAATTATAGGCCCATTACAATTATCTGCAATTTCGCTAAAGTTTTCGAGATCACCTTGCATACATCATTGTCTAATCACGTACATCGCCAAATTATATCTAACCAACATGGCTTTGTTCCCGGTAGATCCACTGAGACTAACCTCGCATGTATCACGCAATACATTTCCAAGCAACTGGACGCGAACAAGCAAATTGATATCGTTTACACGGATTT
This sequence comes from Stenurella melanura, assembly GCA_963583905.1. Classification (NCBI taxonomy): domain Eukaryota; kingdom Metazoa; phylum Arthropoda; class Insecta; order Coleoptera; family Cerambycidae; genus Stenurella; species Stenurella melanura. The sequence continues at coordinate 63,604,827 of OY757318.1, forward strand.
CTCCAAGGCGTTCGACCGCCTGGATCATGGTATTCTATTAGAGAAATTGAGTAAGTTTGGGTTGTCAGTGATGCAATTAGATTTCTTCTCTTCATATCTAAAGAACAGGCGTCAGTATGTGGAATACCGTGGTCACAGGTCGTTTGACGTTCTCGCCACTTCCGGTGTTCCCCAGGGCTCTGTACTGGGACCACTTATGTTTGTTGTTTTCATAAATGATATTATAGCTAATCTCAATGTAGAGAACCTCTTATATGCTGATGATTTGAAAATATATTGCGTAATAGAAAACGAAAATGACTGTGAAAATCTTCAGAATAACCTAAATATCGTTAATGAATGGTGCCTATCCAATTGCTTGCCTCTTAACATATCCAAGTGTAACATACTCACCTTTTCTAAAATGCGTCATCCCATCTATTACAACTATCATATAAATGGTCAAATATTGCAGAGACCTGATACAGTAAAGGATCTTGGAGTTATTTTTGATAAGTGCCTTAGTTTTAAGGAGCATATTACTTTCACCATCGCGTCAGCTTTAAAAAGTTTAGGTTTTATAATAAGAAACTGTAAAGGATTCAGCAACACTGATATTATGAAGTTGCTGTACTATTCATTTGTACGATCAAAATTGGAATACTGCTCGTTAATATGGTCTCCAGGATATGCAATTAACATAAATAATGTTGAGAATGTTCAGCGCCGTTTTGTTAAGTATTTGTGCTTTGTTGAAGATGGTACCTACCCAATAACTGGTTATTCGCAAAATATTATGCTGGACAGATTTCACATGTCTAACTTGGAAAATAGAAGAATAATACATTCAATAGTCTTTCTTTATAAAATTATTCATAACATGTTTGATTGCCCTCTCATTTTAGAACAAATAAATTTTCACATACCTCGTATAACAAGTCGGAATCGTGATACTTTCTATCTTCCTACCCCTCGAACTAACTTACTAAAATTCTCACCTTTATATTTCATGTGTAAAAATTACAATCTACAGCAAGATCAGCTAGATATATTTAACTGTAATATTAATTCAATTAAACAACTTAATTTATGATTTATAGCGTTCTCTTTTTGTACTTCTCCTATAATTATCTTATATCTATTTTATTATAATATTTTTACTTACATATATGCAATGTTTTATGTCCTGATAGTTTAATTAGTTTTTAGTTTAATATAATGTTTTCGTATTCTGTATTGTAATGTTCCCACCCTGTAATTGGTTACCTGTTGGGTGGTTGTATTCAAATAAATAAATAAATAAATAAATAAATAAATATACAATTCACTTAGAATGAAAATTGTATATACTGTACCTATTATACACAGTGATCGAAATTTGGGTTTAATTTCAGTGGCGCACAGATATGAAATGTTATATCAAGATATGAAATGTAAGTTTGTTCTCTCTTACAACATTAAATGTAATACGAACCTACCTTATGAGTTTATGAATGTATTTTGGCATAATAAATATACGTACACATATTTCACACATAAATTGTTATAAATCTGCACAGCACTTTCAAGTCTCCAACTTTATAGTTTTACTGACTTTTCATAGTTTCAAAGTATATGGTAAGTATTTTTTTCTAAATTTTCATGTGAGAGACGATTTCTTTTAACAGTAAATATCCACTGTAAGGTCGAAAATGATCTTTTGCATTCCACAGAAGTAAGGGAAGCTTATCTAAAGATATTCATAGGCACCGGATCAAGGAAGGCATCTGGTTTTGTCACAATTTTTTATTCTAATGGCAGATACGACCGACAAGTCTGGATTCCTTTGTAAAACTGCAACCCACTTTTTTTATATAACCTCACCAGTTGCACACGGAATTTCATTAATTGTTTTTTGAACAGTAGGTATCTAGTTTGTTAAATGTTTCTTCCAAGGACAAATTTATTTAGACATTGAAGGTTTTTTATAATTCTTATTATTTTAAAACGTTCGAAAATAAATTTTAAGTCATTTTTAATATTTGGAATATTCATTAAATTAACTTTGCATGCTTAATCGCACTAGTATCTTCATTTAAGGTTTCTACAAATCCATTTCTTGAGTTGAAGTTAACATGAGTAGAAATGTGGATAGCTTTGAAGGTCACCACTAATGAGTTTTTTTATTAATCACCGGAAGATAATTATCTTATCTATGAATAATGTGTCATGACGCATGTCTTTGTGTCTTATCACCTCATAACATCCTGTATATCTTAATACGTCATTATCAATTTCCTGACTAAAAAAATAATATTAAATAGTGGAAGTAAAAGTTTCTTACAATGCAATTAAGATCCATGTGTCACCGGAATGTCATAGACTGCAGCATGATTTTCTAAATATTTTAACTTGTATATAAAACACAATATATTTTGTACTTTGCTGCCTGCGTTTTGTTAAAAACTAGTTAATATTATATGACGTATAGAACGTACGAGGTTCCGACAGATTTAAAAATTTCGCGGTGTAGCATTGGATGCTGACATGAGAGCATATTTAATTCATATCTACAGCAGTTCAAAGAACAATATGACATTACCCTAGATAAACCTTGCCAATACCTGAATGGTAAAATTACCACAAATGAATTATGCAGAAATATCAGTAAATTTTCTGCATGTCGTGCCGTATGTGATTACGGTGGCACTATGTCATATCACCTCATTATTAGGTTAATTTCCTACATATTTTAACAATAAAAAATAATACTACATAGTGGGAAGTAAAAAAAAGTTTTTATGTTCTTAAGAAATTTAGTATAAAATCAGTGCAGTTTTAGAGTCATGTACAGTATTCTATAAATCTTTTAAAATACAGCTACATAAGTATATTTTAACCAAAAGCAATATTACGTAGTGTCTGATTTTATTAGATTGATTTTCTACATATTTAACCTAGTTAATAATACGTAATGTATAGATCGTATTCGAATGCCTACAGTAAGAAGAGACGTGATGTACAGGGTGCGAGAATAAGTAAACCATATTTAAGAGTGGTCGTTAGTGATCATAAAAGTAGAACTATAACAGAGTTAAAAATGAGGCTAGAGAAACACTGCAAAAACTTGGAAGAGTTGAAAGAACTCATACACTTTTACGAGAATATACAGAGCATGTTTTCCAGTTTCTCAAATAAAATGTACGTGGGTGATTAGTGGATGTATGGAAAAAGTTTCAGAAATATTTCAACACCTGACTTGGTTTTGATTCACCACATCAGATCCTACAGCTTTATTAAAGTTACATGTGTTTATTATATTATAGCAAATAAGAGAAAAGGAAATATATGAATGTATCATTGTTATATATTTTAAATATCACTCATATGCATCTTTGAAAATGAATGTATTAACTATTTACGAATAAAAATGACGATCTAGATATGTATTTTTATTAACGAAGAAATAATCTCAGGCAAATTTTAACACCTAAAATGGTCTACCCATGTTAAGGAGCTCTATTATACAACTAATACATATTTCATATTTTAATGAAAACATTTTCTACACTACCAAACTGAAAAACATGTATTTAAAACTTTCCAATGTGGACCCGTTTTACATCGTAACTAAAAATAATAACCAGTGAAAATTTAGCATGAATATATTAAAGTATGAGTATCTTTTAACACGTTGAATACACTTAAATTCTATTGATGAAACAGCGGATGAGTTTGCATTTTAGAACTTTCCATGTTAACCCATATATTTCTTTTAGATGTTAGAATATTAGAAATAATTTCATCGACAAAATTTTAGGTATGAAACTTTTAGATAAAATTTTAAAATATTATCTTACCATTTTACAAATGTATATGAGCTCGAATCTTGTTTTCATTAACATGCATTTTAATATATACTTTATCAACAGTTAAACCTGAAATGTGTTTTGAGTTAAAAAATTGATTAATCTTAGCAATACAGTGCAATAAGGATTGTTGAAAAGAACAGTTATATAAGTATTTCATTTACAAATATTATTTGCCTTACATGCAGTTAATAAAAAATTCGATTACAAAAAAAACTTTAAACAGTACCTACTTGACGATTTAATTAAATTTTTTAACCGGGCTAATTGGAGAGAATAGAGACAGAATTTTTCCTCTCAAGTTTAAAATCTCGTTTCGGCATAGAAACAATGATTTTTTCCATAAAATAAATTTTGAAAACTCTCATAAAACTTAGCTAAATGCTTGAAGCTCCAATGTTAAATAAAATACTAATTTGATTGTTTGGTAAAAATTTCAAATATTCCTCTAATAGTAATTTAATTGTAGTTTTCACCTTGTGAAAGTCTATAACAGTATACATAGAAAATTTATTTAAGATAGGTGATAAAGTATGTATAGCAAAAATATGACTATTTTTGCTATACATGTTTCTGTTTTATAGGAATAACTAAAATATTGGTTAAATTTTGCTTTTAGCATATTTTTCTGTTCCCACAGCCTTAAAATCAAACAGTACTTTAAAAAACTACGTCAGCTTGTACATATCTTTTAAAAGCTCAAAAGGTTGAAAGTCACTTAATAATAGTTACCAAAAATTATTCTTATTCATAACTTATAAAAATGTAGATAACTGTTTGATTTGTAATAAAATTATAGGACACTATATTCTAAATGTTTACCTTCTATGATTCGGATTGTTTTAAATTATGGTTTAACTTTATGCTAATATCCAAAACTATTCGTATTTACCTGATAATGTGGCAATGAAAACAAACGAATAATGCAACTTCATCTTAACAATAAATGAAAGTTTAAAAAAATGTAGTTGTTTTCTGTGACTTCTGAAAAAAATGTTTCTTCTAAAGCTTCTGACTTTTAATTTTGATAAAGTAAATTATAGTAAAATTACCAAAAAACTTGAAACATTACTTATGATTAAGATATATCTGTTTTTAAACCATCGATGTATAAGGAAAAAACACCTATACTTATTTACCGCTGCATTTTGAAGCAGTCGCGTTTGATTTTCTCATAATGCGTGTATTTTTCATGTACAAGCAATCTTCTTCCCAACGAATAACTTAGTAAATAAAATAATGAAACCACAAAATATCAAAAACACAGCAGGAGAAAATAGAGAATCATAAAATTAAAATAAAAAATGACATGCCGATAACTTATTTTTAAATAAAACACACACACGCACAAAAAGTCTTAGTTTAAAATTTTTACAGATAAAAATGAAACATTTTTGTAGAACTTTCTTTAAGCACGATTTCAAATAAATAAAAAACAATAGTAATGGATTAAACATTGCTACGTAATTGAATGTAAAAATAAAATGTTTTAATTGGTAAGACCAAAAAACATGTGTTTTAAAAATTATTAAGCTTTAGTTTTTTCTTTATTTTTGAAAAACTTTTTTTTTAACTATCTACATAAAAACAAATATGCAAGAAGAAAAATTACATCTCACTTTATTATGCTGTTTCTTCTTTGCTTTTCGTATACATTTTACTTTTCGTAATTATCATAATTCCAGTTAATCAACTGATGAAGCTTAATCAGTGTCGCTTTTTACAAACCTATTTAATAAGTACATTTTTAATACAAAGTGGCAATGATGAAGCTTAATCATAAATTGATTAGTTTTAATTTAGTATGTACATTTTATGATTCTTTAATTTCTCATGTTGTGTTTTTGATATTATTTGTGATTTCATTATATATTTATTAAGTCATTGATTAGAAAAAAAGAACATTGCAGAAAGCCATGATTTTTATTATTTAAAAAAATATTATTTAAACGTTATTCATAGTTATTTCAAAAAAAGAAAAGATACAAATGTATTGTGTGTTTGATTTGAGAGAGATTTTTTTTCAATTATTGTTTCATAATAAATTAATGTTTTTGTTTGCATCATGCTTAATCAAACTTAGAAAATCATTAGGTATTTAAAAATCCAAGCACGTTTGAAATTTTTTTTGTACTCAAATTTGATTAACAAATAATGTTTGTAAATGAAATATAATTTCAGAGTTTAGAAGTATAATAATAAAATTAAAAGGAAGGAACAAACATTTATTGTGGATTAGTTTTTTCAATTATAGTTTCATGATAAAGTATTTTTTTGTCTGCACCATAACTAATCAACTTAGAAAACTATTAATTAAAAAGCCAAGTATTGTTTGAACTTTTTTATAATCGAATTTTGATTAACAAATAATATATGTAAATGAAATATAATTTTTGAGGATAACAGTATAATAAAATAAAAAACGAACAAAAATTTCTTGTGTATTTGATTTAAGATAGGTTTTTTCAGTTATCATTTCATCTACATTTTTATAAGCTATGAATAAGAATAATTTTTGGTAATTATTATTTAGTGACTTTCAACCTTTTGAGCTTTTAAAAGATATGTACAAGCTGACGTATTTTTTAAAAGTACTGTTTGATTTTAAGGCTGTGGGAACATAAAAATATGCTAAAAGCAAAATTTAACCAATATTTTAGTTATTCCTATAAAACAGAAATATGTATAGCAAAAATATGACTAACTTTATCACCTATCTTAAATAAATTTTCTATGTATACTGTTATAGACTTTCACAAGGTGAAAACTACAATTCAATTACTTGTACCACCAACTTCTGCCCCCAGCAGGTTAGGAAGTTGAGGTTGCCCGGTTCTCGTTTAGATAGTGGAGACTGGGTCGTGGTTCGGAAATTATTCAAGAAAAACTTTTATTTTTTTTGTTAGGCGCCAGTAGTCATATTAAAAAAAGCATCTATAACGTACTTGTCTAATTGTACGACTGTGACTACTCAGAGATAATTAATGTTATAGATACTCATGAAATTATCAACACTAAGTTAAAAATATCTGGTTTATTGACTCTATTATAAAACTTGAAATGGTTTAATTTTGATTAATTGAAATGTTACACCTTATGGTTGGATGTAGCTACTTCCTTACAGAAAGTTATATATTTAATTAATAAGTTTGACTAGGTTGAAGACCAAAAAATTTACAAAATATGACAAATTATTGCTAAGCGGTGATTAAGTAATTAAATGGAAGAAAATTAATAATTAGCTGAAGGCAATATATAACATAAAACAATTTAGAAATGTATAAAAGTTTGTCGAAGGTTGAATAATGTCGTTGAAAGTTGAACGTTGAAAAGAAATGTTGAAAAGCAAATTCAGTTGATACAATTACCACCGGCTGGGTTCTGCAGTAACCAACCCTGGTCCTCGTCTTACTGAATCTTCTTGTGTTGCCACCACTCGATCATTGACTCCGTAGAGATCCCAAGAATTTAGACGTCGGAACTGTTACCAAACCAAACAACTTGGTGCTCTCATCCAGCGAGGACTATTCCATACCAAGCCACTCCAACCCTGGATTACAAAACTCCTTGGCAAATAGTCTGGTTCTCCTGGATTATAGCAGCCACCCAATTTTTCCTGGCACACAGTTAAGCCAAATGTATGGTAAAATTCCCAATTTAAGGATTAACTTAACTTCAAATCTGAAGGGTCAACTTAACACCTCATTCCACACTAGATGAGGTGTTAATCGGACAGCACGTCTGTATTGCTCGAAGTCAAAAGGAAAATGGCTATCACGAACTGTTCGGATACCGTGTTTGATCTCTAAAAAACTAGTTACACTTCTATACGCGAGATGTCGCTGGTAGTGGGAACATAAATCATTCTTTAAATATAATACAAATCTACACAATTACTGTACTGTATCATTCTTATGCATTCATGAGTTCCAATTTAATCAGAATTATCGATTTATAATTTTGTTTATTGATTTTTGGGATTTATTCACTTATACAGATTTCTTCTTTTAAATATTTGTTGTACCAGATGACTTGTAGGTGTTTATCAATAGAAGTAACAGATGGCGCTTGTATGCTAATTTATAATTTAAAGTTGGATTGACGAACACAATTTCTTCCAGATTCAGTAAGACTAGGGCTTTGGGATTGGACTGAAAAATTAAATAATAAGTTTACTGAATTGTGGTTTAAGACTACAAAAATTCATTGCTATTAGAATAAAAATTAACAAGTGGCATTCAGGTAATTTTGAATGTCACATACTATTAGAGGAATATTTGAAATTTTTACCAAACAATCAAATTAGTATATGGGTATTACATAATGAACATCTAACATTTTATTTAACATTGGAGCTTCAAGCATTCAGCTTAGTTTTCTGAGAGTTTTCAAAATTTATTTTATAGAAAAATTCATTGTTTCTATGCCGAAACGAGATTTTAAACTTGAGGGGAAAAATTCTGTCTCTATTCTCTCCAATTAGCCCGGTTGAAAAATTTAATTAAATCGTCAAGTACTGTTTAAAGTTTTTTTTGTAATCGAATCTTTTATTAACTGCATGTAAGGCAAATAATATTTGTAAATGAAATAAATACTTATAACTGTTCTTTTCAAAAATCCTTATTGCACTGTATTGCTAAGATTAATCAATTTTTTAACTCAAAACACATTTCAGGTTTAACTGTTGATAAAGTATATTTAAAATGCATGTTAATGAAAACAAGATTCGAGCTCATATACATTTGTAAAATGATAAGATAATATTTTAATGTTTTATCTAAAAGTTTTATACCTAAAATTTTGTCGATGAAATTATTTCTAATATTTTAACATCTAAAAGAAATATATGGGTTAACATGGAATGTTCTAAAATGCAAACTCATCCTCTGTTTCATCAATAGAATTTAAGTGTATTCAACGTGTTAAAAGATACTCATACTTTAATATATTCATGCTAAATTTTCACTGGTTATTATTTCTAGTTACGATGTAAAACGGGTCCACATTGGAAAGTTTTAAATACATGTTTTTCAGTTTGGTAGTGTAGAAAATGCTTTCATTAAAATAGTATTAGTTGAATAATAGAGCTCCTTAACATGGGTAGGCCATTTTAGGTGTTAAAATTTGCCTGAGATTATTTCCTCGTTAATAAAAATACATATCTAGATCGCCGTTTTTATTCGTAAATAGTTAATACATTCATTTTCAAAGATGCATATGAGTGATATTTAAAATATATAACAAGGATACATTCATATATTTCCTTTTCTCTTATTTGCTATAATATAATAAACACATGTAACTTTAATAAAGCTGTAGGATCTTATGCGGTGAATAAAAACCAGGTCAGGTGCTGAAATATTTCTGAAACTTTTTCCATACATTTGAGAAACTGGAGAACATGCTCTGTATATTCTCGTAAAAGTGTATGAGTTCTTTCAATTTTTCCAACTTTTTGCAGTGTTTCTCTAGCCTCATTTTTAACTCTGTTATAGTTCTACTTTTATAATCACTAACGACCACTCTTAAAAATGGTTTACTTTTGCTCGCACCCTCTACATCACGTCTCTTCTTACTGTAGGCATTTGAATACGATCTATACATTACGCATTATTAACTAGGTTAAAGATGTAGAAAATCAATCTAATAAAATCAGACACTACGTAATATTGCTTTTGGTTAAAATATACTTATCTAGCTGTATTTTAAAAGATTTATAGAATACTGTACATGACTCCAAAACTGCACTGATTTTATGCTAAATTTCTTAAGGACATAAAAACTTTTTTTTACTTCCCACTATGCAGTATTATTTTTTTTTTGTTAAAATATGTAGAAAAATAACCTAATAATGAGGTGATATGACAGTGCCACCGTAATCACATATTAAGCACGACATGCAGAAAATTTACTGATATTTCTGCAAAATTCATTTGTGGTAATTTTACCATTCAGATATTCGCAACGTTTATCTGGGGTAATGTCATATTGTTCTTTGAACTGCTGTAGATATGAATTAAATATGCTCTCATGTCAGCATCCAATGCTATATCGCGAAATTTTTAAATCTGTCGGAACCTCGTACGTTCTATACGTCAATTAATATTAACTAATTTTTAACAAAACGCAGGCAGCAAAATACAAAATACATTGTGTTTTATATATAAGTTAAAATAGGTAGAAAATCATCCTGCTGTTTATGACATTCCGGTGACACATGGATCTTAATTGCATTGTAAGAAACTTTTACTTCCACTATTTAATACTATTTTTTTAGTCAGGAAATTGATAATGACGTAATAAGATATTATTAAGATATGCAGGATGTTATGAGGTGATAAGACACAAAGACATGCGTCATGACACATTATTCATAGATAAGATAATTGTCTTCCGGTGATTAATAAAAAAACTCATTAGTGGTGACCTTCAAAGTCAGCCACATTTCTACTAACATGGTAGTAACATGTCGCGTTTGTCCATGTTCCACAACGTGTGATCACTGGTTGTGGAGGAAGCGGCACATTAGGACATTTTACTTAGAAATGTTTTATCCTACCAGGAGCCTTTAGAAACCTTTTCTTTATATTAGCAATAAGTTTGTTAACATTTGTGAAACAATCTCGTACTTTTTCGCAACGTATGTGCTAAACAAGTAATATGTAACACTTGTGGGTATTTCCTTTTATTATTTTTTTTTCAGCACTTAACATAAACGACACTGAATCACTAGTAAAAACAACAACTTTCTTTAATTTTTCAGCAAAGTCTTGCCAAAGCCATTTTAAAGTGTTTTCAAAAAAAAATAACTACTGACTCGTCATTAACTGTTTCTAAAATCTTGGAAACAATTAAATGGCACTTGCCAGGACCATCAACATGTAATTTAGTAACCAATAAATTAGCAACTTTATTTCCCAAAAAATCTGCCGTTTCGTCTATTGTAACCCAAAACCAACTATTTTGATCACCTTTCAGTTTTTCTTCATATAATTCGCTGAGAATTTTTTTTTACGAAGCAGGCTTTCACTTGGAACATGTTGCCTCAAGCAATATTTGTTTAGAAAATATGTAAAATGAACGTTATTTAGTACACTCCATGGAAGATTTAAACATATTAACCAAAGAGCCAAATCGAAATAAAACTGGTCCGTTGAAATTCTCTTTTCCTTTTTTGTATTGCACTCGTGTGTGTAGCTATTTACATGTTTTAAAACATTTTTCTGTATACACCTCATTGTGACATCACAAATGTTACAAATTACTTTTTCGTTCTTTGTAAGGCTTAATCCATTTTTCGATCTTACTTTTCCTCGGGCTAAAACGCGGCTTATTAATTGACAACAACTAGTTCTTTCACTAAATACAATTATAAACTAGGCCCTAGGCCAAGTCCATGCAATTTCCAAGCGTGTCGGGCACGTGTTGCAGGTGTGCATTGTTTGCGCGCTCTGTTTCTTTAACTTAAATAGCATTTTTTGTGTGAATAGATTATATAATTTATATTACACGAATAATAAACCAAAGCTTATTTATTTTTCAGTGAACTAAACATCTGTGTTTATTTATTTTATTTATTATATTTCAGTAAATCCTTGTAATAACGCACCTGAAAATTAAACCCAAATTCCGATCACTGATTATGTACGATAAATAGGAGGATATAACAACATGTGCAATATTGTCGTTATTTTAATAAAAATGTAGCTACCTATTTATTTTCTTAGATAAACAGAAATATGGTCTTCTATTTTGGGGAAAAAATATTAATATCACCATCAACATAGTGTAATAGCTCCCTTTACCCTGTTTACCTTAATCTGGGGGTTGTCATTTTAATTGATTATATCCACGAAAATTAATTTATCCCTTTCATAATGAGACCCATTTACACTAAGTGCGACTACCAAGGAATACTCATACGTCTACTTCGGGCCCATCTTTACGTCTATACTCACAGTATCCCTGCACATTGGACCATTTAATATCTCGATATCTTAATATAGTTATAAGTGGAGCGTCTCAGAGATGTGTGTACACTTAGGTTATAGTTCAAAAACTTACCCATTTTTCTCTCATGCCAGGCCTATTGATTCGTCACGGGGATCAAACTCTTATGACTCGACTTTCTACTAATTAGCTAGTAAATGAAACACGCATTTTCAACAACACTTAAATTCTATTCACAACAAAAGAACACGACAATAAACAGCTTGGAAACATAACAAATAGAAAATGGAACTAAAATTAAAACAAAAGAAAATTTTCAAGGTGTACCGTTGTCCTTGGACTTAAGTAATAACATTAATCAGTTAGTGAGAAATTTCTTTACCATAATACACAAAATGATCGAACCTGAAGGGTAGCAAAGAAACTAATACAATTAATAAACATGACGTTAATAATTTCCTATAACTATACGCAAGAAGACTAGTGGAGAAATCGCCAGTTACCAGTGACAATTCGAATGAGGTAAAGTTTAATTTGAACTCTAATGAAAATGAACTGACTTTGAATATAAAATCTCAAAATACGAAACTCTAAACGCGGTGATACTAAAAATTTCTTACATTTAAAGGACAATATTCACAAACTGAGAACCGCACGAAAATTCCTTTATTTTCCTGAAGGAATTATCCTAGTCAAATTTTAAGTTAGGGAGCGTTATCCACCCCAAAGATACCTAGGCCGATGAATGAAAATCCGTCCCTCTTTAGGGTACTTAAGTCATCTGACAGATGGCGTCCTCTTTAGGGCAAATTGTGGGCCAAAGTAACTTCCCATAAATATCAAACACTAAGTCGACTTGGCAAATGGCGTCATCTGCGGTAAATATTGTCAAAATGGCCTTATCCTTAATATAAAACATTCTTTTGACAGTAGCTTAAACTATTCTATATCTAAGCTAACTAATTCAGCGAGATGAAAAAAATTTTTTTTATTTAGATTCCTTCTTATCATATTCATAATTTAAAAGGGAAATAAAATCTCGCCGTCATTACCTAATATACAGTTTGGGGAATTCTTGTAATCAGTTACCCCATTTATGATGTGATTCGCGCCCTGACTAATTTAGATATTTCCTCAAATAGTGTTATTTTAACTTGTTCGCGTTTTCGCGTCCCGCGATTTGGCGTTTCTAATAAAACAAATTGACAATGCCGTTGACCCGAGCCGGACTTTCTCATGTTTTGGAGTTTTATCCGTTTATGAGGGGCCTCTACCTGGTAATAAAATATTTCCGATTTAGAAAAAGTACTACAGATTACTTTATAGTTATGGCCGAAAAAGACTTTGTCATAGGCACGGAACGACTGTTAAATTATAAATTTATACTATACTTTTAAAAACCGTCTAATAGTACATCTCTGACGCTGAGATAACATTTTATGGTCTGCGAAACACACAGTTTGATCGTCTGTTGAACGGCTAAATTGAGCCACTCAGCCATTGCATGAATATGTCACAGCGATAGATAGGTAGATAAACGACTGAGCGGGTACTTTTGACTGTTCAACGGACGATCAAACTGCGTGTTGGAACAAACCTTTTATTACATTTGTTACAATAGGAAGTAAATAGTATAAGGAATATTTTAACAAAAGTTACATATTTTATAAATTACTAACTTTTTTGTATTAATTTTCTATATATAAATAAAGATACTTTAACACGATGTGAGGTTTTATATTTATACTTAATTTTTTGTACATCTGGTGAGTCATTTTATAAATTTGTGGCAATAGCTATATTTTATAGTTTATGCTAATTAAATTTGAAATACTTCAAGCATTATCCTAATGTAATATTGCAGGCCTATATCATTTTTTTGTATAAAAAGCAGGTAATGCAACAAAGCATGTGCTAAAGAGGTGGCTGTAGTGTATTTAGGGTTAAGTTCTTCGATCGGATATCAAGCATTATCTTACTATCGTTCTGTATATCTATATCACATTGTTGTATAAAGAGGAAGGTAATGCAGAAATTACAAAAATTTATTTTGATGAAAATATTTTCATTTCTACAATACCCGCCACTGTTGCTTAGGGAATCTTATGATTATCTTTCCCCTTTTATGGCTATATAATGTGACTATGTTAGAAGCAAACAAGATATGTACTGAGAAAGTAGCTGTTATGTATCTAGACTTGCTCTTTGATCAAACAATGTAATTATATCTACGGACAGCTTGGAAAATTAGGATTAATCTTCGTTAAGATAAGTCAATTAGTGTTTGAATTCTCTTGCTATAGTAATATCTTTGCTGAAATATGTCATAATATTACAAAAAGTGGAGAGATTTGGAATAAATCTTGATCAACCGCCACATTTTGGATACGCCAGATTTCATTTTTGATGAAAATTTCCTCAATTTTCGTTCAAATTTCCTCGAGATTTCCTTGAGACTTCCCCTAAATTTCCTTAAATTTCTTTCTGAATGTTTGTTTCAACAGGATAATTTTCAGAATAGGTTTTCGCGCAGAATAATAAAAATACTTGGTTATATAGCCCGTATCAGCACGGAGAAAAAATTTTTTATAATGAAATAACGAAAAAAACTATGCGTCCAAACTGTAGCTTGTTATGTTGATTAACCAGAACTAGAAACTACCCAGAATATTTTTGTGCACAATTCTTTCATAAACTGAATAAATTGTCTGCCGAAGTCATCCATAAATTTTCTCCAATTTAAATACAAAATAAAAACCACTTAATATGTTGTGTAATAATATCCGTTTTTTAGTTAATTTAATAAGTTAAAATATGTTTCGGTTGAATTTTCTATATCAGTGCGGTTGTTATTGAATTGATTTATGTCTTTTAATTTGTAACATTTCATGTATTGTGATTCGATGATAATTTGGTTTTTTCTCTAAAAATTTTTGTGTCGTCAAAGTTATAACTATAATTACAGTCTAAAGCGTGTTTGGTAAGAGCTGTCGAATTTTGGTTTAATGTTTTTATATTGTATTTGTGTATTCTTTTTTTAATTATTGGTTCATAAAAATAATTTAGGTTAATTTTTTTCAAGTTATTTTGCCTATATTTTGGATGTGAGAGTTGAATGGCTCGAACTGTTAAGCTATTGACAACGCTTCTTTTGTAATTGGTAGGAGTGTGTGAATTATAATTTAAATATCTTTGAGACCAAATTTCTTTCGTGTACCAGTTAATATCAATAATTCCGGATTAATTGTACTTAATGGTTATATCTAAAAAGTTTATGGTTTTTTCTTTTTCAATTTCGGTGGTGAGTTGCACAAAGAGTTTAACAAATAGAGGAGACAAGCTCCATAAGCGTAATGTATAAGCAGCGGTAGGCTGTAGGCTTCTCATCCTTCTCACACAGTTCGTTCTCTCTTTGTCGCACAGTACATGAAGGGAGGTGACGATTGCAATACAATGACAGTATGACAGACGACAATAGGTGTATACACCAACCTGGGACTTATGGGTGACTTAGTTTTCCTACAAACTTTACAAGTATAAACCATTGTCACAAAAAAATAATTAATTAATATACAAATTAAACGTGATAAACAGATTAAACGTTACAAACAGTGGAAAAATTTGAGAAAACACGTGTAATTGTAAATAAAGCAGAACGCTATTCAAAACAAAGATTCAAAATTGACGGTATTTGTGAAATCAAAGCGCGCCGGGTAAGGCTGTGTTGCTTTGTAAAACAGAGTAGAGAGAGAGGGTACGAGGTGTGCGACAAGGACGAAGAGCATACCGTCTCCAAGGCAACGAAATCGACAGCTTGTCTTCTCTATTTATTAAACTCTTTGGAATTGCAGTCGTAGATGAAAACAATTGAAATTGTTAACAGTTTCTTCTATTATATTTTTTGGTAAACAAATGATACAGTTATCTACATATCTTTTGTAAAGTTTTGGTTCATAATTTAATGATTTTAATATTTGACGTTCTAATTGTTCCTGGCTGATATAGGTTATTATATGTACAATATGTAGAATTTAGACATAATGCAATGGCATTGACAAAAGTAATTGATGTATGTTTACTAATTTCGGACCATTTGTTTTTTACACATTTTATTGCAAGTTCTGTTGATATGATAAGTGTATGGTGAAGTGACATCAAGTGAAAAAAATACAGTAGTCTTGTCTTTAGGCACTATCTGTTTTTTTTATAAAATCGCAAAATTGCCAGGAGTCTTTACGTAATATTCCGTTTTTCCCAAAACAATACTTAAATATTAGAGAGAAATTGTGAAAGGTTTTATATGGGACTGTCTACATTATTAACTATTGGTCTTAAAGGTATATTATCTTTGTGCAGTTTGGGTAGGCCTTATATGAATGGGGCGCGGCCATTATGACAGATGAGTTTATTTTTTGTTATACTACAACAAAAAATGTCTTTACAAAACTAAAACTTAAACTACAACCGAAAGATGAAACTAACGCAATTTACAAAATAGACTGTAATAATTGTAATAGTACATATATTGGCCAAACAAAACATAAACGAATATATACACACAAATACAATATAAAAACATTAAACCAAAATTCGACAGCTCTTATCAAACACGATTTAGAGCGTAATCGTAGCTTTAACTTTGACAACACAAAAATTTTACAGAAGGAACCAAATTATCATCAAAGGACAATACATGAAATGTTACGAATTAAAAGACATAACAACGCAACAAACAACCGCACTGATATAGGAAATTTAAGCGAAACATGTTTTAACTTAAATTATATCAATAGTGACATAAACAAACCTTTGAGTGTAACAGAGACCAGAAAGCAAGTAATAAATTTTTTCAGCATTTAGTTACGTTAAAACTTTTAAGAGACACAGACCTAAAATGGTATAATAGTGTAAACAATTTTTTTAAATCAATTATAGTGCGTGTACCGGTCGGCGTTGGTCAGCAGTCGAAGTATTTTGTTCTGTGTCACTTGCAGGCGCATGCATTGCGTACGTGAAATGATGTTCCACGCCACGCATGCATATGTCATTAAAGATCTGAAAATGGTCTTGTACAATGTAAGTTTGTTGTCGATTGTTAATTTGCTGCGTCTGTTTACTAGAGGGTACAGTCTGGTTAGAGTCGGGTATAGTATATATGATCTCAATTGGGACAGCATAAAAACGAAAACTCGGAGTAAAGTCGGCATCTCCTTTATGGGACATAGTAGGTAGAGAGTCGGCTGTACAGCCTGGCAAGCCTGGTAATCCACTACAATCGCATTGTATACCTCAAAACCTACATTTTGACGTAAGTTTTATTCATGTATTCGACGACAAAAAATCGTGACCGGAAGTGACGTCAGAATTCCATGACGCGGGCAAAATATGCAAAAATGAAAAGTGTATGTATGTGATAGTACTTACTCACTCACATGAAGATTTTCATGTATCTTACTCATAGGAAATCTATACATCCGGCTCTCCACCAGGCGGCGGCGGTAGAAATCTATAAATGGTTTAAATACTAAATAATTATTTTTTAATTGTTAAAGAAAGGGATTTCTATAATACCTTTATTCAATAGAAGTGGTTAATGAAAAAATATGTTTGTCACATTTGATAAGTCACATAAATGATTAAAGCTACATCTATTGCCTAGTGACCTACTTACCTCTCGTTCTATCTTCTAGCGGCAAAGTTATGTAATCTTAGGCGGGAGTTGCATGGTATATAATCCTTCTGAAGGGGTGTAAAGAAGCGACTGTCTTCTTTATTAAGTGTTTGGCCATGATCCTATGAACTTTGCAGTCTCATGAAGTTAGGCAGGTAGAAAATTTCTACTGTTCTATAAAGGAAAGACTCGGCAAAAATTTAAAGGCGGAACTCGTTTCCTGGCATCGGTAATTGGTCTCAGTAGCTGAAATAGGTCGACGTTAAATAGACAAATTTTAAAAAAGCTTTGTCTATGAACTTTAAATAAACAATATTTCATTCGTCACTATCTGAGTTTTCAGAACTTGAATTGGTATTTACATTAATAATAATTGAATTGATAGATTGATAGATTGTAATATACAATATCAATTTTCCTTTTTTATCACATGAGATACACACTACCGCATATAGAATTATAATTATTCTTCCCCTAGAACATGGAGCACTTAAATTACACTTTTTGGTGTTATCTACCCAACCGTATTGAACTACATCATGGGTAACAAACCATGTTTCGTCAAGATAAATTATGTCTCTATTTGCATCTCTGTATTCTTTTATTTTACGCAGGTACTCGTGTCGATGATCAACGATGCGTACTGATTTCATAACTACCATTCATTTGTCCAATATTTTGTACCTAAAACCGCAATCGAGCAAACCGTTTCGCAAAGTATCTAATGATTTATAGTTACGCCGGCTCCACACATGCGGTATTCGTATACAAATGTTTGCTGTTTGCAGAAATGTACGCAAGTGTGGATGGAATGTTCGTATTCGTGCACAAATATTTGATATTTGGTCCGAACACGAACATGGTCCCGCCGGCTTCACGAATGCGGTATTCGTATACAAATGTTTGCTATTTGCAAAATGTACGCAAGTGTTGATGGAATGTTCGTGTTCGTGCACAAATATTTGATATTTGGTCCGAACACGAACACGGTCCCACTTCGAGTCGGTAAATAGACGAACATCAAAGGGAACGAATATTCGCTGTATTGAAATTTTGTTCCCATTTGTATCTTTTTTTAAAATACACGGTTCTACTTTTCCAAGAAGAAACTCGAAAACTTCACTGGACATTCGGCAGAAGTTATGAAATTGTCCTGAGGGCTCTTTCAATAGTTCAGCTAGCATTTCGGTGCCACCATAGCTACAAAATGACTCATACATTACATTTTTTAAATGTTTATACAGTGTGACCCACTTAAGATCGCAACACACCTGTACACCCATTAA
The DNA here is from genome assembly GCA_963583905.1 of Stenurella melanura. NCBI lineage: Eukaryota > Metazoa > Arthropoda > Insecta > Coleoptera > Cerambycidae > Stenurella > Stenurella melanura. The sequence continues at coordinate 63,623,561 of OY757318.1, forward strand.
TTGATGCTTGAATAACTTCAAATTTTGGTGGTAAGAAAAGATCGATCAGGTGATTCTTTGAACCTAGTGATATGTGACACATATCAGTGGTGTGCGATTTTAAGGGGGTTTGAAAAGTCAATTCTTCGAGTATTAGCGATGTTTTTAGAAAAAAATAGAAATGTACTTAATCAGCAGCTTTAGAAACCTCTTTGTACAAGATTGTATCATAGTGGGTTCCAAGGCGTTTGAGATAATAGCTTTCAAAAATACAATTTTTTGAACCAAAACTAATTTTTACCTGTAAAACGGATGGACGAAAAATGTACTCTTAATTTTTTGATCAAAATAATGCATTGTACTAGACTTGAATTAATTTTACAACAAAAATGTTAAAGAAAGTGAAAAATAAAAACGAAAAAATAAATAAATTGGCACTTGCAATAACTTTTGTTTTCATGGCTTACTTAGGTCTTTATTGAAGATTATTTGGCAGAAAAATTGTAGGTATTTACGAATTCGAATTTTTTCCTTATTAAATAAATAAATATTTTGTTGTAAAATCAATTCAAACTAGTACATTGCATTAATCTCAACGAAAAATAAAGAATACATTTTTTTTTTATTTGAGAATCCGGTTGAAAAATATTAGAAAGAAATCTAAGACCTTGGTTTCTAGTATATACAGCAAATCCCAAGTTTCTGTACTCTTATAGTTTGCTTTACTTATTTTTCCCTATTCACCTCTACTTACCCCCCACTCTTCAACGGACTCAGCTCAAAATATAACTTAGTTAAAGACGTCGTTATAATACATACGTGTACCAAATTTCAAGTGAATATCCCAATTTTATTTTATCAACCCTTTTAATAATGGAGTGGGGGTGGTGGGGGGATCGAAAATATTACAAAAAAAAAATTGAGGACTTGGCTCTTAGTACATACAAAAAATTTCAAGTTTCGTACTCTTACCATTTACTTATTTCCTCTTATTTACCCTTATTTACCTCCCAACTCTCCACCGGATATGTTCAAAAAATAATCCAGTTCCAGATCTCGTTATAATATATACGCGTACATAATTTCAAGTCAATATCTTAAACCGTTCCGGAGAAAACGTGCGGACAAAAAAGTTACAGACCGACAGACAGACAGAATTTTTTCGCTCAAATTTAAAATCTCGATGTGTCATGACATTCTAAACTTATTACAACAAAAAAATATTTCACTATGGATGTGGAAGTAAAATATAAGCACCAGTTCAGTTGCAATCAATAATTCATAATAATTTATTTTAAACGATACCACGACATACTCATGCAGTCGAGCGGTGTGTACCGAAGCGTGCGGACGTGTTTACGGAGAGTTTACGGAGCAGCGCCAGCGCCGCAGTGTTAGCAGTAGTGACTAATAGTGACCACACCCAAGTTTTTACTAAGAAGGGGAGTTCTATATGTCTTTTTCAAGACAATAGAACAAACAGATAAGTAAAAGTCTCCCTTTGGAGACGAATATCTTTTTTCTTATTTTACATGTACTTTTTCTCTCCTATAATATTCTAGGTATTCCCTTACAGGAAAGAAAAATGCCATTTGCTGAGGAGGACAGCAATATGGATGGCTACTCCGGAAGCTCCCGGGGCGGTACCGTAATCCAAGATGAAAAGAACCGTATAATACACCGGTTCCTAGAGGAAAATAATGCCCTAAGGACCCAAATCCAGGACCTCACCGCAAAAATGGCCCAAATGCAAAAGCAAAATATCCAGCACCAGGAGCTCCTGAGGGCCATTCAGGGAGCAACTCCAACCCCCCCGGCTGCTAGCAATGAAGCAGCAGCCCGTAAGAAAAAGAAGTCGGCCACCCATCAAATGGACACCGACGAAGAGGAGCCTAAACAGCCCAAAACAAAGACTGTTCAGGCCAGGGACCCCACGGCGGCCACCACCACCCCTGCACCGGGCCCCCAAGAGGCCACGACCAGCAAGGAGAAGAAGACGAAAGTCCCTCCTGTCATCCTTAGAAAGAAGGAAATATGGACCTCTGTAAGCCTTAGGCTACGGGATGTTCAAGTTAAGTATACTAAAGCAAAAGTCGTCGGGGAGGGAATCGCAACCGAGCCTCAAACCGCCGACGATTATAGGAAGATGACGAGGTTGTTCACCACCGAAAAGTGGGAATATCACACGTATGCCCTGCCAGAGGAGAAGCTCCTGAGGGTTGTGGTGAGAGGTATTCCTACCGGAGTAAGAAACGAGGACATGAAGGAGGACCTCAAGACACAAGGACTCGCACCAGTGTCAGTCCAACGGATGACATCCAGGAAGACTAAGAAGGAGATGCCCCTCGTCCTCGTGCAGGTCCCCCTGGACCAGGAAAATATCCTGGAAGTAAATAGATGTTGTTCCCTGGTCGTCAGGGTAGAAAAACAGAGAGCCTCCCCTGCCATCACCCAGTGCCACCGTTGCCAGCGCTTTGACCACGCACAGGGTAGGTGCACTGCACAACCAAAGTGCGTGAAGTGCGGTCAGGCCCACCATTCGGCTGAGTGCCAAAAGAAAAAGGAGAGTCCCGCCAAATGCGCAAATTGTCAAGGGGCCCACCCAGCGAGCTACAGGGGATGCCCCAGCTACCCCAAAAAACCAGTAGGTCCCACGAAGGCCAACAACCAGGGACCTAGGGCGAAGACAGCCACAGATGCAGCAGATGTGCTCAGCAATGAGTGCATTCTTCGCCCAAATGCCAAATATGATCCAAGAGTAGATGGCTACTACGCTGGTGAAGCCGAAAATCTTGCAGATCGCCTCATGGAATGTAAACGGCCTCCGAGGGAGGAAACTAGAAATAGAATAAATCTTGGAGAGGTACAACATCGACGTGATGGCCCTGCAAGAAACCAAACTTCGCCAGGATAATACGGAACTTCGAATCCCAGGCTACGAAGTTTATAGAGAACAACGAAGAGCAAACGCAGGAGTTGCTCTGCTCGTCAAGAAGACTATAAACCATCATCTCATCGACACGCCGGAACTGGAAAACATGGAAGCCATCGCCATAGTAGTTTCAACGGAACGAAACGGCCCACTCAAGATAACTTCCTGTTACCAAGCACCTCAACGTCCTCTCCTAAACCATGACCTGGAATGTAGCTGAAGTTTCGAACGTTCACTTGAACGAATTTCAAATGAAAAGGAAAAATTAATATCAATTGCAAATCGACTTAAGAGTAATTTTTGTTCGGTTATATTGATTGACACCAATACTCACAATGTTCCCTCAAAGCATCCCTCACGCCGAATTTGTAGCACACCCTTAACCAACCCCTGACTTAAAAAAAATCACCATAAATGCAAACTTGCTTAAAAGTAAAATGTACTTAGCTATAATTATGTAAAAAATTGCTATAAACATATTCTCGAAATTTCTTATGCGTATAAGGCTGGGATGCACCCCTCGCTTCAACCCTTAATTTTGTTAAAATCCTCAATAAGTTAATCTGGCTTAGGCCTAAAAGTTTTTTCGTTTTTCTAGTAACAAATAGTACCCCAAACATTCCCTCAAAGCCTCATTTACGTGTAAGTGGCGGATCACCCCTTTAGCAACCCTTATATATAAAAAATCACCATTAAATGTAATCTGGCTAAAGTACATAATTTTGTCAGCCACGTTTGCTACAAATACTTCTCCAAATATATCCTGCAAATTTCATTTACGTATAAGATCCGCATGCACCCCCGCTTCAACCCTTAACTTTAAAATATTCGTCAAAATGTCAAACTTTCTTAGGCGTAAAAGTTTTTCCGTTATTCTAATAACAAATAATACCCCAAACATTCCCTCAAAGCTTCATTTACGTGGAAGTGGCGGATCATCCCTTTAGCCACCCTTATATATAAAAAATCACCATTAAATGCAATCTGGCTAAAGTACATAATTATGTCAGCCACGTTTGCTACAAATACTTCTCCAAACATTATCATGCAAATTTCATTTACGTATAAGATCCACATGCACCCCCGCTTCAACCCTTGACTTTAAAATATTCGTCAAAAAGTCAAACTTTCTTAGGCGTAAAAGTTTTTCGGCTATTCTAGTACCAACAATACTCCAAACATTCCCTCAAAGCCTCATTTACGTGGAAGTGGCGGATCATCCCTTTAGCCACCCTTATATATAAAAAATCACCATTAAATACAATCTGGCTAAAGTACATAATTTTGTCAGCCACGTTTACTACAAATACTTCTCCAAACATATCCTGCAAATTTCATTTACGTATAAGATCCGCATGCACCCCCGCTTCAACCCTTGACTTTAAAATATTCGTCAAAAAATCAAACTTTCTTAGGCGTAAAAGTTTTTCCGCTATTCTAGTACCAACAATACTCCAAACATTCCCTCAAAGCCTCATTTACGTGGAAGTGGCGGATCACCCCTTTAGCAACCCTTATATATAAAAAAATCTGGATTAAATGTAATCTGGCTAAAGTATATAATTTTGTCAGTCACGTTTATTACAAATACTTCTACAAACATATCTTGCAAGTTTTATTTACGTTATAAGTTCCGCATTCACCCCCGCTTCATCCCTTGACTTTAAAATATTCGTCAAAAAGTGAAACTTTCTTAGGCGTAAAAGTTTTTCCGTTATTCTAGTACCAACAATACCCCAAACATTCCCTCAAAGCCTCATTTACGTGGAAGTGGCGGATCATCCCTTTAGCCACCTTTATATATAAAAAATCACCATTAAGTGCAATCTGGCTAAAGTATATAATTTTGTCAGCCACGTTTACTACAAATACTTCTCCAAACATATCCTGCAAATTTCATTTACGTATAAGATCTTCATGCACCCCCGCTTCAACCCTTGATATTAAAATATTCGTCAAAAAGTGAAACTTTCTTAGGCGTAAAAGTTTTTCCGTTATACTAGTACCAACAATACCCCAAACATTCCCTCAAAGCCTCATTTACGTGGAAGTGGCGGATCATCCCTTTAGCCACCCTTATATATAAAAAATCACCATTAAATGCAATCTGGCTAAAGTATATAATTTTGTCAGCCACGTTTACTACAAATACTTCTCCAAACATATCCTGCAAATTTCATTTACGTATAAGATCCTCATGCACCCCCGCTTCAACCCTTGATATTAAAATATTCGTCAAAAAGTGAAACTTTCTTAGGCGTAAAAGTTTTTCCGTTATACTAGTACCAACAATACCCCAAACATTCCCTCAAAGCCTCATTTACGTGGAAGTGGCGGATCATCCCTTTAGCCACCCTTATATATATATAAAATCACCATTAAATGCAATCTGGCTAGAGTACATAATTTTGTCAGCCACGTTTACTACAAATACTTCTCCAAACATATCCTGCAAATTTCATTTACGTATAAGATCCGCACGCACCCCCGCGTTAACCCTTGACTTTAAAATATTCGTCAAAAAGTCAAACTCTCTTAGGCGTAAAAATTTTTTCGCTATTCTAGTACCTACAATACCCCAAACATTCCCTCAAAGCCTCATTTACGTGGAAGTGGCGGATCATCCCTTTAGCCACCCTTATATATATAAAATCACCATTAAATGCAATCTGGCTAAAGTACATAATTATGTCAGCCACGTTTGCTACAAATACTTCTCCAAACATTATCATGCAAATTTCATTTACGTATAAGATCCGCATGCACCCCCGCTTCAACCCTTAACTTTAAAATATTCGTCAAAAAGTCAAACTTTCTTAGGCGTAAAAGTTTTTCCGTTATACTAGTACCAACAATACCCCAAACATTCCCTCAAAGCCTCATTTACGTGGAAGTGGCGGATCATCCCTTTAGCCACCCTTATATATAAAAAATCACCATTAAATGCAATCTGGCTAAAGTACATAATTATGTCAGCCACGTTTGCTACAAATACTTCTCCAAACATATGCAAATTTCATTTACGTATAAGATCCGCATGCACCCCCGCGTCAACCATTGACTTTAAAATATTCGTCAAAAGTCAAACTTTCTTAGGCGTAAAAGTTTTTCCGTTATACTAGTACCAACAATACTCCAAACATTCCCTCAAAGCCTCATTTACGTGGAAGTGGCGGATCATCCCTTTAGCCACCCTTATATATAAAAAAATCTGGATTAAATGTAATCTGGCTAAAGTATATAATTTCGTCAGCCACGTTTACTACAAATACTTCTCCAAACATATCCTGCAAATTTCATTTACGTATAAGATCCTCATGCACCCCCGCTTCAACCCTTGATATTAAAATATTCGTCAAAAAGTGAAACTTTCTTAGGCGTAAAAGTTTTTCCGTTATACTAGTACCAACAATACCCCAAACATTCCCTCAAAGCCTCATTTACGTGGAAGTGGCGGATCATCCCTTTAGCCACCCTTATATATAAAAAATCACCATTAAATGCAATCTGGCTAAAGTATATAATTTTGTCAGCCACGTTTACTACAAATACTTCTCCAAACATATCCTGCAAATTTCATTTTCGTATAAGATCTGCATGCACCCCCGCTCCAACCCTTGATTTTAAAATATTCGTCAAAAAGTGAAACTTTCTTAGGCGTAAAAGTTTTTCCGTTATTCTAGTACCAAATAATACCCCAAACATTATCTCAAAGCCTCATTCACGTGGAAGTGGCGGATCTTCCCTTTGGCAACCCGTATATATTAATAATCACCATTAAATATAATCTGGGTAAAGTATATAATTTTGTCGGCCACGTTTACGACAAATACTTCTCCAAACATGTCCTGCAAATTTCATTTACATGTAAGATCCATATGCACCCCCGCTTCAACCCTTGACTTTAAAATATTCGTCAAAAAGTCAAACTTTCTTAGGCGTAGAAGTTTTTTCGTTATTCTAGTAATAAATAATACCCCAGACATTCCCTCAAAGCTTTATTTACGTGAAAGTAGCGGATCACCCCTTTAGCAACCCTTATAAATAAAAAACCAGCACTAAAAGTAATCTGGTTAAAGTATATAATTTTGTCAGCCACGTTTACTACACATACTACTCTAAACATAACCTGGAGATTCCATTTTGGTATAAGGTCTGGATGCACACCCGCTTCAAACTTTGACTTTCAAACATTCGTCAAAAAGTCAAAAAGTCAAACCTTCTTAGGCTTAAAAGTTTTTTCGTTATTCTGAGAGCTCGCGCCCCCGGGAGTATAATCTAATATTTGCTTATTACTTTATACTGAAGGTGTACATAACTATGCTGCAGTCAGCAGATCAGTGACGGGGGACACCTGACGAACGTAAATTCAACAAATTGTATTAAAAAGTAACGTCGGTAAAATGTTTTGTAGAGGTAGAAAATTAATCACAATGCAGTTTATGGATAAAAAGTGAAAAGCAATGGTTAGTCTGTGCGCTGATAGAACACGCCATATCAGCATCGCTGCGTTACTGTCGTGAAAATGAAGCCGATGTTAGAGCTTTGTAAAAGTTGATATTTTTCAGAACGCTTATTGGGGCAAAGAGCTCAAGCTCGACCCCTAATCATCCGAGACCGTCATCTTTAGCCAAGAATATTGGCGCGAGGCTTTGGTTTATATATGAAGCATCATTTGTGGCTACAATGACCAAGGTTTACATCTAAGCCAGATTGACTTTTGAGGAATGTTTAAAAATCAAGGGTTAAAGCAAGGGGTGCATCCGAGCGTATGAAATTTCGACAATATGTTTAGAGTAGCGTTTAGAGAATATTTGGGGTTTTATTTTCTAATAGAATGGCGTAAGAATTTTTACGCCTAAGAAAGTTTGAATTTTTGACGAATTTTATCGGGGTTGAGGCAGCGGTGCATTCGAACCTTATACGCAAATGAAAATTCGATAATATGTTTACAGCAGTATTTGTAGTAAATGTAGCTAACAAAATTTTATATTTAACCAAGATATCATTAAATGCTGATTTTTCATATACAAGAGTTGCTAAGGGGATGTTCCGATAGTTAGCCACACATCAAGTTTTGAGGGAATGTTTGGAGTATTATTTGCAAGTAGAATGACGTGAACTTTTACGCCTAAGACAGTTTGACTTTTTGACGAATATTTTAAAGTCAAGGGTTGCAGCAGGGGTGCATGCGGACCTTATACGTAAATGAATTTTGCAAAATATCTTTAGAGAAGTACTTGTAGTAATCGTGGCTGACAAAATTATAAACTTTAGCCAGATTGCATTTAATGCTGATTCTTTATATATAAGGTTGGCTAAATGGATCATCCGCCACTTCCACGTAAATGAGGCTTTGACGGAATGTTTAGGGTATTATTTATTACTAGAATAACGAAAAACATTTTACGCCTAAGAAAGTTTGACTTTTTGACGAATATTTTAAAGTCAAGGGTTGAAGCGGGGGTGCATATGGATCTTACATGTAAATGAAATTTGCAGAACATGTTTGGAGAAGTATTTGTAGTAAACGTGGCCGACAAAATTATATACTTTAGCCAGATTATATTTAATGGTGATTATTAATATATTCGGGTTGCCAAAGGGAAGATCCGCCACTTCCACGTGAATGAGGCTTTGAGATAATGTTTGGGGTATTGTTGGTACTAGAATAGCGGAAAAACTTTTACGCCTAAGAAAGTTTCACTTTTTGACGAATATTTTAATATCAAGGGTTGAAGCGGGGGTGCATGAGGATCTTATACGTAAATGAAATTTGCAGGATATGTTTGGAGAAGTATTTGTAGTAAACGTGGCTGACAAAATTATATACTTTAGCCAGATTGCATTTAATGGTGATTTTTTATATATAAGGGTGGCTAAAGGGATGATCCGCCACTTCCACGTACATGAGGCTTTGAGGGAATGTTTGGGGTATTGTTGGTACTAGTATAACGGAAAAACTTTTACGCCTAAGAAAGTTTGACTTTTTGACGAGTATTTTAAAGTCAAGGGTTGAAGCGGGGGTGCATATGGATCTTACATGTAAATGAAATTTGCAGAACATGTTTGGAGAAGTATTTGTAGTAAACGTGGCCGACAAAATTATATACTTTAGCCAGATTATATTTAATGGTGATTATTAATATATTCGGGTTGCCAAAGGGAAGATCCGCCACTTCCACGTGAATGAGGCTTTGAGATAATGTTTGGGGTATTGTTGGTACTAGTATAACAGAAAAACTTTTACGCCTAAGAAAGTTTCACTTTTTGACGAATATTTTAATATCAAGGGTTGAAGCGGGGGTGCATGAGGATCTTATACGTAAATGAAATTTGCAGGATATGTTTGGAGAAGTATTTGTAGTAAACGTGGCTGACAAAATTATATACTTTAGCCAGATTGCACTTAATGGTGATTTTTAATATATAAGGGTGGCTAAAGGGATGATCCGCCACTTCCACGTAAATGAGGCTTTGAGGGAATGTTTGGGGTATTGTTGTTACTAGAATAACGGAAAAACTTTTACGCCTAAGAAAGTTTCACTTTTTGACGAATATTTTAAAGTCAAGGGATGATTCGGGGGTGAATGCGGAACTTTAACGTAAATAAAACTTGCAAGATATGCTTGTAGAAGTATTTGTAATAAACGTGACTGACAAAATTATATACTTTAGCCAGATTTCATTTAATCCAGATTTTTTATATATAAGGGTTGCTAAAGGGGTGATCCGCCACTTCCACGTTAATGAGGCTTTGAGGGAATGTTTGGAGTATTGTTGGTACTAGAATAGCGGAAAAACTTTTACGCCTAAGAAAGTTTGACTTTTTGACGAATATTTTAAAGTCAAGGGTTGAAGCGGGGGTGCATGCGGATCTTATACGTAAATGAAATTTGCAGGATATGTTTGGAGAAGTATTTGTAGTAAACGTGGCTGACAAAATTATGTACTTTAGCCAGATTGCATTTAATGGTGATTTTTTATATATAAGGGTGGCTAAAGGGATGATCCGCCACTTCCACGTAAATGAGGCTTTGAGGGAATGTTTGGGGTATTGTTGGTACTAGAATAACGGAAAAACTTTTACGCCTAAGAAAGTTTCACTTTTTGACGAATATTTTAAAATCAAGGGTTGAAGCGGGGGTGCATGAGGATCTTATACGTAAATGAAATTTGCAGGATATGTTTGGAGAAGTATTTGTAGTAAACGTGGCTGACAAAATTATGTACTTTAGCCAGATTGCATTTAATGGTGATTTTTTTATATATAAGGGTGGCTAAAGGGATGATCCGCCACTTTCACGTAAATGAGGCTCTGAGGGAATGTTTGGGGTATTGTTGGTACTAGAATAGCGGAAAAACTTTTACGCCTAAGAAAGTTTGACTTTTTGACGAATATTTTAAAGTCAAGGGTTGAAGCGGGGGTGCATGTGGATCTTATACGTAAATGAAATTTGCAGGATATGTTTGGAGAAGTATTTGTAGTAAACGTGGCTGACATAATTATGTACTTTAGCCAGATTGCATTTAATGGTGATTTTTTATATATAAGGGTGGCTAAAGGGATGATCCGCCACTTCCACGTAAATGAGGCTTTGAGGGAATGTTTGGGGTATTGTTGGTACTAGTATAACGGAAAAACTTTTACGCCTAAGAAAGTTTCACTTTTTGACGAATATTTTAATATCAAGGGTTGAAGCGGGGGTGCATGAGGATCTTATACGTAAATGAAATTTGCAGGATATGTTTGGAGAAGTATTTGTAGTAAACGTGGCTGACAAAATTATGTACTTTAGCCAGATTGCAGTTAATGGTGATTTTTTTTATATATAAGGGTGGCTAAAGGGATGATCCGCCACTTCCACGTAAATGAGGCGTTGAGGGAATGTTTGGGGTATTGTTGGTACTAGAATAGCGGAAAAACTTTTACGCCTAAGAAAGTTTGACTTTTTGACGAGTATTTTAAAGTCAAGGGTTGACGCGGGGGTGCATGCGGATCTTATACGTAAATGAAATTTGCAGGATATGTTTGGAGAAGTATTTGTAGTAAACGTGGGTGACAAAATTATATACTTTAGCCAGATTGCATTTAATGGTGATTTTTTATATATAAGGGTGGCTAAAGGGATGATCCGCCACTTCCACGCACATGAGGCTTTGAGGGAATGTTTGGGGTATTGTTGGTACTAGTATAACGGAAAAACTTTTACGCCTAAGAAAGTTTCACTTTTTGACGAATATTTTAATATCAAGGGTTGAAGCGGGGGTGCATGAAGATCTTATACGTAAATGAAATTTGCAGGATATGTTTGGAGAAGTATTTGTAGTAAACGTGGCTGACAAAATTATATACTTTAGCCAGATTGCACTTAATGGTGATTTTTTATATATAAGGGTGGCTAAAGGGATGATCCGCCACTTCCACGTAAATGAGGCTTTGAGGGAATGTTTGGGGTATTGTTGGTACTAGTATAGCGGAAAAACTTTTACGTCTAAGAAAGTTTGACTTTTTGACGAATATTTTAAAGTCAAGGGTTGAAGCGGGGGTGCATGTGGATCTTATACGTAAATGAAATTTGCATGATAATGGTTTTGGAGACGTATTTGTAGCAAACGTGGCTGACATAATTATGTACTTTAGCCAGATTTCATTTAATGGTGATTTTTTATATATAAGGGTGGCTAAAGGGATGATCCGCCACTTCCACGTAAATGAGGCTTTGAGGGAATGTTTGGGGTATTGTTGGTACTAGAATAGCGGAAAAACTTTTACGCCTAAGAAAGTTTCACTTTTTGACGAATATTTTATATCAAGGGTTGAAGCGGGGGTGCATGAGGATCTTATACGTAAATGAAATTTGCAGGATATGTTTGGAGAAGTATTTGTAGTAAACGTGGCTGACAAAATTATATACTTTAGCCAGATTGCATTTAATGGTGATTTTTTATATATAAGGGTGGCTAAAGGGATGATCCGCCACTTCCACGTAAATGAGGCTTTGAGGGAATGTTTGGGGTATTGTTGGTACTAGTATAACGGAAAAACTTTTACGCCTAAGAAAGTTTCACTTTTTGACGAATATTTTAATATCAAGGGTTGAAGCGGGGGTGCATGAAGATCTTATACGTAAATGAAATTTGCAGGATATGTTTGGAGAAGTATTTGTAGTAAACGTGGCTGACAAAATTATATACTTTAGCCAGATTGCACTTAATGGTGATTTTTTATATATAAGGGTGGCTAAAGGGATGATCCGCCACTTCCACGTAAATGAGGCTTTGAGGGAATGTTTGGGGTATTGTTAGTACTAGAATAACGGAAGAACTTTTACGCCTAAGAAAGTTTCACTTTTTGACGAATATTTTAAAGTCAAGGGATGAAGCGGGGGTGAATGCGGAACTTATAACGTAAATAAAACTTGCAAGATATGTTTGTAGAAGTATTTGTAATAAACGTGACTGACAAAATTATATACTTTAGCCAGATTACATTTAATCCAGATTTTTTTATATATAAGGGTTGCTAAAGGGGTGATCCGCCACTTCCACGTAAATGAGGCTTTGAGGGAATGTTTGGAGTATTGTTGGTACTAGAATAGCGGAAAAACTTTTACGCCTAAGAAAGTTTGACTTTTTGACGAATATTTTAAAGTCAAGGGTTGAAGCGGGGGTGCATGCGGATCTTATACGTAAATGAAATTTGCAGGATATGTTTGGAGAAGTATTTGTAGTAAACGTGGCTGACAAAATTATGTACTTTAGCCAGATTGTATTTAATGGTGATTTTTTATATATAAGGGTGGCTAAAGGGATGATCCGCCACTTCCACGTAAATGAGGCTTTGAGGGAATGTTTGGGGTATTGTTGGTACTAGAATAGCGGAAAAACTTTTACGCCTAAGAAAGTTTCACTTTTTGACGAATATTTTAATATCAAGGGTTGAAGCGGGGGTGCATGAGGATCTTATACGTAAATGAAATTTGCAGGATATGTTTGGAGAAGTATTTGTAGTAAACGTGGCTGACAAAATTATATACTTTAGCCAGATTGCATTTAATGGTGATTTTTTATATATAAGGGTGGCTAAAGGGATGATCCGCCACTTCCACGTACATGAGGCTTTGAGGGAATGTTTGGGGTATTGTTGGTACTAGTATAACGGAAAAACTTTTACGCCTAAGAAAGTTTCACTTTTTGACGAATATTTTAATATCAAGGGTTGAAGCGGGGGTGCATGAAGATCTTATACGTAAATGAAATTTGCAGGATATGTTTGGAGAAGTATTTGTAGTAAACGTGGCTGACAAAATTATATACTTTAGCCAGATTGCATTTAATGGTGATTTTTTATATATAAGGGTGGCTAAAGGGATGATCCGCCACTTCCACGTACATGAGGCTTTGAGGGAATGTTTGGGGTATTGTTGGTACTAGTATAACGGAAAAACTTTTACGCCTAAGAAAGTTTCACTTTTTGACGAATATTTTAATATCAAGGGTTGAAGCGGGGGTGCATGAAGATCTTATACGTAAATGAAATTTGCAGGATATGTTTGGAGAAGTATTTGTAGTAAACGTGGCTGACAAAATTATATACTTTAGCCAGATTGCACTTAATGGTGATTTTTTATATATAAGGGTGGCTAAAGGGATGATCCGCCACTTCCACGTAAATGAGGCTTTGAGGGAATGTTTGGGGTATTGTTAGTACTAGAATAACGGAAAAACTTTTACGCCTAAGAAAGTTTCACTTTTTGACGAATATTTTAAAGTCAAGGGATGAAGCGGGGGTGAATGCGGAACTTATAACGTAAATAAAACTTGCAAGATATGTTTGTAGAAGTATTTGTAATAAACGTGACTGACAAAATTATATACTTTAGCCAGATTACATTTAATCCAGATTTTTTTATATATAAGGGTTGCTAAAGGGGTGATCCGCCACTTCCACGTAAATGAGGCTTTGAGGGAATGTTTGGAGTATTGTTGGTACTAGAATAGCGGAAAAACTTTTACGCCTAAGAAAGTTTGACTTTTTGACGAATATTTTAAAGTCAAGGGTTGAAGCGGGGGTGCATGCGGATCTTATACGTAAATGAAATTCGCAGGATATGTTTGGAGAAGTATTTGTAGTAAACGTGGCTGACAAAATTATGTACTTTAGCCAGATTGTATTTAATGGTGATTTTTTATATATAAGGGTGGCTAAAGGGATGATCCGCCACTTCCACGTAAATGAGGCTTTGAGGGAATGTTTGGGGTATTTTTGGTACTAGAATAGCGGAAAAACTTTTACGCCTAAGAAAGTTTGACTTTTTGACGAATATTTTAAAGTCAAGGGTTGAAGCGGGGGTGCATGCGGATCTTATACGTAAATGAAATTTGCAGGATATATTTGGAGAAGTATTTGTAGCAAACGTGGCTGACAAAATTATGTACTTTAGCCAGATTACATTTAATGGTGATTTTTTATATATAAGGGTTGCTAAAGGGGTGATCCGCCACTTACACGTAAATGAGGCTTTGTGGGAATGTTTGGGGTACTATTTGTTACTAGAAAAACGAAAAAACTTTTACGCCTAAGCCAGATTAACTTATTGAGGATTTTAACAAAATTAAGGGTTGAAGCGAGGGGTGCATCCCAGCCTTATACGCAAAAGAAATTTCGAGAATATGTTTATAGCAATTTTTTACATAATTATAGCTTAGTACATTTTACTTTTAAGTAAGTTTGCATTTATGGTGATTTTTTTTAAGTCAGGGGTTGGTTAAGGGTGTGCTATAAATTCGGCGTGAGGGATGCTTTGAGGGAACATTGTGAGTATTGGTGTCAACCAATATAACCGAACAAAAATTACTCTTAAGTCGATTTGCAATTGATATTAATTTTTCCTTTTCATTTGAAATTCGTTCAAGTGAACGTTCGAAACTTCAGCTACATGACCTGGAGGCCCTCATAACACAGGGTACCCAGACGGTGGCTATAGGAGACTTCAACGCCAAATCGCCAGGTTGGAATTGCAGGCTCACTAACACCCGTGGACGGGCGATGCTGCGATTCCTAGAGGATCATCATGACGTACAGGCGTTAGGTCCAGAAGAACCGACATTTGACAATGGAAGACATAGGCCCGACGTGCTGGACATAGTTCTGCTCAACGAGATGACCTTCACTGCCGAACTTCAAACACAAGCTGAAGGCTCCTCGGATCACAATCCCATCTTCCTAAAACTAGGTGATGGTGTCCCTGAAGAGGAAACTCTCACTAATAGAAGAACGAACTGGGAACAGTTCCGAGCAATTTTGCAAAGGAACATTGCACACGTTCCCAGAATCGATAGTGAGGAAGAATTAGAAGAGGCTATCATCTCTCTGGAAAACCACATCCAGGCAGCGCTAACGGAAAGCACGACGGAAACTGTAACGAGAAGAGTTGCAATGCCGATGGGAGAACTCCCTGAAGATACCATGCAGCTCATTCGAGACAGAAGGCGGGTTAAGAAACTGGTGCAGAGGACAAGACTCCCTGAACACCGAAGGGAATACAACCAACTAACTCGAAGAGTTAAAGAAGCCCTGCAAGAACATAGGCAGAACAGATGGCAACGTCACCTAGAGTCGCTAGACCCTCAGGACAGCAGCATGTGGACTACCCAAAAGGCTCTGCGTGCCAAGCGAAAACCAGTCCCGCCCATCCACGGAGAGAATGGTATTGTCTACACTCGACAGGAAAAAGCCGAGGCTTTTGCCGACAGTTTGGAACTGCAGTGTAGGGAAAACCAGATCGACGACGAGGACGAGGACTGGGAGAACGACTTAATACGCAGAGTCAGAAGGCTGCGACGCATGCCGGATAAAGAAATAATCCCCCCGACTTCTCCTGAAGTCAGGGAAATCCTGAGAAGCCTCAAACCCCGCAAAGCGCCGGGGTGTGACGGAATAGGAAACATAGTACTCAAGAAACTACCCCTCAAAGGAGTAGCAGCAATGGTTAACATCATCAATGCCATCTTGAGACTACGTTATTTCCCCACCAAGTGGAAGAAAGCAGACCTCATCATGAATCCCAAACCAGGTAAGAATCTAACCTTTCCTTCAAATTACAGGCCCATCAGTCTCCTACCTGCGATGAGTAAAGTAGCAGAGAGGATCATCCTGAAGAGACTTAAAACCCTGACCGATGAGCTCCAGATCATCCCAGATGAGCAGTTCGTCTACCGAACAGAACATTCCACCGAGCTCCAAGTACTCCGTCTAACGGAGTACATCACGGAGGGTTTCAACCACCGTCAAGTCACAGGAGCGATCTTCTTAGATGTAGCCAAGGCCTTCGACAGGGTTTGGCATGAAGGTCTCCTGGCGAAGATGTTGTCGATGGGTTACCCTGTCGGCATAGTCAAGCTTGTGAGATCCTACCTTCATCGGAGGCAAATCCGTGTGAAGATTGCCGACAAGCTGTCAAACTACAGGCCCATGGAAGCAGGTGTACCGCAGGGATCGGTACTCTCTCCCCACCTGTTCACCATCTACACCTCCGACATGCCAAGAACCGCAAGGACCTCTTTGGCACTCTACGCAGATGACACGGCCATAATCGCTAGATCATGGAATGCAAGACTTGCCACCCGCAACCTCCAGGAAGCAGCATCCCTTCTGGAAGAGTGGTGCAACAACTGGAAAGTCAAAATCAACGCGGAGAAGAGCAAAGCCATCCTCTTCAAGATAGTCAGGAAGCAATCTCCCACAGGACACGCCTCCTTGAACGGCGAGAACATTCAATGGCACGATACCGTCAAGTACCTTGGCGTTATCATGGATCGAAGCCTGACGTGGAGACAGAACACGAAAGTGATAATACAGAAAGCGAGGACGAGGAGAACTCTACTTTACCCTATGATAGGTAGACAGAGCCAACTCAACCTGAGGAACAAGCTCACGCTTATCAGGACCCTCATTGCACCTATTCTGACCTACGCCTCCGTTGTCTGGGGATACCAAGCAGCCACCCATCTGAAGAGGATACAAGCCGTGGAAAACGTCGCACTTCGGTGCGCCGTGGATGCACCATGGTTTGTCAGAAACGCCGACATCTTCAGAGATCTGGAATACACCCCAGTAACTGAAGTCATCCGGGACAGAGCGAACAACCTAGACGCCCGTGCAGCAGAGCATGGGAATCCGCTCGTCAGACAGGCAACTGACTATGACCCCAACGACGCTCCGAGGCACAAGAGGCCGAAGCTCCAGATCCTGGATAATGGGTAAGTATAACTAACGCTTTATCTGTTTCAGCCCGATCTGCAAGCCACACCGCAAGGAGACAATGACCAAAAACATCCAATCGCCCGATCCCGGGGGTACCAAGCAAACAACCAGCTCGGTACCCTTACCCTAGCCCGTGCCGGCCTCTGACGCTAAGAAAGCGTCTCTGGCCGAACACAATCCTGAACTACACAGTTCACACTTCCTTCCGACGAAATCGGAGCACATGATGCCAATTGGCACCCTGGGCTTCCGACTAGTCAACACCCCCCAAATCCCTTTCAAACTCCGAGAGGGCTCGGTAACAGCCGTTTCCTCTCACGACAGACGAAAGACGCTCCCGGGAGCCTATACATGCCAGCGAAGAGAGAAGACCAAGACAGAAGATCGCCAGAAGAAACGACCCAGCTGGCAGGGTCCAACAGCCAGGACCAGGGGAGGTTTGCTAACATCGCCAATACCGTCCGCATTTGCGGGGGGGATAGGCGAAAAAGCAGGCCCACCCCTTACGAGGCCGGTCCAGGTCTACAGCGATGATTGGGGCAAAGAGCTCAAGCTCGACCCCTAATTATCCGAGACCGTCATCATTAGTCAAGAATATTGGCGCACGACATACTCAACAAATATATGCTACTTTTCGGCCACGAATAATTGACAACAACGACGTATGTGTGGAGGGTTTGTTCGCCAAATATTCATATACGAATATATGTACACAAATATTCGTAAAACTGCCCGAATGTTCGTGGACGCATGTGTGGAGCCGGCGTTATAATCTGGATAGTTGCGTAACTTATCCTTAATAATTTCTAATGTGGGCCCCTTCTGTTCATTGTAAAAGTCATACACAAATCGACGAATGATATCTCTAGACGAGTTATTAAGTTTTTTAAGTTTTTGTCCAGCTCTTTTCCGTTTAATAGAATGATCAACTACATCCCCGGCTCTAATAACCCTATAAATTATAGTACGGCTAAATTTGGTTAATTCACAAATCCTTTTCACAATTACTTCCACATCCACGTAGTGGATTGGAAGTATAGTAATCGCAAAAAAAATTTCAAAAATTTTTATTCGTGAAATAGGTTTAGAATGTCATGAAACGTCGAGATTTTAAATTTGAGCGAAAAAAAATTTCTGTCTGTCGGTCTGTCTGTTTGTCTGTCTGTCCGTCTGTAACTTTTTTTTGTCCGCACGTTTTCTCCGGAACGGTTTAAGATATTGACTTGAAATTTTGTACACGTATATATTATAACGAGATCTGGAACTGGATTGTTTTTTGAGGATATCCGGTGAAGGGTTGGGGGTTAAATAGGGGTAAATATGGGAAAATAAATAAAGCAAGCTTGTAAGAGTACAGAAACTTGAAATTCGGTGTATATACTAGAAGTTAAGGCCTCAGATTTTTTTACAATATTTTTCAACCCCCCACCACCCCTACCCCATTAATGGGGTTGATAAAATAAAATTGAGATATTCATTTGAAATTTGGTACAAGTATGTATTATACCGACATCTGGAACTAGATTATATTTTGAGATGATTCCGTTGAAGGGTTGGGGGTTAAATAGGGGTATATAGGGAAAAATAAGTAAAGCAAGCTGGTAAAAGTACAGAAATTTGGGATTTGGTGTATATACTAGAAGCGAAGGTCTCAGGTTTTTTATTAATATTTTCCATCTCCCCACCACCCCCACTCCTTTATTAAAAGAGTTGATAAAATTAAATTTTAATTTTCACTTGAAATTTGGTACATTTATGTATTATAACTATAGCTGAAACTTGATTATATTTTGACATGATTGCGTTGAAGGAGTGGGGGTTAAATAGGGGTAAATAGGGGAAAATAAGTAAAGCAAGCTGGTAAGACTACAGAAACTTGAAATTCGGTGTATGTACTAGAAGCCAATGTCTCAGATTATTTATAATATTTTTCAACCCCACTTCATTATTAAAAGGGTTGATAACATAAAATTGAGATATTCATTTGAAATTTGGTACACGTATGAATTATAACGACGTCTGGAACTAGATTATATTTTGAGATCATTCCGTTGAAGGATTGGGGGTTATTTAGGGGTAAATAGGGGGAAATAAGTAAAGCAAGTTGGTATGAGTACAGAAACTTGAAATTCGGTGTATGTACTAGAAGCCAAGGCCTCAGATTTTTTAATAATATATTTCAGCCCCCCATCACCCCTACTCCATTATTCAAGGGGTTGATAAAATAAAATTGAGATATTCACATAAAATTTAGTACGCATATGTATTATAACGACATCTGGAACTAGATTATATTTTGAGATGATTCCGTTGAAGGGTTGGAAATAAAATAAGTAATGCAAGCTGGTAAAAGTACAGAAATTTGTGATTTTGTGTATACACTAGAAGCGAAGGTCTCAGGTTTTTTATTGGTATTTTCCATCCCCCCCACAACCCCTTATTAAAAGAGTTCATAAAATTAAATTTAAATTTTCACTTGAAATTTGGTACATTTAGGTATTATAACTATATCTGAAACTTGATTATATTTTGACATGATTGCGTTGAAGGAGTGGGGGTAAGTAGAGGTAAATAGAGAAAAATAAGTAAAGCAAGTTGGTAAGAGTACTGCAACTTGAAATTCGGTGTATGTCCTAGAAGCCAAGGCCTCAGATTTTTTAATAATATTTTTCAACCCTTCCACTACCCTTACTACACTATTAAAGGGGTTGATTGAATATTGAGATATTCACTTGTAATTTGGTAGACGTATGTATTATAACGACATCTGGAACTAGATTATATTTTGGGATGATTCCGTAGAAGGGAATAAGTAAATCAAGCTGGTAAGAGTACAGAAATTTGGGATTCGGTGTATATACTAGAAACCAAGGTCTCAGATTTCTTTCTAATATTTTTCAAACTCCACCACCTCCGCTTCATTATTAATGGAAGTGATAACATCAAATTGAGATATTCACTTGAAAGTTAGTACACGTGTGTATTGTAGTGACATCTGATTGAGATGACTCCATTGAAGGAGTCGGAGGTGGTAGGTTGTGAATAGTGGAAAATAAGTAGGGTAAACTAGAAACTTCAATTTTAGCGTATATATATGGCAGAAACCAACTCCTCAAACTTTTCTATTACATCTGCCCCGAATATTATTAAAATTCTATGACCAATAATTTCCACATACTAGAGTGCAAATATGGTCAAGATGTTTCCTTTAAAGTGACTTGGATGAAGAATATGGATGTGGAAGTAGTGATTCCTTAGGCAGCGGTTTTTTATTATATGAAGAATCAATATTTTCGCCTTTTAAACACGAGTAAATATTTAAAATAACCCTTTGAGTTTGAACGTGTAAGTCTTTATTTTCAAATTCCGCTTAGATAGGCTCTGTATCAAAATCGTCCGTTTCGTTGTCACTACTATCAAAGGGCCTCCAAAATGCCATTTTAAACAATTCATTGCAAAAAATCACTCAAACACAGTAATACAACTGTACGTGGCTGCCTTTCAACTGCGTTCAGCAGAGCACTGTCTTACCTTAGATGGTAAGCTTCCACCTTTTCAGATAACTGTTTTGTTCTCGAAAGAACGCTTTTATGATGATTGCTGTTTATATGAATCAAACTATGGTTATTTGAACAATATATTCAGCTTCGAATTACAAACAATTGTAGCTTGATGCTTGTTGACATAATACAGAATTATTTTTTTATTGACAGTTCTTAAAATTAGCTGACTATGTTTATTTTACAAAATAAATAAAGTAGTTGCTATATTAAACATTAACAAATAAACTTTTGAACATAAGTTGCACATAAGGCGCCCACCTTAAAGGATATAGCCCTTTAATAACGGAGCACTACATTGCCACTTCAAAAGGTAAAACACAAATCTTTGAAATGGGTCGTTTGTATATTCCTTTGGTGGTCTTAATCGTCACTACACGAGTGATTCCGTCACTTCCAGGATGCAACTCCAGTATCCTACCCAAATTCCATTTAAGCGGGGGTAAGTTGCTTTCCTTAATGATTACTAAGACTCCTGGCTTTAATAATTCCACATGATGGGTTTTCCACTTCTGACGTACTTGAAGTTCGCTTATGTACTCCTTTGACCACCTTGTCCAATAGTGTTGTGTTATTTGTTGAAGTTTTTGGAACCTATTTAGCCTTGTTGTTGGAATATCCATTAGATTTGGATCGGGAATTGCAGTTATAGCTTCGCCGATCAAAAAATGAGCCGGAGTCAACGGTTCAGGATCATTAGGATCTAGTGATAGAGGGCAAAGTGGCCGAGAATTTAGACATGCTTCTACCTGCGTTAACACTGCTATAAATTCTTCGTAACATAAAATAGACTCACCAATAACACGCTTTATATGATATTTGGTGGATTTTACTCCGGCCTCCCAGAGTCCACCAAAATGTGGTGCCTGAGGAGGAATGAAATGCCATGTTACTCCGTCGAGGCTTAAATCAGTTGAAATTTGGTTGTTAATTTTTAGCAAAAAATCGCGCAGTTCGGCATTAGCTCCAACAAAGTTGGTACCATTGTCGGAATATAAGTTTAAGCATATGCCCCTGCGAGCCATAAATCGTCTTAATGTCGCTAGAAAGGATTCGGAGGTCAGATCGCCAACCAGCTCTAAGTGTACTGCTTTAGTTGAGAAGCAAACGAATAGACATATGTATGCCTTTGAAGTTTTATAATTCCGTCCCTTTCTATCGCGAATTAGGAAAGGACCAGCGTAATCAACGCCGGAGTTTAAAAAAGGCCGAGCTGGGGTGACACGAGACCTTGGTAGATTTCCCATAATAGCTTGAACATGTTTAGCGTTAAAACGAAAGCAACGAATACATTTATGTACGATCTTTTTTACCAAATTTCGCCCACCTATGAACCAATATCGATCTCTAAGCGAGGCTAGTAAGAGTTGCGGACCTGCGTGTAAAAGTCGCTTGTGTTCATATTCTGCTATTAAATAAGAAAAGTGATGATTGGAAGGTAGAACTGCGGGATGTTTTTTCCAATTCTCAAAATTGGAATGTTTCAATCGTCCTCCAACTCTCAATATACCGTCTACATCCAAAAAGGGAGTTAACGCAAACAACTTGCTTTTGGAGTTCACTGACCCAGATTTAATTAAATCGATTAATTCTCGTTGATAGTGATATTTTTGAATTAATGAAATTAAACGGTTTAATGCATCTTATATCTCAAGAGGTGATAAGGGACCGCAATTAGTTGTCTTTTTTGAAGCGTTGTTTTTGAGCCGCAAGCAATAAGCAGTAACTCTTGTCAATTTGTTTAAATTAGAATAATTTTCAAAGAAATTTAATTCAATTGAAACCGTACTTATAACCCTCTTATCCTTTTGCATTTCAACCAACACGTCCTTGGGATAATGTTGAAATTCGAGTATTTCATGTTTACTTATTGGCCATAAGCTTGATGATAAAGAAAGCCATGGTGGCCCTTTCCACCATATCCTGCAATCTAATAGTAATTTAGGCTCAATACCACGTGAAAGTAAATCCGCTGGGTTTTCGACTGTGTTTACATAATGCCAGTCGTCAAGCGAAGTTAAGGACTGAATTTGAGAGATTCGATTAGCCATGAATACTTGCCATCGACTGCATGAAGATTTTATCCATGAAAGCGTAATTTTAGAATCGCTCCAATAATAAAATTTGTCAAATTTAAGTTTCATCGATTTTAGTACTTTATTTGCCAACTTAGCTAATAATAAAGCCGCGCAGAGTTCTAACCTGGGAATAGTTATGGTCTTTAAAGGAGCTACTCGTGTCTTAGCGCATAAAAGTTTACAACAAACATTTCCCGAGGAATCAGTACTCCTTATGTAAATACAGGCGCCGTAAGCTTGCTTAGAACTATCTGCAAACCCATGCAATTCCAATGATTTATAATTGTCGCATACTACGCGTCTAGGAAGTTCTATTTTATCTAGCGTTTGTAACTGATTTCGAAAGGTGATCCATTTGTAGTTCAAATGTAAGGGTATAGCTGAGTCCCATGAAATTTTTTCTTGCCAAATTTGCTGTAATATTATTTTTGGCGTTATAGTACATGGACCTAATATGCCAAGGGGATCAAAAATCTGTGCTGTTTCGGACAAGATTGTTCTCTTGGTTATTTTTGCAGATTTAGGCTTCGAGTCTGTGTCAAATGTGAAATTGTCGGTTTCGCAAGACCACATCAGACCCAAAGATTTTGCATTTTTGTTTTCGCCAAAGTTAAACCTTGTAGGGTCATGTGCGCTCAAATTTTGAATAATTCTTTTGTCATTAGCACGCCATTTACGCAAGTCGAAACCGCCTTGTTTTAAAACACCTTTTACTTGAACGGAAATATTAGCGGCATGTTCGACTTCATTAGCGCCTGTTAATAGATCGTCCATATAAAAATCCGATTTAATAATTTCAGAGATTTCCGGTTTATCCTGTTGACATTCATTAGCTAATTCAAATAGACATCGTATGGCAAGATAACTAGCGGAAGCGATACCGTAGCTAACTGTTTGTAGTTCATATGTTTCCAAAGCAATGGATGGACTAGAGCGCCATAATATTCTAAGTAGAGCAGTTTGTTCAGGACGCACTAGTATCTGTCGATACATTTTAGCAATGTCTGCAGTTACTACATATTTGTGAATACGGAAACTCAAAAGAATGCTGAATAGGTCTCTCTGCAATACTGGACCTACCATCTGTAAGTCGTTTAATGATTTCCCAGTAGACGTTGGCGTGGAAGCATTGAAAACGCAACGTAATCGCGTTGTCTCTGAATGTTCTCGAAAAACTCCGTGATGAGGCATATAATAATTAATTTTTGTTTGCTCGATTTGATACCTTTTTCATGTGACCTAGTTGTTCGTATTTACTTAGAAAATCCGAATATAGCTGGAAAATTTCAGGATTCTTTTGAAGACGGCGCTCAAGACTGTAGAACTGCTTTTCTGCCTGCTGCATTGATTCACCGAGAAGTTCAAGAGATTCTTTGAATGGAATCGCTACGACAAACCTACCGTCTTTATTTCGTTTCGTATTTTGAGTAAAGCTTAATTCACAAAACCGTTCTTCACTCGTGAAGATTTTTGACTCATCAACGTTTTCAAGTTCCCAGAATTTAGTTAACTGTGCATCGATGTCCTTAGTACTAACAAAATGACACATAGCTTTGTTTGTGTGTGATTTTATTATGGGCGCGCTGAATAATCCCGAAACTATCCATCCAAGTTTTGTTCTTTGTAGATTTGGTTTGTCCCTACCCAATTTTATTTGCCCCACGGTCAATAAATCCCAAAATATTTGAGCACCAATGAGTACATCAATGTCACCAGCCTGATCGAATGTTGGATCAGCTAGCTGTATGTTATGGGGAATATGCAGGGTGAGTTTGTTAAAAGAAACCGATGGCAAATTATCAGTAATTTTAGATAAAATGAAACAAGATAATGTTGATTGATAATTTTCGAATCGAGATTGTATTTTCAGTTGACAACGGGCTTTCATGTTGGTCAACCTTTGATTGATCCCAGAAATCGTGTACGAGATTTCTGAAGTTGATAGATTTAATTTGTTGCATAAAGAATTCGTTATGAAATTAGACTGTGAGCCGCTGTCAAGCATAGCTCTAGCTTCGTGAATTTTACCGCTGCTATCTAATACCTGTATAATAGCAGTAGGTAAAAGTATTTGGGATGTATAAGAATAATTTGCTTGATTAGATAAAGCCTGCATTGTTTGAGATAGTATGTCCTCACCATGTTCCACATGGTTAGGAGCATCACTTTCAGACCTTTGGTTAATACAGGATTGATCAAACTTATTTGCGTTTATTGGATCTGAATTACCGCGAGAAAAATTTGCATAAAATTCTGGATCATGAAGTAGCGTATGATGTCGTTTGTGGCATTTCTTACATGAACTTGATTTGCAGAATTTCACATTGTGATTTGCCCTCAAGCAATTTTGGCATAAATTCATACGCTTAATTTCCATCCATCGCGACTTAAAGGACAAACTGGAAAATTTTGGACAAGAGTTTATTACATGATTCTCTTTACATAACACGCATGAGACATTTTCAGTTGAGAAATGCGAATAATTTTGTCGTGAGTTGTTTCCACGATCGTTTTGAGTCTTACCGTCTGTGTTAGTTGTTAGCAAATTCTTCAAGAGTCTACATTTTTTCTTGAGGAAAATTTCTAAATCATTAAATTTGGGTAAATCTGGCCCTGAACACCTTTCCTCCCATTCTCGCCTAGTTTTTGGATCAAGTTTTGACGTCACTAAATGAATAAGTAATATGTCCCAGTGATCTACAGGTAATTTCAAAACCTGCAGGGCTCTCACATGCTTTGTAAGATTATCAAGCAATGACCGTAAACCTGCAAAGGATTCCTTTGTTACATTAGATAAATTAAAAATAGATTTAACGTGGATATTGATCAGAAAATTTTTGTTTTCAAACCGCTCATGGAGCAACTGCCAAGCTACGTTATAATTTGCGGGTGATACTTCTAATGCACTTATTACCTCTGCAGCTTCGCCTTTTAGTGATAACCTTAAATAGTGAAACCTGTGAAGGTCAGAAATATTTTTATTGTTGTGAATGAGGGAAGTAAAAGTGTCCTTGAAAAATAACCAATTTTGTAAAGAGCCGTCGAACGTTCCAAGTTTGAAACGAGGTAAAGTTATGTCTCCTTTTAAATTGTCTGCGACCAACAGCTGAGTATTAGCCACCGACACCGCTTCCTTTCCTGCAACCGTATCTAAAATATACTGTGCTCGAGATAATACCGAATAGTAGGAATCTTCAAAACCTTCTCTAATCTTAACATGTTCTTCAGGCTTTGTTTCAGTGTCAGAAATCTCCAAATTTGTTTGGATATCACTAAATTTGCCTAATAATGATTTAAAGTCCCCTAACCGATTTTTCAACTGATTTAAATCTGTTTGATTTGCTTCGAAATCATCCAAGAAATGTATAAATCGTGTTAACTGGCCTTTAACTACACCACGTTTATGAGTAAGAGATTTTTTGTCAATCTCTTCTGACATTTTGACAGTTCAAATAAGTTTAATCAAATTTAAGACAATTTGGCAATTTAGGAAACTGAGTTAACACAAATAAAGCATAGACTGGTAAATGATAATGTAAGAAACAGACCTTGACTCCGACTAGATTATTTGATGTCAATTTTTCTATGCCTGCTAACTTCTGTTTGCTGTCTCTATCCGCTAATGTGATAGAGTGGTTCTTTATAAAAATGCTTCGATGTTTTAACTGGAACTTCTACAAATTTGAGGCTGGATTGCTCAAAATGCTCGTCCGGCTGAAGGACCAAGATGTACGTGGCTGCCTTTCTACTGCGTTCAGCAGAGCACTGTCTTACCTTAGATGGTAAGCTTCCACCTTTTCAGATAACTGTTTTGTTCTCGAAAGAACGCTTTTATGATGATTGCTGTTTATATGAATCAAACTATGGTTATTTGAACAATATATTCAGCTTCGAATTACAAACAATTGTAGCTTGATGCTTGTTGACATAATACAGAATTATTTTTTTATTGACAGTTCTTAAAATTAGCTGACTATGTTTATTTTACAAAATAAATAAAGTAGTTGCTATATTAAACATTAACAAATAAACTTTTGAACATAAGTTGAACAACAACTAATAATTTGTTCAAATATTCACTAGAATTAAGTAATTTATAACGCTGCCTCGTACAGATCATAGGATACAAATAGTTCATCAGTATTTTTTGCTTTATATATTATGGCATATAAAAACTCTTAACAAGGTGTTGACAAATCAAATTCGATAAGCATCTAATCCCACCTATATTTCTATGTGACAGGCGGATCAAGTTCACGTGGACTGTAGACGAGGAATGGTGAATATAAATCTGTAACATTCTGTGCTCTCTCATTCAACGTGAAGCGATATATTGACAATACTCCGTAAGATCCTCTAGCTCCGTGCTGTTCCAATTGAGTTCATAAATACTATACGTCCTGTTTATTGATTTGTAATGTGAGGGGCGAAACTCGGCCTCTTATCTAGAATTACTCCCAGATATTTGAGTTCTGCTCCTCAATCACTTGATCTTGTATTTTGAGTTTCGTAATCGTACGTATGTTGGTAAATTTTCCGTGGAATGTTATTGTTTCTGTCTTTTGTTCGTTAATTTTTACTTTCCGTTTCTGGAAAAATTCTAGGAGCCTATTCAGTTGATATCGGACATTTTGGACAGCTGCCTGTGCATAGAGAGACTGCCCGTAAAGCATGATATCATCTGCGTAAAGGAGTAGATTAGTGGTGGGATTGGAAGGGATGTCGGAGGTGAAGAGGTTATATAGGAGAGAAGATAGTATGGCCCCGTGAGGGACACCCGCTGACATCCTCTTGTGCGAAGAAAACGCGCCATTCACTAAAACCGTGATGTGCCGAGCGAATATGTAATTTTTTGTTAGTGACGTAATATATGGTGGGAGTTTTAATGCATGGTGTAATTTATAAATCAACCCATTACGCTAGACTGTGTCTTAGGCCTTCTCAATATCTAAGAGCAACAAGACGGTGCACTGCTTCTTGTTATATGACTTATATATGTATTACTGTATATATTTTGTACCACCTTGCAAAGCGCAAAGGCTAGTACTATGCCCAGCCCTGAAACTAAATTGATGCGCCGATACTAGCCGCTCTTTTCTGATAAGCCCATTAAGAATACGTAACATTACCCTGTCTGTTAATTTAGAAAGGGTGTTAAGCAAGCTAATGGGCCCGTAGTTTGAAGGGCTATGGCGGTTTTTTGGGTTTCAGAACCGGAATTATAATTGCCAACTTCTATGCACTTGACAAATACTGCAGTTTTATTAATTGCGTTAATTATGTATGTTAATTAACATGTTGCTTTGATGGGAAGATTCTTAAGGCACAGGTTCGTAATCGTGTCCAGGTCCGGTGCTTTAAGATTGGGGAAAGTTTTTAGTATTTTAAAAATTTCTACGTGGTGGTTAGAAGCTTTGAAAACTTATTGGGGGGTATGTGGACGCGGTCTGGGATCGTTCTGGTGCTGTCCGTCACGTGGTCGTGGAACGGCGAGGGGTTTAGCGCGGTAGTATTAGTTAGTTGTAGATTGTTAGCAAGTATCTCGGCCTTGTCTGCGTAACATCATCCTTGATGATGATTGGGAAGACCGAGTATGGTCTCTTTAACAGGCAGGAAAAAATACAGGGAATTGTCCTGTTTCGACAAGGCCTGAATGCTGTCGTTCTAGGACTCCTCCCTGTGCTTTGGTAATTTTTCCTTAATTGTACGTTGGAGTTCCTTTATTCGTATTTTGTCAATGAGTCAATGTCCCGCTTATTGCGCTACCACCCATATTTTATTTTGTTTTTAAATTTTATTAGTTTCAGTCCTCCGGTATTTCGTCAGTCCGTGGCTTTATGTGCGTTCTTTTCATTGTACTGTTTCTTGCATTTCTGCTGATGGTCGTCAGTCGGTCAACTTCGTAGTCGGTATCGTGTGTTGTCGGTATGTTACTGTTAATAGTCAAATTTTGATTTATATGTTGCCTAAATACGCACCAATTAGTGGTCTTGTAATTATAGGACTTCCTCACCGTTTCCTGTCTTAAATCAGTCGGTAGGATGAAGTGGACGGGATTATGGTTTGAGGAGAGGAGGGGAATTGATGTTGGATTTATGGAATGTAAGATGTTTTTAACGAGTACAATATCAATAACTGAGGAAGCTGAGTTATTTGGAGGTTAGTGGGTAAGTGTTTCCGGAGCATTTCACAAACAGCTCTTTCTAGATCAAAACCAGAGAAGGCATTATCGTTCCGACCGCCGACCGATTCGGCCGTGTGCTCAACAAACATCCAATATTAAGTAACTTTAAAGAATTTCGAAGGGCTTTGCACACTCATAATGATCATATTTAATATAACTTTAACATTTTATAGCCGAACCGACATAACAATGTTGTGATTATTTTCTGTCTGTCCGTCCTGACAAATAATCTCCACCGTAAGCTGATACCAATTACAAGTCGAAAAATTATCCGATCCGAATTTAACTTATTTTACTAACCGAACTGCACCCGTGTGTTCTTTTGATTTTCTTGTCTAACGTACCGGGAAATAATCCAAGACATACGTACACCGATAAGAGTTATTTATTTATTTGGTATCAGTTTCACTTAGTTTTGTCAAGCTCATTAGATATACATTATGACCGTTGCCTTATGCATGATTATTACTGTAAATCATTGCTTCCCATTGCCTGGTATTCGAACACTACCTGTTTTACCGTTTACCGTTTTACCGCTTACTGTTTTACCGCTTATTGTTTTACCGCCTACTGTTTTACCGTTTACTGTTTTACTGCTTACCGCTTTATTGCTTTAACGCTTTTACATTTACCGCTCTGTAAACCGCTTGTTTACAACTGCTGGTAGTCAACCAAGTTTCCGAATTAATAACAGAACTTAGTAGTACCGTCAGAACTCGTAACATTCGGTTTAACACTAGATTAGTAATTAACTATCTTCTTCCTGAGTGGCTCTTCGTTCTCGTAGCTTTGCATATTATGTAGAATGACATATCTTAAGTTTTATCTATTTATGATGAACTCCGTATGAGTATTTTAGGTACTCGACCGTTCTTATTTTATTATATTTAATAAACTTTGTTATTTACCGAATGCGTTTTACTATTGAATATGAATGAAAATCTAATCTGCCGTATTGGCCCCTGGATATATTCGTTTCTTCACTGAAGCTATCCCAGCCCTACTGCAACAGGCTGTGTTAAGAGGCTAATGTAGGACCTCTACTCCACGCAAAAATTGTAAAGGTGGCGCTCGAGAAAAACAGAATATAACCGAAATAGAGCTCAACTCTAAAGTGACGCTTCTACTTGTTTATGCGCTAGGCAATTGGAAGAAAGTACGTCACAATGAACAATACGAAATATATGTTATTATTTCAAATAATAGTAGGTAATGTTTAATTGCCTTTAGTGTTAATGCTATATAAATGTTATAATTTAAACACATAAATAATGTTGATTTCTTCTAACATAGCTGTTTTAATAAATAATGTTTTTTTGGACATATTAAAGTAAAATTATAATTACAGAAAAATAATATTACAAAAAAACATTGAGTAACTTAAAAGTAACTTAAAAAAATGTTCTTTAATATTTTAGTTATGTTTCATATTTAGTGGGTATCTAGTTATAGCATGGGACCCAAACTAATACTTTAAAACAAATTTGAAATTTCATTGATAGATTGTTGACGTTTTACATCTTAGTAATTTAATTCCATAACCAAAACTTTACATCGCTCTTATTTTGAAAAAAGAAATGTATACTAACATTTTGCAATTTGTCTAAAATAATTTGGCGACAATGTTTCCAACCTCTTTTCACTTTGTATTAATTACTTCCACATCCACGTAGTGGATTGAAAGTAGGTATAGTAATCGCAAAAAATTTTCGATTTTTTTTTTCTTGAAATAGGTTTAGAATGTCATGAAACATCGAGATTTTAAATTTGAGCGAAAAAAAATTTTCTGTCGGTCTGTCTGTAACTTTTTCTCCGGAACGGTTTAAAATATTGACTTGAAATTTTGTACACGTATATATTGTAACGAGATCTGGAACTGGATTGTTTTTTGAAGATATCCGGTGAAGAGTTGGGGGTGAAATAGGGGTAAATAGGGAGAAATATGTAAAGCAAGCTGATAAGAGTACAGAAACTTGAAATTTGATGTATGTACTACAAGCCAAGGCCCCAAAATTGTTTACAATATTTTTCAACCCCCCACTATCCCCACTCCATTATTAAAGGGGTTTATAAAATAAAATTGAAATATTCATTTGAAATTTGGTACACCTATGTATAATAACGTCATCTGGAACTGGTATATATTTTCAGATGATTGCGTTGAAGGGTTGGGGGTTAAATAGGGGTAAATAGGAGAAAATAAGTATAGCAAGCTGGTAAGTGTACAGAAACTTGAAGTTCGGTGTATGTACTAGAAACCACGGCCACAGATTATTTATGATATTTTTCAACCCCCCACCACCCCTATTCCATTATTAAGGGGGTTGATAAAATAAAATTGAGATATTCACTTGAAATTTGGTACACGTATGTATTATAACGACATCAGGAACTAGATTATATTTTCAGATGATTCCGTTGAAGGGTTGGGGGTTAAATAGGGGTAAATAGGGCAAAACAAGTAAAGCAAGCTGGTAAGACTACAGAAACTTAAAATTCGGTGTATGTACTAGAAACCAAGGTCTCAGATTATTTACAATATTTTTCAACCCCCCACCCTCCTCAATTATTAAAGGGGTTTATAAAATAAAATTGAGATATTCACTTAAAATTTGATTCACGTATGTAATATAATGACATCTGGAACTATATTATATTTTGAGATGATTCTATTGAAGGGTTGGGGGTTAAATGGGGTTAAATAGGGGAAAATAGGTAAAGCAAGCTGGTATGAGTACAGGAACTTGAAGTTTGGTCTATGTACTAGAAACGAAGGCCTCAGATATTTTTATAATATTTTTCAACCCCCCAATACTACTACTTCACTATTAAAGGGGTTAATAAAATAAAAGAGAGATATTCACTTAAAATGTGTATGTACTAGAAGCCAAGGTCTCAGATTATTTATAATATTTTTCAACCCGTACCGCACCCCCTCAATTATTAAAGGGGTTTATAAAATAAAATTGAGAATTCACTTAAAATTTGGTACACGTATGTATTATAACGACATCTGGACTAGATTATATTTTAAGATGACTCCGTTGAAGGGTTGTCGGTTAAATAGGGGTAGAAGAAGTAGAGCAAACTGGTAAGAGTACAGAAATTTGGGATTTGATGTATATATTAGAAGCGAAGGCCTCATGTTTTTTTTATAATATTTTCCATCCCCCCCCCCCCCACCACCCTCGCCCTCATTAAAATAGTTGATGAAATTAAATATAGAGTTTCACTTGAAAATTGGTACATGTGTGTATTATAACGATAACTGAAACTAGGTTATATTCTGACATGATTGCGTTAGAGGATTGGGGGCAAGTAGAGGTAAATGGGGAAAAATAAGTAAGACATGCTGGTAAGAGTACAAAAACTTCAAATTCGGTGTATGTCCTAGAGGCCAAGGCCTCAGTTTCCTTAATAATATTTTTCAACCATTACATTATTCTTAAAGGAGTTGATAAAATTTTGAGATATTTACTTGTAATTTGGTAGACGTATGTATTATAACGACATTTGGAACTAGATTATATTTTGGGATGATTCCGTTGTAGGGTTGGGGGTTAAAAGGAGTAAATAGGAGAAAATAAGTAAATCGAGCCGGTAAGAGTACAGAAATTTGGGATTCGGTGTATATTATACTAGATACCGAGGCCTTAAATTTCTTTCTAATATTTTTCAAACCCCAACACCTTCACTCCATTATTAATGGGATTGTTAACATAAAATTGAGATATTCACTTGAAAGTTAGTACCATATCTGATTGAGATGATTCCACTGAAGGGGTGGAAGATGGTAGGTTGTGAATAGGGGAAAATAAGTAGTGTAAACTAGAAACTTCATTTTTAACATATATGGTAGACACCAACGCCTCATGCTTTTCTATAACATCTGCCCCAAATATTATTAAAATTCTTTAATCAATAATTTCCACATACTAGAGTGCAAATCTAGTCAAGATGGTTCCTTTAAAGTGACTTGGATGAAAAATCTGGATGTGGAAGTAGTGATTCCTTAGGCAGCGGTTTTTTTATGTAAAACTTGTTTATTTAGACTAGAGAGATTGAAGAGAATTGACTTTCGTCGTGTATACACACATCTCTGACGCTCTTGAAAATAGTACTGTTAGAAATTGTAATAAAACTAGTACTTTAGAAAAATAACAATATATTCCGCGAAGTGAAGAAATAGTACAATTTGAATAGAAAATATTAATACATGCGTATCTATTGATAGTTTGGAACCAAGTGTCCTCATTCCCTCCGTCAAATCCCCTCGACTCCGGTGACATCATCGAACGTGCCTTTTCCATAAACATATCTAATGGTGCCTGGCACTGTTCGAGTGCTGCCGATTCTTTAACACGGCCTTTCCTGACGACCAGCGTCCTCGCGTGGGTATGACGATTGGAACAAGATGGTTGTACTTTTCTACAAAAGAGAGCACAAAAATATTTAGTTACTCATAATTATTGTCTTGTGATTATTTTCATTCATGTGGAAGTCCTCATGCATGATTCCACTTGAATCAAAATAGTAATAGCTACTTAACTACTTAACACTAACTTAATTATGGTACCTAACACGGCCCATGTGGAGATACAGATCCACAAGACAACCGACTCACGTTCAGGTCCGCGGACTCCGACTGATCAGGTCGTCGAGCCCCCTTAAAACTACAGACACTCTATTTGCCTGATCAGGACAAACATGGTCTCACACCTCGCAGAACTTAATCAGACCAAGGTTCACACATTACCACCTCGCAGGACTTAACCAGACCAAGGTGCTTACCTTACTCGACAAACCAGATCAAGGTATCCAGCTGGACAGACCAGACCATTTTCCTCACCTTACTGGATAAACGAGACCAAGGCATCTTATTATTTTTTTTAAATCACCATTAATAAAATTAATCCATCACATCATATTTTTGAACCACTACTCCAGAGTAGGGAACTTGCGACCTTTACATTCTTTTTATGTCATTAACCTCATATTGCTTGTGCTCTACAATATTTGTGACCATAAATTTGCCCATTTAATACTACCAATATTTTTCCAGCAATCATCATACAGGTTATTAGCTCCCATCCTTTCCAAAGAGCATTCGGTTATACCTCTCAACTTGCCAATTTCCTCCAGGCAACCCAACGCCGTTAAAATGATGAGTCGCACCTATTTATTTAACAAAATTTTGAAACCGAAAGGGGGAATAAGCTTTGTTGTCGATCTGAAATGATTCGACGGGGAACACCAAATATTTTTAATCATAGGCATATCTGAAACGTATTTCGTTTTTGTCTTTTGACCAGGTAGACTGCTAATAATTTTGTGAATGTATTAGAAATAGCAATTGTTTGAATATTCACCTCTACGAGTCTATATAAAGGGACCAAGAGGATCAATATGTTTGCTAATCAAATGGTTTTGGAAATTTAGAAATTGAATTTAAATAATCAGGTTTTATTTTACCAGCTCGTGTTTTAAAATACAAACAGCTAAGACAATTCTTTACATATTTTGGTAGAAATCATCTCATATCAGCGAATCAATATTTTCCAGCTAGCAGATCATTTTTCAAAACTGCGAATTATCCTGTCATCATGCAAGTGCAGAAAATTTGGAAACGTGACGATTTTGGTACCGACTACTGGTTAATAGTATAGTTAATTTCATAAGTTTTTGAATTATTAAATTTAAAAATATAACAAATAAATTCTTGTCAAAGATACACACATATTTGCGTTTTTCTCAAAAACTGCCAATTTCAGAAAAATTACAACCTTAGAATAAAAACATTGAATATTGAATTAGATAGGTATGTCACGGTTAAGTGGAAGAGTAGGTGGTATGTCACATGAACTTCGCATATGTACAAACTCTGTTTATTTAATAAAGTCATTTATTATTATTATTATTATTGGGTCAAGTTCAAACAACTGGGTGCTTAAGAGAAATTTAATTTAATAATTTTTAAAGACCTGATCTAGCACTCTTATTTATCATTATCCATTCTGTACAATTTTGCCCGGTAAGTATATTTACAGCAATAGCGAGACGGTCAAGAACATATAAACAAATCTTCCCTTCAACTCCAACAACAATAATGCGGGCACGTACGCATTGCACACTAACTCGTCCTAGGTTCCCTGGACTGTTTTGAAATTTAATGAATTGTTTGGAATATTACAAACTGTAAATCGAGATCTTTGATGGTTCAAAACGTTCTCAATAAGCACTCATTTCCTAAATTAATTTAACATCTTATACTTCTAGTTTCCACGAACGTGCACAATCAGCAACTAGACTATCAAAGTCACTGCACTGCTTGCAGTAACACAGTGCTGCTGAAATTCGGCCTTTTCCTGACTCCTGTTATATTAATGAAAATAAAAATGAAATTTATAATGACAAGTTAATGCAATTTATAATACCATCGGGTAAAAATATTTGGTAAACATATACATCATTAAAAATAATGCCAAATGCTTAACAACAAATAGGCATATCTTAATAAAACTTTTGGATCCCATATTTTGTAATATTTATTATACTAATGTAATGTACACCGGCTGCAGATGAAACGATTTGTTTGTTGATATTCTCGGGATAATTTCTCTGTTTAATTATGACCTTAACTTTTAGGGTCTCTCCATTGTAGCTGACTACTCGATTTGTTTGAATAGTTACTTTGATTAGGCATTCCTATTTTGAAACAACTTACATATTTTAAAATGCTTTGCTTAAAGTGCCGGATTCGCAATATCTGTTGTTTC
This sequence comes from Stenurella melanura, assembly GCA_963583905.1. NCBI lineage: Eukaryota > Metazoa > Arthropoda > Insecta > Coleoptera > Cerambycidae > Stenurella > Stenurella melanura. The sequence goes on from OY757318.1 coordinate 63,659,339, forward strand.
AACAAAGAATTGAATGTGTGGGTTATCAATTCCTCCCACAATTAAACTTTATTAGAGGACAATGCATTCTATGAATTAAGGTACCAGGTCAGGGCGAAACAATTCGAAAATGATCAACAAAAACTAAATTTAAAGCAATAAACTATATTGATAATATGTTGGTACAATACTTGTGTTTGGTAGTTGACAAGCTAATACCACGTAGATCTTTATTTATGAATCAGCAACAGCCCATGTTTACATTTCAATGGCGCCCATCACCGATCCATAACCTAAACAACATTACTTCCAACGACTGTTGTATTTTAATATTACAACGTATAACAAAGAATAGATTTCTAAAACATATTCTCAGAGAGCTTTGGAAAATCTTAGTTTACATTGTAACAAGGTTATGGCCATGATTAAATCTTTTGGATTGAAACTGTCACATTATTTTCAATTCATCCCAAATAAAAATACCTGCGTGTAGGTAAACCTTGATACTTCACACAATTGCTGACCTACGCAAATGTACTTTTTACTACGTGTTGATGTTAACTTTTGAAATCGTCAAATTTGGATTCAATGTCTGCTTGCAAATAAATTTAGCTCAGATTGAGAATTGGTGTTCCTATACTTTGCTAAAAATCTATACAATCTAAAAATACCTGGTACAGGTGACTGATTTGATAAGCGGACTCATCATTTACCGACCGACGACCTTGAGAGGATCTTCTTGCCTTCTGTACCATATCACAGTGTACCAGTACCATACCAGAGGATACCATAAATACCATATTATACCACAGTATCTCATACTGTCCAATTGTTACTGGATGTACTTGTTCCTAAAATAACTGGTTGCACTACACTGTACTGTACTACACGGACACGTGAGCGAATCCCGACTTCTGATGTTAGAAATTGTAATAAAACTAGTACTTTAGAAAAATAACAATATATTCCGCGAAGTGAAGAAATAGTACAATTTGAATAGAAAATATTAATACATGCGTATCTATTGATAGTTTGGAACCAAGTGTCCTCATTCCCTCCGTCAAATCCCCTCGACTCCGGTGACATCATCGAACGTGCCTTTTCCATAAACATATCTAATGGTGCCTGGCACTGTTCGAGTGCTGCCGATTCTTTAACAGTACTAAAAAAAATCGTTAAAACTCCGGTAAACTCAATAAAATTTAAGCCACAGGTGCGTCAAGAAATTCTTCGTAAAGTGGTGTGCGATAGTAGAAAAACAAAAGTTCATATGGAATTGGAAATTGAAAATTAATAATACCCAGCTCTTTAATAGTGAACAAATGCAAGGGTGTTTAGTTGACCGGCGAAGGAAATAGACCTCTCTACATCCAAGCCTCTGTCGAGAGGTTTATTGCTCTGCAATAAATATCTAGCGTTAAGTGTCAAATAAGCCACACGTGTTTTTTAAAAAGTGATATAGAAATAATAAATTCTATATGGAGTGGAAAGTTCTCAAGTGTACCTACTAAATCAACTCAAGATAGGAGAGAGAAATAAAACCAGCAATTACAAAACCAGGTCCACAGAAAGCTAAACTATAAACTATTTTTTAATTATTATTTTTGTTTTATTCTATTTTATCTGATTGATCTAATAACTTTATCTAACTGCTAACTAAACATATTAACTCAAAACATAATATTTTAAGCACTTTATCATTAATCTCAAAAATGAGTCCTGCTAAGCAGAAAGCAAGTAATCAAATAGAACAGTACTCGGAGTTGAAAGGCGGAAACTGAGGCTGATTACTACAAAAATAGCATACAATATGTACAAAATATTTTCGTGAGCTACTTTTTCATTTGCAACACGCCGTAAAGAGTTCCTTTACCGCGAGAAAGATAACAATAATATAAAAAAATCTCTTACAGAAAATCAACAGGTTTTGACAAACAAATAAAATGGTTACGTTAATGCAGGATGTTGGAACGAGAACACACCAATTACTGGTGCAAATGCAAAAAATCGACGGCGACGGGAACTGCCTATACGGAGCATTAAGCCACCAACTGGAGGGAGAGAATATAATATCACAGCCACATATTAATGCTACGAAAACCCTACGAAAGCAGGTAGCTGACTATATCGAAAACCACCTAGATTTCTTCATACTATTCATGCAGGCATCCATCCATGAACTGACACCCCGTTACAACCGATACAACACGGGAAAAATAAATGCGTTCATTCGAGATTTGAGAAGAGAAGGTTTTTTGGGGATAGGAAACGATTACAGCAACAGCAAATATGAAGAACATGACAATAATAGTACACCAAGAATGAGAACATATAATCTTCCATCCTATGAACCAACAGGGAAACGAGAGCACACAACTAGAGATAGTATATAGGAAGCACGAAAGTGACAGAAACCACTACGATAGTGTGATTATTGCACAAGAGCAAAATGAAGCAGAACAACCAGAAGAAACATTCGCTCGAATTGGGACAATGAACACGTACCAAATATCGCAAAGAACAGAATTAGCTCACAGTCAAAAAATACAATACGATGAATTCACGCTGGCGACATAGAATGTGAAAGGTTGCATAACGAGAGAGAAAAGAGAAAAATCGATGAGGCTCTTATGATGGAACATACACGTTGCGTGCTTTGACCATTGAGCTTACCTCAATGCAAGAGACACAGATGATAGACGGAACCGCAGTTACCCAAAACTACAAATGGCATCTAAGCGGGAGGGGACAAAGAAAAGACCAGCAGAGGAGTCGCCTGGGCAATAAGACGGAACACTTCTATCCAGATAAAGACACGAAATGTAAACGAAAACATAACCATGGCAGACTTACAAACTGGAAAGGAAAGCATATGCACCTTAGGAGTACATGTGCCCTCTGACAAACGAACAGGACGAGTATTCAGACAGAGGTAAAGACGACCAAGCACATAAAGATAAGAACATCATAGGAAAAACCTTACTCCACACATGGACAAATTATAATGGAAGCTCGCTAAAAAATTTAGCATATCTATTCGATCTAACAATTACAAACACATGGAGCAAGAGCCTAATCTTCCTTGATACATCGAGCAACGGAAATCTGACCTCTCAAATAGACCATATTCTAGTGGATAGAAAAATAAGGGACAGGGTTAAAAACATTAAGGCAAAAAAGGCAACAAACGTCAAAACAGATCACAAAATATTATATGGAACACTAGAGAGAAAGAAACAAAAAGTACAAAAAAGGTACAACAACTCAGCAAATGACACATCTCCCTACTACAGAACGAAGAACTAAAAAAAGAAATACCAGGAGGAAATAGAAAAGCAATTAACAGGAGATGGACTAAATTAGTCAACAATGTGTTCAAAAATATAAATAGCGGCGAGGAAAACATTGAAAAAAACACATCTCCTATGAGCCCAACAAGAAAAGATGCGTACAACAAATACCAAAAGCAAAATAAAGGCCACAGAAAGACAACACACACCAAACATAGACAAAAAGATAAAAGACACAGCGAAAGAAAATAAAGACGCAGAGATAAGGCACGAACAGAAAAAAAGTAGGGAATTCTTCGAAAGCATAGAATCCCTTCCAGCAGGACAAAATACATACATACAAAATACATCCCACTGCAGCATTGGATCAGGAAACTAGATGAGGAAGAAAACGCAAAGAGAAATCAAAGATAACTAATACAGAAGCGGATCACTGGATCACTGGCCTTTGGGCAAACCGCCATCAAGGGAAGAAATACTAGATATAATGGCCAGAGCTAAGAAAAACACGGCGCCCGCAATAGACAAAATAAAAAACGATCTGCTACACTACGGATCGGACAACATAAATCAGCCAACCCTAGAAATTATCACCAACGCATGGATGGAAACCACACCCCTGTCTGCCGAGTGGAACAACCATACAAATACCGCTCCCCAAAACCAAATCACCACAAAACGTAGACGATTACAGAAGAATAACACTCTGTAGTGTAAGGTACAAATATTACGTACAATTCCTGCTCAAAAAAATGGAAAAGTACATCGGTGAACTACCAGAGTACCAAGCGGCATTCATCAAGGGCAGATCCACGGACAACCATTTGTACACCACCAGAGGGTCCTGGAAGAAAAGTGAAAAGAAGGAACAAAACTACATACAGTCTCAATTGACCTCCAAAAGATATTTGATGCCATAAGTCATGAGGCTATCAACTAGGCTACGCAGCAGGGGAGGGCCGCATTACGTAATAGAATAATAAAAGTATACCTCCACGAAAACACCGCAATACAATAGTTTGAACAGACGATGGAATCAAAAATGAAAAACATAGGAGTCAAACAAGGATGTTCGCTATCCCCCTGATTATTGACTACAGTCCTGGATCAAGTGATAGAAAGCACACGCCGATGATATACTCATCATCACTGAAGAAGAACAAGACATCGTTAAATTCCTAAGAACCACGACACCACATCTGGACTCCTCTGGGATGAAAATAAACTTCAGGAAGAGCCTAATAAGGGTGCTAGATCCACTTACAAAAACAACTCCAACCAGTGGGGAAGAATACAAAATAGGAGACTATACACAGAGAACCACGAACAGAATGAAATATCTAGGAACATATCTAACGAATCAACTGAAAAGGAGGGAGACAGTAGGGGAAAGAATCAAAAAAGCCTACAGAGTCACAAGAGCTATACTACCCTTCATTAAGGAAAATAAACCACCCTGGAGTTTAACTAAAAAAGATATACACGACCATCATAATGTCGACGATGACATACGGAGTCAAAAACGCAGCAACGACAAATGCGAATAGAAGAAGTCTAAGCAGAGCCGAAAGGGACATTGTACAACTGGTAGCAAAAAGAGAAAAGCCACAAAAAACGACAGAAAACGTCAGAATTACTAGAGGGGAAAACAGTAAATAAAAGAATAGAATCATACGCAATGAGATACTGGGGACACGTCGAAAGACGAGACACAACACACCTACTAAAGAAAGCACTAAGACTGAACAGCAACAAACTGAAAATAGGGAGGCCATGCTACACATGAATAACAACAATCGAGAGGATTATGAATAGGCTAGGAAAGGATTATACATACTGGGAAGGAACGGCAAAACAAAAGACGGAATACAATAAAAAATTATCAAAGATATACATACTGCCGTATTCAGAAACAGAAGAAATAGAAAATTCAGAAGAAGAATAGGAGAGATGATCACAGGCAGAAACTAAAAAGAAGCATCTCACAAACACCTAAAATTTAAAAGAAGCACGAAAACCCAAAAGAAGCATTTCACAAACGCCTACACTTCCCATCCGATGATGACAGATAGAAACCAAGAAGAAGCATCTCACAAACACCTACACGTTCCATCCTATATTCCTACTCCATGCGTCATGTGGCTCTCGCTGCTGACAACAAGCATGTCCAATATCCAATCCAGCGTATGCAGCCAGTCCGGCGGTATATAAAAGCATCTGAGGTTTGTTTCGGTGAATCGACCGTTGGTCGGTCGGGTGGAGCCGCCCAGTCATGGCATGAATATGTAATAGACAACTGAGCGATTGCATTTGGCCGTTCGGCGTGTGATCGGGCTGCGTGGTGGAACAAATCTCCATGCCCGCCATCGGCAGCAATGCCCACCTTATACTGGCAAATCAATCAATCAAATCAATCAGCTTGTTTATTTAGACTAGATAATTATGCCTTAAAGTATCGATTGCGTCCAATGATCCTATATAGTTCCTATATAGTAAGATATGGTAATTTAAAACTTACGAACCACCACTATTAACCCATAACCCATATTATGTCCCGATCCTTTATGGGCATGTTATAGACGTAAATTAGATGCAGATTTTTGTACCATCTGAAGATCCATCAGACGTCCATTGGATGTCCTCTGCACAAAAAAAGGTCGTCCATTGGATGACTACAAATTTATTGCAGGACGACTACTGTTCATTGGACTACTTGTGTTGTTTGGGCTGTACATGTACTTTTTAACCATGTGTTGATATTATCTTTTAAAGATGCCAATTCGGGTACAATAACTCCTGCTTGCAAGTAAGTTTAGCTCAGAATGAGAATTGGTGTTCCCGTACTCTTCGAAAAGTCTATCTGTACCATCTTAAAAATACCTATCTTAAGCGACTGGTTTAAGAAGCGAACTCATCACTTACTAGCCGACGACAATAAGAGAATTTTGTAACCTTACGCGCCACAGCTTTGTCGCGTTGATCATTTGTAACCGAGTATCCTCGCTTCTTCGTCAAGCCTCCTCAGCTGAGTTGACATCACCAAACGTATCTTTTCCACAAACATATCCAACAGTGCTTGGCATTGTTCGAGTTCTGCCGATTCTTTTACATTGGCTATGATTGTTGTTGCAATCATCGGGTTCTTATTGCAAAGCTTTTGTAATTTGCTGGAACTCGGCTAGCTTGAGTTCAAATTGCTGTACTATGATTTTACATGCGTTTATTAAATAGAACACTTAACAATTCGATATGTTGTTTACAAACGTAAAAATATGAATGATGTATGATACTAAATCTCCAAACGTACTAGGATAAAATTATATCATTGGTCCATCGTTGTTAAAAAAATGATAAAGTTTTGGTAATCGCGAACAACAAATGTAGTTTTATTTTATTATAGAAGGCACAAATTATATCACCCCCTAGCTTAGAATCTTGGTAGATGAGTAGCGTAGCTCAAATAATGTAATGATAGGTGTGAAACTTTGTTAATATTTTCCTAGAAGGCAGAGGGGCGCAAATCCCTTTATTTTTGAAAATTTACACTAACGTAGAAATTTGATTATTAAAAGGATAAACTAATCCAGTTATAATAAATTTAAAAGTTGTAAAAAAGGTAAACTTGTAAATTTGGTGAGAATTACTATAAACAAAATTATTTCACCGTAAATCTAGGACAGAAGTTAGTTTAGCCAGCTAATTTAGTCAATCAGTTTAGTCAGCCAGTATCATATGAAATAAGTGAACGAATCTGTATTTAAAATTGATTTTATTAAAAACCAATCAAACTGATGCCTTAATCATACTTTAAAATTGTTTTTGTTAGAAACCAATCAAACTGATGCCTTAATTACTAATAAATTGGTACTATATACACTGGAAGAACACTTAGCATAATAAGATACATAGAATTTCTGACTGCATCATGTTGATAAAAATATAGAAAGCAATAAATTATGTTATGAACAACCCTTTCATAGAAATTGTGATCACAAATTCCGCACAACAGTTTCTTCCATAATATATGCTTAAATTGAAGCATTATTTAAATAACCAGTTATTAAAAACATGTTTAATATTTAATATTTGTTAAACCATTAGAATAGTACTTTAAAAATTACATGTTTAAAGCCAAAATTTCTTTTCAAAAATAATACATGTAATAGGTAATAGTAGTAAAGTGAAAATGGTTAAACAAAAGTACGTAAAGTTGAACAATTTAAAACTTATATGTTACACTAAATTTATTTTTCAGGTATTATTTATTGGATAAACAGTTACGAGGTGTGTACTTTTGGTTTTACTAACGGCATTAAATTTTTGTTGTATAATGTTTTATTGGCGCTTTTATCTATTAGTCCTCTTATTTGATGATCAAGCGCCACTGGAATTTGAGATTAAAGTAAATCAAACATTCTCGTATCAAATTTTGGCCAAGGCGCCATATACTTATCCCTACTCCTTTCCTCGGTTCTTTCATAACCATGTTTTATTATTCCTATAAGCATACCATTAGACCATAATTTATACATGCAAAAAATGTGTACGTGATAGGAAATCAAATCTGTCGAGAGATTATTATTAACGGTCGCCCTTGACGGAACAGCTGATCTAATGTCGACCACAATAAAAGGAAATTTGATAAGAAATTCATGATAACGTCGTTAAGTTTTATTTATATATAGGTAAAAAAAATAACTTTATTTCTTGGTGTGTTTATTATACTCTTCACAAATACAAAACGAAGAATATATTGCATTTGACCGGCACATTTCTAAAGCCGGTAATATAGTTCGTAGAGTAAAACATTTTCATATCACTGTGTTGGTGATCGAATTCTGAACAACTTTCAAAATGTCCGCCTGTCCGTCTGTGTGTCCGTCTGTATGTCCGTCTATCTGTCTGTCTGTCCGTCCGTCCGTCCGTCCGTCACGTTTCTTGTAAAAACATTAACTTAAGAACGAAAAATCCGATTGAATTGAAATTCGGACAGTACATTAGTGTTTGCTGGAAGAACTCTACTGTTTTTGAACAAAATCGATCAATAAATAAAAACATGATTAATTTTTTAAATAAAAAAAAAATAAAAATTATGTTTTGTAATTAAACAAAAAATATTTAAAATTAAAATAATGTACAAAAAAAAACTGTGATAAGTGACAATTATATAAAAAGTGCAGTAATCGGCGAAGAGTATAATGGTTAGCTTGCTTAATAATATGGTTGTTGTAAATTGTTCGATAACACAGCCCCACAAAATTAAAAAAAGCTTCAAACCAGCGAGCCAGACCTATGTATCCCTATGTATTTTCGGTCGATGAATCCGAATCCGAGGTCAAAAAAATCGTACACCCCAAAATCATTAGCTAGAGCCAAGAAACACTCCTGGAATGAGGTAAAAAGAAGATTAAGCAACGAGAATAGTTGCTACATTCTTATCAATAGAATTATACAAATGAAGGTTATACACTTTGTCTCCGTGAAATCATCCTACAGCCGAAATATTGTGTCTACTGTTTATTGCTCGCGTGGTTAAATATTTTCTAACTCTCGGCCATCCTGTCTATGCGAGCTGTGCCAGACCGCCAGTCGTCAAAAGTCAAAACCTTATATTTACCAGTTAGTAACAACATAAAAACTATGATAAAAAACAGGCAGTGTCGGTCTATAACTTTCATTTCTATTCATGTATTCATAACTAAATTCTAATTCGCTTCAATACACATGTCAACTCAGACAATGAAAAACAGCACTGACCGCTGACATTGTCGTCCACGTATCCATGTCTCACAGCTATTTTCTTTTACTATTTCAAATGTTGCATCTACGTGTCAGCTTAGATAACAAGTAAGTAGTATCGACCTCAGTTGTTACCTTCCTCGCGTTCACGTCTCACAACCCAGCATATCCTTATTCTTACGTCACACGTCTCAATTCAAACAATAGCCAGACAGTATCGGCCTCGACTATCATTATCTATGTCTCAACGTCTTGTCACCTACATACATCATCTCACCACACACGTTTCAACTAAACCATAGCCAGACAGTATCGGCCTCGACTATCATTATCCACATCTCAATGTCTTGTGACCTACATACATCATCTCACGCCACACGTCTCGACTCAAACAATAACCAGACAGTATCGGCCTCGACTATCATTATCCACTCTCAACGTCTTGTGACCTACATACATCATCTCACGTCACACGTTTCGACTCAAAAAATAGCCAGACAGTATCGGCCTCGACTATCATTATCGACTCTCAACGTCTTGTGACCGACGTACATCATCTCACGTCACACGTCTCGACTCAAACAATAGCCAGTATCGTCCTCGACTATCATTATCCACGTCTCAACTTCTTGTGACCTACATCTATCATCTCACGTCACACGTCTCGATTCAAACAATAGCCAGACAGTATCGGCCTCAGAGATCATTATCCACTCTCAACGTGTTGTGACCTACATCTATCATCTCACGTCACACGTCTCGACTCAAACAATAGCCAGGCAGTATCGGCCTCGACTATCATTATCCACGCCACAACGTCTTGTGACCTACATACATCATCTCACGTCACACGTCTCGACTCAAATAATAGCCAGACAGTATTGACCTCGACTATCATTATACACGTTTCAACGTCTTGTGACCTACATCAACTTATACTTTTTAACTTACATTTGCATCCATCTCTGTCAGTCTTGTCGGCTGCCACCACTATACGAACGTTGCAGCGTCTCTTATTTTCTCGTAAATCTTCTACTTCATATCTGCCATTAGAGAGTACCTTAATCACTCTAAAGAGTATATTTCGGTAACAGTTTCTTGCTCGACCCGGTACAAGGAGCACTCGTCATTAATACTCATACCAAATTACCTACATGAAAGCATACCACATCACGTTTGTGTTTATCGTTATATATCATAACTTTTGTAACACTTCTCAAATATGATATTTTTATGTGATATACAGCTGTTTGTATCGAACTTAACACATTACCCTCAGTTATCGGATTTGCTTGGTCACCAAATAATGCTTTAACCGGCGTACTGTGTATACTTTTATTAAATGCTATAGTCAGAGCGCGTTTACGTGTGTATCCCATTTATCACTGTCACGTTTTAATACTTGTCGCCAGCATACTTACTACTGTTCTACTGTTATATCTTTCACATAATCCTTTTGCCCGCGATGTAGCAACTGCATTTAACACGTACTTTATTGCATACGATAGACAAAATATGCGAAAAGTTCTCGAAGTAAACGCTGTTTCTTGGTCACTATTAAAACGCTCCGGCACTTCAAAATTACACATTTAATTTTCTGTTCATCAGAAACGTGACCAAAGTTTATTTTAACCTCATAGTCTTATCAAATTTTAAAACATTCAAAGTAACAAACTAGGTGTTAAATTGAATCCTCCCACGAATGTATTGGTACGGGAGTACCAATACATTCGTTCCTATTTTTAATAACATCACGTAAAATAAAGTCTCTACCAATGATACAATCATAATTCATTTGTATGTCATTTAACGCGATTACCTTTAACATTGCACTAAGCTGGCCTAAACGCACATATAATTTAACAGTCCCGCGGCATTACGTAATTACCCTCAAAACTTTTCAGTGTACTAAGCTCATTATTTTCAACTTCAAGGTCTAGTTTGTTGACAACGGAAACATTCTAACCTTGGCTTCGGGCAATCCCTTGCGTAATGAAGCCCATTGCAATTAAAACACTAAATTTCTGATTTCTGGCTACTACTGAACTACGTAAATATGCGTACAACTCGTTCGTATCTGTGAACCGCGAAGATCAGACGGATTTCGCAATATTCTCATCGGTAATCCCTCCTATAATTGCGTCCACTAAGCAACTCTCCAAAATATTCAACTGCAACGATATTAATTTATCTGGTTTATTAAAACACTATTCACTAAGTGTTGACCACTGTATGTTTCGTATAATGCAGCTTCCTGAAACAATTTAGCGAAAGGCAACGGTTTTGTGACTCTTTAATTAAGAACTTCTTCATTTTTTCCAACTTACTGCAGCTGATCTTAGGAATCGTACCATCTTCTAGCTACACCAACTAGTCTATTTGCAACTAATCTAATTACAGTCAAATCGTCTCACTTGTAACACGCAGTTAGTTCGTCGACTAGACGGACCCACGAAATTACCGATTGTTCTGCCCTTTGCGGATCAAATACAGGAATCAACTTATCGTCACCATACCTGGTGTGAATAGAAAAACTCATGCTGTGCTTAACGCGTCGCCGTTTATTTTTTCCTACGTGTCCGTCTGTCAGTACTAGAAGAGGTTGAAGTCGACGTCGACGCAGAGATCTGCCGTTGTTTGCTACTCAACTTCCTTTTTGAGAGTCGTTTTCGTTTCGAAGGTTCAGGAACAGGGGTTTCCGATTTCAACAAAGGTCTGATTCCCGAGATAGAAGACCCAGGGACAGGTGGAAGAAGCGGCGACGTACATGGTGAATTGTGCGACATGACGTAATCACTAATCACTTCCGGCACTTGTGGGTTAGAGCAGTGAGTATAATCCTAACTTCTGATATGTAAGAAAATAAAGGCTCCGTCGAGAGTAACTAAATTTATTTCGTAAAACTACATAACTATTGAATATTTAGTATATATAACATTGTACATTCAGACAGGCTCAAGGCGCGTTAGTGACTGGCTGGCCCTCCCCCCTGATCTACATTATTGCAATCAAAGCAAAATACACTTGGTCGCCGTGAAATCATGTGTCTACTGTTTATTTCTCGCGCGGTTGAATATTTTCTACACTCAAAATGTCTAAGTTTTGTTAAAGTTATAAGAAACTGCATCAGGTCCGACGTAATCTTCATAAACTGCCCCTATAGGGATGAGAACAACCACCCATAAGTTTAAAGGACACGAGACAACAAGAAAACGTAAAGTCCCAGAGGATTTTTATTTTCATGGATGCTATGATTGGCTGAAATTGCGTAGTACCTACTCTAAAATAGAACTAGAAACCTACGTACCATCAACGTTCCACAGTGTCAACCTTCAGAGGGTGTGAAAACTACCCCCTATGTGAGATTTAACTATAAACAGTTACAGTGACTTGTATAAAAATTCGAAACACCTGCGTTGTGTGGAAGTGAGAAGAAACTAGAGTATGCTGTAAGCTGTGCTTGAAAACCACTCCCACGGGGTTGCGAGATGCCACCACTATATCCGTAGGATGCTGGAAGAACAGAAAAAAACTAACCGGATTTACATGTTTATGGATGTTATAATTGGCAAAAATCGTGTTGTACACTTAGAGTTTGAAACTCATGTCCTATCAATGTTATTAAATAACACCCCCAGAAAGGATGTAAACTACCGTCATTCAAGATGCAACGAAAAAATTGTTGCAGTGACTACTGAAAAGCAACAGTACAGCTTATAGGCTCAACCAATAGGGAGACTCTTGTACTATTGAATGGGTCAATGGATTATTTTTAAAGGAGGAGGGTCCCTAAGGCCGATTTTTGGTCTCCTTCAATTTTTAACAAAAAATAAGTTAATTTGATTTTTTTAGGCGTTTTGAACAAAAGTAGGCCATTTCTAGGTAAAGCGAAAAAATTTTACCCTCCACCCCCCCCACCCTTCACCCTTTTTATAAATCTTCACTCTGTATTTTAATTAAGGAAAATCCATTCAAAGTGTATATTTATATACTTAATATGCGTTAACTAATATATGCTAGGCAAATAAACATTTGAAGCAAGTAAACATGAGAGTTAAGTAATCCTACTCTCAGCTTCAATCAAGAATAACGGCATATACGTAGTAGTAATCTGTTCCATTTGGAATTGTTTATTATCGTATGTTCCATTATCAAGTAAAGGACTGTTTCTTATAAGAGCAGCTCTTTGTAACATTTTAATACATATTTTAACCCGATTTAGGCACATTAGTATCCTGTTCTTATCTTTCTGAAAAAAAGGGGTGGGGGCGTGAAAACTTTTTGTTTCAAATGGAAATGACCTATTTTTTTCACAAAGCCTAAAAAGATCGAATTCACTTATTTTCATAAAAAATTAAAGGGCACCGCAAACCGGCCTTAGGGACCGTCCTCCTTTGGTGTAGTGATATGAAGAACTATTTCCAATTATGTGATGTAAAGAACCCAAATGGCCGACTTTCAATTTACGTGAAAATCCAACTTTTAAATAAGGCAACATATATATTTTTGCATATTTCGATTCTACTGGCCTAAATACGTATGATTTATCCTCAAATATTATTTTAATTAAGAAAAACACATATTTTTTAAATTTACTTCCACATCCACGTGGTGGAGTGGACATATTTTAGTACTACCCACAGAAGACAGTGACTTGATCAAAATTATTAAAAATTGGTTTGCAAACATCTGTAAAGTACAATCTCTTTAAATAGTAGGATTAAATAAGATTTACTTTTCATTAAGTTCAACGAAAACTATTTTTTCTAAAAGGAACTCTTATGGAACAATCTGTTATTTAACTGGACCTTTGAATTACGAAAAGAAATAATCCAGTAATTAAAAGAAAAGAGATGTTTGGTGTTCAATTTCTTATAATTATTTTGAACAAGTTAGCCTTGAGTAGGGTTGATTTCTCAGACCTACTTAATGAAGAGTAAATCGTATTTAATTCTTAATTTTAAAAATGTAATATTTTACGTGTGTTTGCAGCTCGAATTTTGAACAAGTCGCAATCGTCTGTGAATAAATTAAAAACCGCTGCCCAAGGAATCACTACTTCCACATCCATATTTTTCCATCCAAGTTGCTTTAAAGGAAACATCTTGACTATATTTGCACTCTAGTATGTGGAAATTATTTATCATAGAATTTTAATAAGATTTGGGGCAGATGTCATAGAAAAATTGGAGGCTTTGGTTTTTACCACATACGTTAAAAATTAAGTTTCTAGCTTGCTCTACTTATTTTCCCCTATTGACAACCCTCCCCACCTCCCACCCCTTCAACGAAATCATCTCAATTAGATGTAATTACAATACATACGTGTACTAATTTTCAAGTGAATATCTCAATTTTATGTTATCAATCCCGTTAACAATGGAATGGAGGAGGTGAGGGTGGAAGATTAAAAAATATTAGAAAGAAATCTGGGGCCTTGGTTTCTAGTATATACACCAAATCCTAAGTTTCTGTACTCTTAGTAACTTGCTTTACTTATTTTTCCCTATTTACCTCTACTTAACCTCCATTTCTTCAACGATATTTTGTCAAAATGTGTTTCATATCAATTTCATACGTGTACCAAATTTCAAGTGAGAATCTCAGTTTAATTTTATCAACTCTTTTAGTAAGGGTGTGGAGGTGGTGGAGGGATGGAAAATATTATATAAAAAACTGAGACCTTCTCTTCTAGTATATACACCAAATCCCAAATTTCTGTAGAGGTGTTTCAGAATCTCATGAGCCGCGAAATGCGCAAAAGGCAAAGTTTAATCTGGGTTATAAGTATGTTTTTGAAGACACTAGAGGCTGCCTTGCTGTATACATAAAGAGCTCGGGATAAATTGTAAACAATAAATATAATATTTTTAAGAAGTGTAACTGAGTCAACAGGACGGGTTATGTCTCTGCGCATATGAAGGTCACGGCTCATGAGGTTTTAAAACACCTCTACTTACCAGTTTGCTTTACTTATTTTCCCCTATTCACCCCTATTAAATCCCAATCCTTCAACGGAATCATCTCAAAATATAATCTAGTTCCAGATGTCGTTATAATACATACGTGTAAATATCTCAATTTTATTTTGTCAACCCCTCCCTTTAATAATGGAGCAGTGGTGGTGGGGGGTTGAAAAAAATGAAGTAATTTGAGGCCTTGACTTCTAGTACATACACCGAATTTTGAGTTTCTGTACTCTTATCAGCTTACTTTACTTATTTTCCCCTATTTACCCCTATTTAACCCCCAACCCTTCAACGGAATAATCCCAAAACATACTCTAGTTCCAGATGTCATTATATTATATACGTGTACCAAATTTCAAGTGAATATCTCAATTTTATTTTATCAACCCCTTTAATAATGGACTGGGTGGTGGGGGGATGGAAAATATTATAAAAAAATTTGACGCCTTGGCTTCTAGTACATACACCGAATTTCAAGTTTTTTTGCTCTTACCAGCTTGCTCTATTATTTCCCTCTATTTACCCCCAAACCCTTCACCGGATATGTTCAAAAAACAATCCAGTTCCAGATCTCGTTATAACATATACGTTTACAAAATTTCAAAAAAGTCAATATCTTAAACCGTTCCGGAGAAAACGTGCGGATAAAAAAAGTTACATACCGAAAATTTTTTTTCGCTCAAATTTAAAATCTCGACGTTTCATGACATTCTAAACCTATTTCAAGAAAAATAAAATTGAAATTTTTTTTACGCTTACTATACCACTACGTGGATGTGGAAGTAAAATATATGTCTCTTTTGAAAATCAAAGTTATACCTACCTGAGTTTTGGCGTACAGAATCCAAATATGCAAAAATATATATGTTGTCCCATTTAAAAATTAGATTTTCATGTAAATTGCATCGAAACCGGAAGTTGGTTATTTTGGTTTTTTGCATCATATAATTGGATTTTTTTCACATCACTACAGCAAATTTGAAAATAATAAATTGACCCATTCAAAAGTTACAAAGGTGTCCATTTTCTGAGCCACCCAGTACAGCATCGAAACAGGAAGTTGACCATTTTGGTTTTTTGCATCACATAATTGGATTTTTTTTTCACATCACTACAACAAGTTTGAACATAATCCATTGACCCATTTAAAAGTTACAAAGGTGTCCATTTTCTGAACCACCCGGTACAGCAAATATTCTATTATTTATATTTAACTTTAAAAATAATATATTTTTCTTAAGGTAGGTAGGTACCTATCTAACTATAGTAATGGATTGAATATGACTAAACTATTTACTGTTATTTTAATTATTATTATTATAAAACATTGGAACAGCTTTTAACATATTACTGGGATGTTGAGAAAACTAATCACATGACTTTAGCTAGGAAAGGAAAGTACAATATTTTCATTAAAACCCTTTTGATACGACCATGTACATGAATGTAAATAATATTATACTTTATCAAACAGGTCTTTCTTCTTATGAGCCCAGTACCGTACGACTATAGTATTCAAAGGAGGTAGACTGTGAGAAACAATATTGTATACAGAAAAAAATATTGAAATTTCACACCAATGGATTGTATTTGTTCATTCTTTGAAAATAGAATAATTTAAATAACTTTAGAAACAAATAAAAATCACTGTTCCTGAATTTACTTAGACATTAACGTTTTAAGGAAAATGAGACATAGCATTAACAATAAATATCTTTGGGTATTTTTACTTTAAATAATGTTATAATAACACTATAACGTGGAAATCGCAAAAGAGTTTGGTTAGAACTAAAAACTTCCAGCAAAAAATGAGTTTTAAAGTTCATTTCATAATTTCACTTAGTTTTATGTTTGTCATTCCTTTTATATTCATATTTTAAATTAATATTTCATATTTTCAGCAACATTTCGTGAACTGCGAAAAATATTAGCACCTACTTAGAAGAGAATAATGTAACTTTTCTCCGAAATTATCTCATTTGTTCTAACGGTGGATTTTGGTGTGTAATGATTCTTGCTTACTTGATAAACAAAAGCTTTAATTTCATATTTACTATTATTTCAATACTTACTGCACGGTTTAAGAATGAGTTTTCTTTGAACTCTATTGTTTATACAGTTTTGCAAATTGTCAAATAAATTGACAAAATCTTAAAGAGTTTACATGTATGTTTGTTTGGCAAGAAACTGGTTAAAAAAGGTGAGGTACGGTACATATCGCCGTCCTGGTTAAGTGGTAAAGTAGTGTTAGCTAAACTTCGCCAGGACTTTAAAATAAATAAGGCAAATAAATAAATAAATAAATATGTAGAGTGGGAACATAAGGGACAAAAAAGAATTCAAAAAATCGATTGTGAAAGCGGTTACTTTGTGATAGTTAATCATGGCGATATGAGAAAGGACACTACTTTATTTTCTATCACTAAATTTCTTGTAACATACACGTTACTGCAGTTTCGGTACCTTAACGTTTGAACATTTTGCGGTTGAGGTACTGAAACTGCAGTAACGAGTATGTTACAATAAATTCACTGACAGAAAATAAAGTACTGTCCTTTCTCATATCGTAAAAAAAATAATTAAATTATTGAGTATTTTATTTAATTGGTTAAATTATTATTATGTTATTTTATTTATTATATACTGCTATTATTTTATTTATTATTACGAGAAACAATTGACAGACCCCCTTTAACCGTCAAGACTCTGGAAGAACCTTGTGCGGGGGGGCTACTATTAGATATTATTTAGAAATTAGAGACACAACCCAATGTCTAAGCTGAGATTAAGTTTGCCTTCTGGTATTTGGCTGTTAACTGTGCAGTCATTCAATTCTTCTGAGTCCTATACATATTTAGGAAGATGATTTAAAAATGTTCCAAAGTTTGGTAAAGAAAAATCCGTAATCCGTAATCCGTAAAAATAAGTTAGGGACAAGATAGAAAATAGTTTAACTTAGTTCAACCATGTGGAGTGTTAGATATAATCTATTTTTTGGAGGTTGAGATAGCAAAAGACAACCAAGACCAGATGATGTCGGCATGACTGGAGAAACGCACATTTCTACAAATATACCTTTTGTACCGAGATGTATGGTTAAAATATAAACAATTGCTATTAACTGTTTAAACACGGAAAAGTGAAAACGAATATTTATTATTTTGAATCCCTCTTCTATGCACGCCACAGAAAAACGTTATACGAGATTCCAAGAGTGGGTCAAGAAACTTGCCGAGATTCCCGCCTTAAACGTCCTTTGTGGTGCAGTCAGCTGACCGAAGATTCCCAGGCATTTAAAATTGTTATCGGCTATGCGGGTGGCTTTGGAAACAAGTGAATCCCGCCCGAGAAGGTACTAAACTCATTCAAAATGACATTACGTTATATATTATCAAACAAACAAATATATTAGAGAGGTACAAACGAAAACATAATATATGAGGGATATGAATGGATCTCTAATCCATATGTTTCTTTATTCACGTAAATAATAATCAAATAAAACACGTCGATTAACGTTTCTTGAAGTTATTATTACTATTTTTTGAGAATGCAAGTATGTTCTAAAATTACGAATAAAAAACAAAAACAAACGACTTTAAGACTCAATTATACCAAATAATTTTAAAGAATGTAAATAAATAAATACAAATATAAATTGTAACTATGTATGTACATTTATAAAAACTAATACAAATCGTTGGTAAAAGCAAAAGTGCACACCTCCCAAGTTGTTTTATTCAATAAGTTATGCGTATAATTATTTTAGTCGAGAAATTGAAGCAGGAAAAAGGCCTAAATCCTAAATCCCATCATGAGACTCCGCCCCACCTGATTTTTGTCAGATGATGCAAAAAGTTCCTAAAGATGTACAGAACAAAGTCAGGGTCATGGGAACTGGGACACAAGTTTGCTATTTCCGGTCACTAACAAATTTTTTTTAAGTGAAAAAGAACCATTGAGTTTTATATTTTGCACAATTATAAGCAAATTTTGACTCTTGACATTTTTTACTTCACCGCACTCTTCTACAGATATAAGCATTTAAAAATAAAAACACGTATATTTAAGGCTTTTTTTTCAAAAAACTGGTATTTACGATTATTTAGGGGCGTTTATTATGGATTAAACCATGTAGACTCTATATTTTGGACAATTGTAAGCATTTTTCAGTCTTGACATTTTTTACCTAAACTCACCCTTCTCGAGATATAAGCGTTAAGAATCTTATATCTTGCTAAGGGTGGGAGTTAGGTAAAACATGTCAAGAGAAAAAAATGCTTAGAATTTTTCAAAATATAAAATCCAATGTCCTAATTGATAATCAAAGACCAATAATAATCTTAAATACTAGTTCTTTGACAAAAAGTCTTACATATACGTTTTTATAATATTTAAATGTCTATATCTCGAGCAAGGTGATGTTAGGTAAAAAATGTCAAAAGTAAGAAATTGCTTAGAATTGTCCAAAATATAAAGTTCGCATGTTTTACTTCATAGTAAATGCCCATAAATAATCGTAAATACTAGTATTTTGAAAAAGAAGAAGCTTAAATATATGTTTCTTTTTTAAACGCTTATATCTCGAGAAGGGTGACGTTAGGTAAAAAAATGAATGTTAGAATTGTCCAATATATAGAATCGATATGTTTTAGTTTAGAATAAGCGATCAAAGTACTAGTTTCTTGAGATAAATGTCTAAATTCACGTTATTTTTAGTCAAAAAATGCTTAGAATTGTTCAAAATATAAAGACCAATCTTCTAATGCATAATCAAAAACCAATAATAATCGTAAATACTAATTTTTGACAAAAAATCTTTAACATACAATTTTTCAATGTTAAGAAATGCTTACAATTGTTCAAAATATACAGTCCACATGTTTTAGCTCATAATAAATGCACAAAATACTAGTTCTCTGAAAGAGAAGAGGGAAGCTTATATACACGTTTTTTCTTTAAACGCGTATATCTCGAGAAGGGTGAGGCTAGGTAAAAAATGTCAAGAGTCCAAGAATGCTTAGAATTATTCAAAATATACAGTCCTCATGTTTCAATTCATAATAAGCGCCCAAAATATCAGTTTCTTAAGAAAAAAGCCGAAACACAAACGATCGAACGTCTTTCTTTCTAACGCTTATATCTCAAGAAGAGTGAGGTTAAGTAAACATGTCAAGAGCTAAAGAATTCTTAAAATTATCCGAAATATAAATTCCAATTCTTTTCAACTTAAAAAAAAAAATGTTGGTGTTCGGAAATAGCGAACTTCTGTCCTAGTTTAAGCGGTACATCGAGAAAATCGGCAAAATCTGACGGTTAATGCAGAAAGCAAGAAAATTTGCATGTGATTTGTACACATTCATTGTATTAAATTTACCCGCAGCACTTCGATTTCCGGATATGTAAATCCAAAATGGCGGCCAATTTGTAAAAAAGTAACTTTTATTACGATGTAAAAATTGCGTTATAATTGGGGTGATGATATAATGATATAATAGAAGCATTTGAATATATTGCTAGCCCAGGTCTACCCCCTACCGAACGAATAAATATTATTCCCTCCTGCAAAGCACCTTTTTAACGAGCCCCAAGTAAGAACAAGAAATCCAGTTGAAAGGTGCATCGCTGTTTGGAAAATGCGATTTCCTGTTCTTTCCTTGGGAATTCGACTGAAGATCGAAAGTAGAAGCCATTGTTGCAGCAACTGCCATATTGCACAATATGCCATGTTTGCGGCATGAGGAAATACCACCAGTTGATGACCAACAGCAAGAAGCTATTAACATTGTCAATGAAGTGGTGGTGGAGAATATGGGGGATAACAGGGTGATTGGCAATGATACAGTCACATTACAGTTAATAAACTATTTTAATGGACTTCTGTGAAAAAAATGTAACAGTCTTTTAGGTTATAAACGCTCCTAACACCCATTGTACATCATATGGTGACAAGTATGTTTGTTCGTGAGTGTAAAAAATAAAGAAATATTTTAAAAATTAATTTTTTATTTTAAGAAAACTTAGCTTTTACTTAATATCGTATAAAATGTGTAAATACAAATAAATAATTGATATAATAAAAACATATAAAATAAAGGTAATTTTCTAGAACACGGCCCTCTGTAATTATAAGAGATGAATTTGTAGGTAATTTATAACTTTTTGTTAAGTAACGTCGCCTTTTGAATTTCTAATATTTTCAATTTTACTCGATGATATTGTCTCATAAGCTCTATTTCCACATCTGCTTTCCTCTTCATATTCATCATCTCCAATTCATGTTTTTCTCTCATAAATTTGAGTTTTTGGCATTGTTCTTCTTCCATAAAACGTGCCTTTGCTGCTTCTACAGCAGATTTTGCATCTGCCCACTGGGAAACTCTGCTAATTGCAGCTTCAGACTTGCATCGAGTACTCTACTTAAGGGCTTTAGACTTACTTGCCCTTATGGCCAGACTGTACTTTCACCAATTTCCTGATTGATTTTGACTTTGAGACACTACAAAAGTAAAAAAAAAGTGTAAGAAAATCTGTGACGTAGGTACCTATTATTTACTTTTGCTAATTTCTACTGTAATGTCTATCTGTGGCTGAATTCCTTTCCTGTTTTCGGGTAGAACTTCAGTATGGAGCTGCGATGGGCTTGAAGTGCAGGCATATACTGAAAAGGAAATAACTCGAATATGGACTTATATAAGTAGTGCGAACAATGTACTGTGGTCTTCTAAAACGTCCAGAGATACAGCTTCTTCAATAATTATTTCGTTCAAATCTTCTTGGCTTGAAACAGACTTAAAAGCTTGATTCTGTCCATCGGATTGCTCCATTATTGCTGGAATAAAATGTTGAAAATGATTTGAAAAAGAAACTTATTATTGTAGACCAACAATTTTTAAACAGATATGTTCAAAGTATATTTGTATCAACTTATTTGTATCTCCATCAAACTGCGAAATGTCTCCATCAATTTTGCTCGAGCCAAGAAGTTCTTTGACTTCCTCATCCAGTATCGTAACTTTGGTTTCTCGATAAAGACCACCACCAGTACCTCGCACATACAATTTTTCATCAGGGAACTTCTTTTTCGTTCTCCTTTTAATATTATCGTTTTTTTTTTAGAACTTTATCGTTACTGGAATTCTCTCCAGAAATACTATTAAATTCACTTTCTATCTTTCGCCAAGTCTCTCCTTTCTGGAAATTTGCTTGGGAATCAGAAAGCTTGAATTCGACGATATTTCTATATTTTCTTACCGAGGAGATTAATATAGATTCCTCTTTGGCAGAAAAGTTTGCAGATCTTTTTCTATCATCCATATTCTCTCAAAACAAAAACTAAGGTTCACGATTGTATTGTAAAACTCTTGAATATGATTCACCGGTAACTATCATGAATGCCGAATGTCTAATGTCCACAAACTACCCACTAGTTTGTGCTAATGTCACATCACAAATTCTTCAAACGCCGACACTACCAACTGACATTTGAAAGTAACAGAACCTAGCACTACTGAACCTGGATGAATTACGCTTTACAGAACGGGAATATACCTGAGCTCCGGTTCAGCTTGAGCCGTGGCTCAGTTGAACCTACGCTGAACCTGGTATTGTAAAACTGGCCCTTAGAGCAGCATATGAAGCAGGTCAAATCTAGGACAGATCTGATGTTTTGGAAAGTCCACCAGAGTCAAGTGAATGGGGATGGAAAATTATTGAAAATGGATGGAAGCCCATCTGGTCCAAATGGCCAGGAATCTGGCAAGGTTGTAGAGAGCTAGAAAAATGCGGTTGTTCAAGCAATTGTAATACCATGCGTTGCCTATGCAGAAAAAATGATTTCCCCTGCACCCTTAAGTGCAAGAAATGCAAAGGAAAATGTAGCAGCAAAAGGTATAGGGCCTTCTACATTTATTAAAATACTTTCTTGTTAATTTCTTTTTTCTTTTTAATTACAAGCCATATGATTCCAGTAGCGATGGCGAGGAAACTGTTATGATTTTATTTTATATTTTGTTAATAAAAGCCATCTCTCTAACTTCAGAATTGTATTTTTGTTATAATTCCTTTAGAATTTTATTTTTTTGACATCACCATTGAAATTAGCGACCTCAAATTATACTTAAACGATACTTCACATAACATATTGCATTATTTAAAAAAAATGTTAAAGTTTAAAATGGCCGCCGAGTTTTTAAACAAATTCTATTATTCTTGCACTATGACTATTTTTGTTACATTTGCTAACCTTAAAGCGTTCACCTACAGTTTGATAACAGTCTTTGGATATATTCTTCTTCTGTTTTTAAACGTTATACCCGAATTTTTGAAAATGGCTGCCATTTTTGTCTATGAGGTCAGGGGTCAAAGTGCTGCGGGTCAAATTACTTCTATAAATATACAAAGCATACATGCCAAAGGGCTTGCTTTCTGCATTATTCGTCAGATTTTTATGCGTACCGCTTATACTATCCTAGTTTACGACCAGAATTCGAAAAAGCACCAGTTCCCATGACCCTGACTTTATTCTATACATTTCTAGGAACATTTTGCACCATCTGACATAAAAACCAGGTGGGGCGGAGTCTCATGTTGGGGTTAAATGTTTTATTTCCTCGACTATTTAATGATCTGCTAAATAACAGCTGTATATATAAAGAGGAAACCCTGCCATTCTTTCAGGCTGCCTGTGAAATTTCACACCTCAAAGCCGAAGTTATTTTTCCCAAATATGATCACACCACAAATAATCCAAGAAGTTACATCGAAATTCCCGAACTTTCATCAACTGTACACTGACGGATCCAAGTCCAAAAATGGCGTTGGTTGTGGTTTTTTTACACTAAGACCAGTCGAATATGCTTTGGATACCGGCTAAATGAATATTGTTCAATATTTACGGCAGAGTGTATAGCTATCAGTAAAGGCCTTAACTGGGCAATCGATAATCACAATTTATTTGTAACTATTCTATCCGACTCACAATCCGCCCTAGGTGCAATTGCAAACCCAAACAAGCACATTATGAAATACAAAATAATCACAGATATTTTGGAGAAAGTTATAGAGCAGTTGTCTTTATTTGGGTAAAGGAACCCTCTGGTATAGTTGGTAACGGAACTGTGGACTTAATAGCCAGAACTACCAAAGGTCCGGAAATCGAGTATAAGACCTTGTATCCAAAGCCAAAATGGATATGAGAAAGAAATGAGAGGAAGAATGGATCCAGACAAGACAAATACAAAACACTCAATATTGTCGCCTATATAGTAGCCTACCCTCCAAACCATCTTTCATTTCGTTTCCGTACAACAGGCAAATGTTTGTAAAATCGCTGCCTATTTGGTCACGGAGCCTACAGGTCGATGCTATTCAAAATGAAAATCGTTGATAGTCCACTCTGCGACTGCAACGGAAATATTGGCGACATTAATCACTGGCTTTTTTAACGCAATTTTAACTCTATTGGGGTAAACGTCTTGAAAAGAAAAATGTTGGAGAATGGTATTCCCTACTTCTGGATACTACCTCTCTGCTATACATAGTAGCCATGAAGGAAAAGTTTAAATATATATTTTGAGAGTTTATTAGGTTATATCGTGTCAAGATATAGGTTTAGACGAGTTCCTCTGGTCTTGCCCTTTGTTTTTATATTACTCTCTAACCGTTGCCTGTGTGTGTTACGTATTAAACAAAGGCGTCGTGAACGATACCTTGACGTGAAGTGTGTGTTCATGTTCAATAATCCTTGACTCCTTAAACATTAGGTTTAGGTGGTTCTTTCGTGTTAGCTTATAGGTCGATTAGTTTTAGGTTTTATAGGTTTCAACTTAGCTTATCTGTAATATGTTTAATGTAGTGTAGATTTAACAAGAGACATCGTGGCTGTATGGAGACAACCAAAGCCAGTGAAGGAAAAGAAATTATTAACTTTACCAGTACGCAGTGGTATGCATCTTTTAAATTATTTTGCGGACTGCTCTGCCAGTTACAGTCACATTTGAAAATTGTTTTCTTCAAAATTTGAATTGCATATCGATACGAAACATTACCGATTACATAACATTTTACTACGTTGGTCCTAGGTTAGCACTGTTAGCAGACATTATTGATTATTTTGACACTGGCAGAGAATATTCATAGTAATATTTAATTGCATTTAAATCACACGTTCTTAAAAAAACATATTTAACAATTCCAATGATATGAAAAGTAAGAGTTGAATCGTTTTTTATTATTTTTGTCTTCATAAAATAATATAGTTACAAAATCGTAACGTCTATTTTCTGTAAAATGTGGTTATTGCCCTTGAGTTCTCTTAATATATTTATATGTTCCAGCTTCGTTCATCTTAACACTCGCTTTATTTTTATACAGATTTTGACTTGTTCATATATTTGATTATTAATGAAAATTCCTCTGTGATAGGTATTTCTGAAATATGGTTGGACGAAAAGATTCAAAATAACACTATACATGTGGAAAATTATATTGGTAAAGATGTCTGATGAGAGTCAGTAGCTCGAAACTACAGTCTGTAAGTAGTCCGGAACGGCTGGCACGAGAGTTCCTCTAATTAGGTACATAGGCATAAATGTTTCGTCTAGTGTTTGTTGCAATGGAAACCAAGTTTTGTAGTAAAATGTGAATTTCATGCCCGGGCATTTCTTTGATTTGCAATCCGGTTACTGTCCTTATAAGAATAAGGTTTAATAGGGGAGCTCGACAGAAATATTTCGTTTAGTAAATATTTTGCCCTCTAGAAGCATACTTCTTTTTGTCAATGTTAGGCTATGTTTTCGATTGCTATACGAACATCGACAGCTAAATGGAGCCTTTGGAATGGTTTAAGTAGTACATGTATTAAAGGGATTAATAAAATTAAGACAATCACTTGTTTGGTACACGTAGATATTATAACGGCGGCATATCAAACTAGATTATATTTTAAGATGATTCTGTTGAAGAGTTTATTTTTTGTTTATTGTTTAAGTTAAGTTAATGTATGTGTATAATAGATTATTTTCATGGGACACCCTTAGCTGCAACCAGATTATGTTGTGTCCCATACAAGAAAAAACATGTTCAAGTAATAATATAAATATATATTAATTTAATATCTAAAAGAACATGAGCAAAATAAATTAAAATGCAGCACAAAAAAAACCATGCCACCTATATCTATACAGGGTGTAATTAGTTTCATGTCATTAAAAAAAACTGGTGGTAGGGAACGACAAGACAAACAAAAACACCTTATATAACATGGGGTCTAAAGCTCATAGTTTTGGAGAAAAAAAAATAAACAAAAATTTCGCAAATTTTCAATAAAATCTTTTGAGAACTGCTGAAATATTGAGGTAGGTTTAGATCTAGATCTGATCCAGGGCTGGATCTACAATTATTTTTGGGGGGGGCAAAGTTGGCTTTTGCCGCCCTCTCCTTTAGAACACATTTCCGACATTTTAATTGGTTAATAAAATTGATGAATTCTGGTCAATAAGCATAAGAAAATACCCGTTTTAATTTAAAACTACAAGTAAAAAGGACCGAAAAATAAAACAACTAAAGTAATGCATTTGTTTAGGCAATGTTATACCATAAAAATATTTTATTCATAAACTACATGTTTATAAAATCACTTTGCGTGCTTTTTTTCAGCAAATTCGTTTATGACATCGTCATAATTTACTGAATTAGATTCTTCGCTTTCAATTGACAGTATAGCAAGGTTTGTAAGCCTCTCTTGGGTCATGTTTGACCTTAAATAATTTTTTATTAGTTTTAATTTACTAAAGCTTCTTTCACACCCAGCAGATGTACCCTAATAGCACATGGACGTCCCGAAAACGTCCCAAGAACGTACTCACAGGACATGAAAACGTCCCGAGGACGTACTCTACCGACGTAAGACGTACCGAGGACGTTTGAGGGACGTTCCGTGTCAGCAAAACGGGGTGTCCCGAGGACGTCCCACCCAGGACTTATGTGGGACGAATGTAGGTCTAGAGAGGACGTACTGAAAACGTTGTTGGGACATACTATGCAAAACATATAGGTACCTCCCCCTCCACCACTTTTAAGGTGTATTCACAGCAGAGGGTATTTATGTTCCTTTTTGGGTTTTCTAACCACATGCATTTCTTTCGAAATAGAATCCAGTGATTGGATTCTGTTTCGAAGGGAATAAATGTGGTTAGAAAAGCCAAAAAGATAAAAAAATGACAATATATAATTACCATGTAGAAAAATTATTCAATTAGATTGATTTTAAAACTTAGTACTTTTATTTATCAACACCAAATCACAAATTTATGCGAACATTTTATTTCTATTGTGCTATTGAAAAATAAGTTATGGCATTTGTATTTTTTTAAAATTAACTTCTTACTCATCTACAAATTCAAGTGTCATGCAAGTGTCAAAAATACAATTTTTATGGGATTTAAAAGTTATACATTATAATACCTAGTACAGTATAATATCGTTATATATACATTAAGTCATATTGAATATTTTAAGAAATAAGCCAAGTATGCAATAAAACGTAAGATAAATGTATATCTCACCTTTTCTTAACGTTTTGCACACTTCGTCTTTTTATAATTATCTTAGTTTATATTATTTTCTAATATTCTCTCTTTTTTGACACCCTCTCTGTTCTTTCTTTTGCCCTCTTCAATCACGATGTAATAGCCATTTCGGTGTCCTTCCAAGACTTTGAAGCGTTAGCGACTGCAGCAGCCCCTGTGCAAATAAAAGAAAAATTAACGTTTCAGATGAAATCTTGGCAAAAAACATTAAGACTAATATATGCCACTTGATGGCAAGCTTATATTTAAAATAAATTGTTATAATTTTCTTAGTGTTCTATTTAAAAAAAAATCACAGTTTAAATGTGAACATTTTTTTGTTTAACTGACTTTTGCCTTTGAAAGGTTCCCTTGTTCATTTAAAAATTTTAAGAACACCTCTTTATATGAATGATTGATTCTACAAATAATACCAAAGACCGAGAGAAGCAGAAATATATGTTCACTAATGCTACCACAGATTAATAACATTATTATAAGTTTAACGTTATATTTTTTGGCAATATTATTACAGAATTCAAGTAAAGAAAATGGCTATGGATTAAGATGCATTAGGATTTACGGTTAGAAGCAGGTTTATTAGGTTGAACATTGATGATGTATAAAAGTTTTTGTACGTACGTACAGCATAATTTCAGAAATATATAACAAATAGGGCATATAAGTTACAAATTTGTAAATTTTCCTCAAAAAGTACCTTTATTAGTTTTTTCCTTATATTAATTTACTGAAATTCCTAAATATACTTTACAAGTTTGTTGATGTTTTCTGGCGAATGTTTTTATTACTCGATGTATCAAACCTTACCTATTAAAAGTTTCATCACCTCCACTTGTTCATCAGAGATGTCGAACCATATATATAACACTTCGTTTAACACACTGCATGCGAGTAGGTACTTTTCAATTTTTACTTCCCTCGCATACCTACCGAAGGGAAGTATTGTATTTATAATGTTTAACCAACAATCTTCTTTTAAGTGAATAAGTTCGCTCCATGATAAACAACTAAAAACTACATACTCAGGTTCACAGGTGATCTCCCATAGAATTTTAACAGAGCCAATAAATAGGGTGGGTGGTAGTATATTTATTATAACCTACAAATAAGCCGCACCAAATTTATCTAGAATAAAATATCGATCTAAATACTTATATATTAATAAATCAATTAAATAGACTTACCTGTTTTTGGTACTTTCTTTTGTAGCCGTTAAAAGTGACTAGTGCCAGTGTGCGGAAGAAATAAAAATGCAAAGAATTTATATAAATTCTTTGTAAAAATGATGCAATGCCTGCCAAATTGAATTTCCCAGTTTGACAGCAACTGAGTAACATTACACAAGCTCTGCTTAAATATTGCGGTGAAAATGGCTGTGGCTGTAATATAACCGAAACTCATGAACAAAATAGTTGAAACGAATATAAGATTTCTGAAATCAGAAAAATCAAATTGATAAAATTTAAATGGACCATGAAATATGAAAATATTTTGTTATCAAAAGAAATTTTGTTAGTAAAACTTTTTAAGGATTGTAATTTCATTTTTACAGTTTTTAATTTCCTTTTTTAATCATATCCTCATCTGCTCAAAAAAACATTACTCCTAGAGGTTATTTCACAAATGTGTTTAGGTTTGTCTTGACTAGACTCTAGCAGGATGTCCTCAAAACGTTTTATTCAGGACGTTTTAGGGACGATAGCAAACGGACGTCCTTGGGACGTACCATGTAAACCCGGGACGTTCAGACCAAACGAGGACCTAAGTGAACGTCCTGGGGACGTTTGGTGTTATCAGGGTAGTTGGTAAGGTTATGTAGATCCTTAACGCTATGCAAAATATTGATTTGAGGTTTCTTATACCGCTATATTAATTTGTAAATCATTTGTTAAAGATTTTACCTGTACTTTTCTTCATTTACAAACATCGGATTTGCCGCCCCCCAAATATGCCGCCCGGGGCAAATGCCCCCTTTTGCCCCCCCCCTTTATCCAGCCCTGATCTGATCTGAAGAACACTATACTCTAAGTCTCCCTTGTGCAATATTTTAGTTACTGTCGGTGCTTCGTTATGTACAGACGTCCAACCCGCCGTTCGATGTTTTTGTTATTTTTGAATTTCGCGTCATTGCGTATTTATAGTTAAGATTTATTTTATTGACTTACCGTTCAAGTTGTCAAATTCTTGATTACGTACAGACAGAACTTACTTGTTCGTTCTTTTTGTATTCCTCTTTAGCTTTTGTACCAAGTTTTTATTTTATTTTTCTTTATTGACGTTAGTTGATAGTTTAGTGTTTAGTGTTGAACGAAGTACGTATGTACTTAATTCGACGTACCGAACTGTGTATTGATACAGATGCAGAGATTTTGAATCATTTAGGTAGGCAGTAAGCTTTTAACCCAGGACACTCATTTATGTTACAAATGTTAATAAACTACATTTAAATTTTCTAAATTATAACAATCCAATATTTTGTTCCAAATTAAAAAACACACATGTAAAGAAATGCTCTGTTTAAACCTCTATGGCCATTATTTGCTTGCAATTGTGCACGAAGAGAGAACGAATTATTTACCTCTTTATACCCTCAGTTCAGTTGAGGCGGTCCATCAAAGGCGGTCGATGATCCTTTGATACCGCGTGTGTCGGCGAGCACTTTTTTATGACAATTTAAAAGTTGTATAATTGGGAAGTACAAGTCCATCGACCAAGAAAATCAGTGGTTCTCAATAGTTGTCTACCATAATATTAAATATGTTAACCCAGATCAATTTTTTCAAAGTGCCCCTAGAGGGAAAAGTCATAAAGGTTTTTTGTTTGTCTAGTCGGTCCCCATTACCAGTTTTTTTAATGACATGAAGCTGATTACACCCTGTATAATACTAAATTTGTAGGTTATACTTATTGCAACAAAAATAAATTAACAAAGGCAAGATGATCAACGGCGATTGGAGAGTACGTAATATTAGATGAGGGTACAAAAGAGATTTGAGTTTTTTAATATAAAATCGGTCACAGTCTTTATACAAACTTTTATTTTAGTACCTAATTTCTTTAATTGTAAGAGGCAAGATATTGTAAAATTTTGGCCCAAAAAAGTTGATAAATCTTTGAGATTGGCTTTTAAAAAATGTTTGTGTTATTAAGTTTTTATATGCATTATTTCGTATATTACATATGTGAGAAATTTCACGAAATTAGATTTTCTGTTTGTGAGCAAAAATTATGGATGATTTAAAATATAATAAATGAGCATTTAGAGTTTCAGAATCTTGGTAAAATTAAATTAAATTAGTTAAAATACAAATTTATTGATTCATTCTATCATTATCTCCGTAATATGTTAATATGTTCGAATGCGTCTGAGATTATAAATATTTGTCCACTTCTTGTCCAGCAATTTTGCAATCCATATTTTTCAACAGCTTCTTAGTACAGTTTCAGTCTAATTTTTGTTGGATCTTCTTTTATAGTTTGCCCTTGACGTTTAAGTTTCTTTTTGATTTGATATATTTCAACTTTCTTATGGTAAGATGTGAAACTAATAAATATATGGTTCTCTACATATATTTAAGGCATATAAAAAGTGTCGGCGCCTTTGACTTTGCGGTAAAGATCAAATACCCCATTTTTTATTTGCCTTAAATATATGTAGAGAACTACACCTCTTACTTTATTTTTTATGATTTTACCCACGCGGTGACATCTTTCAATTTCTGCTGGAACTACTGTGATTTCTAATTTCTGTCTAAAGAACTCTGTGACAACTGTCATTACATTTTCAGTTTGCGACTCTACTAAGCCGAATATTCTCAAATTTTTTCTTCGTGAGAACTGTTCCATGTTATCAATTTTTTTGTTAAATACACATTCCATTGTACTGACCTTTGTTTTAGATATTTGAGATTTTTCTTGTATATTGTTTAATTGCTCACTAATTTTTTATATTTCTTGACTAACTTTTTCACAGATTTTTGTTGCTATTGTCTCGCAGATTTTTTGCAGGAATTCGGGTTTGGAAATGCCGACATTAATACGGTTTCCACATCAGCTTGCAGATGTTTAGTTACAACCATTTTAATAAATTTGTAATATACTTTAGCTCGATCAGTTGTTTCACTATTAAACAATTACTACTACACTATACTGTGTGCAATGATCTAGTATAACCCTTGATGGTACTTTAGATTTATAAATTTATTTATATACGAAGTTAATTCGGTTTTTGGCAGCGATTTTTCAGTGTGTATACTCCACTCAACATGACGAATGTCATTCAAGGTGAAATAGGGGTAAATAAGTATAGCAAGCTAGTAAGAGTCCAAAAACTTGGGATTTGGTGCATGTACTAGAAGAAAGGTCTAGATACATTCATTTTATGACATTTTCCACCTCCACTCCATTATTGAAGGGGTTAACAAAATAAAAGAAAGATATTGTCTTGAAATTTGATACACGTATGTATCATAGCGAGATCTGGAACCAAATCATATTTTGAGCTTATCCCGTTGAAGGGTCGGCTCAAAATATATTTTTGTTCCAGATGTCGTTATAATACTGTTATGAATTAGACCCCCTTGGAACTGGAAGTTGATACGCCTATGCCTACTAGTAGTGACTGGAAGCTTGTAGAAGGAGCCATGGACTTTTCTGGAGTGTGGTGGAAGAAGATTCTGGTTCATTCTAGAGGTAATTTCAGTATATAAGGCGCGATTACCAGCGCGGAAGGGGAAGTTTATTAAGAAGGCAGTTTATAAAAGTGAACAAGTTGAAAAGTGAGGTTAAATATTAAGTAAACAAAGTGTAAAGGTTATTTTGAAAATGAAGTATTGTATAGTCAGTAAATTGTTAAATAAAGTGTTAGTAGTGTTTATCTCTTGTTGAAATTATTTTAGAACCCACGGATTCATACAGAGTGTTTCCTAAAAGCTGGAAAATACGCAACATTGGTGTCAGACGCGGAATTTTAACAAGAGGATTTTTCGGAAGTGTTGAGAAGACTGGGACAGTATTCTCGGAGTTAGTGCTAACACAGGAAGGACTAATTTACTGGACATTGTTCGAGGATTATTTTCGAACAGGAAAGTGCGTTTTTAGACATTGTAGAACATTTTTGTTAGGACATTAGTGATAGTGATTAAATCCTTTGAACTAAGAAGATATAAAGACTGAACAAGACTTTCGTGTAGTTATTAAGTGCATTTTCGTGAACTTTCTAGAACTTTTCTATTTGGACAGTAGTTTACATAAAAGACTTTCTCGTGCTGTTTTGCGATTTTTCTGGACAATTCCATTACCGATATTGACGTGATTATTAAATTTTGTTGATAATTATATGCCACTAACAACCAGAAGCATGGCATCCGAACAACAAATGCAGGACTTTATGGCCCAAATGCAAACGATGAAGATGGATCAGGAAAGGAAGCGCCAGGAAGAGAAAGAAGACTTGGACATTAAACAACAAGAAGAAAGAGACGAACTAAGGAAAATTATAGAAGGCCAACAGAGTGCCATATTTGCCGTCACTGAAGAACTCCAAAATAAGGTAGCGGAAGAAGTCAGTGGAGTCAAACAAGAGGTAAGCGAAGTCAAAGGAGAAGTAAATGAAGTCAAAGAGAAAATGCACCAGGTAGAGGGAGAAATAGACCAACTTAAACAACAGTTGAGGTATAGAGGAAACCAGCAAGAGGTATCATCAGGCCAGCGATTAAAAATTCCCTCCTTTGATGGTCAAAGTTCCTGGATGACTTACAAGACACAGTTTGAGGCAGCAGGGACCGCAAACAACTGGAATGACGAAGATGAGGCTAAGGCATTAATCGTAGCTTTAAGAGGCCAAGCATTGGAATTGCTCCAGACAATTAAGGTAAAAAACCAAATTTTATTAAAATATTTCAATTTTTAAAGAAATTATTTTAAAAAACCAAAACAAAAATTTTTTTTGATACCCTGTATCTCTGTTGATATCAACTTTTGGACTAAGGTAATTTTGATTAAATCGTAATATTTTTACGTAAGGAATTTGCCATTGCTCTGTGTACCATTACTTATGGGACACCCTGTATACCTATTTACATATTTATTGGTTAGCAGTTTTGTTTCTTATTATTATTTTTTTTTATAAAACCCATGTTTCGATAATTATCTAATTCAAAAGAACCAAACTCCAATTTGTCATAAAGATCCAGAAAAGTTTTACAAAATTGACTTATAATACAAAAAGCAATTTTTGAAAGGATCAAAACTTACTGATTTTACTCAAAACTTCAACAAATTCAAGTAACGTCATTCAATTTATCATGAAATATCTACATGAATGAGCCTATATACATTTTTGGATTTGAATTTCAATTTGCATGTCTCTCGTAATTATTATGTAGAGGCACATGTAACATTAATTGAATAGGGAGTATTCTAATGGATCAGTGGCAAATTTGAATTCAAGTTGACATCTTGAAATTGAAACATCCCCGGCTGTTACTGTAACCATTTGTATAGTGAAGAGAAAGTGGTTACTAGAAAAAAATAGTTATGTACAAAATAGAAATTTTTGACACAGCCCATTATTTTCACAGAAAATACAAAACAAAACAATCAAGTGAATATCCTGTACTTGGCGCCTCCACCAAATGTTTAAACCCATTCGCAGTTAGATTATTCCAGTCTATAAATAATAACGACATTTCTGACACGCGACATTATATATTTTAAATAACTGCCTACATAGTATGTTTAAGAATGGGAGTGTTCATTTTAATTCTGGATTCTTCACGTTGGTATAAGACACGGTGAACAGTGAAGTAAATAGAAATCTAGCTTTCGCTATGTATGTAGTATGTAATATTGTAAACAAGTGATTCAAACGTATTCTTGCAGCAGGGAAGGAAGTTCATCGGACGTTCTGGCGGTTAAACATAAGCAAGAACTGAACACACCTTCTTTCTTCGTCTCATCATTATCTTTAGGTATTTCTTCTGTTAGTGCGTAGCTTCACCGTCACGAGACTAAGATTGACGGTTGGCGGTTGCCCTCTTTTGGAGTCACTTAAATTTTATACTGGACCAAAAGGTCAGAAAGGTCCTTTCTTCGAAGATTCTCTGAGAAACGATTGCGCTTTCCTGTTATTGTATCCACTAGTTAAATATACACATATATACACTTTATAATATTTAAATATTTATATTAAAATGAAAATTATTAATATTTTTTATAATGTTGCGATTTATTGCATCGACATATTTTTAAAATTGTGTACTTGTTAAATTATTTTTATAGATTATACTTATAATTACTTTAAGCCTAATAGTTTTATATCCGTAAAACATTTAAAGTCATCTCGATATTCTGAATTTTGTTTATGTTACGTCAGATGAAGATTAGCTTTTCAGAAACAATATTTTTATTCAGTATAAAGTGTAGTGTACCTAAAGGTAGTGTGTGTCTGTTCCTTATAACTCGATAACGTATGTTAGATTTACGATTTATATTTAAAATCTGGTCTGGTACATATGTAAAATAGCATGAAAAACTACTCTATGGAAATTGAATTATACCCATCATACAGAGTGATCGCTAAAAGCGTGTAACTGTCAAATTTAATATAAACTAGGTTTAATTATAAATTTAAAGCAATAATTAACCAAGGTTTTGGATAAACCCTCGGATAAACCACACTATAATACGAAAAAGTACAAGTCACTGAAGTTGTAATATACATCGTTCGAACAATCTATATTAAGCGATATATAAATCTTACTTAAATAAAAAAAAATAAATTATTAAAGTATTTTTAATAAGAATAGGGTTCTGTAGCCGTTTCAGAATTGGAATGAGTACATTTGATATGATGTCATGGAAACTACCGCTTCTTTTACCTGGACATTTTGTTCGTTCTATACAGGGTGTTTCACGAGGAACGGCATATAGAGGAAACCAAAAGTAATCATAATCACCCATAGAACAAGCTAGTGGGGTACTCATTGCTGAAAACTCTGTACTTTTGCCAAAATTTCTTTTGGTTGTTTAAAAGTGAATTATTTATTATTTGTTTGCTTATAGTAATGAAACATATTCTTTATAGGATTTTGCAAACAGCGGAAAAAAAAACTATCTAGATAGTTTTTCTTTCCGCTGAATATATTTCTTTTGGTTGTTACATTGCAAAGGAGTGGAATAATAACTTCATATTTGTCACATATAATACACTACTGATCCTGAATAGGCACTTGTATCACACACAAAATTAATGGCAGATAGAGGACACCAAACGTAATCATAATCAACCACCCGTAGAAAAAGCTATTTGGACCCTCCTTGCTGAAATACAGGTTCTTTTATGTATTTTTACCAACATTTCTTTTGGTCGTTACTTTGTAAAGGAATTGAATAATAACACAGCCCCATAAGAAAAGAAAAGTATTCTGTGCGTCAGACTAGACCACCATACCTGTACGTTTTTGGGGTCACTGAGTCCAAATTCGGGGTCTGTTTGACCCCATCAGGTCAGGGTCATGGTCAATCCAAGGACAAATTAAGAAAAAACCCCGTAAATAATGGAGAAGGGTTGGTAGGGGGTTGAAAAATATTATAAAAAATCTGAGGCCTTAGCTTCTAGTACATACACCAACTTTCAAGTTTCTGTACTCTTACCAGCTTGCTTTACTTATATTCCCTTACTTACCCCTATTTAACCCCCAACCCTTCAACGGAATCATCTCAAAATATGATCTAGTTCCACATGTTGTTATAATACATACGAGTACCAAATTCCAAGTGAGTATCTCAATTTTATTTTATCAACCCCTTTAATAATGGAGTAGGGGTGGCGAGGGGTTGAAAAATATTACAAAAAAATCTGAGGCCTTAGCAACCAGTACATACACTAAATTTCAAGTCTCTGTACTCTTACCAGCTTGCCTTACTTATTTTCCCTTACTTACCCCTATTTAACCCCCAACCCTTCAACGGAATCATCTCAAAATATAATCGAGTTTCAGATGTCGTTGTAATACATACGTGTACCAAATTTCAAGTAAGTATCTTAATTTTATTTTATCAACCCCTTTAATAATGGAGTAGGGGCGCGGTGGAGGGTTGAAAAATATTATAAAACAATCTAAGGCCTTAGCTTCTAATACATACATCGAATTTCAAGTTTCTGTACTTTTACCAACTTGCTTTACTTATTTCCCTTATTTACCCCTATTTAACCCCCAACCATTCAACGGAATAATACCAAAATATAATCTAGTTCCTGATGTCATTATAATATATACGTATACCAAATTTCAAGTGAATATATCTATTTCATTTTATCAACCCTTTTAATAACGGAGTGGGGGGTGGTGGGGGGATGGAAAATATTACAAAAAATTTTGAGGCCTTTGACTTCTAGTACATACACCTAATTTCAAGTTTCTGTAATCTTACCCGCTTGCTTTACTTATTTTCCCCTATTTACCCCCAAACCTTCATCGGATATGTTCAAAGAACAATCCAGTTTCAGATCTATACGTGTACAAAATTTCAAGTCAATATCTTAAACCGTTCCGGAGAAAACGTGCGGACAAAAAAAAAGTTACAGATAGACTGACAGACAGACAGACAGACAGACAGACAGACAGACAGACAGACAGACAGACAGACAGAATTTTTTTTTCGTTCATTTATTATTTTACTATACTTCCAATCCACTGTGTGGATGTGGAAGTAAAAACATTAATATGTTTTTACTTCCACATCCACGCATAAACCATTTGTATAAAATAAAATAAATATATTACATAGTAAAAAAAATATACTAAAGTCAAGCAACAAATAATAAATTGTGTAAGTATATCAACATGCCACAAAAGACATTTTATTTAAAACTTTACCAAAAACTAAAGTTATCTATATCATAGTAAACATTTTCAATTACCTTAACTGTTTCTTTATGATTAATTTATACCTAGTCAGTGGTGCCTCTCTCGCAGCTATTGGTAGTTTATTGAAGAGTTTTATAGCAATATATGCTTTATTTGTGTTTGTTAATCTGTGTGAAGAAATGACTAAATTTGTCCGTGACCGAGTTAAGTGATCCTGAAATTCCATATTAGTACCAAACTTGTTTAAACTATCTTTTACATAAACTGAATTAAAGTAAATAATTGCAGAAGGCAGAGTTAATATGTTAAGATTAGTGAACCATGATTTATAACTTTCATAATTTGGAATACCAGCTAATGTTCTAATAGCTCTTTTTTGGAGAATGAAATTTTTTTGTATATGGCAAGAAGTTCCCCAATTTAATAATCCGTAAGTCATAGTACTGTGGAATAAAGCATGATATGTTATGTTGAGAGGAATGAAATAGATTCATAATTTATTATTCTATTTATTTTACCACCACCATAAAAATTGGTAATAAAAAATAATAATTATTGCTGAAAAAAAAAGTAAATGCCTAATTTAATAGTGAAAGTATTTTTGCGCATATCATTTCTTTCTTATGGGCAGTCATGTTCATTTCTGATGGGCGGCCAGCCCATGGTAAATGATATGATGGTGTTAGACGCATCATACAGTAAAGGGTCATCATGCAGTACCTAACAGACATATGGCGTAATGCTTTTTTCTTATAGGCAGCCATGTTATTTTCTGATAGGCGGCCAGCCCATGGTAAATGTTATGGTGCTGTTAGACATATACAGCTCAGGGTCATCATGCACTACCTAACAGATAAATGACGTAATGGTTTTTCCTTATAGGCAACCATGTTCTTTTATGATAGGTGACCAGCCCATGATAAATGATATAATATTGTTAGACGTATTATACAGCAAAGGGTCATCTTGTACTACCTAATAGACAGATGGCGTAATGCTTTTTTTTCCTTATAGGTAGCCTTGTTCTTTTCTGATAGGTGACCAGCCCATGGTAAATGATATGATGGTGTTAGATATATTATAGAGCAATGGGTCATCGTGTACTACCTAACAGACAGATGGTGTAATGCTTCTTGTCTTATAGGCGGCCATCTTTTTTTCTCATAAGCGACCATGTTTTTTTCTGATAGGCGGCCATGTTTTTTCTCATATGCGATCATGTTAGGTGACAACAGCCCCAGGTTAGGTCACCGTACTCTTTTCTGAAACCGTCATGCGCAATGCTCGCATGTGCAATGTGGGAATATCTTCTCAGAACCCCCTAAATACAGCTACTTGTATGTTTTTGGGGTCGCTGGTTACGAATCTGGAGTTAAAAGTAATAAATAAAATCAAAATAGCGAACTCAATATGTCGGATGGATTTTTTTCTAAAACAAGTGGTTTTGAACTCGTTGAAGCTTAATTAATTGTCTGAAGTGGAGTGGAATAATTAGGCTTTTTTGTGTGCATGCGGTTACTCTCGAATGGTTTAAGACATTGACTTCAAATTTGGTACACATATGTACTATAACGAGATCTGGAACTAGATTATTTTGAACATATTCCGTTGAAGAGTTTGGTGGTAAATGGGGGCAAATGAGGGTAAATAGGTAAAATAAGCAAGTAAGAGTCCATAAAATTACGTACAAGAAGCTTACCAACGTGAAGGCAGCCGTCAGAGATAGCCGCTAATTTTTCCGAGTACCCGAACACATATGGACGTTCGTCAATATGGGTATTGCCGACTCCTCGCGCCACACGCCATGTGGACTGTTGTTATCGAGTGGCGGTGAAAAAGATAGTAGAGTTAGTATAGACAGTTCCCTTCAATCCCTAAAATAGTCAAAAAATAAATCGAGATTTTTCAAAGACTGGACGTATTATCGCCTTCAATATTTTACAGCAGATTTAAACTACAATAAAATGTATTCAAAATTCTTGAAAAACTGGACATATTACCACTTTCAAAATTTTGCCGCTGATAGTACACCTAACTATTAATAGTATGCCTTAAAGAAATCAACTCGCTCTACCGTCTTGTCTTACATATTGGAAAAAAAAACAACAAAATTCAATAAAATAAATTCAATACCTGACACAGCTAAAAATGAAAAGCAGATTATTCAAAAACTGTACATATTATCGCTTTCAAAATTTTGCAACAGAGAGTACACAAAACGAAAAAGAGTACGTCTTAAAAAAAATCAACTCGCACTGCCATCCTTCATACTGAAAAAAAATACATAAACTTAATTTAATATCCGATACAGTTGGAAATTAAACCAAGATTAATCAAAAACTGTACATATTATCACTTTCAAAATTTTGCAGCAGATAGTACAAAAAACTAAAAAGAGTACACCTTACCTTAAAAAATCAACTCGCACTTCCGTCCTTCATATTGAAAGAAAAAATAAATATTAAATAAAATAAATTCAATATTTGAAACGGTGACCTAAAATATTTCAAAAACCTGACAAATTATCACCTTCAAAATTCTGCAGCAGATAGCACACACAACTGTTAAGAAGTATCCCTTCATAAATTCAACTCGCACTACCGTCCTTCATACTGACTGTTTCAGATATTGAATTTATCTTATAGAATATTTATTTTTTTCAATATGAAGAACCGCAGCGCTAGTTGATTTTTTTATGTCATGCTCTTACTAGTTGTGTGTACTATCGGCTGTAAAATTTTGAAACTGATAATATTTCCAGTTTGTGAAAAATTTTAGTTCTTTCCATGACTGTTTCGGATATTTATTTTATTGAATTTTTATTTCAATATGAAGGAAGGCAGTACGAGTTGATTTTTTTAAGGCATACTCTTAATAGTTGTGTGTACTATCGGCTGTAAAATATTGAATGTGATAATATGTCCACTTTTTGAATAATTTTAGTTTCCTTTCTTGACTGTTTCAGATATTGAATTTATCTTGTAGAATATTAATTTTTTTCAATATGAAGAACGGCAGTGCAAGTTGATTTTTTTATGTCATACTCTTACTAGTTGTGTGTACTATCGGTTGTAAAATTTTGATAGTGATAATATGTCCAGTTTTTGAATAATTTTAGTTTCCTTTTTTTACTGTTTCAGATATTGAATTTATCTTGTAGAATATTAATTTTTTTCAATATGAAGGACAGCAGTGCGAGTTGATTTTTTTATGTCATACTCTTACTAGTTGTGTGTACTATCAGCTGTAAAATTTTGAAAGTGATAATATATCCAGTTTTTGAATAATTTTAGTTTCCTTTTTTTACTGTTTCAGATATGATATTGAATTTATCTTGTAGAATATTATTTTTTTTCGATATGAAGGACAGCAGTGCGAGTTGATTTTATTAAGGAATACTTTTAATAATTGTATGTACTATCGGCTGTAAAATTTTCAAAGCGATAAAATGTCCAGTTTTTGAAGAATTCTAGTTTCTTTCTGACCTTCAGATACTGAATTTATCTTATCGAATATTTATTTTTTTCAAAATAAAGAACCTCAGTGCGAGTTTATTTTATTAAGGCATACTCTTAATAGTTTTGTGTACTACCGGCTGTAAAATTTTGAAAGTGATAGTATGTCCAGTTTTTAAAAAATATTAGTTTTTTCTGGACTATTTCAGATATTGAATTTGTTTAATTGAATTTTGTTCAATATGAGGGACGGCAGTGCGAGTTGATTTTTAAAGGCATACTGCTAATAGTTTTAGGTACTATCAGATGTAAAATTTTGACAGCGATAGTATGTCCAGTTTTTGAATAATTTTAGTTTCAGATATTGAATTTATTTTATCAAATATTTTTTTCCAATATGAAGGACGGCAGTGCGACTTGATTTTTTTACGGCACACTTTTAATAGGATTGTGTACTAACAGCTGTAAAATTTTGAAAGCGATAATATCTACAGTTTTTGAGTAATGTTGGTTTCATTTTTGACTGTTACATTTATTTTATTGATTTTTTTAAATATAAAAGACGGCAGCGCGACTTGATTTTATTAAGGCATACTATTAATAGTTGAATGTACTATTAGCTGTAAAATTTTGAAAGTGATAATGAGCCAGTTTTTGAAAAAATTTAGTTTTTACTTGACTATTTCAGATATTGAATATATTTTATATAGTTTTTTTTTTCAATATGAAGGCGTACTCTTAATAGTGTTGTGTACTATCGGCTGCAAAATTTTGGAAGTGATAATATGTACAGTTTTTGAAAAATCTTAGTTTCATTTTTGGCTGTTTCAGATATTCATTTTTTGTTTTTTTTTCAATATGTAAGACGGTAGAGCGAGTTGATTTCTTTTAGACATACTGTTGTTAGTTATGCGTACTATCAGTCACAAAATTTTGAAAGTGGTAATATCTTGATTTGCTATTTGACTTTCAGATATTGAATACATTTTATTGTAGTTTTAAATTTTTCTTCAATATGAAGGACGGTAAGGCTTGTTTATTTTTTTGAGGTATACTCTTAATAGTTGTATGTACTATCGACTATAAAATTTCGAAGGCGAATATATGTCTCGATTTTTTTTACTATTTCAGATATTGAATTTATTATCAATTTTATAGTTGTGTCTACTATTTTCCGCAAATATTTGAAATTGATGTCCTGTTCTTTGGAAATCTCAAATTATTCATACAAATATTATTCGACACTGATTATTGTGTTCAAAAGAAACTATCTATACTAAGTCTACTATCCTTTTCACCGCCACTAGATATCAATATTCCACGTGGCGTGTGATCACGAGGAGTCGGCAATACCCATATTGACGAACGTCCATGTGCGTTGGGGTACTTTCGGGAATATCAGCGGCTATCTCTGGCGGCTGCCTTCACGTTGGTCGAGAAGCCAATATCTTAACTCTTTTTGTCGTGAGCCACTCCCATTACCACCCCCACTTCATTGTTAAGGGAGGTAAAAAATTAAATTATGATTTAGTAGGTGTACAAGAACTGAAAGTCTCAAAACATTTTTTGTCACATCTGGCATCCCCACCCCAATATTAAAGGGGATACAAAAATAAATTGGGATTTAGTGTGTGTACAAGAACCAAAGATCCAACAAATTTTAGCATCTGCCACCCCCACTCTCTTATTAAAAAGGAACAAAAAAAGAAGAATTTGTGATTTATTCTGTATACAAGAACCAAAAGTCACAACATTTTTGGTATCATGCTACTTCAATACCATTATTGAACAGGAAATGGGGATGTGGAAATAGTGATTTCTTAGACAGCGGTTCAGAGATATTTAACAGTTAAAGTGACTTTAAAAAATACCTACAAGCTCTTAGCCGTCATACGCAAAGGTATCTGCGCGAATGCAGAAATGTGATAATATGATATCTATTACTAATTGTTAACAGGTTAATGTAATGAGTACTTACATTACACATAATATTAAAGCAGCACAAGTTTTGAAACAATATGGAATAACCATACTAAAAATATATATCAAACTGTTCTGCTTCTATATTTAACCCATTTTGATCAAATAATAATACGAAATGTCAAACAGTAACAATATTGTTATAGTATCATCACTCACAGCCTGCTGCGTAAGAGTAATTACTGCGCTACCTTCGACAACCATGAAATAACTATTTGCACATTTGGCATATTTAATGTCCGATATGTCAAGAAATATTACAGCTAGACATATCAACGCTGACATTTGAAATCAGAAAAAAAAAAGATCTAAAAGAATATATAAAATTATACAGGGTCTTCCATTTAAAAAACAATCTTCATTGTTATATCACGTGATCCATGCAACGAATTGTTTTTTTAACTGCATTTGAAAAATATGTCTATACAACCCTACAACTTTTATACAGAACATTTTTCATTATCTCTAATGATAACAGAAATAAAAGGTGGAGGCAAAATATAATGAATAACCCAGTACAATTATTTTTTTTTAAATATTTGTTAATTAAAAAATTATCATCTAGGTCGAACTGCTGTATATTATCATTTATTTCAATTGGTAACACTTAGTACCGAAAAAGTATCCGACAAAATCAATTTTCTTTGCATACAGTGATAGTCGTGTGTAATAGGTACACTACAAAATTCTTGAACTGGACCACTTGCTTCGCGCGCGAGTAAATCTAAATCTTGCTGCTGTTAGCTGTCTCCAGATGTGATCATTTCAACGGTCTCGCATACTTTCACAAAACATCTGCATCACTATGAGACGAAACTTAATTAGAAATATTTCGACCTTTCTCAATTGTGGTACCGGTACCACAAAGCAAACTCATAGCTTTTAACAGAAATGTCTGTCTATTAATGCAAGGTTCTTATTTACTAAATATATCTAATGAAATAATAACATTTATCAGAAACTTGTTATTGGCAGCTTAATATTTTTTACAGGGTGTGGTATGTTACGCATGATATTATTACACCACGTACCTATTCTGGTACATTTTTCAATATTTTATATTTCCATACAAATTCAAGTTTTTCATGTGTGCCATAATTGTTATAAGATGAATTTTGTTATTTGAACAAAAATGAACTACACAGTGTTTCCTAAATTGTAAATATTTGACGAGATTATACTTCAAATTCAGCCATAATACATGGGTAGTTTAAAAAAAACCGCTGCCCAAGGAATTACTACTTCAACATCCAGAATTTTCATCCAAGTCTCTTTAAAGGAAAACTTCTTGACTATATTTGCACTCTAGCCATGTGGAAATAATTGGCCATAAAATTTTAATAATATTTTGGGCAGATGTCATAAAAAAATTTGAGGCGTTAGTTTCTAGCATATAGGTACGCCAAAAATTAAGTTTCTGGACTCTTATTAGC
Source organism: Stenurella melanura (assembly GCA_963583905.1). Classification (NCBI taxonomy): domain Eukaryota; kingdom Metazoa; phylum Arthropoda; class Insecta; order Coleoptera; family Cerambycidae; genus Stenurella; species Stenurella melanura. Next base: position 63,703,646 of record OY757318.1, read on the forward strand.
TTGCTCTACTTATTTTCCGCAATTTCACCATCTTCCACACCAACGGAATTATTCCAATCATACATCATTACAATACATACGTGTACCAATCATCGGAATCATCTCAAAATATAATCTAAATACAGATGTCGTTATAATATATACAGGTACCAATTTCAAGTGAAAATCTCAATTTTATTTTATCAACCCGTTTAATAATGGAATGGGGGTAGTGGAGGGGTTGAAAAATGTTATAAAAAAATCTGAGGCCTTGGTTTCTAGTACATACACCAAATCTCAAGTTTTTGTACTTTTACCAGCTTGCTTTACTCATTTTCTCCTATTTACCTCTACTTACCTCCCTACCTCCCCACCTCTTCAACGGAATCATCTCAGAATGTGTTCTAATGACAGATGTTATAATACATACAGGTACCGAATTTCAACTGAAAATCTCAATTTTGTTTTATCAACCCTTTTAATAATGCAGTGGGGGTGGTGGAAGAATTGAAGAATCTTATAAAAATATCTGAGATCTTCGCTTCTAGTATATACAGTGTCTCACTTAAGAGTGTAACAGCGTAATGATTCTTTTGTTTCTTGTCCGACTTGAATCAAACTGGTCTTAAAAGATAGAGGTCACCAAGGTCTATTTAAGACAACAAAATCACTTTTCATCTTTAAATGCAAGGCCTACAGGATGCGCCATATTCGACCCACAAAATAATTATCACAAACAAATTAAACCAAAACCAAATTTCAGTAATTTTTCCGCAGAAATGATCGCCAGTATAGAGACATTAAAATATAGCTTAACTCCAAAAGAACGAGAAATACTAATAATTATCGAAAGCAAAAGCAGCCTAGAAAAAATTAAAAACTTAAATCCTACAGCAAATACCAATTTTTTAATAAATGCTGTGGTTACACTAATACAAACTTTACAAGACTCGTAAAAGAGTGTTAATTTAGTATGGGTAAAAGGGCACTGCAATATCATCGATAACGAAAAAGTCGACAAATTAGCAAAAGACGCCCTAACAAACCAAACCATTGTAGATTACCTTTATCCTTACGAGGACATACTCCCCACTATTAAAAAAAATTGCTTAACGAATGGGAAAATGCTTACAGGCAAGAACTAAAAGGAATGTATTATAAAAATATATAACCAATCATACCTAAAACGCTATGGTTCGCTATGGTACTTCTTAACTGTGAATTAAAATCAGACAAAATTAAGGAATTTGTCGAAAAAATGTACAAATTAAAAATATGCCTGCCATTTACTTTAGCACAACTATTAAGCTGTAAAAACCTTGAAATATACAAATTGCTGTGTGTTCATATAAAAAATATAGGAATAAAACTGTAATAAAAAACAGACTAGGTATATAATAAGTTTCTTGTAAGATAGTATTAAGTGATCCTCCTGTTTTTCCCAATGTTACCCGAATCATTCTGAGGTCCTTCTTATTTGTGTTTAAGACTAGACAGACCCCTAGTGAAAATAGTGTCCCCGTTTTATTTCCCCTCAAAAAAACAGTTACTTGAAAAAATGAAAAAAAAAACATATGTACTTAATTACTTCAAAAAAAAACAATTGTGCTAATAATAATTTTTTAAAAAATCATAAAAAAGATAGATATATAAGAAATTGTAAATTTACCTTAGAGTTGAGAAATGTGAGGATAAAAGGTACAAAAAGATACAGAAGTAATAAAAAACAAACAGTCGGACACACTGAGCTAATGGAGTGAGTATATTCCCTAGCCACAATCACCCCAAATTTAAATAAAAAATGCAAGGCCATCTACGATACTAAATTGTATGAAAAATATTAAAAAATCATTCTTTAATCAAATAATTTTGTTAAGAAAACTTGTTCGAAATTATTCAAAAACCCCGAACCCGAAGTTTAGTTAAATTCCGAAAAGTTATGAACAGTAACAGAATGCGAATTGAGGCATGCATTAGGGCTGATGAACACAATATTTAATTCTTTTGGATGTATTTATTATTCATTTGTGTAAATTGTTTAAAAAAAATAAATAAATTCTGAAATCATTTTCATTTAAATGTCTCAAAAGGATTTTTTTATCAAGAACTCATTTTTTTTAGAATTCAACTTAACTTCGGTTTCAAGGTTTTTGCATGATTTCGAATAAGTTTTGTTAAAAAATTTTTTTTATTAAAGAATGCCTACTATGATTTTTTAATTTTTTTCATACAATTTAGTATCGTAGATGGCCTTGTATTTAAAGATGGAAAGTGATTTTATGATCTTAAATAGACATTGGTAACCTTTATATTTTAAAATCAGTTTGATTCAAATCGGACAGAAAACGAAGAATTAAGTTGTGCCTATCCTTTCAACTTAGCTATACCGTGCTGACGAGGACTAATAAGTCCGAAACACGTCTCCACGGTTACATCAACATCTCTGCGGGTTTACCCATGAAAAAAATGTTTCCTTGTGTCTCTTCCTGCGATTACACCCCTTTCCCTTTTTTTTTATAATTCTTGGGCCAGAAATATCCACGCAGGTAGCTTTCTGGTTGCCTCCGTGGCGACGTTAATTGTTGCTCTGGAATTTTAGGGTCTTCCAGCTGAACCCACAAATGTGCGACTCGCTTCCTGTCAGTGGCGTCTGTTTGTGTTGTTTCTCCTTCATTGTCCTAAGTTGTACCTATCCATTCAACTTAGCTATACCGTGCTGACGAGGACTAATGTCCGAAACACGTGTCCACGGTTACATCAACATCTCTGCGGGTTTACCCATGAAAAAAATGTTTCCTTGTGTCTCTTCCCGCGATTACACCCCTTTCCCTTTTTTTATAATTCTTACGCCAGAAATATCCACGCAGGTAGCTTTCTGGTTGCCTCCGTGGCGACGTTAATTGTTGCTCTGGAATTCTAGGGTCTTCCAGCTGAAGCCACCAATGTGCGACTGGCTTCCTGTCAGTGGTTTCTGTTTGTGTTGTTTCTCCTTCGTTGCCCTAAGTTGTGTCTATCCTTTCAACTTAGCTATACCGTGCTGACGAGGACTATTTTTTTTTAATCATCTTATTTATATTAACGTCCTGGCGGAGTTTACCTAATGCTATTCCACTACTCAACCAGGACACGTACACATAGACATCAACAACCATTCCCTGCGATATTGCGATCTACCACAGCTGAGACTCGAACTCAGGAGATATAACAGCGACTACACGTCGTGCCACCCAGCAGCGGTCTAGCCCACTACTACCATTTCGGTAACATATTTAAAACACCACTAATCATCCATACCCTGGCCAGGATTCGAACCCGGGACTCCGTGGTAGCAAGCCAAACACCTTAGCACTGAGCCGTGACGCAGTGCTACCATATCCCAAGTTTCTATGCTCGTATCAGCTTGCTTTGCTTATTTTCCCCTATTTAACCCCCAACCCTTGAACAGAATCATTTCAAAATATAATTTAATTACAGATGTCGTCTTAATACATACAAGTACCAAATTTCAACTGAAAATCTCAGTTTTATTTTATCAACCCCTTTAATAATGAAGTGGGGGTGGTGGGGGTATGGAAAATATTATAAAAAATCTGAGGCCTTGGTTTCTAGTATATACACCAAATCCCTAATTTTTGTACTCTTACCAGCATCAGACAAGCTCTAAAGACCGAGCTAAACGCAAAGTACAAAATAGCAGCAATGAACACTATTGCTACCTCGGTAGTTACTTATAGTTTTGGAATGGTCGATTGGCTTCGAAGCGACATCGTGAAAATGGACAGAATGACGAGGGAAGTCCTAACCATGGGCGGAATTCATCATCCGAAGGCAGATATGCACAAGTTATGCACCAAGAGAAAGAACGGCGTCGTGAATTAATACGGACAGAGAAAGTACAAAAGTTTGTCCTTCCCATTTTTCAACTAGTATAAATACACTAGATACACTAGTTAAAGAACATGATCAGAATAAAAACTTGTACTCTATTCAGAAGGAAGTGGGTAAAATCCAAGAAGAATATCTGGGAACCGAAACCACTAACGAGGATGCCACGAAGAAAATTAAATACGAAGGTCGAATTGTACAACAATTTTATTTAGGGGCTTTCTTAACTGGAGTAAACCCACAGTTAAGCCATCTTTTACGCTGAAGGAAACCTGAGACCATCGAAGAAGGTATCCAGATCGTGACAGAGGAGCAAAACATGAATTACCATTGTTCAAAAATAAATCACACCCCTCAAAATTACGAAACAGACAATCATAGGACGAATCATAGCCATCTACTGAGAGTAAATCCACCACAAACACGACAGATATTGAATATCTACCAGCAACAAACAAAGCATTTTCAACAATCCAATAATACAAGAAACCTATGGGACAACAACAACACCAACACCACCAACAACAAAAACAATATCCGTGATATCTTCAAAATCAACCGAGATATATTCAAAACCAACCAGGTCACAGTTAACCCAGAAGTCAACAAAACGTCTTTTTACCAAAAAATAAACCTATGGCAAACGTACCTACAGGTGTAGATGCGTTTGTTCCTTAGGTATGCAACTAGACTCTCAAAGAACACGTCTTTCAAACCAAATGCCACAATATTCTAGATTTGCAACCCAGCAGAACTGGACTAACAAACAACTCTATGTACAACAATCAGAAATGCTAGAACAATTTACGACACCCGGAAATAACTATATCGAAAACCTTACATATTCGGAATGTGATGAATTTAATTATGAAGAATATCTAGAATGTGAGACCAACGAATAAGAAAATTCAAATTTTCCGAGAGGAGCTTCGGAAATTACAGACAAACGGAACTAACAGAAGTTCACACGAAAACAAATAACCGATTACTATATAATAAAGTACACGAAATAAATGCAACATTTATGATAGACACTGGATCAAAAAAATGATTCATAAACGAACAAATTGCTCGAAAACCTTTTCAAAATTATATACAGGAGAACTCATTCTGTATTACACCACATAATACAACAACCCACCATTATAGGCCTAAATTCCAATTTCAACTATATTTATAAGGCCAGATTTAATTCACAATCACTACATTTTTAATTGCAACCCAAATTATGAAAAATTAAGTGGGATAGATCTATCTGTTGATGACTTTAGAAGCAAAAGTCGACTTCATGCAAGGACTTTAGATCACCCGAAGTACAAAAATTCCCCTTTACATCTGTGGAAATTGAATAGTTTCCCAAAATGCGAGATCTTAACAGAACAGAACGGATAATCGTCTAGAAATTACTGAAACTATACGACCCAGATCCGAGTCGTATATTTCTATCCCTGTGCATACCTCTCTACAACAAGGACTCTTAGTATAAGTAGAGTATAAAAAATTTCAGAATAACCTGGAAATACCCGCATCATTTGCCACAATAAAAAATAACCTAGCATTTACTACTGTGATTAATAACACAGAGGAAACACAAGTTTTGAAAATTAGAAAACCATTAACTATTTCCCTTGAAGAACTACATCAAACTGAAATGGATGTGAATGAAGTGAAAATGAACTATAATTATAAAGAAAATTTTTATACAATTACTCGATATATGCTGAAAAAATATTAATTTCTCTGCCAGACTCACTTTTTTTTATGATAATAAAAAAAAATAATGAAAAAGTTTATAATGTTGGTGTCTCTGGATTAATAGAAAAAAAGAAGAATTATAGGACTGTTTTTTTCAAAATTCCCTCGTTAACAGTGTGTCTCCACTTATAATTGGTATATTATCCCCCTCCAGTTCCCACTTTCGGCCCAAAAAAAAAAACAGGTTTTCATGAGGATCTGGCTCTACTTCTGGTCCGCCATTTTAAATTTCTTCTAACTGGACATAGCATTCGTTATCAGCGACCACGAAAACCCCGAGCTCTCACTTTCAGCCCAAAGAAGAAAAAACCTGAGAAATCGACTCTATTCTCGGCCCGCCATTTTGAATTTTCTTTAATGGGACATCGGATTCATTATTAAGGTCCACGAAAACCCCCACTTTCAGCCTAAAAATGGAAAAAATACAAGTTTTTCCTGAGAAATTGACTCTACTTCCGGTCTGCCATTTTGAATTTACCAAATTAAATCTCGGATTCGTTATCAGCGACCTCGAAAACTCCCGAGTAGGTATTTTCAGGTAGAAATGTTCATTTTTTAAGTTTTTTTTCGAGGCTTAATTTTTGGGGCTTATACCCCCATAACTCCTCCGTCCTTTTGTCCGCCCGCAAAGATGTTAGTGGTGACAAATGATCCTGAGGATTCAAGGAACAGCACAATACAGAAGGAATTTTTTAAATCGGTGCTATTTCCCAACTTCTACGATACTGGAGTAATAAATCCTATGTGCCTTAAATAAAATGATAGCGGCCTTTAAACACCCACATATCAAGGCGAAACACCTAATGAAGAGCAAGTGAATTACCCCTATTATCTACACATGTTTTAACTTTTCATAAAACTACTAGCTATCCACTACAAAAAATAAATAACTTTGGCCAGTTAAATCGGCCAAATAGCCCACTGTGAGACGGGCGGTTTAAATATCCATTGATATAAATAACTTTTCATGGGAAAAGTCAAACCTTTTGAACCTTATGGTTCTAGTTGCATATTAGCCTCTGTCACTCCATAACGCCTTTTTCAGATTCATAATAAAACATTTATTTTGAAGTTATAGGCCAATGTAGTTTTAAGTGAAACATTTTGTATGTACCATATAAATTTATGGTGTAAAAACCGCTGCCAAAGGGATCATTATTGCCCATCCAGATTTTCCATCCAAGTCCCTTTAAAGGAAAACATCTTGACTATAATTGCACTAATATGTGGGAACAATTGGACATAGAATTAATAATACTTGAGGCAGATGTCATAAAAAAATTGAGGCGTTTGTTCTTAGCATATACGCCAAAAATGAAGTTTCTGGAATCTTATTAGCTTGCTCTACATATTTCCTCCAGTTTACATACCACCCCACCCACCCCTTTAACGGAATCATCTCAATCAGATGTCCTTACGATTCATACGTATACTAAATTTAAGTGAATATTTCAATTTTACTTTATCAACCCCTTTAATAATGAAGTGGAGGTGGTGGGGAGAGTTTGAAAAATATGATAAAGAAATCTGAGACCCTGGCTTCTAGTATATACACCAAATCTCAAGTTTCTGTACCCTTACCAGGTTGCTTTACTCATTTTCTCATATTTACCTCCACTTACCCCCCACCCCTTCAATGGAATCCTCTCAAAATATAATCTAGTTCCAGATTTCGTTATAATACATACGTGTACCAAATTTCATGTGAATATCTCAATTTAATTTTATCAGCTCCTTATCTAATATTTATACCAAATCTAAGTTTCTGTACCCCTGCCCTCTTACCTTACTTATTTTTCCTTATTTACCCCTACTTAACCCCTAATTCTTCACCGGTATCATCACAAAATATAATCTAATTAAAGACATGGTTATAATACATACATGTACCAAATCTCAAGTGAATATCGAATTTTATTTCATCAACCCCTTTAACAATGGAGTGGGGGTGGTGTGGGGATGGAAAATATTATAAAAAAATCTTATGCCATTACTTCTAGTATATACCTCAAATCCTAAATTTTTGTACTCTTGCCAGCTTGCCTTATATATTTTCCCTGTTTAACCCCCAACCCTTCAACGGAATCATCTCAAAACTTAATCCTGTTCCAGATATCGTTATGCGTGTACCAAATTTCAAGTGAATATCTCAATTTTATTTTATCAACCCCTTTAAGTGAGGGTGGTAGGGGGATGGGAAATATTATAAAAAAATTTGGGCCTTCGCTTCCAATATATACACCGATTCTCAAGTTTCTGTACTCTCTCCACCTTGCTTTACTCATTTTCCTTATTTACCCCTATTTACCCCCCAACCTTCCACCGGATATATTCAAAAAACAATCCAGTTCCAGATCTCGTTATAATAAATATGTGTATAAAATTTCAAGTGAATATCTTAAACCGTTCCAGAGAAAACGTGCGGACAAAAAAAAGTTGACAGGCAGACAGACCGACCTACCGACAGACATAAATTTATTTATTTTTTGCTCAAATTTAAAATTTCGACGTTTCATGAGATTCTAAACAAAAAAAAAAGAAATCCATTTTTTAAGCTTTTATTTAACTTGCAATGTTAGTATATTAAGTAAAGTGTAGAAACGTAGTGAAGTAGTTCAGATCACCGCGCCATCCGCCTCGCACATCTCCACACGGCGATGAGGAAACAAATATTTTTGTTCAACGATGCACGGCGAGGTGTTGTACTTCGAGGTGCGTGGCGAGATGAACAGCTCCATTATGTCTTTATTTATTGCTTGTATTGAATTGTTTCCTCATGGCCGTATGGCGATGTGCGTGGCGAATGGCGCAGCGAGCTGAACTACTCCAGTATGTTTTTACACTAGTTTGTTTAGGTCAAATCTTGCAATCAAAATTTCGACTAGTTCTGATTAAGCTAAAGCTTTGAAATCTTGCACACGTATCTAAGTCCGCTGACAATTCAATATATTGTATCTAATATCGTTCTAAATCCAATATGGTGGACGTCCTAAGATGGCGGTAATCCTTTCACTTCACAAGACCCTCGATATGCATATCAAATGAAATAGTTTTACGAGTAAAATACGATAAACTATGTGAGGTCATTCGAAATCAAATATGGTGGACGCACCAGGACGGCGGAATATCTTTTTCTTCACAACCCCCTTGATATGGGTATCAAATGAAAGGGTTTGACGAGTAAAATACGATAAACCATGTAACGTCATTATAAATCCAATATGGCGGATTACCTCTTTCTTCACAACCCTCTTGATATGGGTATCAAATGAAAGGGTTTTATTTGTCGGTAAAATGAGTAGACTAAAAAGTAAAGAATAAAATTATAAATAAAAAAAGATTTTTAACGCAAAGCTTTTACTTAAAAAAATTTACTAAATAGTAAAAAAAAAAATTATAAAAAAACATTTTTAAGAAAAAGCTTTTATTTAAAAAAACCTACTAAAAAGTAAAAAAAAAAAATTTTTAATTCATATACCTGGAAACCAAAAGCTTCGGGGACGGTCATATAGCACTATTGCATAGTTACTTTGCTCAATTGTGTATGAATTTAAAAAAAATATTTTTTACTTTTTAGTAGTTTTTTTAAATAAAAACTTTTTCTTAAAAATATTTTTTTTTGTGTATATATTTTTTACGATTACTATTCTTCCAATCCACTACGTGAATGTGGAAGTAAAAATATGTACATAACTAACTTTAATTTGGAGCGCTCTAATCTGTATGTTAAATCATTTAGGTAGGTAATAACATTGATATCAAGAGTAGGTACGTGGAAAAATATACTGTAACTGTCATCATTTTCAAACATAACTCAAGATGCGGTAGTATCTTTAATAGTATACCTCATTTGTAAAGAAACTAAACAGTGACGTACATGAACAAACTATTGCGTTATAAAAAATACATTTCTGCTAATGAAATGGTCTTCATCTAACGTATTCTATTTAGACAGAGCAGATGGCGCCGAGTGCTTATGTTAAAACCAAGCCATAATTCACAGTGTACTCTTATTTTCACCTGTTTTTCACAGTTGGTAGACTCGTGTTTTTGAAGACGGCCTCACATATCGTTATTCACGTGTGCCAGATTGGCAACACAATTTTAAACAATTAGAGACTTTGTTTATTTATATAATTTACCCCCTAAGTGTAGTTCCTCTAACCGACAAACGCGAGATTCACTACATAAGTATAAGGTCATTAGCCTTCAAGTAAACCTGCTTCTCCAGTCCATGTATAAAAATTCAAGGGCGGAGCAGAAGTTTGTTGCTATATTGAAACAAAATAAAATCATATGAAGATTTAATAAATAAATATTTGCTATAAAATGATTCTTCTATTGTAATTTTAAATAATTTCCCTCTTATCTTCCCTTAGATATACCACTCATGTCATATTCGATAAGATAATGTACATATGTTTAGTCCAAATTCTCCCATATTCTCGAATAGAAAAAAAAATTTTTTGCTCACCTTATATTAGGCAACTTGATGCAACTAACAGAGGACAACGCCGAATCATACTCTACCAGTTTGCAAAAGTTTTCCATCGAAATCGCTTAAGCTATCCCAGAGAAATCATTGAACAAATACAAAAGGCATACATGCGAGTCAAATTACAATCCTCCTATTTTTTTAAATTCTAGTCTGTTAAAACGTAAATACCTAGTAAAGATGATCTAACGGTAAATTATAAAAGCAAATTCTGTAAGATGAGGGATCAGTCACCTCTATAGTACCTAGTGCTAAACATTTTTCTCTCTTAACAATTCCGTAATCACATAATATAATAAGCTAGCGCATAGACTAAGAAGAGTTTAGGTTTGTATATTTAATATCGACGATTACGTAATACTTTTTTTTTTACAAAATGTATCATCTGTGTTTGTATGTAGCATACCTGCAAATACGATCTATTAAATACTTTATTGAGTCATAATTTTCTGTGGTGTTATTTTCTGTCAATATTTGAACGATTAAATTCATTACAGTTGAGGAAATTCTTAAATTGTTGGAAAAGGTCCGTCTTATTAACTGCCTGATCCAGTACGTCACTGACATGTGGAAAAACAGCCAACTAGTTTTTATGGTTATTGATAAATTACAGGAAGCTTTTTAATTAATATGCCTCTTAAAAAATTACCACTGTTAGTTGATGTTGTGTCTTGAAAAGGTCTTTACGAGATAGTTTTTAATAAGATAATATACAGTGCGGTCCGTAAGTAACGGATAAATTCATTATCTACGTAATTTACACCTGACCCTTCAACCCCTTTGGAGTGACAGCTACCCCTTTAAAATTTTTAAATGGAACGAGGGTGCGTGTGACAGCTCATTTGAAAGGGTTTTTAATTCTCTATCCAGCAATATAAGATTTTTTGAATTTCTCTAATTTTCTTATTGAAAAATATTACATTTTTAATGTTACTAAGTAAACAAAAGAATATGAAACAGTTTAAATCAAATGTTCAAACTGGGCGCCCGTTGCTTCTTGACAATAATGGAGCTGAAATTCTTCTAAAACATTTTATGTCTTTTCTGAGGTGAGTTTATTAAGTTCTTGCCTTATTCTGTCTTTTAAATCATGAAAATTTCAATTTAACCTTAATTGTTTTAATTAAGAACTGTGCATCTGACGAGAAAAACGCAAGAGACCGTCTTCATGTAGAATTGATCAGGCTAAGTAGAAAAAATATCCACATGGCGTACCACTTTTTTGGTAAAAAATATCAGGACATATTTACAGGGATGGCACTGATGGAACTATAAAATAACTTTTCTAACTAAAATATGTAATTTTTATCCTATTAACACACATCAATATTGAAAATAATGTCTGAAGTACTTTCTTAGATATTAAAAAAACAACGGTTAAAAAAAAATTCAACACTCTGTAGCAAAAAATTTAAGCAGATGCGGATATATGTTCACATGAACTTTTCTTCATAAAATTACTTAAGGAAGAAAATATTAGCAAGTCATTAAGGAACACCCTGAGTGTATTTATTTTCATTTGGTTATCTGCACAATTTATTTTGTGTATGTGTCATTGTTAATTATTATTAGTCACATTTTATAATTCTTATTCTTATTATTAGGTATATGAAGACTTATAGTAGTTTTACATAAATATCTACTTAGTACAAGTATCGTTTTCTCATGGTTTTAAGGGTGGTAGAATAGCTGCTGAGCCAAACTTCGCCCTTTAGATTAAGAAACGCAATTTTATTTCTTTTCTCTAATAAACACTATTTATTATTGTTATTGGTATTATTATAATAAACATTTAAGTCACTTTGTGTATTTTCCCAGCTTCACATAAGTTTATAATTTGTTTTACATGCTACGACGTTCAACTGTTCCTATATACGTTTGTGTTCAAAGAATTAATTTATGTAGTAGTGATGTGGCCTTTTATTCCCTTCGTGATAACTACGTTCATTTCCAAAGTATCAGAAGTTTGCTTGGTGGTGAATTCTGTAAATTCTATGCATAAAGATATCAATTTTGCTATTCAAACACTTCCCAAGCATAACATAACGAGCCTCCTGAATAACAATAAGCCTTCCTACTCTATATCAAAGGTGTGACAGATAGAATCTCAAAAGTTCTAGAAAACAACATGAAAACCATATTTACAACACATCAAACGATTCCTGATTTAATCAGAACCTCAAGAGATTAAGTCCCTAAAGACTCTTATGGTGTTTACGAAATGCCCTGCTCCGATTACTCCTAAACTTACATTGGACAATCCAGCAGACACATTACCAATAGAATACAGTATGTCTCATTTTTCATGACTCTCATATCACAGCTCTCTTATTAACAATGTGATTTTTTTAAAAATTGGGTGGAAGATACTTATCAGGAGATTGTGTCGCTTAAAATATTTTAAATTCCAGCAATGGCGTCAGTCGTTATAAAGGAAAATGTACCTAATTTTTCAAAAAAAAAAATTCTGCAAAGTTTTAACTGTAAAACAATCTCATAATCTTATTCGTTCTCAACAACTCACTGAAACCGAATTTTAATAATATCGTGTACTTGGTGTTCACTTACTAGGAAAATAAAACTTCCCTTTTTAAACTATCAATTATTACAATAATTACTTTATTTAATTTACATAGATAAGTAAATCACAGTTTGCTGAACGTAATTAATTCCAAATGGAACGACTGTCTTCCTTCAGCTTAATTAACTCCGAAAATAAAGTTATGACTAATAATTGGCATTTTAAAAAGGAAAATTTTATTTTCTGATATTATTGAAATTCGGTATTAGTAAATTTTTAACAATAAGATTATAAGATTGTTTTACAGTTAAGATTTGTCTAATATCTTTTTTGGGAAAATTAGGTTCATTTTTCTTCATAACGACGAACGCCGTTGATGAATGTTTTAATATTTTACCGTGACACAATCTCCTGATGGGTAAGTACCTGCCACTCAATTTTTTTTAAATAGCGTTCTTAATAAGGGAGCTGTGATATGGGAATCATGAAAAGTGAGACATACTGTATATTATTATGAGCATCAACTTGCAGTCAGAAAATCTTATCCCACCTCATCATTAACCGAGCACCGTCTTCTAACAGATCACAATATAAATTTGGATCACACGAGAAGATTACCATCCACATATTTCCAGAAAATGTGAATGATCCGCAAAGCACGTTCTAATTAGTAGACAATATCACTACTTCACAATCGCTCAGTCTACAGTCATAATTTTTGCCTTATTATAATTTACATTTAAATCGTACTCAGAGCTTACTGTTTTTAGGTTATCCAGAAGGCGCATGAGCTCAGCTTCGCTAGCTGCTACCAAGGTGGTATCATCCGCAAACTTCCAAGTCAGAAACTTTAGTTCTTCCTATAACTACTTCGCCCTGTCAGTCCTCCAACGCACGTCGCATCACGTGTTTACTAAGAGGAATGTTGACAGAACACAGTCCTGCCTGACGCCATTGCCAACTTTACATTTGCCGGAGTTAGTGTTGTCAATCTTCACTAAAGCAGAGTTTTCGTCGATGACCCAGATATCTGGGTGTCCCCGTCTCTAATAATCAGAGATCGGGAAATTTATCTCGGTGCCAGAGACGGCTCTCATATAGACGTAATATTATATTGCTAAATATGTATTAATGCCAGCTACATTGTATTTTTAGTAATAAATTTAACTTGTGTGGCGTGTCTATTTTGCTTATTTTCATAATAATTAAACATGACAACTCAATTAACTGCTGGCAACATAAAACATTTTTCCCAATAAAATAAACCATTTTATATATTAAATCATGCATATCAAGCAAAGATAAGGATTAATGGCATAAAACTGCCATGTACCGTGTGCCGCACGTGGTAAACTGACTCATTTCATGTTAATACGTGGAACGGTTTATATATATACTTTTATCGGAACGTCAGTACGAAACGTACTGATAATTACCTAAAAACATAGTTAGTTTTCTACATTTGCAGTGTTAAAGGCATTCGACCCCGACCGAGTGTCAATATTAAATTCCAGTGTACGGACGTAGTTTTATGTTTTTTACTTATGCGGTTTTATCTCCTTTAATTATACGAGGCCGCCGAAATTGTGAAACATTTCAAAATCGCTTTTTACCTACATTGTGGCAATTATTGGCGTTCACGTCAACATTTAATAAAGGGACAGGATAGACCATCCCAGATCGCAGCTTTGCAAATCGTAGTATAAATCTAGCCATATATATATATATATACATTTGTATCTACAAACCTAGTGTGAAATTATACAGAGTCGGCGGTATACAAAAATGTCTAGTGCTTCTCAGGCTGTAATAGACATGTGGATTCGCGATTTCCCAGAATTGCAATTTGATGGAAGAGATCTTTATTGTAGTAGTTGCAACAAAACAATTCCTTGGACATCTAAAACAAATATCGATAGACATATTTCCCCACAAAAGCATATTAGTGCTAGAGGCTCTACTGATAGTGACATTCAACGTAGTTTTAATTCAGATTTAGTGGAAGTTATAACCTTGCCTTTTAGTTATATTAAATCCGCAATCATAATTAAAATTCAAAATAGAGCTTAAGACCTCAGGGGGCAGATTATCCTTGATAGCTTGGCTTAATATTGGTTATCACTTACCTTGGCAAATACTTAATAACAGGAAATTACCAAAACAAAAAAATACACAACTCTACAAGGCTCAACAAAAACGATAGTTGGGTACCACCTTATTTTAAGTACTGAAAACCAAATAATACACAATTTCTGCTCACTTTAAACTATCAGTTAGCCCGGCAAAACAAGGAAACACCGAGCTATCCCAGTTTAAATGAGTGCTAACTTATTGAGATTAAACAACTACTAAAACAAATAATCTATTAACATTCGGACTTACAAAAAACAAACAAAATTCTCTAGTCAAAAAATAGTATTACAGAGATAAATCGATACAATGTTTTGTATCGTCAGGCCTGAACTCAATTACTGTTCTAAGAAAACTTATAACTTACTCACTAAAATTACTAGGAACTGTACAACAAATAGCATTTTAACAAGGATTAACCAGTTAAACTAATTATGTGAATTGACATGGCACGCTAAATTTTAACCCTGAAAAGGTTTCACAACCGAATACCCAAATTGGAGAGACATACAAAAAGCTTTTGGCGCGTAACGGTTTTTCTATTGTTTCTGAACAATATTGCTAGCAAGCACACACTGATTAAGCCACTATGTATACCTATTGGGGCGTCGAAATTGTCAACAAATCTAGTAAATGTGGCCAATGTCTACGACTAACATGAAAGCGGTCAAATTGTCTGCCGATCTTACTCAGGAAGGAAAAATCAATAAGGAAACTAGTTCTTTAACGGCACTAAAAATATTGTTCTCCACGCGCGTAGCCTTTTGAGCTACCACAACTAGTACATAAAATAAAAAACTTACAGTTTCATTTCTGGACACATGAAGTCCAATGAACGTATGACAATCAACAAATGAACGTACAAACTACAAACCAGGTAATTAAGATCACCAATAATCATGGATGGCATCAAAGCAACTAATTCAGATTAATCACGCAATTTGCTGCTATTTAATACAGATTCCTTGTCATTTAATTGACTATTAAATATTTGCACTTGGTAATTTACACATTACTCTGATGCACAATTTAACATAAAATGTAGCGGCACTACGCAAAAAGAATAATCGTCACCATAAAAAGACTTTAAATATTCTTGCTTAAACAACTTGGCCGGATCTCATTACAGTCATTGTTCGACTCATTACCACTTAATTATACCAGAGAGGTCAAATTCACCTCTCGTAGTATCTATATCGGCTCGAAGCCGACCCTCGACTGCCTAAAACCAACGAAAATTTACCTGTACGAAGTAAACAACACCCCCTGTCCCCATCTGCAACGAGTTAAAGGTCAAACGGCCTTAGTACCTGCTCGAAGATAAAATTTTATTTTCGTACAAAAACAATTTTATAAATACACACAATTTGGACATGCTTTTATTTAATTTACGGTACTGAGTGTTCTTTTAAAACGTGACCGTTACAAAGTGATGGTGGGATGTAACATAACTTGGTCAAAACTAGATACCTGGATCCACTTTAGACAATTTTTGGAAAATTGTATTCGTGGCAAATATAACTAATGTTCAGGTGCCGTCGGAAACCACACAGAAGAAAATATTTAACAGCGGAGTGTGATAATGTTAGACAAAAATTTCTTCTGAGCTTACTGGGAAATACGTCTGGGTTAGTGTGAACGAGACCACCAATGCTTGTGGTGAGAAGACAGCGAATGTTTTAGTGGGTGCATTGGAGGAAAATTGTTTAGTCCGTGGACCTCTCAAATTGTCGCATTATAGTTAAAGCAGTGAATTCAAGTCTACAAGAGTTATAGGGTGACACATATTTAGAAAATAACGACAAGGTATTATTATTTCTTATATGAAAGGTGCAGGACGAATTATGAAAGAAACATCGCAATATGCTGTATGTAACACGTCTAGCACATGGGCTCCATAGAATTGCTGAAACTATTAGAGGATGCTACGCTAACGTTGATAACTTAATATCTAGTGTAAAGAAAGTTTTCCTGAAAGCACCACATCGTGTACGGTTATTTAAAGAAATACTTCCAAATACACCATAACCTCCAGCGCCCATTATAATACGGTGGGGAATTTAGCTAGAGGCGGCATTATACTATTTTCGCCATTTTGAAAACGTCAAATTAGTAGTACTGCAGTTGAATCCAGATGGTGCAGTTGTTATTTGACAGGCTCAACAGGCAGTTATGAATCCAACTGTTCAAGAAGATCTGAAGATCATACACCAACGTTTCTCGCGAATTGCTCTAGCCATATGGAACCATCAACATATGTCAACAGCATAAACATTTACTGCAGTTGATGCAATAAATATCGTGTTCGATCTCCGACAATATGTTTGGTAATTACCTATAACAATCTCTGAGAAGGTTCAAACAAAATTCTAAAGATATTTAAAAATCAAGCCCGGATTTGTAACGATGACATCAGTAACAGACCTTTTAAACGGTAAAGAAGTAGACTTTTCTACACTTTAAGAAATTTCACATATTTTAAGTACGCCCAGATGGCATCCGTTGACGTTGAGCGGTCTCCTTCTCATTATAAATGGATTTTTAATGACAGGCGGCGGAGGTTAACTTCAGAACATTTAGAACAAATATTAATAATATACTTTTATATTCGTAATAGGTCGTGAAAAATTATATGTGTGTGTTACTTTAAGGTAGCGAAAATACATGTGTCTTTTAGTTCAATGTTTCATCCCCCAATACCTCCTCCTAGAGCGTGTGTTTATAATAAACTGACCATATAAACCTTAGATATTACGGAAATCCCTCAAAAAGGAACAAGGTACGATAAATTTTATCATACTTGCATAAAAATCTTTCCGCGCCGGCAGACCCAACCCTGTTTATGTCACCGAGATAGAATTCCCGATATCTGCTAATAATACAGTCCATAGTTTATTTCATTAGACATTGTGCACGAAACAAAGGTACATAGGCACATAATATTCTCGTGACTTGACGAGTTGACGTCCCTTAACAAAGTCTGCCTACTCTGAGGTATCTACTTGCCATGGCAAATAATGCTGAAATCTTGACTGAATGATATACAACATTACTTTACTAACGTGTGATGTTAATACTAGCAATCTCTAGTTATCAGAAACATCTGTCGATCCATTTTTATGTAGCGGTACAAAGATTGACGTTTTCCAATTTATCGGGCAGAATTCCTGTTTCCCATATTTTTGGCATATTGTGTGAAGGATTTTCAATCCATTTTCGACAATTAACTCAAGCGCTACAGCTGCAATATTGTCGACTCCAGCTGCCGTGCCGATTCTCAGTTTTTGTAAGTCTGTTATCTTCTTCCGGTTCCAAAGCATTGTTAACACTTCGAGCCTTCAATGTTTTTCTGGATTGTATTTCAGTTAGAGTTTAACTAGTTGTCCATGGCTGTTTCACGTTTCTACGTGTCTCGCTTTGTGTCTCTGTTACTACTTGTGTGATGTTATCTCTTAGGGATCTTCGTCATGCAGCGAATTAACTTCATTTATGTATTCCCTGAATTTATTTTGGAAAATCATCGGTTATGGTGGGCAGACATTTTTGTATTTTCCTTCGATACGTTTTCAGTTTCAGTTTCAGGAAGAAGGTGCTCACAATTTATACAAGTTATATTAACATATGGATATAAGCCCGAGTAAAAATTTTTAGATAAAACTATCAACTTTGAAGTACAAATGATAAACATGATATTTCAACGTCAACGTATTTACAGTGACAAATACGTCTAGAGAAAAATGAATAATAATAATAACCCGTGGGAGAAAATAAAATACTCCTCGTGGAATAAAAGTCACACCCATTCAAACAAATGGAGACGAGAAGTAGGAGAAAATGGAGAGAAGAACCGCTGTCTGGGGAGCGCCAAGGCATATCCGTAGCCGGTGCTGAACGTGATAGCCGACGAACCACGGTGGTAGTGTGCTGAAAATGCGGGCAATCCAGCGGGTTATCCGAAACAATTACAACCGATCAAAATATTAACGGCCATGCCCAAAATCATCAAGTGGCCCAGACTGACGATTCTGTTGATGAGCCTCATTGCCTAATCTCATCATGTCGTCTGCTCGCAGAGGAGGTTGGATTCGTTGGACGGAAGAGATAAATGAACACATAGTCCGACGACACCTCACCTCACACAGAATAGTAACTAACAGATTTCCCTCACTAGACAATAAGACCGTGCAGAACATACTAGATCGACGTCGTTCCTTACAATAAACAACAGAATGCCAATATCCACACTAGCCCCAATCAGGAGAGAGGTAGTCACAGAACTCGTAACGGGGGAAGAAAGTGATGAAGTACTAGTAGTGATTAACTCCTGAAATAAATAGGTCTCCTAGTAAAAACAGAAGAACTTGAAACAAATCACGTAAAGTACAATGGAATGGACCAACTCTCCAAACCTAGTCTTTCCAAGCTATTATTTAAACCCGAAACGAACAACATAACAAGAGAAGTTAACACCATTATAGCAACAAAAAATAAACCGTGCCATGACGCTCGAGGAGCTGCATAGTCTCATAGTCCCACGAAATCCCTGTCCCGTAATGGATAAACTATAATAAATAAGCAGGAAAGGCTAACTTGTATCTGCCTAGCCTTTGGTGAGTAGCGTCACTACTTACTCCAGCTATGGATATAAAATCGTACCGGCAGCACTAGTGCACCCAGGAGGGGAAAGTGTCTTCCCCTCTGGTGTCGGCCGTGGGCTTACCGGGCTACTTACCCACGAGCTTGATTATCCGGTTCCTGCAGACCGACAACAGAGCCCCAACGATCGACTTCATCCGGATAGGGGTCATGGGCAATGTGATGGGGCCCAACAAGATGGGCCGCCCGATAATGATAAATGCTATATACTAGGACGCTTAGAGTGGGCTAACGAGCTAAGAGACATCATTATGCAGTGCTACGAAAGTATGACGCGGATGCATACCCTGTGGTGTGATAGCCATCCGATCTGAGACTTGTCGAACAAGTAGTAAATAGACCGCTCGACCAACTGGCCGAAGAGATGATTTTTGACGTTCCACCTATACCAGAGGGCATCAGAACCAGAGGGGGCTACACCACCAAAAACCTCCTCAACCACAAGATCTTATCAGAGTGAACGCACAAGTTAGTGAAACTATTCCCGAAGAGGCTGACATCTGGCTCTCTCCAGTGGAGACGCGGAATAACACTGCCTCACCGCAGGAAAGAGCTGACCAGCGCACACGAAAGATGGAGGCCAAGATCCGGTCGGCAAGACAATATGTGATAGATTTTTTGGCGAACAACAGACCGTTTACGCTAAGAGTATGGCCAATTGCCGCCAACTTAAGTCCAGCATACGCTTGACGTGACAGTATTGCTTACCATCAAGCAACATTGCCTCGATCAGATACGGAGCTAGTGACTTACAAAAAGTCACCACTAAGGTGGGCCAGGGTGGCAGCGGAAAATAACCTTTTCCATGAGAAGCTATCTCGTCTGTTCCAACCGTCTCAGAGTTGTTGAGATTCCGTCATGTAGACCAGGCGGAAAACTTCTGGAAGCCGCTTTACGAACAGAAGCGTCCTCTAAACCAAGATAGTCGAGCCCTGGCACACTTCGAAGCCTTTTGCCAAGAGCTTCAGCAACCTTAAGCAGTATGCCAACCGATAACGTCGGGAGAGGGTCAAAGAGCTCTTGAAAGCTTCAAGAACTTTCCTGCTCCAGGTCTTAATGGGATGAACAACTTATGAGGGAAAAGACTATCAGGTACCACCGTCATTTAGCTAGAACTTTTTCCTCGTGGCTAAATGGAGAGCAGCAAATTCCTTGAATTGTCAAGGGGCGCACCGTGCTACTCCCTAAAAACGGATATTTGTCCGACATAAGGAACTACAGACCGATAACCTGTTTAAACGCACGCTACAAGAATGAAAATAAGTCATGATTTTGACTACTCTGGAACCCAGTCGTTGTTGTTAGTTTTGGAGTAAAAAGATATAAATACAATCATAATATTTTTGGCCGACCTGTCCTCTAGCCCGGGACTTGAGCCACGGAGCCCTGAGAAGTCGGCGCCAATGCTCTTCTGCATACTTAATTCCCGCAATTATCCTGACTGCTTTTTATTGGATACCAAAGACTATCCTGCTAGCAGTTGAATGCCCCCAAACCAGAATAACGTAAGAGATTAGGCTATGGTACGCAGTAACTTAGGCTTATTAGGCTATGGTATGCAGTAGCTAACGTTTTTTGTGAGACATTTAATGCAATATTGCGTAATAAATATATGTTTTTAAAAAACTTTACTACAAATTTGTGTAGGTTTTCCAAGTTAGCCTTTTCTCGAGGTACACTTCCAGAAATTTTACCTCATTACTAAGCAATAAATCATCGTGATCTATATTATTAGCTTAAAAACAACATTTTCAGTTTTACACTCATTTTGTGCCAACTTGTTAGTTATGAGCTAATCTTGTACTGTATTTTGTGTTGAATTTATTTGAAATATTAAATTCTTGATATATTTTAGATTATCGTGTTACGGTTATATAGTCAGCAAATAAGACAAAATTTGGATCCAAGGCAATGCTTGGTAGGTCATTTACGTAAATCAAAAACAGCGTCGACCCTAACACAGATCCCCGAGGAACACCTTATTTTATAGGAAGGAGGTTTGTATTTATATTTTGTGCAAATACATATTGAAAACAAATAGTTAGGTAGGAGTTTAATGAGTTGGCGGTATTGCTGCTAAAGCAATAAAAGATTAATTTATCAACCAGTATTTCATAAAGGCTTTTGTAAGATCTAAGAATGGTGAGAATTTTAGCAAGCCCTCCTCAAAACCTTCGTTGATGATTTTAATTATAGATAAATTCCTTAGCCAGTGTGGTGAAATGTTTGACTCTAAAGCCGAAGTGATGTGGGTTGAATAAATTATCTACCTCGAAATGGCTAATGATTTAATTCTTTAATACTCTTTCCAAGATTTTTGCTAAAAAAGGAATGATAACAATTGGTCGATAATTTCAAGGATTATCCGTAGAATCGTTCTTGTGAATTGGTATTATTTTTGAGACTTTTAGTACGCCTGGAAAGATGTTTTCTCTTCACAGATTAATAAGATAAGGAACTAAGGTTACATATTTTATTGTTGTTAAAATTCTCATATTAATATTGTAAGGATCACATTCTTTATTCTCTTGTGGTTGCTTATTATGTCAGAAACCTCATTAAGTATAGGTTTGCAGGCCCCTTTAAAGGTAGCTGGACAGGACAAAATTTTAAATGAAGAGCCCACCTTCACTTTCGAATGAAGAATCGGTAGTTAATTTATTTGCACGTTATTACGGGACACCCTGTATTGTCAATAGAGTCGTTTTTAGCATTTTCTAAGATTAGTGCAGTTATTCTAACTGAACTAAATATGCAAATTATTTTTGTCGGTATTAAAATGAACATTGAAATCATCGGTTACAATTATTTTCTTATTTTTCTTCATTAGGATATCTAAAGCACGTGTCAGTTACAAAAATATCTAGATCCCCATTTGGTGACCTATAGACATCAGAGAATTCCACTCCACATAATTCATAATTGATTTCCTTAGATAGTTTGCTAATTTGATTTAATGAAACACACTGGTATTTTTTGAAGGCATAAATAGCAACATCACCATGTACAGCAACGTCCCTACTAAAGTATGATATTACTACATAATTCCAAATTTATTCCAAGAATGGTATCCAGTGTTCATTTATGGATAAAATGTCGAAGTTATTTTCACCCATACACTGTATATTTAGATGCAATAATTTAATATTCTGACCAGTGGTACTTACTAAATCTACAGTGGTTTTAATTATTCCATTTCTACTATTTTCTAAGCTACAAATATTTTTATTTCCATATTCCTTTCAATGTATGCAAGAATTACAGTCTATAGAACAATCATTCAACCACATGTTGATTATTGTTCCACAATTCTGTACCTATTGGATAAAAACCAACTTCAACGTTTGCAAAAACTACGAAATAGAGGAATGAAGTAATTTTGAGATGCTTCAAATGTTACACCGGTTTTCTATCAACAAAGGATATTTTATATGTGTATGACTTTTATTTTTAAACTTTCAAAAATATGTTACCCACTTATTTCACAATAAGAAACAATTCTATAGGGGTTTATAAAATGAAATTGAGATATTCACTTGAAATTTGATACACGTATGTATTATAACGACATCTAGAACTAGATTGTAGTTTGAGGTGATTCCGTTGATGGGTTGTGGGCTAAATAAGTATAAATAGGAAAAAATAAGTCAAGCAAGTTGGTAAGAGCACAGGAACTTGGAATTTGGTGTATATGCTAGAAGCGAAGGCCTCAGGTTTTCATATAATATTTTCCATCCCCCCACTACCCCCACTCGCTTATTGAAAGGATTGATAAATAAAATTGAGATTTTATACACATATGCATTATAACGACATCTGAAACTAGATTATATTTTGAGATGATTCCGTTGAAGGAGTGGGGGGTGAGTAGAAGTAAATAGGGAAAAATAAGTAAAGCAAGCTGGTAAGAGTACAGAAACTTGGAATTCGGTGTATATACTAGAAACCAAGGCCTCAGATTTCTTTCCAATAATGTTTAATCCCCCACCCCCACTACCTCCACTCAATTATTGAAGGGGTTGATAACATAAAATTGAGATATGCACTTAAAAGTCAGTACATGTACTATGTATTGACATCTGATATGAGATCATTCCGTTGAAGGGGTGGAAGGTGGGAGGTTGTGAATATGGGAAAATAAGTAGAGCAAGCTAATAGGAATGTAGAAACTTAATTTTTAACGTATATGGTAGAAACCAACGCCTCAAATTTTTTTTCGAGAATCTTTGAATGCAGACCGTTATTTACGCTTTTTAGAAACTGAAATAAATTATTTTTTGGATAACCTTTCCATAGTTGAACGTTATGGTTCCAGCAGGATGGTGTTCCATGCCACAGTAAGTTAGATGTAAGGCAATACATTGAAAATAGATTTAATGGAAGAGTTATACATCGATTTTTGGAAATTCGTTGGCCACCCCGGTCTCCAGATTTGACCCCACTAGATTTTTTTTATGGGGTTACTTGAAACAAAAGGTATATCTTCGAGGGCCATTTACAGATGTTGACCATCTAGAGAGAATCATAACTGAAACGGTTCATAGTGTAACTCCTGTTATGGTCAGGAGTGTATTGAGACTATTTTGTGATAGAACGGTTATGTGTATGGTCAGAGAAGGCGGATATGTTGAGGCACTAGTGAATTGAAGGAAGGGATAATATTCGTTACTACTTATTACAATAAAATAAGGTATTTTATTTATTAATAAAGTTAATCATTGTCATGGTATGTGTTATTCATTTAAATGCATTACTAATATGCAATTAAGCAATTGAAGGGTTCAATAATAAGAGATTACTGTTTTTCATAATTTTTAATAAAAGTTTCTTGTCAGTGCATCCTGGATTAAATTTAATTAATGTGTACATTAACATTTTCAATTTTATTGTAAAGAAAAGTTTAGAAAAAGTAAAAAAACTCGTGTTTTGAATTGAAGAACAATTTTTTGAAAAAAAAAAACACAAAAAGCAAATTAATTTTATTAAATTTTTTTAAGTAATCATATTTTTTTTACTACAAAGCACAAAACATTAACTTTTTATTTGGTGTATAATACGTCTAGTTTAGGTACTAATTTACACTGAAATTATTGGATTTCTGTAGAGCCATTCTTCAGTTATTTTATGTATATGTAATTTTACAAGCGTGCCAAGACAAGATGACATTGCTCTTCAAACATTTGCCTAAGTTATTATTTGATAAAGTTTATTTAGTGCTTGTTTAATTTGCTTGTCATTTATTTGCGAATGCTATAAATTTTATTTAATCTCTGTGTATTTTTTTAACAATACCAATTGGTAAATGTAGCATCTATACAAATCTAATAATTTCAATGTAAATGAGCACCGAAACTAGACGCATTATACATCAAGTGAAAGGTTTTGGGCTTTGTTGGAGCAAGTAGAAAAATATGGTTACCATTTTAAAAAATTGAGTAAAATTTGTTTGCTTTTATGTTTCTTTAAAAAATTGCTTTTTAATTCAAAGTAGTGATTCTTACACGAAATAAACTTTTATTGACATGCAACAATGAGAATGAATGCGAAACATCAGATTCAAATCCTACTGGGTGAATTTTTTGAACACAGTCTTGCAGTTGCCTTGCATAAGAAATTGATATTATTTAAACGCCATAGTAATAATGAATCCCTAACTGAATTTCGTAGACTTAGATCACAAATCAAGTCGGACATTAAAATTGCATTTCAAATTCATGCAAATGGAACTGAAAATAATATCACATCTGAACGCCATAAATTCTGGGCTTACATCAATGGAAAATAAGGGAAAACTGGCATACCTAAAGACATAACTTATAACAATGAACATCTGGAGACCCCTAATGCTATCGTCGATGCATTTGCTAACTTTATCGACCAATCTTACTATCTTAACATCTCGGGCGCCCCAGTAACCAAGTCTAATAATATAATCTTTCGTATGACTCTTTGGACATTAAATGCTTCTCAGAGGCTGAAGTTTGATGGCGCTAAAAAGAATTAAATCTAAACTTACTGCGGGCCCAGATAGAATTCCAGCATTTCTACTGAAAGACTGTGCCAGCATTTTTTCATATCCTCTCTGCATAATTTTTAATTTATGTCTTAGGAAATGCTGATATTTGGAAATACTCCAAAGTGTGTCCTGTACAAAGAAGGCGAAAGAAATAATGTTACCAATTATAGACCGATAACAATCATATGTAACTTTGGTAAAGCTTTCGAAATCCTTCTGCTTGATAACATTTATGCACATGTTCAACTGAAAATATCTATGCAACAACACGGTTTTATGAAAGGTCGCTCCACCGTAATGAACTTAATCAGCGCTACTCAGTACATTGCTGAATCAATTGATTCTCACATACAGGTAGAATCAGTCTATACTGACTTTTCTAAGGCGTTTAACAGACTGAACCATAGGAAACATCTCTGTAAACTTGACAAATTTGAATTATCTGACGGTTTACTTCAATTTCATGAGAGTTACTTAACTGATAGAGTTCAATTCGTATCTTGTAATGGATATGAATCTGTTGAATACCGGGCCACATGAGGAGTACCCCAGGTATCAATACTTGGTGCCATTTTCTTTAATATTATTATAAACGACATCAGTGATCACTTAGAAGTGTATTTATTAATACATGCCGATGGCGTCAAGATATTGAATAGGATTAATAATTTTAATGACTACGAAAAACTTCAAAACAACTTAACTAAGTCATCGGCTTGGTGTGATGAAAATGATCTTCACCTAAATGTTGGCAAGTGCAATGTTGTGAGTTATATAATATTATATATAATAATACTGTTAATGTCGACACGCTGAAGAGACCATCTACATTCAAGGACTTAGGTGTAACTTTTGATAAAAAATTAACTTGCACTAACCATATCAATGCTGTAGTTTTGCATGCATACAGAATGTTAGGCTTCATTTTGCGTAACAGCCATGAATAATGGGAAAATCTTAAAGATGCTTTATTTTGCTTTCTGCCGATCTTAGCTGGAGTATGTTTCACTTGTCTGACAATCTGGGTATAACACTCATAATGATAAATTGGAAAACATTCAGCGCAGCTTCCTGAAATTTTTACACAGGAAAACTGAAGGTACATACCCACCAATAGGAGCTTCTCAAAATCAGTTACTTAAAAAATTTCATATTACCAGTCTTTCCAAAAGGCGTGAGTCCTTTGCTTTGCGTTTTCTAGATAAAGTTATGCATAATAAAATAGATTGCAGTCAAATATTAAACAAACTGAACTCTTATGTCCCACTCATTAATTCTCGTCATTCTCATAGCTTTTATTTATAAACTCCTGGATCTAACGTAATAAAGGTTTTTTCCTCTGTTTACTATTTGTACTAGTTATGGAACTCATTGTAGTAAATTGAACATATTTGCCTAGCAGCCGGAAATTTCATTTACTGTCGGGCAGTCTAACCGCCTTCATAATTTCTACTTGTACTTCTTTGTTAGGTTAGGTTAAGTCAGTTTAGATTTTCATCCTATAAATTGTTTTGTACTCTTGAACGATATATGATGAAATAAATAAAAATTAAATAAATAAATAAATAAACTCAGCTTCTTCACTGTTTCGAATTTATGACGCCACTTGGAAAAAAAATACCTAGTTGTGGTACATCATTGTAACGAGAATTTCATGTAGAATCGAAATGTGCAAAAATAGATATTGATTGCTATTTAAAAATCAAAAGTTGTTGCTACCTCCGGTTGGGTCGGAAGTGATATTTTTCTTTTAATAAGTGGAAAATGTGGCTTTTTGTGTCACAAATGATTTGCCAAATTTAAAAATTATATTCCTAGTCAATCTAAAAATAGGAACGGGGCTAATCTCGTTGTCACCCGGTATATCACACTTAATAAGCACAAAATGGATAAAACGTTGCTTTACAGCATTTAAAAGTAATAATGCCGGAACCTTCTGAATTGGCGTGTTTTGCGATCGCCATGTTCAACCATATAAATTACAGTGATAATACTTCAATAGACGCTTTTTACTAATAATGACTTTTGATCCTAAAAACAATGGCATTTCATTGGCTGCCATATTAATGAGTGAAAGAATCTGTTGAAGTAATAAATAGATAATCAATACAAAATAAACCTAAATAATAATCATTTAAATTAGAATAATTAAAGCCACTAATAATTATTTACAAATTTAAACAAAGAGAAAAATTTCGTTTTTTCGTTGCCAATATGAGTAGAGGTCGATAGAAATGATGGCAAGAAAAATATTAACATGAGAAAGAAAACATCGAACAATATAACTCTTTCATTGTGACTAAAATGTTTCGGTCCTGCCACTGCAGGATAACATTACTAGAAGTAAGTAAGCCGAACCCCACTTGGTCACCAATTCAAGGCACGAATTCTCAAATGAAAGTAAAATTTAAACATCCTCGTCCATTTAACCGCGAGTAAGGTATTAGCTGATTCATGGTCATTCATTTTACACTTACATAATTTTAATGTTCGAGTCCATTGGGATTAGCATCGGGTCTGGTGCAAATTTATTTAAAAAATAAATAGATATTTATACCCGATATCCACACTCGTGTACTTTGTTATCATCAAGACATTACCATTGAAATAAATAAAAATTCCTATGAAGATAGAAATAAAGTAAAAAATAATTTTTGTTTATTTTCTTCTATTAGAAAAAAATATCCTAGGTACCCGACGCACGTTTTTACACAACATGGTTGACACATGTTGGATGCGATTAAAAATATATTATTAATTTTAAATAAAAACATGAAGATACCTAACCTAACCCTTGTTTTGGATTACATATTACAAATGCATATTATGGCGAGGTAACTGATATTGTACAACCCGCTGGGTGTGAGCTCTATTCTCAATCAATGCGCTAGTATGGCAAGGAATCCATTTTTTGGATTCCGTAGAACCCTTATAGTTTCGTCATGTCCGTCTCTCCTCCGCCTGTATGTCACATGCGCTTTCCTCACAAAGTATTGGGCCTACTACTACTACGATGGTGCTACAGCTCATATCGAGCCTTGGCCTCCTCAATCCTCTTTCTCCATCCGCACCGATCTACCGCTGTATGTCTCCAATTTCCTATACCCAGTATTTCTTCAGCATCCTTTCGTACGCCATCTTCCCAACGCCACTTCGATTTTCTTATCGGTCTCTTTCCTTCCGGTTTTCCTGTGAGCACTTTTTTGGGGATCCTGTCGTCTGGCATTCTTTGGACATGTCCTGCCCATCTTAGACGCATCAGCTTTTATGTGTATTGAGACTGGGTTCTTCATATAACTGGTATATTTCATGGTTCATGCGTGCTCTCCAGAAGTCCCTATTGTTCACTGGGCCCAGAATTCTTCTTAAAACTTTCTATTCGAATCGGTCTAGGAATTCCGAGTTTTTGGCTGAGAGCGTCCACGTTTCAGCTCCTTGTGTTACCCTAAAGGCTTCACCTGTTTCCCCGTCCACCTTTACCTGGCATTGGATGTTATTCATGGTCACTCTTATTAGCCTTATCAATTTTGGTGGTATACTAAAGTCTAGTAGTATTGCATATAGCTTTTCTCTTTTTATACTATCATAGACTTGTTTAAATTCAATGTAAAGTTGATAGAGATTGACATCGTATTCCCAGAATTTTTCATTGATTTATCTCACGTTGAATATTTGATCTATCGTAGATCTACCTGGTCTGAAACTGGTTTGGTATTCGTTTAACATATTTTCGGTTATGCGTTGTACCTTGTTTTTGATGGTGGCTGTGGATTTTATAAGCTGCGCTCGGCAGCGAGATGCCTCTATAATTCTTACACACCAGCTTGTCTCTCTTTTTGTGGATAGAGCATATAATGCTGGTTTGTCATTCTTCGGGGAGTTCTTCGCTATTCCATATTTTTAATATGAGGTTATACTCTGTTAGTTCCTCTCTACCAAACTTAAAAGCTCTGCCGGGATATTGTCGCATCCAGGTGCCTTGCCATTTTTTAACTTTTTTGTATCATCCAGGGATGGTGGTTCTACCGCAGCTTCATTTGCAGCTAGATCTACTCTATAGTCGGGTATTTATTCATTCTGGCTGTTATCGGGATTTAGCAAATCTTGAAAGTAGTCTCTCTCTATCTTCTCATAATGTGTTCTGTGTTTGCCACAATTTCTTCAATCTTGCCCTTACATAGAGTAGTCTTTGGTTTGTAACCCCGTTTAAA
This sequence comes from Stenurella melanura, assembly GCA_963583905.1. Lineage (NCBI taxonomy): Eukaryota > Metazoa > Arthropoda > Insecta > Coleoptera > Cerambycidae > Stenurella > Stenurella melanura. Next base: position 63,733,294 of record OY757318.1, read on the forward strand.
ATAGTTCACTCTGTTATAAGCTTGGCGAGGTTCATTTGCTGTGAAATCTTCTTCGGCCTTGTCTTTTTTTCTCTGTTCTCTTTTCCTGTCTCCTTGATTCTTCATAGATGTTCTTTTTTATTCTCGTTGGTCTCTCCAGATAGTTAGTTCTGTCCGTATTTCTTTACTGAATTAGTTGCCGATACTCCTCATCAAACCATCCATTTCTCTTGGTCCTCGGTCTGTGTTTCTGCTTCCATCGTTAACATGTTTTTGATTCCCTCCCATTTTGATTGCACTGTCTCTTCTTCTGAGTGGTTTTCTTGTGCCATATTTTGTGCTAGATATTTGGTATTTTTCTTTTTCCCGAGGTGTCATAAGCTTCTCCACGTTGAATTTCGGTGTGCCTTTGTTATTTCTATTTGCCTGATTTGAGATGCGGCATCTATATCTTAGGCATACTAGATAGTGATCTGAATCACAATTGACTCCTCTATACGTCCCTACGTTTGTGATGCTTGAGGCATTTCTTTTATCAATTAGAACATGGTAAATTTGGTTATGCGTTCTGCCATCTGGTGATGTCCAAGTTCTTTTGTGCATATCCCGCCTTAGAAAATGTGTTGAGCTTACAACCGTGTTCATGGACGTCGCAAAATCAATAACTCTGTAAAGGCTATCTCTGCTTATCATATCTCTATATATTTCTTCTCTTCCGACTTTGGAAGTCAGGTCACCGATCATTATCTTTATGTCGTTGGAGGGTAGCGTGTCGTAGGATTGTTCCAATTTTCCATAGAATGTTTCTTTGGTTTCATTATACTTTTCTTCGGTTTCTGCAGGGGCATTTATATTGGATAGGTTAAAGAATTTTGTTTTTTGTCTTAACACATATATTCTCTCGTTTACAGGTTTGAAATCTATTACATTTGATCTTATATTACGGTCAACTATGGAAGCTATTCCAAATTCGTGTCTATTAAGGTTAAAGTCACTATGGAAGACAGTGTGCTTTGCTGTGTCGAAGGTGCCGGAGTGTGTCCATCTGGTTTCTTGTACGACTAGGATTTTATATCTGGAGATCTCTTCTAGGAGCTCTCTTTGGGTGCCCGTTCTGTAAAGGCTTCGTGTGTTCCAGATTCCTATAATCGTGTCCACGTATTGTTTGCGAGGTCTTTCATCAGTGTACCGGTCACGGTTCCGAGGCTTCAGTTGACGTTTCATAACGGTTATTTTTTTTACGGAGTAGGGTTTTTGGCACCACGCCTAATCCTCCTCCTTTTCCGGGTTTGAGACCTCACATTGGGCTACTCGATCCACTAGTGCGACGATACTGGCGGAGTTCGTATTGGGCTTACATGGCTGAAATTGTATACAGTCATGGATTGTTATAACCGCTACACAAGCGTGAAATAGACTCTAGGAAAAACATGTTTTTTTCGGGTACCTCCACTATACAGTGTTACTCGGTTGTAACGGAACTTTGTGTTAAATATAGACTATCAAAATCATTAATTTATGACAAAAATTTTGAGACTAATTTCAGTTTTCAAAGCGTACTATGTCAAACATGGACAAATTTGGTTACCGATTTTTTTATTGAAAAACTAACAATATAGTTGGATTTAAAAACTTCTCAAATGGATAAATACAAAATTTCGTGAAAAGATATTTAATAATGACAGATTGACAACAAAATTAATGTATAGGCAATATTTTATAATTACTTTTATGTTATTTTTCTAAAAAGTGGAAGCAGTCCATGAGAAATAAATAAACAAAAATTTAGATGTATTTTAAATAAACTGAATCATACTGAACTTAAAAATATAATTTTAATAATTAATAGTAACGGCAATTAATTCTTGAAATAAATAGAATAATAACGAATACAACTTGCACTAAAACTATAACAGGACAATACAGCATATCTGGAACTTTTGTTGCCTCTATAGTTTAAGCAAGGGGTTAAAATAAACGGGAGAAGATGAGACGGTTCATTTGCTGCAGAATGAGAACCGATGGATAGATCGAGGTGAGCCGCTACTTGGATGATCACCCCGATTCCCAGACTTAACATCACTGGACTAATTCTTTACAAGTCACTCCCAGATACTAGACAAGCACTGTGTACAAGAATATGATAATGATGTGAAGAAGTTACCCGGCAATAATTACAGAATGCCGTAAAAAATATTTGACAAGTGCATCGAAATAAACGACGGCCTTGTAGTAGCCTAAGCAAGGAGTTAAAATAAACGATTCTTATCCGACAGCGAAAAAAAAATATGGGAGAGGGCTCATCCTATTCGGATTAAGAACCCTTGGAGGGTACAAAAATAAAAAACGCTCCTTCAAAAATTGTAAAAGTTATAAACAAATTAAGTTAACAAAAGGAGAGTTCTAATATTTTGCCATTTTCTCGTAAATGAAAAAGATTCTTAAACAGCAGAAATTTCCGTAAAGAAAGTCTCGACTCCTGGAAGTCGTTAATTACATAGGAACACAAAAAAAATGTCGAGTACGAGAAGGCAGACTTATGTATTCCCATGCATTTTGACCTGCTGAACACAAATCCGATGTCCGTTTTGTCCGATTGGCTCTTGCATTTTTTCTAACCCCAAAAACCACCGTAAGCATGCTCGAAGAAATGAAAGTGTAGCAAAAAATCTGAAAAAATTCAGCGGTACGTAAGATAGCGAGTGAAATCGAATGGTGCAAATCCGACATTCCCGCGGTCCTTCGTTTCCGAGATAGAGCAGCTCAAATTTACCGGATTAGATTAGATTAGGAAGGAGGAGCTGGCCAATTGGCCTTCACCACCGCGACCCCCATGGATCTATTTGCTCCTGTTTGTTTTTCTTATCCAGCTTTGTCCTTTGTATCAGACTCCACAGTCTTGATAGGGGCTCCTTAGTGTAGCTATCAGCTCTTGGTTTTTCATCACCAAGTAGTTGGAATCTCAGTTTAGCAAGGCCTTCACAATGGCACAATACATGGACTGAGGTTTTCTCTGCCTACTGGCAGAATCTGTATGTTGCGTTCCCTGCCAAGTTCATTAGGCAGATGTCTATTAAGTCGACAGTGACCAGTCAATAGTAGGTCTTCTGTTATTCTAAGGGCCTTTCAGCTTTGGCCTAATAGATCCTCCGTAAATTTGGCTGATCGTTCTTTAATGAACTCTTTAACCTGTCTCTGTCGTGGGAAATTTTTCCACCATGCCAGAGATTTAATTGCACCCATTTGTTAATGGATGCTCGTATGAATGGCTTGGCCACACCTCAAAAGGGTTCGGGTCCTATAAGGGCGCTACCTGCGCCTTCTCTAGCCAGTTCATCAGCCTTTTCATTTCCCTTGTGTCCCTTATGTCCTGGTACCCACGCCACGGTAACTTTGTTCTGACTTCCTAGGTCTGTAAGGGCATTTATGCAGTCCCATACAAGTCTCGATTCGGCTTGCACGGAACCGATTGCTTTTAGAGCAGCCTGACTGTCGGAAAAAATGGCAATCGACTGATTAACAGTTCCTTGCCTGATAATTTCCTTTGCGCACCACTGTATTGCGGCCACTTCAGCCTGGAATACTGTGGCGTATTTTCCTAGACTTATTGGGATTTTAGTTTTTGACCTTATCCCATAAATCCCAGCCCCGACTTCCTGTTCTGTCTTAGAGCCGTCTGTATACCAGACTGTTTGTGCCGGTACTGGAGGACCGTTAGTCCAGTCTTCCCTGTCTGGTATTTTAATTTTGAAATTTTCATTAATTTTCATTAAAGTTATACTTTGAGACTGTAGTGTCCGTGGGCATTCCTAGAATGGGATCTGCCCCCTAAGTACAACTTCTGGTGCTCTGTTCCGTGCTGCTGCCTTATTGGTGTAGAGCCTTGCATTAGCCTGTGCACCACCGTACAAGCTTCTCCTTGGATAGCTATATGTAGTGGTGGCAAGTCCAGAAGGACCTCCAATGCAGCTGTTGGACCAGTTTTTATGGCTCCCATGGCGCACAGGCAGGCAAGCCTTTGTACGCCACCTAACAGCCTTATTGCTCCCAACTGCATTGTCTTAGTCCACCATGCTACTGATCCGTAGGTTATCATAGGTCTTACTACTCTAGTATACAACCATTGGGTCATTTTGGGATTTAACCCTCAATTTTTTCCACACATCTGCTTACACCTTCCGAGGGCTATTGTTGCTTTCTGTATGACTTTTTCGATGTGGCAATTCCATGTCAGTTTTTGGTCAAAAATGACTCCTATGTATTTTACCTCACTGGCAAATGGAATTTCCACACCGTTGAGCACTAGGGGCTTTAGGCCTTCTGAGACTTTTTTTCGCGTAAAAGTGACGACTGTGGTTTTGTGGGGATTTATGGAAAGTCCTTCTTCATTACACCACCTGTCGACAATATTTAGGGCTCTTTGAGAACGCTCTGGATATCGTGTTAGCAAATCGCCCTCTGACAACTATTACTATGTCGTCAGCATATCCTAGGCATTTTTCGGAGGAGGTCATCAACAAGGGTTGCCCACAGTAGTGGAGAAAGTGTAGCTAAAATTCACCGGAAAGAAAAAATCTGTTTTTTCCGCACTTTTCTAGACTCTATTTCAGAAACCAAAAAAGTTATAGACTTTTAGTTTGCGTCATTCGATTTCTCTCACCATTCTACGTACCCCTGAATATTTTTAGATTTTTAGCTGCACCTTCATTTTCTCGAGCATTCTTACGGTGTTTTTTGAAGTTAGGAAATATGCAAGACAATGTTGACAATAGCAGTCACGGTAAAGGCGTGTTGACTCTGTAAGGTGTCAAATTATAAAACATTTTTTTACATAACTAAATATTGATTGATTGATTGATTTGTGAGCGTAAAGTGAGCATTGCTGCGATTCCGGGCATCCAATCTGGAGATTCGTTCCAACACGCAGCTCGTTCGCCTATTGAACGGCCAAATGCAGTCGTCTATTACATATTCATGCCATGACTGGGCGGCTTCACTGGACCGCCCAACGGACGATCAAACTGCGTACCGGAACGAACCTCGGACGCTTTTATGAACCGCCGGACCGGCTGCATACGCTGGATTGGACATTTAGTTTCCATCTGTCATCATCGGATGGGAAGTGTAGGCGTTTGCAAGATGCTTCTTTTTAGTTTCCATGCTTCTTTTAAGTTCCCGTCTATCATCATCTCCTTATTTATTCTTCTTCTAAGTTTCCTGTTTCTTCTCTTTCTGAATCTAGCAGTTTACACCTCCTTCTGCCAGTTTGCGCTCAGTTCGTTTGTCTGCTAATATACATACATTCGCTCGCCGCAGAGAGCTTTTATTTATCAACCGTTCCACAGGGTTGAGGTGCAAGGAAGTGCCTTGTCTGAGATTTTTTTATACCCTGTATATTAATTTGTTTTTATATTAATTAATCTCAATTCTCGTTTTCCAATTCCGCGTATTTTCTATTTTATTACCTGCCCCCCATTCAGCACAGGTTCATTTTTTATATTGATAAGAAACTATTTAAAATATAATGTTTTGAATTAATACATTGAGTTGATAGACTTTAAGTTGGTGATATTATTAATCAGAAAGAATAGAATAAAATAAAATAAAATAGTTTTTAGTTTATCTCTCTGTAGTGTCTGGTACTGAGGTTGCTGTTTCATTTTATTTCCTTTCTTGGGTTGATTTCGTTCACTTAAAAACGTCCTCTGCACACAATTACTTTAAATCACAACACAGCTCTTATATCTATATTGCATTGTGTGTCTCATTTTGACACTATTTATTGTCCAGCTTTTCTTTATCGCGATAAACCACTCAAAGCGGTCCTCAAGACGACTGTCTTGGGTGTAGGTAGAGACATTGCACTTATACTTGTCTGCTTTATTTGATACAATTAAAAATATTTTACAGTAATTCTCAATTTTTAATTTGTTGCGTGCTTTGTTCTTCTATTATTACACTTCATTTAACGCAGAATTTTTTAATCTACCAATGACTTGAATTTTATCAAGTTTCAACCGAGTTTTTTGCGATTTCTCGAGAGCGTCACACACAACACGTCTATCCTCGACGAAAATAGACCAACTGTCCCTCAATCTCAAAAATTGTAATAGTTATAAACAAATTAAGTTAACAAAAATAAGAGTTCTAATCTTTTGCCATTTTCTCATAAAATGTCATAGATAGCGCAAATCAAAAATATTCTTAAAGAGCAGAAAATTCCGTAAAGAAAATTTCGACCCCTGGAACTCGTTAATTATTTATCAGTGATATTTAATGTTGAAAATAGCGTTTTAAGCGGCAGTCTCGGCAAAGGCGCGTCTACTCTGTAAGGTGTCAAATTACAAAATAATTTTTTACATAACTAAATATTAGTATTTTTTTAAACATATCTAGACATTGCAAACTACAATATCCCGTGAAACAAACTTTTTACCCCGAATCTTTAAGAAGTTTTAACTATTGTTCTTTGATCAATTTTCCAACTCTTATTTTTATTGAACTGTTTGTGATTGTTTAACAATAGTAGCTTAAATCTTTCCCTCTCGTGGACATATTATCCTCTATAACAAACTTCTAATGTAAGATTCTATTGATTTGCCATACACAAATTTTTATTAATTTTTAATACTATCAAAAAATTGAAAAATAAATTTTCGTTGTGAACAATTTTTTTTCCTCAAATTCAAATTATATTTATATTCTTTTTCAAATAACGAATATAAATTCAATATTTAATAATTTTTTCATTGATTTGTTTAAATAATTGTTATAAACAAACGCATTTGTAGCAGGTTTATAAAAAGTTTTGTTTGAATTTTATTGAGTCGGTGTATTCATGAAAAAAAATAATTTGTAATTTGACACTCTACAGATACGCCTTTGCCGAGACGGCCATTTAAAATGCTATTTTTAACATTAAATATCACCTATAAATGGTTCATTAGTGATTGGACCCCACTGGTTGCATTTACGACGTTTCTTCAAAACGGAGTCGCTCTTAGTTGTCCGAACCTTACTCCTGCGGGGCTGTGAGGATACTAGTGTTTCAATGAGAATAAATAATTAAGGTAGAGTTCCGGGAGTCAACACTTTTTTACGGGAATTTCGTGCTCTTTGAATCTATTTGAAAGTTTACGCTGTCTATGAATTTTTTTCGAGAAATCAGCAAAAGACTAGAACTGTCATTTTTGTTAACTTAATTTGTTTATAACTTTTACGATTTTTTATTTCAATTTATTGTACCCTCCAGAGATTCTTAATCTGAATCGAACGAGCCGTTCCTATATTTTTTTCGCTGTCGGATAAAAATCGTTTATTTTAACACCTTGCTTAGACTACTACAAAGCCGTTTATTTCGATGCACTTATCGAGTCTTTTATGAATATTTTTTACGACATTCTGTAATTATTGCCGAGTAACTTCTTCACAACCTTATCATATTCTTACACATAGCTCTTGTCTAGTATCGAGATGAAACTTGTAAACTTTGAGTTTGTTAAATCCAGTAAGGATAAGGATAAGGCTAGTGATGTCTGGGAATCGGGTTGGTCATCTAAGTATAGGCTTGCCTCGATCTATCCATTGGTTAGGAAGTTAGCATTAAGCCATTCGGTAACCATTTAGGCACTGTGGTTAGTGTTGCCATCTAACTGAAAGTGTAGATTTATTCTTTATTGCATTGAAAGTTCATATAATGTACCTACTCCAAAATTGTTGTGTTAGAAACTGTAAAATGGAATTCTTATTACCTTCTAAAAAGAAAGGGTCTATGATTGTTACATTGAGTATCCCACGTCAAACTTTTTGAGAATACTGTCGTTTACAATTAACGATCCACTCTAGATCAGTACCTAGAATTTTGTGAACATACATTCACGTTTGGAGAAAACTTCACCTCATCACTGAACAAAATAATGTTTAAAAGAAAGATATTACTAAGGCACTCTCCTTGAGCCCACAAACAAAATTCCATTCGTCGTTCATCATCAGGTTCCGACGTATGTGGAAACTTGAGTTTGAATGGTTTTGCCTTTTTTTTAAACATCCATGAATGTTTTCTCTGGGTAAATTTAAATTTAATCTAGCTACTCTCACACTAGCGCGGCGTCTGGATTGTTGTGAAAATATTCTGAAACAGTTTACTCATACACCGACCAGTCTTGGTACATTATCTGTTTTTACATGTCGTGTCACACCCATTAAAATTTTGTTTGTTTTATATACGGTACTTTCAGGGATATTTGGTTGATTGGGATGCCGGTTATTAAATATGTGGCAAACTTGTCATACGGTTTTATTATTACCTAGTCGAAGATGCACAAGGTCAATTTTTTCCTGTAAATTAAATTGATAACACAGCCCCACAAAAAAGCAGATTCAGACCAGCGAACCAGACCCATTTATGTTAGAGACGTCTCCTGAGTCCCGGTGCCATGCATTAAGTTGTACTAGTAATTATGTTGGGGGAATAAGAATAAGAATTTTTATTGTGCACAGACGATCTCACTTCTTAAATTAAGACTTTCATTCACGTTTTGTTTGTCTTATTGTATTTTCAAGTCATCGAAATCCAAAGTCAACGTTATCGCAATTTGTTTTGTACATTATTAATCCGGGTGATTAATTAATTAAATTTTCTCTCTATTTTATGAACAGCTTTTTTGTGCTTACATTTTTTTTTAATCTTGAGTAGAGTTAAATTCTTTGACATAAACCAGTAATAGCAGCTTTTTATTAAAGGCCTCAGTACTAAAAGGTCTAATTTAAATTTATCTTTAGTACAGTTTTTTGAGTTTGTTTTAAATAGTCACATTTTATCTTTGCAATATTTCAATACGTAAATTTTACAATTTATATTTTTTATTGATTGTATTGCTAGTAAAATTTTTGTATAGTTCTAGTAATTGGACAGAATTTAGAGACTTTGTTGTTTTTTGCTGTCAATTTTTTTCTCTTATCAACTGGTCCCTTATTTATACCTGTTTTTTCATGTAAAATACCTGAACCAACCAAACACTGAATCAAGGTACGAGATAGAACTTGATATTGACTGGAGATAACTCAGTATTGGCTGGACATCTTCTCTGACGTGTTGTCAACCTGGAACCTCCTCGCAGAGAAGGACGAGTTTACTGAAATCTTCCATTTCCGGGTTCCCGTGACCAACTCCAGGGGCTCGACCACGCCGAAATTCTACGCCATCCACCCAGGATACGTAAGCCCAAATCTCACAGTGTACAATCATCCACTTTGGTCAGATCTTAATTTTTGTAAACCAGTTGATATTTTCAATTTTTTAAATAAATTTCCAAATTTCTAGTCAATTTAATCCTCAAATTATTTTTGAATTAAATGTTTTTATAATCATTTTAAACTTTGTAGATTTTACACTTATTAATATATTTGTTTGTTTTCATTTGCGTTTGATTGTTTCCACCTGAACAATTTACAAGAAAATCAGTTATTTGTTGTAGTTAAACGCCAACAATGTATAATTATTGTACGCTTGTTTCCATATAGAATAGCCAGATCTGATTTAAATTTGTACCAAGTCATACTTACAATCTTTTATTAAATATAAATTTCATCACTGTAAAATTATATATTTTTTAAAAACTGGGCTCTGTTGCGGAGTATTTGATTGGCGCAGTCGGTGAATATTTGGTGGGAAATCCATTATTCGGACAGTCCTGTGAGTTTCAACTCTTTAACGAAAAAGTGAACCGTGAAAAACTATACCAGGCGCAACCAAGTGTTCAAATTGGATTACTTGAAAAACTAGCAGGCAGATGCACATCGTGCCGATGTTGTAAGTAGACTATTTGGTTCACGTCAGACTCCTCTGTTTCCATTGATTCCGTTTGTGAAAACAATTTGGACTTAGAGTTAGATTTAGTAAATTTTTTCACTAACTTAAAAATCAATTCAAAAATTGAACGAGCTTAGTAATTGCAATATTAATTGTAATTCTAATATTAATTTAACTACGGCAGTACCATCACTACCAATACTAGACATAAAAAATTTATCGGTTATTCCAAACTTTAATGGAAGCCCCAATAAATGAAATGGATTCATTAGCTCTGCCGAATCAATATTAACTTATTATTACGACCGCACGACGGTCGTAATAATAATACAATAAGTTATATAGTTATAATAGTTTCCAATATACACTTTTAATAAATGGCGTTTCAAATAAATTAGAAGGTCGGGCGGAAGAAGTTGTTGCTATAAAGGGCGGTACTACGTGGGATGACATAAAAAAGACTATTGCAAAATTTCGGTGATCAGATTGATGAAAATTGATTAAATCAAGACCTAGTAAACTTTAGGCAAACACCAAACGAAACTATATCAAAATCACGAGAGTACTTTATTTACTAAACATAATCTGTAATTGCATTCCAACGCTGCGGAGGGCAAGTGTAAAAGGAGTTTCTTCGCTAAACAAGCATTAACTGCATTTTTGGCTGGGCTAAGAGAGCCTTTGGGTGTCACAATGAGACCAAAAACTCTTGCCGAACAACGGTCAAATCAGCAGCCTAATATGATTATTAATAAATGCCCAATAACCCAACACCAACACCCAACAATTTTAAATCAAATCAATACCCGCAATATTGTTTTAATCCCCCATTTCCGCAAACACATTTTCAACAAAGACCAATGAATTTTCCGCAACAACAATTTTCTCAATTTCCACGCGGTCCGATTAACATTCAAAGACACCCAAACTCGCCATCGCAAAGACTTCCGACAAATTCCTAAACATTTGGCAGACCACAAAATGTTTGGAAGCCTAATATCAATACACAACAAAATAAACCAATGAAAATGAGTGTTTCCACCCGAAACACAAATCCCCAGTTTAGGCAACCCTATCAACATTCTTTTCAAAATAGCGGCCAAAAATAATGATTCACATCTGAACATTACGATAATCAACCGAGCAATGAGACACCCGAGTATTCATATGACGAAGAACAAATATACGAATATTCATGCCCGATGAGGAATACCAATATGAAAATTTCAAGAGAACCTCAGTCAATGAGACATAGTGGAATATCACATGTTCACAGAGAAAAAAGAGCTACCGTACATTCAAATCTCTAAAACACCATTAAAACTTCTGATAGATACGGGTAGCAACAATCATTTTTAAACCCCGAAATTGCCTCAAAATATTACTGATACAATTTTATATGAACCATTTGTCGTATCTACAATATTTCAAAATCTTCCCATAATTATTGCACAGAAATTCAAATTTTTCCAGAATTTAATGAAAATGATAATTTGAAATTTTATTTATTCAATTTTCACAATATTTACGACTGGCTCTTAGGGCTTGACAATATAAAACTTTTGAACGCACAGCTATATTTTGTAAATTCAAAGCTAATAACCTCTAAATGTACAATCCCAATTCACTATCAACAATCAGGCCATCGAATTTTATTAAAAGTAAAAATAAATCCACATACTCGACTTGTGACGAAAATACCCGTTAACCAAAACAGTGGTGATATAATTATCCCCCACCAACAAATACAAAATTGCGAAATACCCGAATCCATTATGAATTGCAGAAAATGGGTTGGCTTTTGTAGAAATTTCTAATAAAACGGATAAAGAAATTACATTATCATTAACAAACCCGATTAGAACAAGCCCATTCGTGGAAAACAATTACGAATTATACCACACGGGCGTAAGCACCCCAATTAATAATGAAAAAAATTAGTATTGACAATTTAATTCTAACTACACACATGAATTCGGAAGAAAAAGAACAAATCCTTAAATTATGTAGAAAACATTCAGACATTTTTCATATGAAAATCCAGTCATTAACTTTCACCAACCAGGTAAAGCATTGTACAAAAACCAATGATGAAATAACAGCATATTCAAAATCGTATAGGTACCCCTTCGTGCATAAACCCGAAGTGGAACGCCAAGTACACTCGATGCTTGAACAGGGAATTATACTCCCAAGCAATTCCCCATGCTCATTCCCAATGTGGATTGTGCCCAAGAAGGCGGACACTTCTGGGAAGAAGAAATGGAGAATCGTTGACGATTATAGAAAATTGAATGAGAAGTGGGATAACCGATACCCACTTCCTAATATAACCGACGCGACGTACTGGATAAATTAGGAAGGTACAATTACTTTTCGACGCTTTATTTGGGAAGTGAATTTCATCAAATAGAGATGAACCCCGAAGATATCTCAAAACTGAATTCAACAACTGCATTATGAATATACCAGGATGCCATTTGGCCTCAAAAATGCACCCGCAACGTTCCAACGCGTCATGGACAACATCCTGCGTGGGCTACAAAGTGAAATATTGGTATATCTAGATGATATAGTATACTCTACATTGTTGCAAGAACATCTTGTCAATCTGTCAAAAATATTCCAACGCCTCAGAGAAACCAACTTTAAAATTCATCTGGATAAGTCAGAATTCCTGAAAAAAGAAGTCGCGTATTTGGGTCATGTAGTCACACCCGAGGGAGTAAGACCCGTCCCAGACAAGATCATTGCGATAGAAAAATTTCTGTTGCCTAAACCAGCAAAAGAAATTAAAGAAATTCTTGGATTACTTGGTTATTCCAGGAAATTTATAAAAGACTTGGCTTACCAAGCCCCTAACACTATGTTTGAACAAAGATGCAAAAATAGAGCACACTCCGCAGTTTATAAAATGTTTTGAAGAATGTAAAGAATTATTGACAAATGAACCTATTCTGCAGTTTGTTTTAACCACAGACGCCAATAAATTAGCCGTAGGCGCAATACTATCACAAGAAATGATTGGGAAGGGTAAACCTTCGAGAACGTTAAGTGATTCTGAGCAGAACTTCAGCACTATCGAGAAGGAGCTACTAGCCATCGTGTGGGCCACGAAATACTTCCGACTGTATTTATACGGACGAAAGTTTAAAATCGTAACCACTCATAAACCCCTGAAGTGGTTAATGTCGCTAAAAGAGCCAAATTGAAGATTAGTTCGTTGGAAGAATTCGACAACGAAATTAAGTATAAAAGTGGAAAAAGTTACATCAATGCAGATGCCCTGTCACGTATTGAAATCCACACAAAAGGCATCTTCCAATATATGGACGATTTCAATGAATTTCTAACCAAATCTCGACACGAAGAAAACACCGATAATCTATCAATAATAGGAAACGTCAGTGATCAACCAATAATGAATGACGTCAGATAAAAGCAAGAACCACCAACACAAATAAGAACTACAACCGAAACAGAAGAAACAATATCTGTAGAAGAAACCGAAGAAGTTATCCCGCAAGAAGGAGACACCGTTCACACGAGCCACGAAAGTCCAATTTAAGAAATGCTGACTTCAGAAAGATCCTTGAACTCGTTCGACAATCAAGTTAAAGTAACTTTGTTTTTCGCTCTCCCGCCAAACCGGAATGTAAACAATTATGTCCGTCAAAAGACCGACTTTATGCTCAAATTTCTATTAATAATTTAGAAACGGATATCATTGACTTTAAAAAATTATTTGAATCCAAAATTTACGTATGCCATCTATTTCGATAACAAATTGTACGTACCGCAAGTTTATCAAATTTTGAGGAAAACATTTAAAAACGCGCGTATAAAGTATTAAAATGCAATACGGTATTACAAGACATAATTAAAAAGACGATCAAACAACAACTATAAATCACGAAGGTAAAACCAACCACAGTGGCGTTATAGAAACTGAAATGCGTATAAGGAGATCATACTATTAGCCCGGAATAAAATCCGACGTAACAAAATACATTAATGATTGTGAAATATGTAAACCAATAAATATGATAGAAACTCCCTAAGCAAAAATTAATGGTTTCACCTACACCATCTAAACTTTTTGAAATGGTACACATTGATACATTTCAAGCACAAGGACAACAATTCTTGACAATGATTGACACCTTCTCAAAATAGGCTTAAGCTTACCCCTTGACAGCAATGTTAAGTTATGAGATCGTAAAAGCACTTTTAATTTTTATGACACACCGTGGTCTATCTTCATTGGTAGTTAGGCATAATGGAACTTAGAACCCAATTTAAAAAATTCCATACTCTGAGAATTTTTTAAACCCTACCAAGTTCAAATACACTACATAACAGTTAATAACCCACAGTCCAACGGTCCAATAGAGAGGTTTCACCCTACTATTATTGAACACCTACGAGTAATTAGAAATATAGACAAGGATAAAATCGATATTTTAAATCAAATGCCCTATGCAATTCTAGGCTATAATAATTCGATTCAATCGGCAACAAAACAAAAACCTATTGACATCATAAACGGGTACTTAAACACTGAAGACCATTTTAATATCGATTTAAATCAAAAACTGATAAATAACTATTACCAATAACAGCGCAACACTACTAAAGAAATTTATAAAGCATTAAATGAAAAATTATATCAACAAAAAGAACATGTCATTGAGAGTACCAACGAGAGACAGGACCGAGACGAGCCATAAACTTATGAACCTAATGCGGATGTATATAGAAAAATTACTACTAAGAACAGAAACAAACTAAATCCCAAATTCACTAAAAAAAAAGTTTCTCCAGATAAAAACATTAAATTAAATACAGATTGTAATGTTGTGTATAAACAAAACTTAAGAAGACCTCGGGCTAATAAAAAGAAATTGTTACGGGAGCCACCTGATGAACCTCCTGATCCTGGCCATTCTGACGGTCATGCTCCAGAAAATATCGATAACGAACCTCAGGAACCCGGGCGTCCTCCCGTACAAGCTGGGAACAGCCAAGACAAAAATTAAGACACACGCATTCATCCACTATTATGATTTGAACCCTATCGAAACGAAATTAAAATAAATAAAGAACAATATGCAAATGTCACCCTTGCTATAAAAGACAGCATGAGTCACCCTCATTTCTTCGAATTAGACAATTTTGATCGTGCCCTAGTATACCAATTAAATTCAGCTAAACAAAAATTTAACTCCTTTAGTCCAACTGGCAGAGTTAAAATGGTCTTATTGATGGACTTGGCATTATCATAAAAAGTATATCAGGCAATTTAGATGCAAATGATGCTGCTCACTATTATCAAGCAATCCATCAAATCAAAAAGAAATTGTGCAAAAATTGAACAAATAAATCTCTCACCACCGAGATTATTAATAATTTCAATAAAACAATCACGTTAATTAAAAATAATCAAGAAGTGATAACTTTTGGCCTGAACAAAATACGAATCGAATTAAACAAATTCATTTTAAAATTCAACGATTATTTAGGAACCAGATATATATTAGATCAACTTAGTTTAATACTAAATATAATTATTATTAAGTGATATTTAAAATGAGATAACTTTTTGCTAAATTGGAGACACTTCACAACAGTCAACAGCATTGTAAAAATTGACGAGTTTGAATCTATATTACAAACCATTGTAAGATATTATTCCAGTGATCCATTAATTTTTTCGTACATTTCCGATAATACTTATAGATACTATGATTTATTAGAAACCGAAACTTACTATTCAGGGACAAAAATTGTTTTCCTAATTCAATTTCCCATAGTGTACCCCGAAACATTTTCGTATTATCATCTATACTCTATTCCTACCCAGAATTCTACCACTGTCATTCCTAAAAACACATATCTGATAATGAATGAGAATTTCTACCAGTATACATCGGTACCTTGTATCGATTTACACCCCAATTGCTACTGCCCTGATAATAACATGATGTATGGAACAACGAAAAATCAAGATTGTATTTTCTAGTTGCTGCAACTAGGATCCACCTACGAAAGCTGTCAACAAGTACCCATACAAATCACACAAAATGTGATACAACAAATAGACGAATCACACTATATTATTATATGCCCAAATCAAACCAAAATTCAAACAATATGTGGACGTACCGATTTCACAACACTAGAGGGAAACTACCTAATTACCTTACCACCCGGATGTCAATTCCAAACTAATGACTACATAACAGTTAATAACCCACAGGACTCTACTTCACCTACAAATACATTCAAGGTAGAATTGGAACCCCGCCTACTAGGAGTGAACCCACCACGAGAGAACAACCCCAGGCGAGGACTCGGACATTTTTATCCTCATAAAATGTGCCTCAATTTGGGGATGGAGGAGTTATGTTAGGTCCTCCCTGTATTGTTACATCAGTACTTGGCCTTAGAAAAATGTACAATGGTATCACCGGTTAAGGTGATAACCAAAGGCAATTCAACCAACACACAAGTAGTGACGGCGTACGACTAGCTGATCTGGTGCATGGCTGAGATTTCGTGGATTCAATTAATTTTTTTAAATCAGCCAGAGGGTGCACCAATATCTTTGTGATATTTTACTAAGCCAATTTGCCAATTTTACCTTATTGCGCACAGACAAACAAAAAAAATGAAAAATTGAATTTTATGATAAGGGATACATATTTATTAATAACTTTAAAAAATCATCAGTAGATAAAAAAGTTAACAAATTTAATTAATATAAAATGTAAAATAATGTTATTAATTATCAAATAAAAATATTAAGTAATATCACAATTTCCAAAAATATTTATAGCTTAATTAATTTATTACTAAAAGAAAAGTAATACTTTATGCGATAAAAGTTACACAATAAACGTGATAAGAGAAATCATAAAAAATTTAAGAATCTCACCAATCCTCCTGGAGATGGATATTGAGGATGAGGGTTCCTGGTGAGTTCTGGTAATTTTTTCTAACAGCCTCTCCGAATACAGACGGCCCCTCGACGTAGTTTGACGTCTTGTTAACCTGTATAACGCTGGGGTTTTGCTGTTGATTTGGATTAACTGGACTAAACTGGACTTTACTAAACTGATTTTGACTGTACTAAGCTGAACTTGATTAAACTTAATTTGACTAGACTATCTTTCTTATGGAATCTAGCAGGCATTTAACCATCAAACGGAAAGAAGTGATTTTTCTTGTATTCGTATTAGATAATACTAATATGTAACTATACTTGGCAGTTGTATTACCTGTAATTATACTTATAAGTTGAAGTGTTTCTATGTTAAATTTGTATTTGAATTTGTAGTTAAAGTTTGTAGTTAAATTTGGCAGCAAAACTCTACGTTTGGGAAGAAAAAAAATGTTATCAGCACGTGTTTTAGAATTATGGTTATGTTTCCTTAGATTAAATTAGCAGAATTGAAAAATATGGTTGAAGTCCGTTAAATACTACTGGGAGGAATTAATTAAATAAATTTAATTCCTTTTATTAGATAGGTCACTAAGAGAAAATTTGATAACACCCAAAAGAGACACACCTCGTGTGACGAAATAATTATCAAAAACTTTAAGTCTAAGTTAGGCTGCTACAAAATTGGAAATGGCCGATTCTGCTTTAAGCCAGCTAATAAAAACGATATCCGTCTCAATTAATATATTGTTACCATATTTCATAAACAAAAAATTACTAAGTATTTGGATCCGCGTTCTATGCAACTCACAATACTTCCTGTTTTATATTTGGTTTAACCAATAATTAAGAAATAGGTGTATTGAAATATAGATATATTTACTCTTCGAATGAAACCTCTGTGCTCTACGAGAGCTGTTAGCAAAAACTGAAATACAAATATAGTTAAATGGTTTAAATATGAAAATATAATAAATGTGTACATTCCTAAATTTAAACAGATTGCCTATGATAATTTAATGTCTGGAATGTTAGTTACTAGAGTATGGTAAATACATGTACATATTTCTCAAAAATTAAGTTTAGTTTATTAAAATTTATAATAAAATTACTTAAAGTTCCCAGATGTACGCAACAGTATAAACCATTATGATCTAGCCAATACTGCTTATCTCTTTTATTGTTAAACTCTTGACATTGCATAATTATTGTACGCTTATCTCGATATAGAATAGTCAGTTCTGACTTAACTTTGTACCAAGTCACACTTACAATCTTTATTAAATATAAATTTCATCTCTGAAAAATTAGTATTTCTTAAAAACTAGTTTTCGGTTGTGGAGTATTTGATTCGCTTCAAAGTTTGTTTTTTTGGAAATCAAATAAATAAAAAATTATTCAATTTTTTTTTTTAATTTCCATTTTGCTACAATATAATACAAATTTTAAATTAATACATTACTTTGGAGCACCTAAATTTAAAGAAATTGTGTTGTGCTCCATTTATTTTACAGAATTGCAGTTAATGCAAGTGAAGTGCCCATATGTAAGGAATAGCAGTGATGTATATAGTAATATGTAAAAAAATATATACATAATTCGAACCTCGATTCAACCGCAGTGCTAAGCTGATTGCTTGTAATGGCTGAAAATCCGCTGCAAGTGACCCGTCATGGCCGTCATTTATCTGTGAAAATTGTCTCAAAAATAAGTTACATCACACACCGCTGTGCGTGTATGGTTGCATACTCGACTCTTAAGTCGGTTTTAAAACATCTGAAATTAAATAAATAACACATTAATTTAACCCTTTATTGCTTGATTTTTTATTTTCATTTAAAAAAAAAGCTGGACAGGAAATATGGTCGAGATAACAGCAAAAATGTTTAAAAAAATTAAATTTAACATTTAAAAAACTTATCCAAAAAGTGGAGTTTGTGCCATATATGGCACAACATGATACAACAAATACGTAATTTATAAACAACAAATTAATACCGCACGATTCAATAACGAACACAATAACACTGACTGTAAACTGAATTTACAATAATAGCGGTTTCAGTGCAACGGACAAATATTTGCGACTGCGTTGCTATAATACGTGGAGATAATCTTGCCAGATTTAAGCATAATATTTGAAATTTAAAACATATGGTAACTCATGCATAATTAATACAATCCGATTGCTTTCATTCCTTCGAATTACGTACGTGCGAATTTAGGAAATTAATAAATCCGCATGCCCCTGGCCCTACTGCCTACACTTATTGGCTCCACTATAGATATCATTTATTTGAATTTAAAGTACTGATTAACTAGTTAATTAGAATAATTGAAGTATATTATCACTGTTAGACTAGCAGAATAATATGCCACGAGATTAATTATATTATCCATCTAGTTATTAACGTAAAATTGGGTTACTGCACTACTGCAAGCCAAATTTCGCTGTTGGAATGGTCAAATGTTAATATCAGGGGTACGCTCCCTGCATACACGGTGCAGGTGACTTAACAGCGGTTAGGTGTATGTTTTGTTCCTATTTTCACTGTTTGCACATTTCATATTAGTATTTGTTGTTTAATCTCTTATATTATACAAGTTTTACAATTATTAAGTGTTTTAGTTAAAAGTTACTTTCGGTGTTTAATATTATTTGTACGTCTTGTCATCCCTTCCCCTTGCCGATTTTTGTCGGCTGGCGATCACAAACTATAAGTTCAACTTTTTGTTTTAACTGATATCTTAACCAAAATAAGTGCACCAAAGATGAAACCCAGAGTCGAACCCACGCTTCACCACGACTACAAGTGCTCCCGCGCGTGGTCACTACTCGGATTGGTCGATGCTGGCTACATGCTACAGTCTCGCTCGCCGCTCGCCTTTTTGTTCAACCGCCAACTGAGAGAAAGGTAATGTTACATGCATGAGTGCCTGTTACTTTGTAGCTTGACTCAAATCACGATTGACTACGACTCCAACGACGCTCCAAGACACAAGAGGCCGAAGCTCCAGATCCTGGATAACTTCACCGTTTTTCTGTTTCAGCGCGACCTTCAAGCCACGCTGCAAGGATATAATAGCCAAAAACACCCAAATCATCAAATCCCGGGCGTACCAAGCAAACAACCAGCTCGGTACCCTTACCCTAGCCCGTCTTTGGCCGAACACAATCCTTGAGCTACACAGTTCACACTTCCTTCCGATGAAATCGGAGCAATTGATGCCAATTGGTCTGGGCTTTCAACTAGTCAACACCACCCAAACCCCTCCAAACTCCGAGAGGGCTTGACAACAGTCGCTCCCTCTCACCATAGACGAAATACGCTCATGGGAGCCGACATGTCAGCGAAGAAAGAAGACCAAGACAGAAGAGCGCCAGAAGAACGACCCAGCTGACAGGGTCCAACAGCCACGACAATTAAGGTCTGCTCACATCATGTTCACCGTCCGCATTTGCGGGTGGGGTAGGCAAAAAAGCAGACCCACCCCTTACGACGCTGGTCCAGGTCTACAGCTATGATTGCTGCAAAAAACTCTTTAGTCAAGGATATTAACGCGACTCTATACTAATTTGTAGGAGCAAGAATGAGATAGTAAATGAAACTGATGTTGAAACCAACAAATAAAATTTTAATGTGTTAAAATAAGTTAAGAAAATGTAATACTTATACCTTTATATACCTCAGACATGCCAAGAACCGCAAGGACCTCTTTGGCGCTCTACGCAGACGACACGACCATCATCGCAAGATCATGGAGCGCAATACTTGCCACCCGCAACCTCCAGGAAGCAGCATCCCTTCTGGAAGAGTAGTGCAACAAGTGGCAAGTCAAAGTCAATGCGGAGAAGAGCAAGTCATACTCTTCAAGAGAGTCAGAAAGCAAACGTCCACAGGACACGTTTCCATGAACTGCGACAACATCCAATGGCACGATATCGTCAAGTATATTGGCGTTATCATGGATAGAAGCCCGACGTGGAAACTAAACACGGAAGCGATTATACAGAAGGCGAGGACGAGAAGGACTCTGCTCTATCCAATGATAGGCAGACAAAGCCAACTCAACCTGAGGAACAAGCTCACGTTCATCAGGACCCTCATTGCACCCATTCTGACCTACGTCTCCGTTGCCTGGAGATACCAAGCAGCCACCTACTTAAAGAGGATACAAGCCGTGGAAAACGTCGCACTCAGGTGCGCCGTGGATGCACCATGGTTTGTCAGAAACGCTGACATCTTCAGAGACCTGGAATACACCCCGCTAACTGAAGTCATCCAGGACAGAGTGAAGAAACTATACGCCCGTGTAGCAGAGCATGGGAATCCGCTGGTCAGTCAGGCGACCGACTACGATCCCAACGACGCTCCTACGTACAAGAGGCCAAAGCTCCAGATCCTGGATAATGGGTAAGTATAACTAACCTTCCTTTCAGCCCAATCTTCAAGCCACGCCGCAAGGAGACAATGACCAAAACACCCAAATCACCCGATCCCGGGGTATCCAGTAAACAACCAGCCAGGTACCCTTACCCTAGCCCGTGCCGGCCTCCGACGCTAAAACAGACATCCCTGGCCTAACACAATCCTTGAGCTACACAGCCCAAAACTTCGGAGCACATGATGCCAATTGGCACCCTGGGCTCCGACTAGTCACACATCCCCAAATCCTTCCAAACTCCGAGAGGGTGCGGCAACAGCCGTTCCCTCTCACGACAGGCGAAAGACGCTCCCGGGAGCTGACATGCCAGCGAAGAAAGAAACTCAAGACAGAAGAGCGCCAGAAGAAACGACCCAGAACTGTGTTAATAAAAGGTACCAAAAATAGTGCATCGTAGGTATGTACCGGTACCCAGATCTTTGCGCAGTGAAATATAGTGGCCAAGCGATGTAAATCCACAGGGTATCAACGGAAAATGATGAACCTAAAAATAGACAAATACAGAATCAATTTAGTTTTAACAGAGTAAAACTAATAGTTTTAAATAAGAAAATAAACTTTGGAGAGCATTAATCTAGATAAAATAAAGTAGAATAAACTTTTTAAATACAAACATTACTAAAATACAGAGTGATTCACGTAGAACGTTCGTTAGAAGTTTCTCAACTGGTAGTTGGATTACAAACTAGAAACTCATGTGCAGCCTTAATCGATCATGCCCATTCTACTTAAAATATTTTCGGTCTTTCAGCTATATAGGGTGTGCCAAAAGTCGGTACCAATGTTCCTATTTTAAATGGAAATTTCTTACATGGTTCGATTGGCCTTCCAGTTCTGTGAAAACCCAAGTTATGTTAACCAGGTAGGTATCCATTTAAAATAAGAAAGCTGGTACTGACTTTTTGCACGCCCTGTATAGCCGGAGGACTGAAAAGGTTCAAATGTGTAATCCAACTGCAAGTTGAAAAACTTCTAAGTCTACGTGAATCACTCTGTACGGTAAAAGGGGTTTATTGACATATTTTCATTAACATTTATATATAAAATAATTGACATTTTTAAATATTGTCGGGTGTCAATGTTACCTCATAGAAAGTACAACATTGACACACCCTATTAATTCGCCTTAAATTCGATCTATGGCAATGTTTAATTAGACCCAGGTATCACCGACATCCCTAGCATATTTTTTGAGGGGAAAATAAGAGGATCTAATTATTTAACTTTTATTTACCCTGCCTGATCATTATTATATTAACTAAATTAAGAACATTTTGACGGTAAGTAAGTAAAAAACTATTAAAGAACAAGAATTCTTGCTTGTTTAACTAAACGAAAATTATAACTCGTCTTAAAATAAATACCAAAATAAGCTAATTTATTTCAGCAAATTATAGTGCCAGTTTTGAATTCCATTGAAACAATGCTTTCCCCTCAACATGAGGATCTTCCAATAGTCGGACATCTCTTACTTTATTTTTTTCTCTGACAGCAGCATCTGGATATACAAAATATAACCAGCCCTTTCTTTCTTAGATAGTCGATTTCCGCCATATTTTTTCACTTTCATTTGAGACTTTTCTGACATAATGTGCATTGCCATATTTTGCTCAAACCTTTGATGATTCATTAATGGACTTCTGAATCTGCGTTTCTTCTTTATTTGAAGTAGTTTTCAGTAGTGTCCAAGAGGTCATTATTCAAGAGATCGCAGAAGTTCTCGTCTCCATCTTCATAACTTTTTTAATTGATAGTAATTTGACTCTCTGATGAGCTTGATTCTTCTACAGATGGCTTATTTTTTCCTTACCTTTTTCCCCTTCCTTTTCCCATTTCTTTTTCCTCTTTTTCTTTAGCTTTCTTTATTTTCGCACCTACTGCATTCTCTAATCTTTCTCTAACTTCATGGTCGGTTAAACAATCTGCAAACTTCCTATTCACCCTATTACGTTTATCGCTCTTTTCATTGTCTCTTCAGAGTATGTTTCATACTTTCTAGCATCAGGTCGCCTTGATCTTGTAGCAAGAGGCATCTGCATTCATAAGAATATGCATAAATAATGCTTATTGGAAACATTCACAGTGGTAATGATAATCCAATAGAAAACATTGACACTATTAATATAATCCCAGGGCAAACATTGACCCTGTGTCAAATTTAACCTAACTTCGATATATAATTTGAAAAATCACAATAATTTAGTATGACAAATTTGACAGCAAAAAACATTACCCAACTAATCAACAACATCTACTTACCTTTTTAAACCAAAGGCGAGATTCAATTTTGTACAAGTTTTCTCAACTCATTCACCACACAAAGTCATCAACTGGGTCAAAGTCAGCCATTACTACTAAATAAAAATAAAGCCAAAAGTAGTCTACTCGCAACTAAATACCTCTAATTGACACGAATTCCGCCTTTTATTTTCCGCACCATTCAAGAGCGTATCAAGGGGGGTTCACTAAATAATTCATTAATATTCATATCTAGTGGTGGGACGGGGGAATAGTTCTCCACCACTAGTACTCCCACTTCGGTAGTGACAAAAAACTCATGACTGAGAAGCCGACAAGGAGGTGTTCGACATCACTGGATCACTGGTGCCCTTTTATAAATTTGTGAACTGTCACTGAAGAGTGTACGGGACGACTAGCTCTTAATTCTTCTTCTTCTTTCCCTTCCACTAGCGTTCCGAACACCGCTAACGTCGACACTTCCAGGTGTTGTCCCGCGTAGTTGATAGGCTCCTGTGCATGGGAGCCACGGTTGTCTAAACTGTTTAGGCAACCGTGGCTCCCACAACAGCCTATCAACTACGCGATAAACGATCCGGAAGCACAACACTTCATTCAACACCCACAAAGACCTAAAAACTATGCAAAACAATATTAGCTTTTTTCATAAT
Organism: Stenurella melanura; assembly: GCA_963583905.1. Lineage (NCBI taxonomy): Eukaryota > Metazoa > Arthropoda > Insecta > Coleoptera > Cerambycidae > Stenurella > Stenurella melanura. Next base: position 63,757,382 of record OY757318.1, read on the forward strand.
CGGTTATCTTTCAAAAATATCGATATTAATTTTTAAAATCCAAGATGGAAATATTTGTTTCAATAAAATTTAATAAACAAAGTACTGCAAAGGAGACTATTTTTTAAATCTGAATTTTAGAGCCATTTAAAAAAATTTGAACATGGTCAACATGAAAAAAATATTATAAAAAATATTTCTCACAGAATTGCGAATTTTTCATAAATATTTCTCACAGAATTGCGAAAGCAGAGGTAACAATCTATAATTTGAGTGTAAGAACGTCTATGTTGGTGTCTGATCTCAAAAGTTATAGATTTTCCAGATATCCACTTATTTGAGGGTAAGTTCATGCAACTATTTCGCAGTAAATTTCTCTTAGTGGCGCTATCTTAAGCTAACCAAATTTTTGGACATCTAGACAAGGTTCTACACAAAACTCATTATTTTATTTGCCGACTCCCAGAACTAACATCCAGAAATTCTCCCCACTATACAAAATGTGTGAGAACTATAATAATCAGTGATCGGAATTTTGGTTTAATTCCAGTGGCGCACATATATGAAATTTTACGTCAAAATATTAAAGGTAAGTTTGTTCTCTCTTACAGAATTAAATGTAATATGAATCTTCCTTATGAGTTTATGATGTATTTTGGCATAATAAATGTACGTACACATATTTCACACATAAATTGTTATAAATCCGCACAGAACTTTCAAGTTTCAATTTTGTACTTTTACTGAGTGTTCATAGTTTCAAAGTATACAGTAAGTATTTTTTCTAAATTTTCATGTGAGAGATTATTTCTTTTGACAGTAAGGTCGAAAATGATCATTGGCATTCCACAGAAGTGAGGGAAGCATATCTAAAGATATTCATAGGCACCTGATCAAGGAAGGCATCTAGTTCTTTTACATTTTTTTTTGATATAACCTCACCAGTTGCACCCGGAATTCATTAATTGATTTTTGAACAGTATCTACTTTGTTAAATATTTTTTCCAAGAATAAATTTGTACATTAAAAGTTTTCTGCAATTCTTGTCATTATTATAAAATGTTTGAATATAAATTTTTAAACATTTGTAATATTTGGAATATTCATTAAATTCTTTACATGCTTAATCGCAGTAGCATATTCATTTAAGGTGTCTACAACTTCCTTTAATGAATTGAAATTAACATGGTAGTAACATGCCGCGTTTATCCATGTTCCCCAACTTGTGATCACTGGTTTTGGAGGAAACGGCAAATTGGGACATTTTTCTTGGAAATGTTTTATCCTACTAGGAGCTTTTAGAAAAATTTTCTTTATATTAGCAATAAGTTTGACAACATTTGTGAAACAATCTCGTACTTTTTCGAATACGCGGCGTAACGCATGTGCTAAACAAGTAACATGTAATACTTGAGGGTATATCTTTTTTATTATTTTTTTTTTCAGCATTTGACATATACGACATGGATTCACTAGTAAAAACAACAATTTTCTCTAAATTTTGTTCAGCCAAGTCTTTTCAAAGCCATCTTAAAGTGTTTTCAAAAAAATTAAACATTGACTCGCCATTAACTGTTTCTAAAACCTTGGAAGCTACCAAATGACACTTGCCTGGACCATCAACATGTAATTTTGTAGCTAATAAATTGGCAACATTATTTCCTAAAAAGTCTGCCGTTTCGTCTATTGTAACCCAAATCCAGTCATTTTGAAGATCACTCCGAATACCTTCCAGTTTCTCTTCATATAGCTCGCTGAAAATTTTTTTACGAAGCAGGGAAGCAGGCTTTCACTTGGAACATGTCGCACTACGCAATATTTGTTTCGAAAATGTGTAAAATGGACGTTATTTAATACAGCCCATGGAAGATTTAAACATATTAGCAAATGAGCCAAATCGAAATAAAACTCGTCCTTTGAAACTCTCTTTTTCTTTTTGTTATTACACTCGTGTGTGTAGCTATTTACATGTTTTAAAACAACATTTTTCTGTGTACACCTTATTGTGATACTCCGAATATTACAAATTATTTTATCGCCATCAAAGTGTAGTTCTTTATAAGGCTTAACCCTTAAGAAGAAGAGATGGTGAATGATGCAGATGTGTGCTCCTTATCGGAGCAAAAAAGTTTGTGTTCTCATTGTAAAAAAACTGTTATTGATTATGTGAAGTGTAAAAAATGTGAGGGACTATTTCATCCTGCGTGTATAACGCAATCATCAAGAAGTAAATCACCGTTGTGCCGCCACGAGATAAAACCTAACCTAGAAGTTCAAAACGGCGAAACAACACTGTCAACCTCCGAAAAATGGTGTTTATTGAATCTCAAAATTCACTTCTTAGACAAATAATAAAAGAAATGGAGTCGAAGCATAACATATTAAATGAAAATTGCTCCCTGTTAAAGGAAAAAATCGTCTTCCTGGAACAAAAAATTCGAAACTTTGAAAAAAACTCAGATGTCAACAAAATAAAAACCATTGCTTGTTCGTCGAATCCAAGCAATCAACCACAACAGCTGGAACTTATGCTTCCAAAGTTGCGGCTAATAATGACAGCAACTTAACTAGGAAATTAGTAAATACTCCTTTAAACGTTAATGCCAAAAATCAGGCACAAATCTCGCCTGTGAAGACTGGGAGCAGCCAAGACGGAAACGAACTCGCCGATTTGTAGTTGGCGGAAACGATGAAAACGAGCTTATTAAGACTGTACCAAAGCTGGTTTCCCTGCATGTCACCCGCTTGCTACCTAACACCAAGCCAGAAGACTTGAAGGCCCTCCTGTAGAACAGCTTTCCTGAGGTTGTATGCGAGGAACACACTTCCAAATTTCCTGAAAGCTATGCCTCAATGAAGGTCACTATTAACCAGGAAAATTTCAGAAAAGTGTGGCAGCGTAACATTTGGCCCAGATGTGCCTTTGTGTCAAAGTTTTTAGCGAAGAAGAGGATGCTACTAGAAACTGTGGATCCTCTCCCTTAAATACTACAAGTAATGTTCGTAAACTCTTTCGGGTATGTAATCTCAATATAAGAAGTCTACGTAGTAAGTCAACCGAACTTTCACTTCTCCTAAAATCGGACTATCCCGAAGTTATAGCCTTAACTGAAACATGGTGTACTGAAGACGAAATTAAGGACTGCTTCTGTCGTGTGGATATTCGAGGTGGTGGTTCAGCAATCTTTGTCCGGAAAGACATTGAATATAAGGCATTAAAGGTGTCGTGTGCCAGAGGTATTACATCAGCCTTAGAATATGCGAGTGCGGTAATAAAGCTAAATAATAAATCTCTCATTGTTTCATGTTTCTACAGGGCCCCAAGTGCCGATATGTCTGTGTTCTTACAAAACTTGGACACTTATGTTGATAAAATTACTAGTAATAACAATAAGCCTCTTATTATATGTGGCGATTTCAACACAAATTTTGATCCGGAAATTAATAATCCTCATGCTATGTCTATCACTAATATTTTAGGTAGCTATGGACTTTTTTCATGTATTAGAGATTATTCTAGAATAATTGGAAATTCTCGTACAATTATTGATTATATTTTTTGTAACCTTGACTCAAGTTTGTTAACAGTCTCAAATGTTGAAAATCATCTTTCCGACCTCTTCATGCAATTGGTCTCAATCCCCTGTAGTGTGTCAGCATAGGAGAGCCCTGTATTTAAATACACCAGGAACTTCAAGGATCCAGCGAATAATATTAATTTTAGAAATTATCTAGATTCTGAATCGTGGGAGAGTATTCTCTTAGGGAGGGATGCGTCTGACATGTTTGATACATTTTTGACTAGATTTCTTGAGATATTGGTAATATCCTTTCCCTTAGTACGGCTGATAGGAATAAGAAATTTAACGATAAACCTTGGACGAGATTGTTAAGCGTGGTGAAACACTTAGACAATTATCCACAATATTTAAAATCAACAACACTGATAAAAATTCAAATAATAAGTATAGATCCCTATTAAAGAAACATAGACAAGCTAAGTAAGAAAGTGTACAATGATAACTTGTACGCTAGTGCTAAAAATAAAACAAAATGCGCGTGGAGAATAATAAGAAATGATGTAAACTCTATCCAAACTGAATCCTATCCCACATCTTTTAAAGATGAGCAAGGGAATATGATCCAGGACTTCCAAACTGCAGCTCAAAAATTCAATGCACTTTTTCTAAACCCGCCCAACCAGACTACCTCTGGTTTTGACATTAACACCAACAGTTATCATACTGAATCAAAATTAATATTGAATGCAAACATTGGGGCTAGCTGCCACTCTATGTACTTAACTCCAATTACTAACGATGAGACATTTGCACTGTTAAAAGCAGTTTCGGTAAAACATTCTGCAGGATTGGATGGTGTTTCTTGCTCCCTGCTTGGTAGTATTGCCGATGTCCTAGCTCCGATTGTCACTTTCTTGATAAATAAGTCCTTTGAAGAGGGCATCTTCTATTCCAACTTAAAAAAATCTATTGTTAAGCCGATACACAAGAAAAATGAGACAGATATGATAGAGAACTATAGGCCAATCTCGCTACTTTCTGTTTTCTCAAAAATTTATGAGAGAGTGTTTCACTCTAGATTACTGGATTACTTCATCAAAAATAATACTCTCACTGATGCACAATATGGTTTCCGCAAAGATCTTTCTACGCAAGATGCTATACTAAATTCAATTAATTCCATTATCAAAAGTCTCGATGACAAAAATGTGTTGCAGGTTTATACTTTGACTATAAGCGTGACTTCGACATGGTTAACCACGACTTACTCAAGCAGAAACTTTTTTATCATGGAGTAAGGGGATTGTCCTATAGTTGGATTTCTTCGTACTTGTCCGAGCGTTCGCAGATGGTTGTACTGCGGGCAGGTGGCAGGGACCATAACTCTGACCTACAACAAATCAAGAAGGGGGTGCCTCAAGGGAGTATCCTAGGCCCCTTACTCTTTCTAATCTTTATAAACGACATAGTTGAACCATTTCATAAACATTGCCACAGTACAATAACTTTGTTTGCAGACGATATGTCAGCAATTGTCTCAGCCGACAATGTAAAGATGCTTAGTACAGCAGCTAATGTTTGTAAAAGTACTGTCCTTGATTACAGCCTCGTGAACAACCTGTTGCTAAACTTCAGTAAATCTGAACTTATGTTGTTTAATACTACAGCTTCCAACTATAGTCTTCTGGTCAGACCCATGACGGGTACTACTAGTATAAATCAGACTAATAACACGAAATTCTTGGATATTCAGATTGACAATAGGTTATCGTGGAACTCTAAAATTAATAGTGTTCTAAAAAAACTCTCAGTCAATTGTTTTATCATCTGGAGGCTAAGGTCCTATGTGAATTTAAAAATTTTGCTTCCATACTACTTCTCGTATGTGCATTGAACACTGTGATATGGCATTGTCGGCTGGGGCAATGCAAATCGGATAAATGAAGTACTAACTGCGCAAAAAAAAATAGTTCGTACAATGAAATTTAAAGCCCCTAGACATTCCTGTCGTGAACTATTCAGAGACTTAACAATTCTTACTGTTACCTCTACATATATCTTGTAGTGTGTAATTCATGTAAAGAATAACATTAGTCAATATACATATACTGCAGATATAGTTAGCAACTATTCACTACGCTTTAGTGACAACCTAAGATTACCCCAACATAGACTTGCCTCAACGGCTAAAGTTAGCTACATAATGCCAATAAAAATTTTCAATCATTTACCTGAAAATCTCAAGTTTATTACTTCTATAACTATTTTTAAGAAAGAAGTCAAAACTACTCTCTTAAGACATAGCTTCTACAACTTGAATGAATATTTTACCAGTAATCTGAATTAAACTCTATTCTCCCTACTGGTTTTGTCTTTATTGGTGCTTCCCAGGGTTGCCCTGTGCTGGCACAGTACAGGTTTTTATTTTTTACTTTTTTCTCTTGTATGTCTTTCCCTAATTATTAAGTCTGTTCTATATTGATATGTGTAGTTGTAAGTTTTATGTGTACCCATTTTACTCTACATTAACCCACTTATTGACGAACTCATGTCATTGTGTAATGATCTACGTGGAATTTTTAAATAAATAAATAAATAAACCCATTTCTCGACACTACTTTTCCTCGGACTAAAATGCGGCATATTAACAATAAGTCATGCGTTCAGTAAACACAATTATAAACTAGGTCCTGTGCCCATGCCAGCGAAGAAAGAAGACCGAGACAGAAGAGCGCCAGAAGAATTGACCCAGCTGGCAGGGTCCAACAGCCAGGGCGAGGGGAGGTTTGCTAACATCGCCAATACCGTCCGGATTTGTGGGGGGATAGGCGAAAAAGCAGGCCCACCCCCCACGAGGCCTGTCCGGGTCTACAGTGATGATTGGGGCAAAGAGCTCAAGCTCGACCCTTAATCATCCGAGAGCGTCATCTTTGGTCAAGAATATTGCCGCGGTCCTGTGCCACGTCCATTTAATTTAAAGGTGAGTAAGTAGTAAATAATGTTTGGCGTGTCGGCCACGTGTTGCAGGTGTACGTTGTTGATGCGCTCTGTTTCTTTAACTTAAATGGCGTCTTTGTATGAATAGATACATAATTTATATTACATGAAATATAAATCAAAATTTATTTATTTTTTAGTGAACTTAACATCTGTGCTTATTTGAATAAATCCTTGTAACGACGCGCCTGAAAATTAAACCCAAATTTCGATCACTGATAATAATACAGGCACACAAAAAAAATATTTCTGACCTGTGGAGCTGACCGTGTTTTCTATATTTTTGGGATCGCTAAATCCGAGTCCGAGATCTATTTAAACCCATCACGTCAGGATTTTGCCATAACCTAAAAGAAAGACATCGCTTAAGCGATTTCGGCATCACTTCGCATAAATCGCTGTAACTTTTTCTAGATAAAAGTGACCCACCTATTTTTGTACTAGATCGTTTGCAAATTAAATTTGACGATGTTTTTTAAGGGAGATATCGGCCGTCAAAGTAAGAGATCCGAGGATTTCGGTTCTCGAGCGACACGGTCCAGCTTCGAGGGCCATTTCTGTCAAACAAAAGCTAACAAGAATCTGAAAAAATTCAGGGGTACGCAGAAAGACGTGGTGTAAATCGGAGAATGATGCGTGTCTTGGTCTTCGAGATATGGCCGCTCGAAGTCACCGGAAGGTAGAAATCGAATTTTTTGCCGCTTCCCGAGACTATATCAATACAATACAATATATTTATATGCTAAGACATAGGATTACACAGGTCAGAGAGTGGTAGTTACAATTCATATTAGTACAATAGGCTGTGTACTAACTAAAATATCATAGTCCAATGACAGAGGGTAATATAGTGGCTAAAAGCAAAGTATTAGTTTATGGAGATGGTAGTGCAAAAAATTATTCACTGCACCTAAGAAGCATTTTAGAAGACAAGTTATATAAGATAGAGGGGATTGTAAAGGCAGTAGCGGATATAAGAGAGATTTCAAATAGCATATTTAATGTAACACTAAATTATAATCAAAATGATTACGTTATTGTTTTTTTGGATGTCAATTTCAATTCTAGTACTAGCTATTTAACTCTAAAGGAGATTTTAGCAATTAGCAAATTTACTAACCTCATTATATGCTTTAAGTCTAGGGACCTAAGCAATTTTAAAAGATTAAGTAGGTATCTTTAGAAGAAACAAAAACTCTTCAATAAAGATAGTAGAAAATATGTGGTCAAATAATAAATTTTGTTATGGTTATAAATCTTTAAGTAAACTACTTTCTTCTTATATTAAAAACAATAATCTAGAGTCCAATATTGTAATCAAATCGGCACCCCTTATTGATGTGGATTGGGCTAGAGGTGACTCGGCTGTAAATGATAGTCTTGTTGAATTACACTGTGATACTAGTTGGAATGATGAACACGATAATAGTGATGAGCAAAACGAAGACAAGAAAGTAGTGATATTAGTAATGTTAATGTTTTAGAGATAATGACAGTAACACAATTTTCTCCTTAATGCTATTAAATATTCAATCAATCAGAAATAAAATTGATGAATTTACTATTTTTCTGGACAACATGAATTTTCCAAACATAGTAATACTAACAGAACATTGGCTGAAATGTAATGAACCTTTGTTTGTACCCAATTATGTGTTAATGTCAAAATTTTGTCGGCAGGAGTCTATACAATACTATACATGGTGGCATATTAATACTTGTTAAGGACAGTTTTCTAAAAAATTATAGCTTAATAAATATAGATAAATATGATGCTCTATTGGTAGAAAAAGGATTTGAATTTTCCAGTACATACTGCTCGAAATTTGACCTTTATATACTGGGCATCTATATACCTCCCACCTGTGACGTAAGGACTTTTCTTTGCAGGTTGGAGTCACTTTTAAACCAGTTTCCACAAAATGCTAGATTAATTCTGACGGGAGACTTAAATGTAATGACACCTCATCGGGGGTCACGGACATACTAACAAATTTACTGTCTTCCTTTAACCTAGTAATGCATGTTGAGAGTGCAACACGTATTACATCTCATTCGGCTACTATCTTGGATTATATATGTACCAATTTTGATAGGGATGCAGTAATCTGTTCGAATGTTAATGCAGGTCTGCCGGATCATGAGGCCATTCTATGCAAAGTGTCACTAGAATTAAAAAAGGCCAAAACGATGAAATGGCGCGGCAGGCTTTTTACCCGGAATAATTATGGGAAATTTTTACAGTTATGTTTGGAATCAGACTGGGGTAAGGTTAGAGGGTCTAATAATTCTTTAGAATTATTTTACGCAAAGCTTACACACATTTTCAATATGGCATTTCCAATCAGAACCATTAACCAAAAAAAGAATAAACAACTTTGGTTCACTGAGGGTCTTAAAATTTCAACCAAGAATATGGGTTCCTTGCACTCAATTAGAAAACATGCAGTGGATAATCTTGAGTTTATTGCTTACTTTAATAGGTACCGAAAAATTTACAGAAAAACTATTCTAGCTGCTAAAAATATTTATTATAGTAACAGAATTTCACAATCGGCTAACAAGCAAAAAGAAACATGGAAAATTGTAATGATCTTAGAGGAAAAAATAATAACAAAAAGGTAAATAGTAATCTAAGCGCTGATGGAATTAATAACTTTTATTGCTCTATAGCAAAAAAATTAAGTGATAAAATTACTCCAAACTGCGATCCTCTTAGGTACTTGAATAATCTTTCTGTACTTGAATCTTTTTTCCTGACTCCTACTGATACCCAAGAAATTAGGGAAATATTGAACGACATTAGGAATAGGAATACTAGCGCTTGGGATTGCATCTCTCTAAAAATATTCTTAAAACTGCCAGAAAATATTTTACAGATCTTGGTAGAGGCTATTAATACGTCTTTCGAAACAGGAACCTTTCCGTTTTGTTTAAAAATTGCAGAGGTTGTTGAGCTATTTAAGTGTGGAGACCATGAATCACCTTCCAACTATAGGCCAGTATCATTGTCTCCTACGTTATCAAAAATAACAGAGAAGTTGGTTAAGAAAACAATTTTAGATTTTTTACATCGGAATAAGGTGCTCTATGCAGAAAAGTTTGGTTTTCACGCCTCGAAAAGTACAAACGATGCTATATTTGCCTTTTTAGAGAAACTGCATTTTCAGATTAATGTTGGGGATGTGGCCGCAGCAGCATTCTGTGATTTGGCTAAAGCATTTGACTGCGTAAATCACAGGATATTGCTGGGGAAACTACAAATCTACGGGTTTAGAGGTATAACACTGGATTGGTCCTTATCTGGTCGCTATCAAAAAGTTATTTTTAATGGCAAAGTGTCAAAACAACTGGAAGTGACGTTTGGCGTGCCACAAGGTTCTGTCCTTGGGCCTTTACTACTTCTAATATATTTTAATGATTTGGCTTCTGTTAAAATTCAAGAAAGTTCACTTTTTTGCGGATGATATCACGATACTCTGGCATGGTAAATACATCGATGATTAAAGTTTGGTGTGATGCTAATTTATTATCTTTTAACGTACCTAAAACTAACATCATTACATTTAAGTGCGACCCGAATGAGGTATACTTGGAAGACAAAATTATAAAACCAAGCTGAATGTAGATTTTTGGGCCTACATATCGACTGTAAGTTAAAATTTGAAAACCATATCTCAATATTAAGTAAAAAATTAGTTACTAATTGCTATGCAATTAGAGTGGTGGCAAATGAATTAAACTTGGACAAGGAATGCATACTTTGCCCTTATAGACTCAAATTTACGTTATGGTATTTGTTTCTGGGGTTCTTGCTCTCAATATTTATTTAATAACATTTTTGTTCTGCGAAAAAGGGCTTTAAAGTACATGTGTAAGGCTAATGTAAGAGACTCGTGTAATCCACTGTTTTTCAAGCATGGAATTATGACATTCTCGTGTTTTTGAGACTGCATGCCTCATGCATGCATGCGTGATATAAACGGAGATTCGGTTCGCTACACACGGCTCACTCATAACATCACACTTCCTATTCCATCCTCGGCTCAGATAAAAAACTCAATTCTCTATAATAGCAGAAAACTATTTAATCATCTTCCTGTAAATTTGAGGCAAATTATAAGCAATAATAAATTTAGAAGAGAACTTAAGAAATTATTGGTTAGGAAGGCTTATTATTCACTGAATGAATTCTTTCAAGACACATTTTTTTTACCCATTTTTATCAGTTTTATACATAAAATAAATGTAATCCTGTTTGTTGTTTTTTGCTTTTCTTTGCTCTTAATGTCTGTAACTTTTATTAGTATTTAAGTTTGGCTTTGTCAACAAAAATTTTTTGTATTTTTTTCTGACAAAGCATATTCTGATTCTGATTCTAAAATTTCTAGTGTGCTAAATTTGCCATATCATTAAAATCATTATTATTATTATTCCATAGAATAAAAACATTTTGCTGCAAGGTATTTTTTTGTTACATTTTTTGACCTTTTGGAAGGCAACATTTTCGCAAGATGTGGTAGTAGGTTAAATCTTAGGACCAAAATAAGATATTCCCTTTCTAGATTTATAGATTCTGTGAAAGATTATACAGATATTTGTTCTGTGTCTTGTATCATACGAATCAATTTCTTCGTACTTGATATAGTTTGGTTGATTGTCGTTGACATACATAAGGCACTGTTAAATGCATAATGAGGGTACTGTGAGAATATTAAATTCAAAATAGGTTTGCCTGCAATCTGCTCTATACTCTAACTTATTTATAATTCGTACTGGCTTCCTTTGCAGTGCGAAAACCCGTTTGAAGCGTGAATATCATACGATATTTTGGATTGAATCTTTACATGGTAAGCTGTTAGAGTACTTGTTTGGACACTATTAAGGACATATTTCTAATTGTATATATACAAGAAGTTAATTTATTATATAGGTTATCAATGTAGATGTTCCAAGAGAGCTTGGGGTTAAGGATTACCCCAAGAAATTTTGCTGGCTCTGAATTATTATTTATCTCTGAGCTACCTGAATTGAAAAATGTAGTTCCAGTTTTAGTAGCGTTTAGACTTAGTCGATTTGCAACAAACCAAGCAGTAACCCTTGACTGTGTTGCCTCCAATAGTAACTGGAGTTCATTGAGTTTTTTATTCCTATTTACAGCAGTTGTATTATCAGCGAAGAGTATAAAGTCGGCCCTGGGGTCAGCATACACCAAATTGTTAATATAGATAAGAAATAAGACTGGTCCCAGTACCAACCCCTGCGGCACACCAAAATGTAACGTTCTCATCTGAGAACGAACATTTCTGGTTTCAACTATTTGTAACCGGTCTGTTAGATAAGACTCATTAGGTTTATACTTGCAACGGAAAATTTATAATGAACAAGTTTTTGTATTTGTATATTAGAGGATACACAATCAAAAGCCTTGCTTAGATCGCAAAACAATGCCCCCGTGTATCCTCCTGTCTCAAAACCTAGTATTGTACATAGCCTTGCTTTAAAAGGTGGAAAGTGGTGTGGTCTTCAATAGACCTTAGTGACCTCTATCGTTTAAGATTAGTTTGATTCAAGTCGGACAAAAAAACAAAAGAATTATTACGCTGTTACACTGTTAAGTAAGGCACACTTATATAATATTTTGCTTTTTATTAACATAAATATTTATACGACCTTATGTGTTTTTGTAAATGATTGTGGTATCTGTAACAAGTCTTAGTTTCATATTACCTCGTCAAGTCCACTATTAGGATATTGACAAAAAAAATGACATGTAGGTATATTAAAAAATCGACACAATACAAGACAAAATTACTAATTATATGATATTAATTGATCAGTCGGTTTGTAATAATTTATAACAATTGCCATTAATACATTTCAGTAATAAAGGACTATGTTGAGATTCTAAACATTTATTAATATTAATATTTTGTGTACTGATACAAAACTGGTGATCTTTTTAGAACTTTTGGAAAGACCGAATTTCTTACACACAAGTTAAATAGTTCTGTAAGAGGAATAATAATTATATTAGCTATAGTCTTAGTATTCAGATTATAATAATCTTTACTATTCTTATTTTTTAAACTAAATATTATGTCTCTAATTTCAATAAAGGGTAACTCTCTGAACTAAAAATTTTGTTGGTCTGCATGAAGTGTTGTTTTGACGTTGTTATGGAGAAATTCTTCTGCCGTGAAATCGCTCTTAGGAAGCTCTGGGATAACATTCTTAGCAATATCTGCAAAAAAGTTATTAAAGTCATCTGGACTTATGCTAGTGTCTGTGTTGGGATTCTTTGATCCAATGCCAAATCGCTTTAGCTTTATTGGTGTGACATTTAATGTAATTGTCCTTAGCTTTGCGTTTAGCATTTGCGATTGCCATGTTACACTTTTTCTTATATTTTTGTGTAGTTTCCCTGAGTTCCCGAAAGTTAGTAGCCTTTACCGTTTCTTGCATAAAATGTAATGTATCTCTCATTACACTAAGTCACCCTATCTCGAAAACGAAACGAGATACAGAGCTGCTGTTTACGCCATTCGATTTCTCTCCCGTTCCACATACCTCTGATTTTTTAGATGCTTTAGCTTAGAGATTTTGCAGAAAAATTAAACTACCGCCAAAATCTGAAAAAATTCAAGGGTATGTAGGAAGGAGAGAGAAATGGAATGGCGTAAACAGCAACTTATCTCGTTTAGCTTTCGAAATATAGCCTCGGGAACCGGTAAAAAAATTCGATTTTCACCTTCCGGTGACTTCGAGCGGCGATATCTCGAAAACCAAGATATGCACTGGCCTCCGATTTACGACAATCGATTTCTCACGTCTTTCTATGTACTTCCGAATTTATTCAGATTTTCGTTAGCTTTCGTTTGGCAGAAATGGCCCTCGAAGCTGGGTCATGTCGCTCGAGAAGCGAAATACTTGGGCCTCACTTTCGCGGCTGATATCTCGCTTAAAGGGCATCGAAAGAATATCGTGCCCCACATCATTGGATTGAAAATTTAATTTGTAATCGATCTAGTACAAAAAAGTAGGAGGGGTCATTATTGTCTAGAAAGAGTTACAGCGATTTATGTGAAGAGATGTCAAAATCTGTTAAATTATGGGTTTCTTCAGGTTTTGGCAAAATCCTGACGTGACGGAGTTAAATAGATTCGGATTCAGATTTAGCGACCCCAGAAACATAAAGAAAACACGGACAGATCCCCAGATCAGAAAGAATTTTTTTGTGTGACTGAAATCTTCAAGAGCAGTTGGATATATTCCACTGGAATATAGCTACAATAAAAAAATTAACAGCATAATTTAATCTCTTGTTTTTAGGTATCTGTTTATTTTGCATTCTTTTGTTTCTACTCTCATATGTTATATATTTCCAAGTACTTACTATTTCCTACCCTGTAATTGAAATACTCTATTGGGTAGTGTATTATTAAATAAATAAATTATAACAAAGAAATAGATTGGAAGCATATACAAATATGAATTTTGTCCAAACAACAAATAGGTATTTCTTGACAAATTTACTTAACGGTTTCACCACTTATAAACGTATCGTTTCGTGTACCTCCATTAAGAAATTATTTTATGAATGTTTGCACTTTATTAAACCGACATTAAACTTCTTAAAACAGGTACACCACTGCCTGGCCAATGACCTGCAGAAATGCCGAATGTTTTGGCGGGAAAAAGTAGTCAATGGCCATTACATGACGTAATGTATCTTACACATAACAAGTATTTATGAAATGGAAATAGTAGGCGCAAGTGTTTACGTTTATACAGGGAGCTCGGACGCTATCGGATTAAAGTATATTTTTGAATCTAATCTATTCACTTTCTTTGTTTACTCTGAACAACGAAAAAGATATTGAAGCCTCTGCTTACTCTATTTACCAAAAATATGTGAAATTTCACAATCTATCTCTTTTTTGCGAAAAATAAATGCAAATTCATTATATTGTGTATTTATGTATTTTATTATCAACTAGCAAAATGTCCACGCTCCATTGCAGAACAATAATACGTAACATCGGTACTTTGCAAAATACTAGATCGATTTTTTAAAGCAAAAATCAAACAATTTAAATAATGACGGTCTGCAAATTTTTCATTTGCCAAGAAAAATATAATTTCCCAATTACTATAATTTTGTTCATAGTTTGAAGTTAGCTCCTTTCTAATTGTGGACAAAGATAGATTACCTTATATTGCCGTTCCTGGCATAAATGATTGTCAATACGTCTCCCAAGAACTAATTTCTGTTACTTTTTTCGCACATACAGTGTGAACCTAAAGAAACGCACAAAATTCATATCTTTGGTATGTGTAATTTTTCAAGAAAATCTTCGAATAGATTGATTTTGGTTTTGTAAATGCTACATTTTGTCACTATACCAAAATTTATAATGTCATTGGTTTTTGAGTTATGACGCCATCATAAAGTTTTTTTAATGGAAACAGACATTTTTGTTTACTGTTTTTGGTGGTATATTCCTTTAGCTTTCTGGTGATATAAAAAAATTATATTACTGGAGCCATTCTTTTGGAAAAATGACATTTTATGTAAACATAGCTTATCTTTCGCGAATTTACGAGTAATGTTCCACTTTCTTATGGACCGATAAATCTTGTTGCCTACATTTTTGTTTTAACTAGCATGGAAACATTTAACATAAAAACAAAACAAAGAAAATAATTAAAAAAACAATCACCTTAACAACAGAGAGATACAGGCCTTTTAGTGTAAAGTATCGATAACTTTTTTATTCCTGGCACGTGTGGAACCTTAGCTTTGTGACACTTCTGAGACAGTGTAAAACTAGTGAATGCAATGCCATGTTTAAGTGAAAGAGAACGCGTAGAACTTTTGATGATGGTTGGATATGGTGATAGGCTGAGAACTCATCAGGAAGCATGTGATGTTTTCAATGCCAAATATCCCGAAAAGCTAATTTCTAGATCCACTGTAAGTAGATTGGTGACTAGATATGATGAATCTGGTAGTGTAGCTACCTCCCTCGATCTAGTCGCCCTAGCACAAGCAACGAAACCAAATTAAATATTCTTCTAGAAAATGAGGAAAACCACCATCTTTCGACAAGGCAGCTGGCTTTAAATCATAACGTGAGTCAAACTTCTGTTGTACGTCTATTGAAAAAAGAAAAATACCATCCATACAAAGTGCAATTAATCCACGAATTGAATGAGGATGATCCAGATCGGCGCTTACAGTTTTGTGAAAAGTTGATGACCTTGTGCGATGGAAACCCACATTTTTTAAAGAACATTGTTTTTTCTGATGAAGCTACATTTTCTTTAAAGGGGATTGTATACCGTCATAACTGTAGGTATTGGATTCAAAAAGCCCATACACAGCGACGAGGCAAAGTAAACGTGTGGACAGGTATGATTGGTGATCGTTTATTGGGACCTGTTTTTTTAAGAAACTCTTACGGCCGCAAGATATTTACAGTTTTTGCGAGTTGAGTTATAGCCAGCCTTAGCAGTTATGTTTCCGAATAACGAAGATGAAGATATTCCTGCTGAAAACGTCTGGTTACAGCAAGACGAGGCCCCACCTCATTTTGGGATAGCAGTGCGTCAGTTTTTAGATGACACTTTTACTGTAAGGTGGATATGTCGTCGAGGTCCGATTGAGTGGCCTCGCGTTCACCGGATTTAACCCCCTTAGACTTTTTTCTTTGGGGGTTACCTAATCTCAATGGTGTATTTTAACAGACCGCATACCACAGAAGAATTGAAAGACACAATTGGCTTGGAGATGAGACGAATTTCCCATGAGATGATTCAGAACAGCGTGAAAAGTGTCTTGGTCAATGCCAAATGGTTGGAGAGTCAAAATTTCAGCAATCGAGATGATTTCTTTTCTCACAATTACTTATGTAAGTTATCAATCAATATATATATATATATATATATATATTTTTTTTTTCAAAAGAATGGCTTAGGTAATATCAATTTTCTTTATATCACCAGAAAGCTAAAGGAATATACCACCAAAATCGGTAAACGAAATTGTCTGTTTCCATTAAAAAAAATTATGATGACGTCATAACTCAAAACCCAATGACGTCATAAATTTTGGTATAGTGACAAAATGTAGCATTTACAAAATTGAAATCGACCTTTTCGAGGATGTTTTTGACAAATGACACATACCAAAGATATGAATTTTGTGCGTTTCTTTAGGTTCCCACTGTAGATTTTATTTTTTTAAATGTATTTATTTAATTTTTCCAGTAGACCATAAAAAATGGTACAGGAAACGTCAGAACATTATAGATAATACAAAATTGCAAAATTCCATTAGAATACAGCATAATAATTTAAGTGTACATAAATATAAAAAGTGTAGAGACAGAGTGTATATTAATATAAGTTAAACATTAAAGAAAATATAATAAAAAATAAAAATATAGGTATCTAAGATTAAGATAAAATAACAATTTAAAAGACATAATGTGTATAAAGTATAAGTTAAGTAAGTAAATCTAAAATTGTAAATATTCTTGAATACTAAAAAAACAATTATGGTGGGCGAGAAAAGATTTACTTCTGAATAGTTTGCTGCTTTCTGTGTTTTTTATTTATGGCATTAATTTCTTATATAGTTTAATTCCTACGTACATAGTACTTTTCTCATAGAAGGACAAATCACGTGCAGGAATGGTTCAACATAGATCTTTGTCTCGTTTCGTAACGTTGAAAATTACCATTAAACGTGAAAGTTTCTAGATTTGGTTTAACATATACTAAAATTTCATAAACATAAATGTACGATAGTGTTAACAGTGCAAATTTTTGAAACAATTTCTACATGATACTCTTGCAGATGTAACCCACAGACTCATTTATAGCAGCTGCGTGCATGTTAGCGTAGAGTTGAAGCTGTGTACATGGCCATGTTTGACGAAGGATATGCAAACTAGAGACAGACAGACAGACGAATGAACGAACGGACGGACGGATGGACGGATCGACGGACGGAAGGACCGGCTGACGGAACGAACATTTTGAAAGTTGTTTCTGAACAGTTTTGAAAATGTTCATGTCACTCTGTTGGTGATCGAATTCTGATTCAATGACCAACACAGTGATATGAAAATTATTTCTCTACGAGTGATATTACCGGTTTCACAGATGTGCCGACCATACGCAATATACTCTTCGTTTTGTATTTGCGAAGAGTATAATAACTCTAATCTTAAAACCTGTAAAAGCACCTAGATCAGCTAACTCATTTAAAGGTATCTCTTTAGCATCATATATATTTAAGACGTACGAAAGATTAATAAAATTTTAGCTAGAGACATGGTTGGAAAATAAAAGGAAACTATATCTAACCCAGTTTGGTATTAGAAAAAATTGGTCCGCTACGGAAAATGTTTCTTGTCTTGTGACAAATATAAATATCTCCAAGAATAGCTGCATTTGTCGACATTGGGAGTGCATATGATAAAGTGCAACTGCACATACTTCACGAAAAAATGTGTGTGTTGTGGGTGTTAAGAGTATCATATCTTTAAGTTCATATTTTAAAGTTTTAGCTGGTTACATAAGTCACTTGGGATTAATCATATCACACTCAACGAAAAAGGTATGTACATTTTTAACAAAAAAAAAAAAGAAAAACATTCTAAACGAAATTTTCCTGGACTATATTTCCAAATAAAAAATCAGTGGAATACTTAGATATTATCCTAAATTACCAAAAATTACTGTGGAGAGAACATACCGAAAAGTAATATAAAAAACTAAGAACAGTGCAAATATGATGACAATGATGCCATACTTCTTAAAGGGTTGATCCCACCTCAAGACTAAATATTTATAAATATTACATAAGATCGATTCTAGACTATGGCTCTATAAAGAAGGTGCCCAAACACACTTATGCGGTAGGGTACCCCTTACATTTAGAACGCAAATGTTAAGCTCTAATAATATACATACACTTTTTATAAACCAGTAAAATTGGGAAGCAAAGTCGCTTAGTTTCCGAGAAAAAAAAAGCTGACGTAGAACCAAACCAGACTTGGTGCGATTCTTTAATTAGGTGATCGTGTACACGAAACCACTTTTCACGACATTTTTTGGTGGTCAGGAACTTTTTATTTCGAAAAAACTGTAAAAAATCGATTTATCCTTGAAACGTGTTTTTTAACGTCCCTGCCGTTATATCTCTAAAAATAATTGTGCTATCGGACTAATTTTTTTAAATTAAAGGAGACACAACAGCGCTTCTAACCATGTGTCGTGTGATTATAGTCTTTTTTTTAATTGTTAAAATAATAGCAAACTTAAAGTTATTTTCGTTGACGTATTCTTCAGCATTAGTTCTTCTTTTAATAACTAAATAATTATGTAATTATGATTATTAAAACTCCTAAATTAATTATACTATGTGTTATTCGAGATCAAACTCAATACAGGTGTTCTCGCTATGCGAATCGTATAAGCACTGATAAAAATAAATACTTTTTTAATTAAAACAATTGGTAGATTTTTGTGGTTTCCTTTCAGAAAAAGGGCTATATTTAAACTTTCAGTATATTAATCAAAATACACCGGCCATATTGCTTTCTATCGAAAATGGACACTGTTTTCGTGCTCGTGACATCGAATTTAACTAAAAACGATACCCCACATGCATGTTCTGTAGGTACTAATATGAGTGACTGCGATTAAAGTTTGTTGTTTTTTAAATAGCCGCCATTTTGGTTCCTAAGGGAAAATATTGACGCGTCCTAATCGAAATTAAATCTCCTTGGGATTAAGGACCAACTATGCCAAATGGCACCCTGTGGAGCTGAAATGCCATATTCACCACATTTCTGTCTCGTACCGTACCCACTAGATGTTTTGGGGCCACGTGCAATGTAATAGGGTCGTTTCCTTCAACAAAATTTATAAAATATTATTATACCATAAAAAAATACACTAAATATATATTTCATATATCATATTAAAGATAGTCCTAATAATCACATGCAAGAATACATTGGTTTTCAAAATAACAAGGCGGTAAATGACGACGTATGAAATGAGAATTCAATTTTAGAGAATTTTCATGTTTTCGTTTATCATGTTGGTGGTAGTGCTCGATTGATTGCTTGCGTATTTGTTTATATTGTGTTGATTTTCCATTATAAATTATAACCCAAAAATTTAAAATTTTATTTTCTATTTTAAAACATATCTGCAATAGTAGATTATTAATAGAAAATCATTTACCTACTTACCTTAGCTTACAGTCTACTTCATATTTTAATCAAGTGAAATAATAACAATAAGAATAGTTTGAAGACAACGCCCGTCGATTATTCCTCTATTTGTTAACTGCGCATGCTCTCACATCTGACGTGACCATAGGCGCCAATTCAAAATTTGGTAACTTAAATAATTAATTTCACTATTAAAATGAATTTGGAATGTAAAATAAAAAAATACGGGTCAAATAAAATTTTATAAATCACTTGAATATAACATTTTTAAAAAATAGTCAACGACCCTATTATCAAACACATATGTAATTGGATTCATATCAATCGACAATAGTGTTTTAAACAGAAGTTTGGACAATCCCTTATGTAAACTGCATGGGTCATGGAAAATGTAATTAGTTTCTTATACGTTTTGTAATTTCTTTTTAAATAGTCTGTACGGTATATACAGTACTTTTATAATTAGTGGGTAGGTACTTTAGTAATATTAATAAGCGGTTTATAATTTGGAATTATTAATGCGTATTGGCGAGATCTTAGGAGCAGATGTGAATGATAGACCCCCTCTGCAGCTGTGATTTTAGTAATAGTTTCTTACCCTTAGATATCATACACGCAGCTTTCTCGTAAGAAGCAGGGATGCACATGGCATATGTACAGTAGTGTTAATCAAACGGTTTGTTAACCCCCTTGACACGCGCTCTTGTTGTTTGAGGAAACTATTTTAGTCGAGTGCAATTATTTCTGTACCTCGGAACCCGTCTATAGTGAACGGATTCTCATGAAACTTTTTATGTTAAGTTTCTAATACTGAGTACAAAAAAAGTTTACCCTTTAAAAATAGCTTCTTTTTACTTGGGGGTGGTTACCACCCCCATTAGAGAGATGGCCAAAAAGTGAAATTGAAATAGGGAATCTGACAGAATCATACTGTAAGACAAAAAGGTTGTGTACAATTTTTCATGAAAATTTATATTTTCCAAGTTGTAACGATTTGAAGATTACGATTTTAGCTTTAAAAAATTGGTACCTTGAGACTGTTTTTCGTAAATAATTCAAAAGTGTTATATTTATGGAAAAGGTGGCATAGTACAAAAAATAAGATTATGAAATTACATGTATTTTATTTTTTGTTTATTTCTGTACGATGAATAGTTTTAAAAATATGATACTTTAAAAATGGCGCTCGAACGTTTATCAGTCGGGATATAATGTTTAAATCTCAAATATGCCGGAAACAATCAGAATGATATGATATATACATTAAAGGGCTTGAAGTACTCTTTGATAGGACTCTTTTCTATCCGTACAGCTTGAAAGATAACAATGTCATGTGCAAAACAATGAATGCTCTGTATTTTTATTTTAAAGAAATTTCGTCTCGTATCAAGAAGGATATTTTTGGGAATGGATCCAGATACAACTTATTTATGTTATAACTTGCAAACTTTTAAATATACTAATACAAGTTTTGAATTTGAATGATGGATTAAAAGTTCCTATGAATGTTTGTAAACAAATGAATGCCATTTTTTATCCATTAGAGCCACGAAATCGTTAATTTATTTACCGTTAATTTATTTATGATATCATTTTAAGGATAATTATAATCTAAAAATCATTATATGAGATTATTTGTGCCTTGTATAGTTTAACAGTTGTAACAATTAATAGCTCAGAAAGCAGTAATTTGAAATGTTAAAAATAAAATAATTACCTAATATTAAATTTGAAAAATTAATTGTCTGTTAAATGAACACTAAAGATTTAAACAAAAAAAAATCATATTGTAGACCAGGAGAAATCATGAATTTTAAATATAAAGTGATTTATTAATATTTTATTTAAACAATTGAAAGAAGACAAAATTAATTATGAACAATTAGAAAATATTCAAAGGATATTTTCCTTAAAATTAATAAAATAGCAATGAAATAGAAACAAATATTTTCTTTGAAATCTGCAAAATATGAATTTGTTTAATGCCCACCTTACGCTGGCAAATCAATCAATCAATCAATCAACAATTGTTTAAACAAATCAGTAAAAAAATTATGAAAATTTGAATTTATATTGTTTGACAAAGAATGTAGACATAATTTTTATTATTACTATTAAAATTGATAACGATTTGTGTATGGCAGATTAACAGAATTTTACATTAGAAAGTTGTATAGGTATAGTCGACTGAAAAAGCGACAAACATGTTTCAATTTTTTTTTTTTGAGGTACAACCACATAGGACTTTCACAGAATGATAAATTAGGTCCTAAGCTATCTGAAATGGTCAATTATAACATTTTTTGGGAGGTTCAACTTATTTATTATAAAATATGTCATAAATCTGTCAAAATCAATGTTTCCAACTTTTTCACACATCTCTCACGATATCTCCGGAACCAGTTGAGATAATCAAGATTTTTTTCTTTAGTCGACAAAGGAAATGTGAGCGGAGGCCATTGAAGTAATTTAGTCTTTATGAAGAACCTAGTTTTTTGTACAGTTATGTAAAACGTTAACATTTATTTCTCTTGCAGCACTTTTTTCAATAAGCGAAACACTTTTTTGTTTTAAGGAATTTTGCCATAGTATATACATATGAAATGAAGCCAACACATCAAGGAAGTTTCTGAAAAAAATACAGTACTCTACGACTTACATGTTTCATTTTTATTTAAAATTAAGTTTCTGCGGGCGGGGTACTTCATAAAGTCGGTTCTACTGTGCTTTAATCAGTGTGTGTTGTAGGTACATATTGTAAAATATTATTTGACATCTTTAATATAAATTTTATTTTCATAAGCACTTAGAAGCTTTAACATATCATTATTTACATTGTCTATTATTTAAAATTCATTATATTTGTACATTAAAACTTAATATTGGAATTTAAAAAAAAATTGACATAATTATTTATTTTAAAATACAAAAAAAAATATTTTTAAAATCATCAACGTCGGAATCTAAAAAAATCTGGACACTTGCTTAGTTGCTGCAGTTTGCATATTTGCAGTCACTGCAGCATTGTAAACCTTGAGCAAGACATATTCGTCTGTTGTTGTTACAGATCTTCTCGGAACATTTTATTGACAAACTTTGTCTTACAAAGTTCTTAACTAGAAAATATAGCCTTCCAAAAGTTTTCTTCGACTGTGAATTATCCAAGCGTATCCAGTTGGATCTTCCAAGTGCACGTATATCGCTGTTGAACCAAATTTTTAATTGATACAGACACCTAAAGGGAAATAATTACTAGTAGGTATTTTGTTTCTTTTATAATGAGTGATCTAGAAAAATTATTATTACCTTTTTAAATGTAAGCTAAAAACATGGCTTATAGGGGGAAGCTCAGAAGCTGGTCGATTTCTTACATCGCAGCTCTTTTAGGGATTTTATATTTTTGGTTTATACTTATATAAATAAAGCGTATATTTTACAGCGTATATTTTACACCCAATTCCGTTGCCTTATCCCCTATATTAGATAAAATGACCTATTCAAATAAGAGAATAAAATACACTTCAACAATCTAATAAACTAACAGTATACATTAATTACCTGTCTGCACAGATATTAAAGACTTTTTGCCTTTCTTTCCCGATTTATTACATATTAAGCATATTATCCGAATATTGAATTTCTCTTTATTGCATCTTACCGAAGACGATGAAACACTTTCAGTTTCACTGAATTCGGAAACATTTTTAAGATTTTGCAACTAATATAGATTTGTCTGCGGTCTACCTTTTCACTTTGACCATTGTACTTAAAATGTTTTCCTTTTGTTAGAAAATATTTTCGGCACCAATGTCTTGCCGTTTTTCCGTGGCACATACCTATAATTGTTTTTATCCAACACAGGCATAGAATATGGCTATTACTATGGTGATTTTACAAAATATTCATTTTAAGAGTAACATTAATCATCTCTGCTAATAATAGTTAAAGATTGATACTTACTCAAAAAGTGGAAAATACCTGATTAGGAACATTGAGAAATGATAATAAAGTAGAGAATACATTTGACTAGAAACATTGGAAATATGGAAATTTCATTTGCTTCTTTTATAATTTCTTCCGGGACATATTATCTATTTTTGACAACTAATGATTATTTCTTCTCTTTATTTGTTGTTTGTGTGTAAGTATAAACTAGTAACAATAAACGACAATCAGCACCATAACAACCATTCCATGACTTTCCCAATTACAATGATTTTTACAAACATGAAAATTAATTTGTCAAATGATTGTAAAATTTATAAGAATATTATTCAAATGAAATTTCATTAAGAGAGTGTTGGATAAAATTCTGTATTGCACACGTATGTAATTGCATATTAGTCACTTAATAAAATTAGCCACTGGACCTGATGGTCTCGTGAATAACTTTTTCTTCCGTGACGAATGTGCATAATTACACATTAGTATAATAAACAATTATTAATCCTTGCAATCTAGGATTTTGTGTCACTAATATGTCATTTCCTTTCAAAGTTTGTCCACCATGTAAACATTCCGTTCTTAAGCACAAAATAATATGTAAAAACTCAATAGAAATAAATAATACTCATTTGCATTCACATTATACAAAGAAAAGTTTGTGTTTAACTGGCACTATAAGATACTCGTATTGAATTGTCCGCACATTTAAAGTGGCGCCGCGATGAAGCGCATTTAAGGTTCGAGAAACTCATAGCTTTAAATACAAAATTTCGAATACTATAAGTCGTGAGAACTGGTTATTTTTTTAAAAACTTCTTTGATGTGTAAGCTTTATTTTCTACACAGATGGTATGACAAAATTCCTTAAAATAAAAAAGGTTTTCGCTTATTGAAAAAAGTGCTACAAGGAAAGTAATTGTTCAAGTTTTACCTAGTTTTATAGAAAAATGAGATTTTCCATAGAAACAAAATTAAAGTGGTCACTACTTTAATTTTGTTTCTATGGAAAATCTCATTTTTCTATAAAACTAGGTAAAACTTCGCCCACATTTTCTTTACGAATTAAAAAAATATATATAATTATTTCAATTGGTTCGGGAGATATCACGAGGATGTGTGAAAAAGT
Source organism: Stenurella melanura (assembly GCA_963583905.1). NCBI lineage: Eukaryota > Metazoa > Arthropoda > Insecta > Coleoptera > Cerambycidae > Stenurella > Stenurella melanura. Next base: position 63,782,206 of record OY757318.1, read on the forward strand.
AAGAAAAATTAATTTTGACAAATTTATGGCAATTTTCCTGATAAAGAAAGTTTGACCTCCCAAAGAATGTTGTAATTGGCCATTACAGATGGCCAAGGACCTATTCTATCATGCTGTGAAGGGCACATGTGGTTGTACCATAAAAATTTTTTTTAAGAAGGAAGCACATTTTTTCCCGTTTTACGGTACACTGGTATAGAATAATATCTCCACGAGAAGAAAAAAATTAACTATTACCTACTGTTAAACAATTACATGCTTTCCAATAAAAACGTAGGACTAAGAAAATTTATTAATGAATAATAGTTAGAAATTATAAACAAATCGAATTAAAAAGTTTTTTAATACAGGCTATTTTAATTAGCGATGTCGTGATATACTACAATTTTCTTTAAAAAATTATAACAGTATTTTGTAATGTAAAAAAAAAATGGATGTGGACGTAATTAGCTATTATTGTTAAACAATTACAAGCTGTTCAATGAAAACGTAAGAGTTTATTGTCATTCGACTTAGAAAATATCCGTTTATCTGTTCGTATGTTTGCACGTACATCCATCCCACTCCTGTAGAAAGTTATGGATAATACGTTAGCTCAAGGAAAAACTCTAATGTTTTTGAAAGAAATCGCGCAATCAATACATGTAAGTTATTAAACATTTTATTTTAAAAAATGCCCAAAGGATGTTGCAAACATTTATAGATTCTACAAAAACTTAAATACTGTATACTGTGCTGTATACTGACGAGCATTTCGTCAATCAAGTTGGCATTAATATTAAAATTTTCACTTTTACAAGTAAAGAATTAAATTATTTTCACAAAGCTAAGAATGTACTATAGAATGTTCAACAATTATATAACTTCAATAAACTAGCGAGTAAGTATAATGTTCATATCTAGTTAATTCTTGTAGTTTTCCTGTACATATAGAATTATTAAATTTTAATACGCGGCGATTTCTTTAACTTTTAACCTAAAACATATTTTTGCCGTCCTATGTATTTTTCAGAAACACTATTGTTACTTGTTAGTCGTGTATTTAATACACATGTATGTCAACATTGATCTGTTTGAATAAAGGCAAAACAGTTTGACAGCTTAAATATTTGGAGTAAATTAGAAAATCCCCTCTGTATCAATCATGAGGAGCTACCGGGAGTACACATTTGTCTTGGAATCATTTTGATGTCCTCCATCTCACATTAAGCTATCTAAGTAAAGAACGCTGTATATGACCACCTAAGAATTGAATTTCGACAAATTTCTCGTACATGTTCGGTCTCACAATTTACAGTTACATAACAATTCTGTTTGAAGAAAATATTTTTTTAGATGTTTATGAAATACTCATGCCAAATTTCGTAAATCGGTGTCTGAAATTTGATCCCGTTAAAAACTGAAATCACTATATTAATATTTCATTAATGTTACGTTTTTTAAAATAAATAACATGATTCGAGTAAGAATTTGGAGATAAACTGTGAGTATTTTTAGTGCCTGAGGTAATTTCGTGGACTTACTTTTAACTCAAAAAACCCTTAGTTATAACTTTCACTTTTTGTGGGAAAACAAATTCTAAATAATAGAAATTGATATCAAATCAGGTTATATAAGTGAAATAAACTAAAAAAATAAATACATTAACAATCAGTATACTAGTATTGAAAAGGACATGTGTTATTACTACATCCTGACTGAGAATCCCGCCCTGTGCAGTTCTCTTCGTGGTACTTTAGAAAAACCAAATTCGTGATACTTTCAAAAAATAAATTCGTGGTACTTTTGAAATTTCTGTTGGGCGGAGCGGTTTTCCGCCCTGTGCAATTCTCTTCGTGGTATTTTCGAAAAAACAAATTCGTGGTAGTTTCGAAAAAATAAATTCGTGGTACTTTCGAAAAATTTGTCAGGTGTGCATCTTGAAATTTTTTCTAAGTCAATTTTTTGGTAATATTCGGAAAATATTTATTTTTCTAACGACGGAGCCCAAAGGCGATTGACCGTCGTCCTCGAGCTGAAAAATTTTGGACGTATTTGTTGTGAAATAATTGTTTATTAAAAAATCAGACGATGCCAAAGGCTGTTATCGGCCCTTTGTGAAGTGCTAATGTTTCAAAGTCGAATGTTTCATGGGAATGTCTAAATTTAATTTCCTTGATAATGTTATATTATTAAAATGGATGATTTTACAGGGTTCAATAACACCCTCCTTCTGTTGATGAATCTTTTTATGTACAGTCGAATGTTTATGATAGTTATAAGAAATACTCTTGCCAAGTATGGTATTAGACTGATTTATTAATCAATGTGAAATGGTTAACAATTTTATTGGTCTTATCCACAATGCCAAAAAGTATAAGCTTTAGAAGCCATTTGTTACAATACAAAAATAGAAAACACTACACTCGTAGCGAAGCGAAGAATATTTGAGAATGTTCATGCCACTATGTCTTCATCTTCTGAATTATCTTCGATTTGGAATTGACTAAGGACTTGGATATGGGATTGAGCCCTTGATCCATCGAACGGCTCTTGGACGCGATCTCTCTTGATTGCTATGCTTGGACGGACGCGCTCCTGCGTCGGATCCTCCGTTTTTCCAATTCAGCTCATGAAACATAAAAATATCTCATAACTGTAACATATCGACGGGAACTTTGTTGACTTATAAGGATGCAAAGTTTATAAAAGGAAAAATTCTTTCATCTGGAAGATCAACTCTCAAAACTCGTTGGAACCTCGTAGGTTGTATGTCAATTGTATTGACGGAAACTTTAAAATTGGGAATATCGGCTGTCGAAGTTCGATACGTACCTCATTCATTGGGTAACGTAAGTACGATAATTTTGTTGACTTATAAAAGTTGAAAAAATTATAAGAGACAAATTTGCTTCCAACTGGAAGACATGCTCGCTTCGGAGCGTGGCTTGTACAGTCAACGTGACATAAAACTTTAAAATTGAAACATCAATAGAAAAACTGCTTGCCAAGCTCGTACTAGGAGACTTCTTGTATCTTCTTGATAAGAAGCTCTGCTCTCGAAACTCGTTCGGAACGGCCAGAAAAATTGAAAATAGTTTTTCTCGGGCGAAAAATCTACTTGCGAAGCTCGTGCATTGAGTCTTCATTAAAAACGTAAATTTTGTAGAATTAAAATGGTTGAAAATAAAAGGTCCTCTTGATAAAAAGAATACTCGTAGTTCTCGCTCTTGAGAAGCTGGGTGGATACACATCGCCTTCTCGCGTGTGAATCCACCGTTTATCCATCTCTATGGATCGTCGCATAAATGGTAACATAATTAACTTTTGCGTATAAGGAATAAGCTACTACTAGAATTTTGAGGAATATATTTATATGGATCGATATTAATATCATCATAGGCATTCATTACTGCGGGACGGTTGACAGCAATACGTACAGGAATTGGTGCTGCCTCACCTTGCACAATCGTAGGTGCATGTATTTGAACCAGAGTTAAATAGACTTCATTTGACAGTCTTTTTAAAACTTTGTAGGGCCCAGTCCACGATGGTAGAAATGTATGATCCTTCCTGATCCGTTTCGCCATCACCATATCTCCTACTTTAAAAACTATTGGTGTTACAGCCACCTACGGGCATATTTATTTTGATAGCTAACTTGTGCTTTTCTAGCGTCTTTGACTCGCTCAAGTCGGGGAATGTCGACGTGTTTCTCATGCTTTTGATGGTAGGCGCGCATAGCCCAATCTCCGGCTTCGGCGAGTTCATAGCCCAGAAGCAAATAGCTCGGTGTCATTCCCGTGGCTGCATGTTTGCGTGTTCTTAATATGTCCCAAGTATCACTGAGTTCTTAAGACTTTCTTCGCATCTTGGACGCTTTTGTCGACTGGATTAGATCTTGAATAATATGATAGTGTTTAATACATATCTACATTATTTCTGGTCTGTTATTATGGCTCGAGGTAATCCGTATCGTGGTACGATTTCCTCTTCTAAATATTTGGATACAGTTTTGCCACTGATCTGTGGATATGCCTTTGCCTCGATCCATTTGCTGATGACGTCCTCTACTATCAATACTTAGGTAATCTGCTAAGATATTTTCCTTGCCAGGACAATGTTCAATTTTAAAAGAATATTCTTGTAATAGCAATGACTAACGAGTAAATTTGGTCTTCTCGTCCTTGTGCTTATGCAACCAAAGGAGAGCTCGGCTGTCTGTCTTCACAATGAACGGTTTGTCTGCTAAATAAATCTTGTATTTTTTATGTAGTTTACTACACTTAAATATTCTAATTCGTTTATGTGATATTTCTTTTCTGTCGGAGACAGCGTATTGCTCGCATATGATATCATGTATTTCTCTCCATGGTCACCAAGCTGTTATAGCACTGCGGAGAGCCCTTGTGAGAATGCATAGGTCTGCAAAATAAAAATTTTATCGAAATTGGGCCTGTGTAATTCTAAAGGTTTTGTTAAAATTTCCTTTAACATCTCGAATGTTTCTTGAGCATCCCGGTTCCACTTAAAGCTCCAATCTTTCGAGAGAAGTCGGCTCAAGGGCTTCGTAATCATGGCAGCATTAGAAATATACTTCCGTACCCAGTTACATAGACCAAGGAAACTCTGAAGTTGTCGCTTCGTAACAGGCACAGGATTTGTAAGAGATGCTTTTCCAACGGCCGTGTTTTAAATGATGCAATTTGATGGCCTAAATATTTTATATCTTTGGTAGCCATCACACATTTTTGAGGAGATACCTTCACACTATGGAGTCTCAGACGTTCGAATACTGATCTTAAATGAGAGAGGTGTTGATCGATATTTTCGCTATATATTATTATATCGTCTAAATACACTTTACAGATCTGGTGGAGATAACCAGTTAAAACGTCTCGAGCCATGAACTTCTGAAAGGTACAAGGAGCCGTCTTCAATCCAAAAGGCATGACATTAAACTTGTATGATGCCCTATCGGGCGTAGTAAACGCAGAAAAATCCTTCGACGACTCCTCGAGTGGTATTTGCCAATAGCCACTCTTGAGATCCAAAATGGTGAAAATATTTGCTTTCCCTAAATCCTTAATGCTTTCATAAACTTTTGGCAAGATGGAGGCTTCGTCTATTGTTACTTCGTTAAGATATCTGTAACCGATACAGAGTCGAGGCTTCTGGTCAGGTCTTTCTATTATTATCGGGGGTGAACTATACAGGGCCGTACACGGTTCGATTACGCCTGCCTTAAGCATCTCTTGGATCTGTTCATACATAATCTTTTTTTTGTGGGAGACATTAAATGAGGAATCGTCTTTTACTAGAATTTTGTGTTTAATAATCACTGTGGTGGCTTGAGTCGTTACCTCAACGAACACTCCCGAAAACTCTTCGAACGTCTGAGAGTTTGGTTTGAAATGGCCACCTCCTCGAGTAGACTAGGGTGCCTTTTATCCCGTTCGGTAGCTTGCTTCTAGAAGACGGTAATGAGGTCATCTATTCCGATTTACACACATTTCCTGTCAAAATAAAAAATGTCTTGTTTTGATACAGAAACGGGGCACCCAATATTAGCTCCTCGTTTAAACTAGAGATTACTTGCATGGTACTTTCGAAGGGTTTGTCTAAAATGTTTATTACAACTTTCGTAGTCCCTAAGGAATCTACTACCATGTCTCCGCAAGCTAGAGAGAATTGTTGAGGGGCTGTGAGATTGTTACAATTGTTTAAGACTCGGCTGAATGATATTTCGTGCCAAACCAGTATCCAATAGGGAGGGCATTTATGGCTCGATTATTCACTATACTTTTGATGCGAGGCAGAGGGAATACATCGTTGGTGAATGCATTCGAGTGGTAATTTTTTTTCGGGATCTTTGAATAAGTAAGGCAGATGAAGAAGGTCATCGAAGGATCGACATTTTAATTTATATTTACATTTCATTGCTCTCGGCTTTCGTCTCAAGCTGGATTGGGCCTGAAATTCGGGGACTTCGAAGAAAACCCTTGGCTGGGGCCTCTGTCCCCTTTGAGTTTTCGACCAGGTCTTCCTATACGAATTGGTAGGGCAGTCTGCATGATAATGCCATTGTTTGTTAAGGTAGCAACGACAGGGTGTGGGCGGTCGACGTACAGCCCGGGAGTTCCTGGTACTGCTATCGCTCTCCCGTCTAGGGTTCTAGAGTTCATTGAAACGCACTCGAGGTGCGAAAGATTGTTGGACTGGGCGTCCCGACGTACGACTACTTTCATTATGCAATATTTAATGATCTGGGATTGCTCTTCGGCCAAATCTTTTTCGATGGCTTTCGTCGTCTCGACTAATGTTTCTCTGTTATTAATCGTTGCGCCTTTTAGGCGAGATCTAAGCTCGGGGCGGAGCTGATCCATAATGATTTTTGTCTAGGATTTCGGGCTTGAGACAATCTCAATCCTATTAAAAAGACATACTTTGCGGGTGATAAACACCGCGGTGTGTTCGTGAGTACCGTAACGGTCTCAATAAAGCTTTGTCGTAGCATAGGTAATGATCTCTCTCCAGTCAAATCGAGATCTAAATCATTCGACAAACAGCCAATAGATGGTGATGAGGGTACGATATTGTTCAAACCATATCTTGGTATTGCCTCTTAACTGTTCAGTTATTGAAAAGTTTATCATTGTCATGTGCAATGTGAGCACGGACGAAGAACTGTTCCATATGTCTTATAAATGTTTCGGGATCTTCGTGATCCAGCCCGTGAAATTCTACATTAAGTCGTCATAGTCTATCTCTCTGGACAGTAGCTATTCATAATAATGAATAGCTCTCGCAAAGCCCTCAGACATTTTAACAAACATCTTGCATACTTGCCCGAACCTCGTCAGTAATAACTTTTTCCGTTCTCGGACTTTGGATGTCTTCGATAGATTGTTCCATCTCTCAGTTGCTATTGAGAGTATCGTGCTCATAAAAGCTACTTGGGGTGGATTCAATTGAACCTTCCATCTCGCAATGTCTTGCTACTTTTGTAAATTAGCAAAGTCCCTGCTCGGGCGCCATGTAGATGAACTTATCCATGCGTCTGATGGACACGACAAGAATTTTATATTAATTAGGCCGTAGCGATGTCATCGCTACGATATCTAGCAACTCTACTTACAAGGGGGATTCCAGTTACCCTTCAGACTCCCCAAGACGAAAATAAATAATAGTATATTTACTGTGATTGCTACAGTCTGCTCCCTCCATCGTAATATCGAGCGGTGTACTTCTACAGAATATATCTTATAACTAGCACTTTCTCAGAAACACTTCTTATTAATTAAGACCGCCGATGGATTCCATGAGCACTTCGATCGCTACACAAACTTGACGGAATCAAAGGTAACCCGTAATAAGTAGTTATTCGACTTACGCCACAGAATCGCACGCTGATCGTCAATCTTATAATTAGTGGATCAATAAGAAATCGAATTCAAAAAATATGTTTTCATTTATTGAAATAACTTCATAAAATATAAAACATATAATTACTCAATATTTAATTAGTGTATATAAGACAAACATCAGATAGCACTACCACTTGGCAAGAAGTTACCGTAGAATCGCAAATGGATCATTTTACAGGGTTCAATAACAGGAACACGTGTTTTCCATTGGTCTGACAGATCTGGTTTGCTGAAATTCCGAAATTGGCGGAACAGCCGATCATTACGTATGCAGTAATTCGGTAATCCTTTCGGGTTTCGTGCGTCTTCTTCCATGGATACCGCGAACGGTTCGGTGTTTCTGTTATTTCATTGGATAACATTTCATCAATCTCCTTGTTGATGACTTCCTGCCTCCTTGAGTTCTGCATACGGTGTCTTCTCTTGCGTAGTTTAGACTGTGATGTTAGACCGGCTTCGTGGTTTCGAATGAGTTCCGAAAGCTTGGCAATTCAGTATCCAGTCGTTCCTGAAGTTTCGCCTCTTCACTCTGGGATAGCGCTAGAGCTATTCCTCCCAACGAGCTGTTGCGGAGCGGTGATGAGACGGGACGGCGGTTAAGGAAAACGTTTGTCGTAGGCAAATACATCCTGAAATTTTTTATACCTAGAATATCCATCCCAAGTACAATATCAGATGACAGCTTTGCTAGATAGAATAGTTGTTCGGAGAAAGAATCTTCATCTATCTTGAACTCTAAGTCATATATTTTGGTGACGGTTACAAGTTTCCCATTGGCAAACTTGGCAGGCGTGGATGTATTGACTGACGGTTGGTGGTAGAAATTTTGTACACGGTTTCTCACGTAGGACCTGATGGATCCGGTATCAACTAAGGCAGAAAAAGTGCTGCCATACATGATTTCATGTATATGCAGACGGTATCTTCCGAGGCGGCAGTAGTGCGGAATCGGGCTGACCTCGTGGCGGTGCAGATCCGGTCTAGTATTCTCATTTTGTCACACGGATAGTCTCGTGATATTATATCCTGTCTACCACAATGTGAACAAAAAGTTTCGGCGGGATATGACATTGGCTACGAAAATGTCGTATTCTCCCACATCTCCAGCGGATATTTTCTCAGTTATGGGAGTTGCGGTGGCAGAATTCGATGGCCTGTTCGCGTTGTTAGCCTCTCTGCTAAGAGGTGGTGTAGCCACGGCCGTAATTCGATTCATTCGAGACGGTGTTGGCGGTTGGTTACTGGTCGTAGGCAGTGGTGACGGTCGACTATCATCAGTGGGCGGTGGTAGCCGGTTGGTAGTTGCGGTGTACCGATTTGGGGACAAGTACTGCGTGGTGGTACCTGTTCGGTAAACTTGCTGAATTTCCTGGCGTAGCGCTTCAAATTTTTTAACCCTGGCGGTCAAAGCTGCTGCATTCTTGTTGTGGAGTGAAGCCACCATGCCGACGAATGAGCGTTTGTATGTCAGTTAGGTAGGTACCAGCAGGTTCATCTAGTCATTGGAGACGGAGACTGATTTGCGCTTCTATCTCTTCTTGGTAGTTAACTGGGAAGTAGAAGATACTGAATTCGGTGGTGAAATCTTCCCACGTTCTCCATTGTGAACAGTTGTTTCTATACCATAGTAGTGCTGGTCCTTGTAGCAGTTCGGGTAGTACGGGTAGCAGCTGTGCCGGATGGATCTCAGTGTACGAGCAGACTTCCTCTATCCGCCCTAAAAAGGCGGCTGGTGTCCTCTTTCGTTTAATTGTATGCCCCGTTTGCGTACTTTCAACGGATCCAATGTCGGGTTTCCGGTTGAAAAGTACGAAGACAGTACAGTGGACGGTGAGGTCGGAAACGGAACCATCAATGGTGGTGGTTGCTGAAAAACACACCTAGTGCCTTGTGTTACGGCGAAGTACAGCCGTCTTTGATAAATTTGACCAGGCGGCATTTCTTCTCCTTCACGGTTCCGGAGAGGTCTAGGCAGACCTTTCCTAGTTCGGCATCAAGCTGTTCTTTCCTTAACTTGTATTTTGTATATCCAGCTAAGGCGGTTTTCTGCTCCTTCTGTGACCGCGGCGTCTTCAGTCCGTGCTCTTGAAGTCTTTCTGTTGCTTCTACCACAAGATGGTGGTAAACGGTAACGGTCGGTAAACGGTGCCAGCAGGTGACAGAGTGATCTGTTCACTATGGTATCCCAAGTCGAAGTCTCACACGGTAGCAGCTAGTGACGATCTGAGCGGTCTCTCAGAGTGTCCATTCACTACGGTGTCACACAACTGAGTGTTGCGGAATGGTAAGAGCAGGTGACATATGACAATGAACTGGCTGAGCGGTATCTCGGAGTGGTCTGTTCACCACGGCGTCCCAAGTCGAAGTGTTAATGCACGGTAACAGCTGGTGACAAATGACAATGAACAGTCTGAGCGATGTCTCAGAGTGGTCTGTTCACTACGGTATCTCCAGTCGAAGTGTTGATAAACGGTAACAGTAGGTGGCAAATGACAATGAGCAGTCTGAGCGGTGTCTCAGAGTGGTCTGTTCACTACGGTGTCTCAAGACGAAGTGTTGATGAACGGTCCGAGCGGTATTTCGAAGAGGTCCGTTCCCTACGGTCCCCCAAGGCGAAGTGCCTCCGGCTAACTCCTACACGGCTTGATATATCGAGTCGAGACTAATTCCGTTTGATTCTGCGCACTCGGTTTACTATATCAGGAGATGTCACAAGCTACATAACTTCTGGGTTCGGAGTTGCTTAGACTCCGGGCAAACGGTAAAACTCGGTCTGGAAGGTGTCTTGTAATATGATCAATTTATTCCAATCGGTCTTACCGGATTTCACCTTCCCACTTCACCGTAGTATACTTTTTCCGAAACGGACGGTTGGATCGCGATAAAACCAACGGCAATCGATGCAAGGTTCTCGAGTTACTATTAAATGAGAGGTCATTTACCTAGTAACTCCAGACTCCGGAGTCGGTAAGTATTCCGGGCACAATCCGGGCAGTCGATGAAAGGTAGTACAGATGGTGTATATGGGTGCTGTTTATCACCCAATATGGGTCCTACTCAATTCAGACCCGAAACTTGGCTGTAGCACCCTTTTTCCCGAGACGGTTGGTCGGATCTGGTTCCCAGTGTCACCAAACCCTTCCTTGGGTCCGATTGCTTATAGACGATACCCCACATGATATTTTGGGTGTTCGGGTCACTTCGGAAGACTTAGGAAGTGTTCGGTCGGAGTTCGATTTTTTGGTCAAACGTGCAGCCTCTTCGTATGGCAACACCACAGAAACTGCCACTTGTTCGGACAATTTCCAAGGAAGTTATTAAATGGTCAATAACGCCTTCGGGTGCGGTCGAAGCGGTTCGGCAGTAGTCGGAATCGATTCCCTGTGTTCGATTATGTTGAAAATGACACCTTACTACTGTTTGTAGTGTTTCGGTAGCTTTCGGTGACAGCCGAATGGTAAGTCTAAACTACTTTTCTCAATTGAGGTCCCTGCTCGGGCGCCAAAGTGTGTGACGTTTTATTCACCCGTCAGTTGGTGATAGAGCGTCACTTTGGCACTCGAGCTTTGTGTGGTCGGTTAACGATAAGCTCGGGCGCCACCTTACAGTATTTTAGGTGGTATGAAGGTCCCACACTAGCTTCTTAGCACAGCCTCTTGCAGCAGGGCTAGGATAGCTACAGTGAAGAAACGGTAATGTCCAGCGGGTCTAGGGATCGTCAGACTTCACACACACTACAGTAAAAAGCCCAGTTCAAATTACATACAAAAAAAATATGTATTATCTTAAAACCTACTATTTACAATACTACTTAAAGCTAAACTATCTTTACAAAACCAAACAGGCAACCGAGAGCTTAAACTAAAGTTAGGCGAAGGCGGTAAAAGCGGGCGGTAGTACAGACAGTGCACGGGTACCAGGAGTGAGTAGGCACTTACCAACTTGATACTTACAAACTTTACTTACTTCCTCCTGTTGTTGCTGGTAATTTCGGAGTCGACTGCTTACGGCGGGCGGCCGGTATGTACTGAGACTCTGGCTGACTGCTACTGTAGTAGTACAGTACGGCCAGAATGTGAAACTGCGCGTTCGGGTTGCGCCTCGGATTTGGATCTAAATCTAAAAAATATAATCGGTCTTACCCAAACGGTTACTTACTTGCTTCCATGGGAACACATCTGATACGGCGACGTCGGCGACTAGCGAAACACCAACTAAATTCTCCAACAAACTTTGCACTGCTTGACGAGAGGCAGACTGGTTCTACACAGGTGCACGTTTGCAGGCGGTGGTAGGAGAATGAACTGTTTGCGATGAGTCTCCCACACAGACTTAATAACTAATTAATATGAATGTAAGTATATGGTACATTTACATTTTAAATATTTCCACGTATTACCTAGCCTCTATAATTACAATACAATATTATATACATATATAGAGGTGTTTCAGAATCTCATGAGCCGCGAAATGCGCAAAAGGCAAAGTTTAATCTGAGTTATAAGTATGTTTTTGAAGACACTGGAGACTGCTTTGCTGTATACATAAACAAGAGCTCGGGATAAATTGTAAACAATAAATATAATATTTTTAAGAAGTGTAACTGAGTCAACAGGACGGATTATGTCTCTGCGCATATGAAGGTCACGGCTCATGAGGTTTTAAAACACCTCTAACCTACTTAATATTAAAACAGACGGTGGATTGGGGTGCAATTTCCATAACGAAAAATGCAGGGGTGAGAGATATTGTTGTTAGAATATTTCGAGAGGCGAAACACTTTCATAATCGGATGGCTCCTGGTTTAGCTGCTTCATGATTTTTTTCTAATTTTTCTGCATCTGGTTTTGATGCTTCTTTGGGTGAGGTGTGGATATATCTTTGTTAACATATCGATTAGGGCAGGTATGTCATTAGTGTAATTGTTTGCGATACTGAGAGGATCAGGAGAATAAAACGTATTTTCGAAAAAGTCTGTGATTTCTTAATAGTTTAAAACAAAGAGAGGAGATTCCAATTCGATGAACTATTTTGCGGGGGCCATTAAGTCTTTAGTTGTAGGTAGATTTTCAGTTGGCGTGCTTGACTTCGGTTTTTTTATTTTTCTTGGTGCAGATGTAACAAATACATCTTTCTCATTTAAGGTTTGTTCTGAAATTTCTATGGAAGAAGTGTTCCGTCCTCAATTACCCTTATGTTTCGTCCTTAAATTTCCCATTTTTAACCCTCCGCCACTGACCCACATGCCTATCTCCACGATGAAGGTGTACCGGGCAGACTAGAAAAAGAAACGTGCGGAGAGAAAAAACTAGAAGCAGTGAGCTGAGTCGATATACAGAAGGCCTCAAGTTGTGCATATTTTTTGTCAAATATTATTATCGAATATTGTGTGTGAATGTTAACATTGATGACAAATAACCCAGGAAACCGACAACCGCCGGTTCAGCTCCCGTTGAGACACCAGCAGCGACCATCCAACAAGGTACATGTTCCTAAATTCCTATCTATATTTTCGTTTCTTTACATAGCCTCCCACACCCAATAAATAAATAATAAATAAGCCAGTTGTGGATGAGAGTTCTTTTCACCCCGTATAATGGAACTCGAATGCTACAAGGAGTTACTACTTCAGATATATTACGTTTATTAGAGGTTGAAGGAGTGTTATTTTCGAAGTTTGTAATTTCTGTGCGATGTGATATGTGATCTAGTTGTGACGAAATTTCTATAGGAGGGAAGTTATATTGACCTTATTGTATAACAAACGGTTGAGATAACCAGCCTCCGCTGACATTTAAAGTAAAGGACATAAATGCTATCGTCGTAGAAGAAGTACCACTGCTTGAAACCCTTTTTGGTGTTCCATGGCACACACAAACAGATGAACGAACAGTAAAATTAGTTACTGAAGCAGCAGCTGCAGTGCGCGGAGAGGACTTCAGAGACGGTGTTATTCGCTCAACTCTTTAAATCTCATGCCACGATGCCAACCTTCAACACAGTAGTAGAGTATAGAACACAATAAAAAAATGATATTGGTTAATTAACCAATAGAAACTTAACTAAGATTCTATTCACAAGAATGTATTTGTTTAAAAATTAAAATATTTTTCAACAAAAAAAAATTCTTACTTCGTTGTGCTGGGCTGGCGCGCTAATAGTTGCTAAATAATTAGAAATTCCACACAATTCACATTTGCGTTTTGTGTGGCTATGTGGTTAAAAAAAAATGTACAAGTTTTTATTCTAAAATCGAAGGGGTGATAAACAAAACTTCTAACGGAAATCAGAAATACTTGGCGGTAACTTTTATCCTCTGACTTCTTACTTCCTATGATTATCCTAAGGTCCCTCGTGGAAAATATGTCAAACAACTGTTTGGCTGATTTGGAATAACATCGCTACGACTGTAAGTAGCCTAGAGAGTGACGGATCAACATGCTATACTCCTTCGCGCAATTGCAGAATTTAATGCACCTACCGCTAGACCATAGCCATTACAAAACATGTTTTGAATCGAGTAGCTCAGTAGGAGATGTTATTTAATATATCTGGGCATCGCACATAGAATTAATTCATTTTTCTTCTCAAAGCAAGTTGATATAGATATGGGGGTTAGATCCTTTCGTAGTAAATAGATTGATTATTAGGTTAGTTGAACCGGAACAGAGTTCTAATTAGGGATGACAGAATTGCATGAATTCGACCAATCATGGCAATATTTCACTATAACTATAGAATAAATGAAATAGGTGTAAAAAGATATTGGCTGTGCACAGTGACATCGCGTAAAAGTTGCGCGAAACAAATATACTTGCCGTAGTCGAATTTAACAGAAACATCTGCAATATTGGCACAGGGCACGTGCCTTGGTGGCGATATTCTTATACAATTATAAATAATACATTCCCCAATATATGAGGTAGTTCCCCTCATCTTAAGACTCGATACGTACCTTTTAGTATAACTTTTATAGACCAACGCAGATGCCTTTCACAAATGACAACTTCTAGTTTTACGGGAACAAGCGACTTGATACATATTTGAGTACGGTGACCGTGTGTACGAAATAAAAACAATGTATTGATATTTATTTTGTTCAATATGATGTATTTAAATGATAATAATTAATCATACACTGCTCTCCATAATTAATAGGGTGGAACGATGTTATTAAATTTTTTATTTCGATCGTCTGGAATGTCAAAAGTTGCTAAATGAATAAAAACTCCCACAATTTTTTTTAACTACAAATAAAAATGGCGTCATGTTGCACACGCCACGTAACCATACAAAACGCAAATGTGAATTGTGCAATATGAAGTGAATATGTTTAGTTAATATTTTTTATGTAGGCGTTTCTAATTATTTGGCAACTTTTGACAGGACAGCCCAGCACTTAGTTAGGTTTCTATTGGTTAATTAACCAATAAATGTTTTTATTGTGTTCTGTACTCTCACTTTGTGTTAAAGGTTGACATTGTGGCTCGAGACTTAAAGAGTTGAGCGAATAAAACCCTCTCCGGAGTCCTCTCCACACACTGCGGCTGTTGCTTCAGTAGTAGGTAACTGATTTTAATATTCGTTCAACAGAAGCGTCTAGGTACACCGAAATTCCGGAGCTTCGACCATACGCAAAACTTGATATCATTTGTCTGACTATTTATTCCTTGCTCTAGTGTTCACCGTCAGCCGGGTGGTTGGCGTATAGGTAATATTCTCGCTTACGATGCGAAAGATCCCGGCTTCAAACTTCTACGCCCGTTGAGTTTTTTTTTTCTTTAATTTTTATTCTAATATCTAATAGTTAATAGGTATTAGCGCCACAGGCAGTATTAGCGTCGCAGACAAAAAGAGGGGGGTACAGGGGGTGTCCCCCCGCCTTTTTTTCACAAAATAACACTTCGACTTGCCGAATTTATTACACATTTACAAGGTAATGCGCATATTCGAAGCTCCGGACTTTCGGTGTACCTAGACGCTTGTTTCGTTCAACCGTTTGTGTGTGCCATGGAAAAACAGAAAAGATTTCAACCGGTGGTACTTCTTTTACGATGGCAGCATTTATGTCTTTTATTTGAAATGTCAGCGGAGGTCAGTTACCTCAACCGTTTGAAATGTAATACGGTCAATATAATCGGAGACTTCAAAATTCGAGTCAGGGATAAAAAAAGATCTTATCTCATTCTTCTTGGATGATATTGCTTTTAAGATACGCCTACGTTCGAATTGCAGAGCGATCATCAGAAAGCATTGTCAACAAAATGTTTTCAGGATGACCAGAAAATCCATTTCAGTTGGAAATAGCACAGTTTCACGACCTTGTACCCATGAGAACTTTCGAACAGTGGCTCGACAGGAATAACGTATATCGACTCCAGCGAATTTCACCTGAGGCCACTTCCCATCAGCACCCACATTGCACCTCCGATATCTGGAAAACTGTCCATTTTCCGACCTTGTGCCCAGGAGAACTTTTGATTAGGAGATCGAGAGGAATAACATATATCGATTTCAGTGAATTTAACCGAGGTTTTTCTGTTCATCCTACCAGTGAACAAGCCGGGAATATTTACAGCTTTGTCATAGTCAGCTCAGTGGCGCAATGCTAAGGTGTTTGGCTTGCGATCTCGGAGTCCTGGGTTCGAATCCTGGTCAGACTATGGATGCTTAGTGCCGTTTTTCATGTGTTACTGAGATAGTAGCAGTGAGCTAGACCGCTATTGAGTGGCACAACATGTCTACTCGCTGTTATCTGTTCTGACTTCAAGTCTCAGCTGTGGTAGATGGCAATAGCACAGGGAATGGTTGTTGTGTTGATGTCTATGTGTACGTGTTCTGGTTGAGCGGTAGAATAGCAATAGCTGAACTCCGTCAGGACGTTAATATAAATAAAGCCATTAAAATAAAAAAAATCCAGAATTCTGTATCCCATTTCAACAGACTTTAGTACCTCACCCACCACCCACGTATCTGTTAAAGCCTTTTTTTAGTATGTGTGAATGTATTCTCCAGAGTTCATTATTAGAGCAAAAAGTAATTTGTTGTTCATTTTGGTCGGTAATGCGGGGTGGTATTAGTTTGTTGGCGGTAATATTGTACATTTTATCACCCCTTCGATTTTAGAATAAAAACGCCTACAATTTTTTTTTAACTGCAAATAAAAATAACGTCATGTTGCACACGTCACATAACCACACAAAAGGCAAATGTGAATTGTGCAACATGAAGTGAATATTTTTAGTTAATATTTTTTTCTTTTTTTAGAAATTTATATTTAGCCAGCCCAGCACAATAACAAAGTAAGAATTTTTTTTTGTTGCAAAATATTTTAATTTTCAAACAAATAGATTCTTGTGAATAGATGGTTCAAAGTGTGTCGAGTTCGGTGAAAACCGCATGTTTCGTGGCTCCTACGGGATATCGAGATAAATTGAAGCGTGAACAATTCTGCATTGATTGATATAAATTGGCGCGATTATGGCTATTTCATATAATTGATATCTGATTAAATTATGTTGGTTGAATAAAGCAACACAAAATAGTGTATATGAACAATTCGAGAAAAGTGCACTGCTTGAGTACTTGACCGTAAAATCTGTACCTGGATTCGTCCCTTCTTGAAGTGTGTGATATAAAATAAGCAACCAGATGTGTGAATGAAACAGATAAGTTTTTTGTTTATGTAGCATTAGGTTTATTTATGTCTTTATTAAATTTTAAACAAGAATTGGAGATCAAAATTGAAAATATATTAAACATAATATATAGGTAATAAACATAATATATAGGTGATGAAATGGAAAAACTGCCCGAAAGTGAAACCGATTGTTTCAAGGAAACGACATACAGGGTGAGCAAACTATCCCTTCGGACCTCTTTTCTCATAACACGCAAAAAACATATTATTACCAATATATGACTGGTAAATAACCCCTACGCCTCTGACTTTTACGCCAAAGGATCAGTTAGGGGTTGCTTTTTTTAACCAAATAACACAAATAAGTATCGTAGCGTAGTAGCGATGTTATTCCAAATCAGCCAGACAGTTGATTGACACATTTTCAATGAGGGAACACCTTAGGTTATTCATAGGAAGTAAGAAGTCATAGAGGGTAAAAGTTACCGCCAAGTATTTCCGCCGATTTCCGTTGGAAGTTTTGTCTAATAGAAAACATAATCTTATATGACGTAGCAAACTATTACATATTTTGCAAACCGACGAGAACTGTGATAAAAAAAATCGCTGTCTATTAGTTTCACGCATATTAACCCGTAACTACTACTATCCAAAATATGTCACGCAAGTACTACTAGTGGGTCTCTAGGACCCAACATTAAAAAATCACAATAAATACTATTATTTAAAAAAACAAAATTTATATTTTCTTGGAGATTGATAACATAAACATTATTTAACATAAAAAAATATATAAGAAAATATGATATGCAGTTTGGACATATTGTAGACGCACATTTTAGGCATATGGGTATTTTGCACCCCGCGCAGTAATTGATCGTTTTCCGTTTTTTTCCTGGCGGACATTCACGGTATCTGGGTCTTTTCGATCTACTAGGTTTTTCTGTAGTTATAGGGGGTTCCTCCATGGCGATTCCTAAA
Organism: Stenurella melanura; assembly: GCA_963583905.1. Taxonomy (NCBI): domain Eukaryota; kingdom Metazoa; phylum Arthropoda; class Insecta; order Coleoptera; family Cerambycidae; genus Stenurella; species Stenurella melanura. The sequence continues at coordinate 63,800,233 of OY757318.1, forward strand.
ATATCTGCGGTCACTGAACGAAGTTTGCGCGGGACATTTGAATTGTACACTCGAGATGTCATATATAGAGCATACAACTCACGCCCTAGCTGTTTCAGGAAATGGTACCTAGAAATTCCTTGTCTTTGTTGGGCGAACTGGTATATGACCCTGCTATTTACTCCAGCAATATTTATTATGGCGTGGAATAGTGTCATTAGCCCACCTGCAAGTTTGTCTTGACGTCGAATAATTGGCACATTTTTCATCGAATGCGTCAACTCCTGCTCTTTTGCTGTTGTAATATAAAATTATCCCGGGTTTTTTGCTATTGGCATCTACTGTGTTATCGTGGTGCATACTAGAGACTAGGACAACAGCTTTACCTTTCTTTGGTACATATGAGAGACAATCGTGGTTTTGCCAGTAAATCCAAATGAGGAATCAATAGGACGACTTCGATTATGTTGAAACTGTGGAAGGATCTACCTTTTATTTTTTCTCATTGTACCGACATAGGTGAGGCAAAGGACGCTTCCTTTTCTTCTTCTGGCAAGGCTTTACCGTTTCCATCACCATCCATCTCCGTCCAAAAATCATCATCCTCTAATAACTCTGCCACCTCTTGTTTCGAAAGAGCCTTGTCTGAGGTGCTCATGATTAAACTATAAATAAGAAAACGTTTTTATATTATAATCCTAATTCAAATAACTAGTTAGCAATTTATACGCGTTTACATTTGTTTACATGTCTACTTACCTAAATTGCCGTCTTTTAAAACTCACGCTTGCGCTACTATTGGGTCCCAGGGACCAAATTATCATATTGCTTCGCGAGTTTAAATTATTTGCTACCACTCAACACAGTATTCAACTGGGAACTAACTAACTAGAGAATATTCGAAATCGCTATTCCCCCACTCTAATATTTCTGTTAAATTTTCACGAATTAAAATGTTGCTGGGTCCCTAGGACCTGATAGTAGTAGTTACGGGTTAAGAAACTTAAATAAATTTAAGATATTTTAAATCATTTGTCACAAAATGTGCCTTATTTATTCAGCAGGCCATCATCGGCTTACATATCTAAGCAAATATTAGATATCGATTTATTATTATAAATAACTCCTTATTTCAAACGTACGTATTAGTAGAGAGCACACATGGGACAAAATGTGTCACCCTGGGGGGATTTGGAAACTAAAAGCTGCGACGGTCTTATTTAATAGCTTATAATTAATTGTAGTTATGTGTAAAATTGCCCTTGGAGAAAGGGCAAAATTTTTCCAGATATTGACACTGAATGATTGCTACATGTAAAGTAGATATTTTGGCACAAAATTTATTAAAACGTCTGTAGCCGTTGCGCCAAAAAAAAATTTTATGAGAGAAAAAGCATTGACGCTTATAGATTTTTAAAACTTTGAACGGACGTACCTCGCTTCGAGAACCTTAGTTTTATATTTAGTTTAGGTTATTCATCTTTTTATTCACAACGTTACATTAAACTCTAGATAAAGTATATTAAGAGAAATATGAAAATCCATTTCGGACCTAATGGTATATTTAGTTTATAAAATATTAGCAAAAAGTACCTAATTGTCCAATACCATTTAAAACTAGTATCGTCAAACAACTCTTTGAAAATGGTGATAAAATAGAAACAACAAGCAAGCCTAACCATTATACTCTTCGCCGATTTACTGCACTTTTATAATATAATTGTTGCACATTCTATAGGATACGAATAAAATGTATCCAGATTTGTCGTAAATAAATAAATAATATTAGTTTATAGTAGCGTTCGTATTAGCGAATAACCTTGGCCGTGTCTACTGCGAGATAAATTAAACCGCCAAAGCATGGCCCATAATCTTATCGCATTTGTGGCAAATTTATTACTTTTAAGTTTATAAACATGCGGACTATTGCGTAATTTATGCGTAGCCGGTTTTGCAATGTAACAATATTATATACCTAATATAAATATATGTATTTAAATAAATAACTGTATTATTTATTAAAGCTTAAAGTTATATTATATTTCTTAAAATACACTAACTGTCGATAATAAAACATCGGTCATATTTTTTGGCAGCCATCTTACGGCAATGAGTAATCATTATTTAAAATTAAAAAAATGTGTATTAAAAACTCAAACTTTCGTAACAAATGAAGTATAATTAGTCATAATTGCATGTACAAAACATATTTCTGTAATATTTTCTAAAAAAAATATGTCATTAAAATTTTCATCTATTTTTTTTTATTTTATTTTTTTTAATTGCTTAATATTTAGAGGCCCACAGTTTTTTCCGAAGTATAAGGATCATATTTTACAATAATACCAACATTTGATCTTTGTGGATGTCAGAAACCAATTTCTAAAGTAAATTTAGTAACACGCACCTTTATCTGTGCAAAATTTCCACTATACCCATAGGTACATCATTTAATTTCATTACCACATATTATTCTTGTGTCATTTGGTATAGGATCTCTAGGAAAGAGACGAGACATTATAAATGCTGTACGTAAGAGAGAGGTGTGTATAAGAGAGAAAACGCCAATATATATCACACACTTATAGAGCATGCATATTCGAGAATTCTTAGAATCCCATCCTTACAGTTAATAACAAGTTTTTTAGTGGTAACGGATATATTTCTATCACCAATATTTACGGAAAAAGGTTATATAAATAGTGATATAGCAGTTACTGATCTGTTGCTGTTACTTACTGTTCTGCAACCTTGAGGTGTTAGCGTGACTAAATATTGGTGCCTGTTACCTTTATATGACTCTCCATTTAAGCGTTATAAGCGGTTTATAGGAGTAACAGAACTATTCCCAGTCTGCATTATATCACTTGAATGTATATAACTCGGTTTCGGTAATAAGACGGTTACACACAAGATGGAGAAAGTATATCTAATGTACATCTACTGAATGTGAAATTAACGTTCCTAGTATATACATTCGTCGCCGACTTCCATATCTATTTCATATCCAATAAATGTACATAAACATATTCAGTGTACATTCACTGGATACGAAACACACTCATCATATACGCAATCGCATATTTTATGAATGTACATTACATATCTCAGAAGTAGTTTCCACGGACATCAAACACTGCACTCAACCCGTGTTGCCCCAGTCATGTTGGCATTATCGGGAGATAATTAAAACGAACAGTTTTATTCATCTCGATGATACCAACATGATTGGTGCAGCACGCATCGAATGAAAGTGTTCAAGTGTTTTGATGTTCATGGAAACTACTTCAGAGGTAATAAAACATACATAGTTTAACAAGAAATATATTTTATATAAGTATTTTAAACATGCACAAACTTTACAAAATGACCTAAATGATTACACAATATTTAAAATTTTCAATATTTACGTATACTTTTTTATCTTAGTTTAATAAATTGTAAACATATTGTTATGAATTATACCCCCTTGGAACTGGAAATTGTTACGCCTATGCCTAATATTGAGTGACTGGAAACTTGTAGAAAGAAATGGACTTTTTCTAGAGTATGGTGAGAAGATTCTCGATTGTTTCTGGATGGATCTAGAGAGGCAATTTCGGAATATATAAGGCGCGATTACTAGCGCAGAGGGAGAAGTTTAGTAAAGGGAAGTTTATTAAGAAGAAATTTACTAAAGTGAAGTTAAAGCGAGAAAGTGAGGTTAAATATAAAGCAGACGAAGTGTAAAGGTTATTTAAAAAGTTTTGTATAATCAGTAAATTATTAAATAAAGTGTTAGTGTTTATCTCTTGTTGAAATTATTTTAGAACCCACGGATTCATACAGGGTGTTTCCTAAAAGGTGGAAAACACGCAACAATATGTATAATACTATAGTTACTCATGTCCTACATATGTGTTCAAAACATTCTCAAGCATCGGTAAGTTATATAATATGAACGTATGTAATTTGTATTCACTATATTTATATAATACATATCCAATATGATTTGACATAACAGCAAATTTTTAGCCTACTGTCACTTTGCGCCATCTTAACTAAACACATATGCACACCTGCCACAATCAGTTAAATATGAAACTTGCAAATTCCCAACCCCAAAAGAGTATATATTTACAAATCTAAAGAATTGCATTATAATAAATATACCTAATCTTACGTTATGGGAGCTTCATGCAAATGTAACAGCATAATATAGCAATAAACAAATATAAAATCCAGAAAATAAGAAAGAGTTAACTTCCATCACACATATACACCATACACGCAACACTATAGGGCTTAATGGCTGCTGGCTGTTGCGAACTACAATCCGTAAACCATATACCTATCCGTAAACAAATGATGCGTGCTGCGCCAACGCATTAAGCCATAAACTAGTAGCTCGGGTTGGGGGGGGGGTGGATAGTGGTAAATAGTGGAAAATAAATAAAGCAAGCTGGTAAAAGTACAGAAACTTGTAATTTTGTGTATATACTAGAAACCAAGGTCTCATAATTTTTATAGCATTTGTCACCTCCCACTCAATTATTAAAGGGGTTAATAAAATAAAATTGAAACATTTACTTGAAATTTGGTACACGTATGTATTATAACGATATATGGAACTAGATTAGATTTTGAGATGATTCCGTTGAAGGTTGAACGTGAAATAAAGGTACTTAAACAAAGCAAGCTAGTAAGAATTCAGAAAGTTGGGATTTGGTGTATACAGGGTGTCTCACCGGGAAGTGAATCAATCGATGCAGAGAAAAGTACGCATCAGAAATTTTTTTAAAATTTAGATAGTTACTAATGTCGGTATGGCCAATCCAACTAAAATAATTAGAAGCATGGGGTACTTCCGGTTATACCGGAAGTCGATACCAACTTGCTTATTTTAAATCCTATATATTTTCGATTTTTCGAGATGACAATAAAATTTTGAGTTCAGGCATGTAGCACATCCTATATCTAAACCCAGTAGTTTCGAAGATACTTGACATTTTATAAAAATTTGACAGGTGCAACGGTTTGCAAGAACCGTTATAACTTTTTCTGTGTAGGACATCCTCATTTGCTCTTTGGCACGGAGAAAGAACACAAGGAGAACTACGTTCTACAACTGAAATAAATTCAATAATATCATACCAAGTGTTCCGTTTTTCGCGTTACATTTTGTTACATGTTCAAACCGCGAAAATTTGTTTAGGTCAAATAGAACACCCTGTATTTTTTTACGTCAAGTTGTGTAAAATTGAATTCCCTATTTTCTGACATTAGCATTGAGGGGTTAAAGTTTTCAACTTTTTGAAATATTTGCGATTTTATTAGAAATTCATGAATTGTTGTATTCATTTCATCAAAATAGCCATGATTAGAAACAATCAGTCATTATCTTATGTCAAAAAATGCCAGCACATTTAAATTACAGCCACGAAGACTTTTTAAATTTGTTTATTATTTGTGGAGAATGTGATAAGGTAACATCAAGAACTTGCAGCACATTTGCTACTCGATATACACAAAAACGGAAAATAACACTAACACTCTAACATGCGTAGAAAATATGGCATGAACTAAAATAGCAGAGATAAGATCAATTTAAAACATGATTCCATTTAATAACTGCTCAAAATTCCGCCCTCGAACCTCGACACATCTTTCGCACCTTCGGATTAGTTCCTCATAGGTAGCTCTTCTAATTGAATCCTGTGATATGTTTTGAAATGCATTTCTTACTCTCTGCATACAATCTTCAATGGTTGTTAATGGGGGTCTCATAAACTTTATTTTTAATAGGTCAACAAATAAAATAATCCCGAACTGATAAGTCGGGAGAGCGAGGAGGCCATAAGAAAAGTCCATTATTTGCAATCCATTGATAATAAAAAGTTTCTTGTAAATAATTATTAATTAAATATGCGTTATGTGGGGGAGCACCGTCGTGCTGATAAAAAATGTTTCTATGTTCGGCTAGAGGTAAATTTTCTAAATAGTTATTCAAATTTTGTAAGATATTCAGATATCTTTCACATAAAAAACAAACAAAAATTTACCTATACATATTAGCAGAAGAGAAAATTTAATTTACCGATAAAATTGTAATGCCACCACTCTATCGTTTCTTATGGCACAGTAAACATTGAACTGCCAACTTTCCTGAAAGTTTCGCTCTCTGAACATATGAGGATTTGAGTCACTCCGATAATGTGAATTGCGTCTATTAAAAAGTCCATTTTTAGTAAATTTTGCTTCATCTGTCCATATAATATTTCCCAAATAAGAATCGTCACCCTCAGACCTTATTAGAATAAACTGTGTCTCTGTCTACTTATTAGGAAATCTGTTTCTTTTAATCCTTGAACCACATGGAATGAAAACGGGTGAAACTTATGTTTTAATAAGATTCTGTGAATTGAATCCTTGCATAGTCTCGATTCCAGAGCAGCTTGTCTTAATGACATCCTTGGAAAGGCATGAAAATATCCCAGAATGACTATTTCAATGTTGTTGTCATCAACAATAGGCTTTCTTCTTTGCATTTTTGCCTTGACAGAGCCATAATTTTTAAAATTTTCCAGTATGTGTTTTACAGTGTTTGGTGACGGTTTCCGTTTTTCTGGATATCGAGTAGCAAATGTGCTGCAAGTTCTTGATATTGCCTTATCACATTCTCCATAAATAATAAACAAGTCTTCGTGGGTGTAATTTAAACGTGCTGGCATTTTTTGACATAAGATAATGACTGATTGTTTCTAATCATGGCTATTTTGATGAAATGATTACAACAATTCATGAATTTCTGATAAAATCGCAAATATTTCAAAAAATTGAAAACTTTAACCGCTCAATGATAATATCAGAAAATAGGGAATTCAATTTTACACAACTTGACGTAAAAAAATACAGGGTGTTCTATTTGACCTAAACAAGTTTTCGCGGTTTGAAGTTGACAAAATGTTACGCGAAAAACGAAACACTTGGTATGATATTGCCAAGGAGCAAATGAGGATGTCATATACAGAAAAAGTTATAACGGTTCTTGCAAACCGTTGCACCTGTCAAATTTTTTATAAAATATCAAGTATCTTCGAAACTACTGGGTTTAGATATAGGACATGCCTGAACTCAGAATTTTATTGTCATATCGAAAAGTCGAAAATAAATAGGATGTTCCATTTAAAATAAGCAAGTTGGTGTCGACTTCCGGTATAACCGGAAGTACCCCATGCTTCTGATTATATTAGTTGGATTGGCCATACCGACATTAGTAACCATCTAAATTTTCAAAAATTTCTGATGCGTGCTTTTCTCTATATCGATTCAGTTCCTGGTGAAACACCCTGTATACTAGAAGCACAGGTCTCAATTTTTTTTATGACATTCTCTACCCCCACTCCCTTATTAAAGGGGTTCACAAAAGAAAAGAAAGACGGCAAGCAGTTAATGGCAAGCACGGAAGTAAACTTTCTCTAACACCATTTCAGAAATTACAAATTCCACAACTAAACCGCACGGCTTTCGACGAATCAGAAGCTGTTAGTGGTTCGGTTGCTTCGGTAGCTTCGCATTTGACGTTTTGAACAGTTTTAAAGTTTTTTTGTATAATTTCTAAAATCTTGTTAGAGAAAGTATAGTCTACAACACGTTTGGAATGGCATATTCCACACTCGCGAACCGTAGTCCTCGCCACTCAATGATGTTGACGTTTTTTATGTATATAATATCTATCACACGGGGCTGAGGAAAATGATACGCTTCTTAAAACTAATTATTTATTATTGTCAACAAGAGAAACAACCAGGCATCAAACTAGGTCAAAAGAACTTACCGCGGCGCCCCTTGATGGACGGCACCTGACAACCGATAGCGGCATATAAATTATATCCATTCATATATTACAAGTTATAAAACAAACTACAAAGTTATAAGTGCAAAATGTGCAGTCGAGCGAATTTTTATTATTCTGATTTTTTCTGCTGCCCTTAAAAATCTGTCGCTTTAGGCACATGCGAAATTAGCGTATAGGGTAATTCAGCACTGGTTAGACCCGGTCTTACCAACACTGTTTCTATAATAGACTAATTTGAACAATTTGTCTTTCTAGTTATGTTATATTATGTCATACTTTTTATTTCCTACTGCAAAAGTGTGTGTTTCCAATAAATAATGTATTTATTTGCTTATTTGCAGAAAACTGAGAACTTAGTCAAAGGAAGACCGACAGTCGGCGGCGTCGGTGCTCTATGTAAAAACGATAAAATGCAAATATTTTGGACACGTCACGAATTTTGTACTCCGCCAATCGCCGGCCGGACCGTAATACTTTGATTTTTTGTAATCACAATCGAACAGCACGTTTACCGGTAGGTGGGCAGGGGCAGACTTATTTGAAGCACGTGCTTTCGTTCAAAATTTTAAATTTAATTATTCGGAAACTACAACCGACTTGCGGCAAGTCACTTGCGTTTTGGCGCCCCCCAGGATCCGGCGCCCCAGGCGATTGCCTGGCTCGCCTGCCCTTTGGGTCGGCCCTGTTATTTATTAACCGTTCCACAGATAAATATCCAAATATCCACCGCAAATAGAATAAAAGTGCAAAGAAGAGCCCTGATCTTGCGGTAGAAAGAGCTTTTTATAGCGGGTTATGAGAAAAAGGCCCGAGAGAAAATTTTGCACACCCTGTATATTAGTTTATTTTTGCAGTAATTACTGTCAACTGCCGCTTTCCAATTCCGGGTATTTTCATTACCTGTATTTAATACCTCTTCGATTTAACTTTTAATTTTTGTTTCAGTTTTAAAAAAGAAATAAAGAAAATTTTAAAACCAATTCGTTTTTCTGTTCTTGAGTTACAGAGAGCGGAAACGAGAAAATAATTGTTTTTAATTTTAATAATATTAAGTATTGTTATTCTCTTTTACCCATCATCAGTCGCCGAGAACGAGAGTAATAGTCCACAAGAACGGAGTTAAATAATAATTTAAAATAATCAAAATATTTGACGGACCATTATGAAATCAATAGGGTTCTATTGCGACATTACCAATCGATCAAAGAAGAGCAGGTGAATTTTTTAAGGATTGCAATGAAATATTTCCCAGTTTGAGCTAACAACGTGTACATTGGTGCACGACCCCAAATGTTAGAGCGATTTTCCTAACTTTCACTCTATTGAGGTGACGTCACGCAAAAATTAATATTTTTTAAATTAGTCCACATCAACTGATGATACTTTTTAGAGAAGTTGGTTTATTTAGTTTTTTGAAATTTTGAAATTAGATATCATTTCCTTTGACATCGAAACAGATCAATAACTGACTTTGTTATCTACAACTTTCATATGAAACAACTTTATCTTTGGAAATAAAAGTTATTGCGAAAAAACTTATTGTCTTCAAAGAGTGTAGTAGGGTAAGCACGGGCCGGATGCCCCTAGGGAAATTGGGCTGATATTATTACCTACCACATTACTAAGATACGAAGCCCTGGAAGGGACACCTAAAATAAAATAATTTCTGTTTTTAAAATTCCGTGTTATAACTGGGAATTTTACATAAAAATTCCGAATTATATCTCAGAATTTTAAAATTCCGAGATGTAACTCAGAATTTTATAGTAAAATTCTTAGTTATAACTCGAAATTTTAAAATTCCGACTTATAACTCGGAATTTTAAAATTTCGACTAATAACTTGGAATTTTAATATTCTGAGTTATACAGTGTCCGCCAAGAAGTCTGTATGGAAAAAATTTTAATTCAATTGTTTTTTAAACTGGTTTTAACATAATTAATAACCTTAAAAGTGAATAATACGAATTTATTTAATAACTTTCGAAAGGTAATCAAATACGTTTTGAAAACAAATGTTAGGCTTTTGACGTGTCGATGCCTTATTAATGTCTCTAATAAAATCAAATTTTTTCTATTTGTTGATCGTTTAAAAAATTCAAACTAAAGAAAAAATTGAAATTATTTTAATTCGAATATAGAACCAACAGGGGACGCCTGATATTTTTATCCAAAAATATCCATAAAAATCTGTTTCCCATTCAGCAGTTGGGCGTCCTTACTAAAAATTCAAAACAACCGGCTCAATTGAAAATCTTTACAAAAAGCCACACACGAATTATTGTAAAGTTGATAAATATAAAAAAAACGTTTTGCTTGAAGTGGTAGAACATAAACAAACTTTGATGGCAGACTAATTGGCCCCTTTTTTCGGCATAATCTCAATTTGGAATATGAACTTTCTATGAATGAAATTACTGAACTAATTGACGACATGTGGTTGGAGAAAAGAGCCGTTTTGTGGTTTCAACAAGACAGCGCTTCAATTTCCTATCATTTTTACAAAACACGATAGGATAATTGTGGACTATTTTCAGTAATTCTGAACACTTATTGTGTGTGTGAATTTTGCACGATAATATGCTTAAATATTAAAGCAACGATTCTTAATTTAAATCAAATTTAGATCAGATAAATAAAACCAAAAATTCAAATTAAATATAATTCAATAATCTAAAAGGTGAATAATACAATTAACCTTAAACCATGTTTATGTCTTCCTTCTCTTTCCATACACATTATTATCGTATTGCAAAATTCTCAAAATTCTTGGGGCTATTTCAAGGCAGATATCCCTGATGGTGTATTCTAAATGATCGATATTTTGGAATGGTCATCTATAGTAAACTCTAATTTTATGTAACCCCATAAAAATAAATTAGAGGCGTTATGTCCAGTGATCTTGCTGGCCATGGGTATTGTAAATATCTGCCAATCCATTTACCCCTAAACAAGTTGTCCAGATAATTTCTTACATTAATAACACTGTAAGTTGAAGCGCTGTCCTGTTGAAACCACAAAACGGCTGTTTCCTCCAACCACATGTCGTCAATTAGTTCAGTAAATTCATTCATAGAAAGTTCAAATTCCAAATTGAGATTATGCCGAAAAAAGTGGCCAATTAGTCTGCCATTAAAAATACCGCACCAAACATTGGTTTTTAAAGAGTACTGGTCTTTACATTTAATCATAAATCCTGGGTTTCCATCAGCCCACCACTTGCAATTTTGGGAACTTACTACCCCATTTGAGGACAAAGTTGCTTCGTCTGTGAATAGAATCTGTATATCTCGTCCTTTAAGCTTGTTAATAAACTTTGGCTTGTAGGGACGAAATTTGGGTTTCTTCAAAATTCTCCTTACACTATTAGTAGTTCCTCCTGCGTCAGTTCTGTCGGAAATTGTGGCAATCAAAGTTTGTTTATGTTCTACTAAATTCATATTATTCACTTTTAAGGTTATTAATTATGTTAAAACCAGTTTAAAAACAATTGAATTAAAAAGTTTTCCATATGGTACAGACTTCTTGGCGGACACTGTATAACTCAGAATATTAAAATTCCGAGTTATAAGTCGGAATTTTAAAATTTCGAGTTATAACTAAGAATTTTACTTTAAAATTCTGAGTTATATCTCGGAATTTTAAAATTCCGATTTCTAATTCGGAATTTTGAAATAAAATTTCGATTTATAAGTCGGAATTTTAAAATTCTGAGGTATAACTCGGAATTTTTATGTAAAATTCCCAGTTATAACACGGAATTTTAAAAATAGAACTTATTTTATTTTAGGTGTCCCTTCCAGAGCTTCGTACTAAGATGAACTATTCTGCAAGATATTATCACTGAACTGTACCATGAGTTCAGTGGATATTATACCCCTATTGTTTTCAACATTTTCATAAGGGTAGAACAGTGTTAAAAAAAATTATAATCACTAATCATTTATAAATTAATATTCATAGTCTTCCTAATAGAAGACTTCGTAAACAATTAATTCATCTCTGCATTTTTTATATTCATGCTTTTTATATGCCTCAATGGTACGGATGGCAACGATGTAAGATCGATATTTTTCTAAATATATCGAAAAAGGTCAACGTGCATGTTACCCCCCGCTCTTCGGAAATTTCAGTTGAGATAAAAAAGTTGCGATGAATAACACATCCCCCCCCTGCTCTTTGAAATTTTAATCCAGATAAATATTGTTACACCTTAGGGACCGTCCATAAATGATGTCATACTTTTTTTTCGTCAATTTTTTATTGGCCCCCTCCCTCCCTTGTTTCACACATTGTCACGCTCGCCCGATCCCCCACCCACCCCTTGTCTATCACATCACATTAACTTTTATGTAAATTACTAATATCAAGGGTGCTGATAATAAATAATCCAGACATTAGACATAAAATGTTTTTTTGTATTGTGTCATCACAATTGTTTTACCGCCCTACCCACCCACCCCCCCCCTATTACAAAGTGTCACAATTTTCAGAACCTCCCTCCACCCTTAAAGCGTGACATCATTTATGGATGGCCCCTTAAGCAATATTTATTAATTTTTGACATTAAATGTTAATCTACAAAATATATCGATACATAGAAATATCGATAATTGTTTGTTGATATATCGAATATATCGATCTGAGTCTTGTGATGTATCAAATGATTCATATATCGATATATTACATTTTTTTGCCATCCTTACTCAATGGTAACGAGCGTTAACTGTAAACATAATATACCTACTTTATGCGCACTCTCAATGGGCCACAAATTAAAATACGTTTATTTTTTAAATTCAAGTCTATACACGTTTTTCATTAGTATACTTATACGACGTCATTTTATTGCGCGATTGACTCTTGCACAATTCAGTGATTATTGTTTTCATGTAAATATTAAAATGCGAATAAATAGCGATATAATGACTTTACAGATATTAGTATAGTATTCCTTGCTGATTCAATAATAATCTTAATTGAGTGACAAAAATCCTAAATGTGTGATGTGTGGTCGTTTTGTGTTGAAAGTGGCAGGACAAAAAAAAATCGACGATAGAGGAAGATATAACAGTGTGTCAAAATGTATTAAGACACTTGAAACAATTTTTTCCAAATAGTGCGGTATGCGGTGCGAACAAAATCTACGAGGTAAGTACTTCTAGGCCAAAAACACACTAGGCGGTTTTCCTCGAGTCGGCCGCAGAATCGGCAGCCGCCTGTACTGCCCTGTACAACACACATGAAGCACAAGAGTCTAGAGAGACCGAAATGCGAAAGCTTCGAGCGTGCGCATTACCTTCTAAATGTATAATAAATTCGTGCAAGTAGAGAAATTGAAATATTTCCTGTTATTTTGTGGAAAAAAGGCGGGGGGACACCCCCCGCACCCCCCATTTTTTTGTCTGCGACGCTAATACTGCCTGCGGCGCTAATGATTATTAACAATTAGATATCAAAATAAAAACCTACTAACCTAACCCAAAGAAATCACACGAAAGAATGAAATTATTATATAAAAAGAAGGAAAACCTAAAGAAATCAGAAAAGAATTTGTAAAAAAATATATTAATCGTTACAGAATTTAAAAAAAAATTGTGCGGACATATGAATTTGAACCCGGGACCCCTCGCGCCATAAGCAAAAGCGTAACCTATGCGCTAACCATCTCGCTGGAGGTAAACGCTAGAGCAAAGAAGAAATAGTCAAACTAATGATATCACGTGTTGGGCGTGTCGAAGCTTTCGCATTTCAGTCTCTCTAGACGCTTCTACATGAAGCGGTTTAACCAGTTAGCGCAGATAGCATCAAAATACAACTTTGTCAGTAGTACAGCTAGCAAAATGGATTCGTCTGACTCAAAGGAAGAATTAATTCTATTTAGATATATTATACTGTCAATCAAGAGAAATAACGGAATCAATTTTAAAGGGTGACAAATAGTAACAGTAGATAGGACCAATATTTTTGAGCGCGGTGATGGATGTCGCTTTCTCGCAGCGCGTTCTAGTGTGAACAGCTCCATTTGTGTCCATTACAGTAGGTATATGTCGAGTAGGCTGCCGATTCGGCGGTCGAATCGGCGAAAACCGCCTAGTGTGTTTTTGGCCCTACAGAACAGTTCGAACTTGAATCAAACTTCGAATTAGACCCACACCTATGCAATACAGTAGTTCCGACAAATTTGCACCGTAATATCTTGAACTCCCCGTTCAAATATCTAGCCATTCATTCTAGCATCCCAGATTTAATTACTGTATCTGGAAAAACTCGTTTACATTGTATTCCAAACGATTTATTTTAATTGCTACAGAAAACACATTTTGGCACAATATTATATATTCCTCTGTATATAAGTTTTTTTTGTCTCTCGACTTTCAACACAAAATGACCACACATCACACATTTATAAAGGATTCTTCTCACTCTGCATTTTCATTAATTAATACTATTACTAAATCCGCAAGGAATTTACCACTATTCGTAGTCATTAAATTTTATTGCTATCTTTTCGCACTAATATTTACACGTGAACAATAATCACTGAATTGTGCAACAGTCAATCTCGTAATAACATGACGTCGTACAGGTACAGTAAAGAAGAGTGCGTATAAAGTATATTACGTTTACAGTGAACGCTCATTACCCTTGCGTCTTTGATACCCTTGACGCATATAAAAATATATGAATATAAAAAAAAATGTAGATTTGAATTAATTGTTTAGTAGTCTTCTATTAGGAAGACTATAAATATTATGTAGGATTAGTGATTATGATTCTTTTTTACACTGTTCTAGCCCTATGAAAATTTTGAAAAAATATGTTGAGCATAGTAGGGGGCATTTTTGGAAAAAAATTGGTAGTGGTGTCTCTCAATATACATGAAATTGTTTATGTTCTAAAATTTTTAATACGAATATTTTAGTATATTACTTACTGCGCAAATACTCAATATTTTTTTGTTTAATACCTCTTTGGCAAATCTACCACATATATGAAAATCATAGACATTGGTTACGTTATTAAAAAGGAAAATATATTTTTCAAAATTCGATTAGTTATTTTAAAAACCAGAGGGAGCAGGGGTGTACTGTGTACTATCTTGCAGAATAGTTCCTCTTAGTAATATGAGGTCCAGGTAAAAATATTAGCCCAATTTCCTGAGGGGCATCCGGTCCATGCTTACCCTGCTACACTCTTTGTTTTGGCTGTCAAAATATTATATAGCAGAAAAATTGTTATTGGCCAGTTAGGTACATTTTTATAATCACAGAATCTAGCGATTCTTTTATCGCTTTTCTTTGAAAGCAATCTTTTTGCCTCATTTTGACACAAATAATTCTCCAGCGTTTAGTCTACAAACGAACTGCTCCCAATCTCAAGTGTAAAATCACTTATTTTAGGGGACTGGTTTTAAATCAGGCACTATAATTATTTAGCATTTATTGCTGATCACTATATAATTTAAACAAAATGAAGCAAGTATCGACAAAAGATGTTTTCTTTGTATGCATTGACATACCAAAGGATTGCTTGTAAATATAATTTTTATTCTCGTTATTAATATTTAATAGTTTGTAGTAAAATATAAATAATTAAACGCGAATGGTATGCAACCCCAACCCGTTTGACACGATTGTATAGGAGGTTGCCTGCGCAGGCGGCGCTATGATGCTTGTAATTCGCACTTGGAAATAAACTATAGTACCGCCAAAAAGCCTTGGCAATAGAGCAAAAAATCAGCGGCATTCTGCTCAAAGGATAGTAGCTGTTGTGTAATACTTAAGCGATACCTCGTTCTACTATATAATCCCATATAATCGAGAGAAGTACTTTAAGTTTTATCCGCCTGCCAGAGATGAAAACCACGACCACGACAAGGTCATTATGTGTAATTGGTGCTACAATCAGCCAAATATAGAATATACATTTGAATGTGGTGCCTTTATACCTAATAATTTGTTCAACTACTTGTGAAATTCTGATAAACCAACTTCACGAAGCTAACCTAAGTATTCAGTGGCGCCACATATATTTACCCCAGTAACGATTTAAATGGAACAGCCAAATATTTTCGGCTGCGCTGCTATAATACGTGGAGATAATGTTGCCATATTTAAGTATATTTTATATTTAAGACATATGGTAACTCATGCATAATTAACACAATCCGAGTGCTTTCATTTCATCGAATTACGTACGTGCGAATTTACGAAATTCTTAAATCCGCATGCCCCTGGCTCTACTGCCTACATTTAATGGCCCTGGTATAGGTACGAAATATGCAGGTATTGCAAGAAGTGCGTTCCACCTCTTTTACGAAAACTATTGTTAAGTTTTTATTATTGTGCCTGACAGGGGCGGTTTTAATATGCTTGCCGCCCCCGGCACTATTTTAAGATGCCGCTCCTACTCTTAAAAAATATAACATACATATACAGGTCGACCATCTTAGAATGGCCAACGAGATTAAGATGCGCAGTAGTTGAAACTACCCCACCTTTACGGAGCTCACTTGTTTATGTTCCTTCCTCGTGTAAACATCGGTACAGTCTTGAGAAAAGTGCTCGTAGTGTATAACTTATATTTAACACATGGTACCTATTAGAAGTATCTACTTATAAACATTAATATTACGTGTACAAAGAACTGTTGTTCAATCGAAAACATCAATTGACCTGTGACATACCCGGATTGTTGGTAAATAAGAGAGCACCTTTTACTTGAACTTCTTCCCCCGACTGTACTACGTTCATAGTTACGAAACTTGTCTCTATTCAACAGCGACGATATTTCTTCTCTCTCTGCGCGGCTGCCGCGGCTGTTGGCCATCCTACAATGGTTTACTTGTACTTGATTGATTGATTGATTTACCAGCGTAAGGTGAGCATTGCTGCTGATTCCGGGCATCCATGGAGGTTCGTTCCAACACGCAGCTTGGTCGTCCGCCGAACACACCCAACGGACAGCCAAATAGCGTGCCGGAACCATACCTCGGATGTTTTATATACCGCCGGACCGGCTGCATACACGCCGGGTGGGACATGGGACATGCTTGTTGTCAGCAGCAAGAGCCACATGACGCATGGGTTAGGAATATAGGAGGGGAAGTGTAGGTGTTTGTGAGATGCTTCTTTTAAGTTTCCATATATCACCATCTCCTTATTTTTCTTCTTCTAAGTTCTGTTTCTGAATCTAGCAGCTTTTATTTTTATTTATTAACCGTTCTACAGGTAAATAACCATTTTCGGTGGAATAGCTGGGAAGGGCAAAAAAGAGCTTTTTATAGCTGGTAATGAGAAAGAGGTTCAGAGGAATACTTTTCACTGTATATTGTTTTTTCTTTTTGACGCCATCAGTTTCAATTTCCGCTTTTCAATTCATGGAAGTTTTTCCATTTCATCATTTATATATTTAGTTTAATACCTTTTCAATATTAATCTTAATTTCTTTTGTAAATTTTACCAAAGAGATAAATATATAAACTAGTGCTAATACTACAACAAATAAATAAAAACTTATTTCCCTCCATCCTCATCTGGCTGGCTGGCTGTTTATATTGCCCATGTTGTTCTCCATACACTTGAAGAAGGGACGGGATGTAGGTAATATAAATTCTACGATACAAGCTATAGTGCACTAATCCAGACACTATTTACTTTTATTTTTAGGGATCACTAACTTAATTATTCAATTATTGATTCGATGCGTGCTTTGGTCCCCCACCATTACATTTCATTTTACTCAGAATTGTTTAAATCTACCGACGACTTGAATTTTATCGAGTTTAATGGAGTTCTAACATGTTCTTTTCTCGTTTTCCCGGGAGCGTTGCAAACTCATCCGCTCTCGATGAAGATGAACCGACTCCTCCATTGCCACTGAATACCTTCAAAACGTTATTAAAATAATACACCATCACATATACATACTATCCAAAAAATGTTTCCCAAAAAAAAAAGAATATTTACTAAACATTTTTTTTTTATATTTTAAAAGAACAACACTACCTTAGAGGCGAGTAGTATATAAAATGACTTTTCTGTATAACACCTAATTATTAAAAATAAAGAAGAGATAAAATAATTTAAAAAATAAAATTATTTTAATAAAATTATACAAGATCAAGATAAACTTTTCTGGCTTTTTTTCACAGCAAAATCATTGATTATATCGCCTGTTTTCATAGTTTTTAAAATTTCATTTTCAATATTTAATACTGCTAATGAATTTAGCCTTTCCTGCGTCATTGTGGACCGTAAGTAATTCTTTACCCGTCGCAAGGTCGAGAACAGTTTGTAGCGGGTATTTATTTTTTAATAATAAAAATTAGGTATGAAAGAAAGCCACTTCTGGCTGCCATCTATAGCTCTCAATGCATTGTCTTGGTTTCAATGGAACTGTCGCATTAGCGTAATGATAAAAACGACTAAAGCAATATTCGAAAGAAAAAATTTTTGCCGCCCTTGGAATTTTGCCGCCCTGGGCACTCGCCCAGTGTGCCCAGTGGTAAAACCGCCACTGGTGCCTAGTCATTTTATTTAGTAGATAGGTATATTGTCTAATAAAAGTAGTCATTTTTGTACTTAAACATTTAAATATTTTTGTAGCTAGCAACTAATAAATTTACTAATAGAACTGGGAACTAAATCAGCTAACCTCTGCCCCGAGACCATGCATTTCTTCTGTATCACCACAAGTTCATTTAAAAAATTTGATTTTGCGCGTTTTGTTCTTTAAACTTCAGTCTGTTGGTCACCCTATGCAAGAAACATAATACATTTAGGGCTTGAAAGGAAAGGGTGTCCCGGTCTAGCTAGTGACGGAAGGATGTATAGTTTTTAAAAGACGGGATTTTAACACTTATATATTCATTCCTTTTTTCAGAGTCGGACTCAGCACGATACGAACATAATATTTCGGATATTCTCAAAATTGCATATGTAATATTGAAATTAATAAATCTATCAGAAAATTACTAGTACATGACATTGTTTTATTATTTTATTCAAGCGATATTGTTAACCATAGGAACCTTTTAAAATAAAAAAAATATGTTTTGACAATCTGTTGGTATATTGGAATAGGACGTATAGGTACTAAGGTACAATGATTAAAAATGTTCAATCTACTTCAATAAAATTGCAGGTATATTTTTTTTCTTCATACTATTAAAATTTGACATAAAACTGTGAGAATAACAAGCTAACCGTTATACTCATCGCCGATTTAGGTACCGCACTTTTTATATATTTGTTGCACATTCTATAGGATACCCTTCGCAGTCTTTTTGTAAGTAATATTAGTTTTAGACATTTTTTGTTTAATTGCAAAACATTATTTTCTTATTATCTTTTTTAAATTTAAATAATTAATCACTTTTTATCGACTGATTCTGTTAGAAAACAATAGGGTTGTTCTCCTAGCTACCACTAACTTACTGTCCAAATTTCAATATAATCGGATTTTTCGTTCTTAAGTTATCGTGCTTACAAAAAGATGTAACGGACGGACGGACAGGCAGGCAGGCGGACAGACAGAATGACATGCAGGCAGGCAGGCAGACAGACAGAGAGACAGACGGACAGGCAGGCAGGCAGGCAGGCAGGCAGACAGACAGACAGACAGGCAGGCAGGCAGGCAGACAGACAGACAGACAGACAGACAGACAGACAGACAGACAGACAGACAGACAGACAGACAGAGAGGCAGACAGACAGACAGACAGATAGGTGGACAATTTGAAAATTGTTCAGAATTTGATCACCAACAGTGATATGAAATTTTTTCTCTACTAGCAATATGGCCGGTTGTAGAAATTAGCCGATCGAATGCAATATACTCTTCGTTTTGTATTTGCGACGAGTGTAATAAATCTTTTAAACTTCACTTGCAATATGTTTGGGACTTATTTAAGTTATAATAGATATTGGATTAGATACTTCCACATAACGGTTTAAGATATTGACTTGAAATTGGTACACGTATGTGCGTATATAATGAGATCTGGAACTAGATCGTATTTTGAGCTTATTTTGTTGAAGGGTTGGGAGGTATAAATAGGGATAAATAAATAATTCAAGCTAGTAAGAATCCAGAAACTTTACTAGAAACCAATGTCTCACGTTTTTTATGACATCTGCCACCTTCACCACCACCCGCACTCCATTATTGAAGGAGTTAACAAAATAAAATTAAGATATTCATTTGAAGTTTGGTACTCGTACGTATTATAAGGAGATCTGGAACTTGATTATATTTTGAGGTCATCCGTTGAAGGGTTGGAGGATAATAGGGTTAAATAAGGATAAATAAGTAAAGCAAGCTAGTAAGAGTCCAGAAACTTGGAATTTGGTGCATATACTAGAAACCAAGATCTCATTTTTTTCATGACATTTGCCACCCCCACCAGCATCCAAAGTACGAAAACAGTAATTAATTATATTAAAAGGAATACATAGCTTTGCCCTTTTCTAAATTGAAATAGTTCGTTCCTGTAACTCCCGGAAGAAGGTTATTAAAGTGAATGAAGCACACAACTTGCTGGTTCGTAGCTGATTGAAATAAAAAATAATCATGTTGGTATGCAGGTAGTATACTTGTTTTTGTCTAGTAAAATAATCATGATGGATCTATATCCTATGTCAATTAGTAATAAGAATGATTTTGGGAATTGCAATTATGTTATTATGTTTTACTAACTTTTGTATTCGACATTCACGAATATTGAAAAATTACGGAAAATTTTATTTCTGTCGGAATACGTTTCATATAATATTGTTTAACATGTTTATAATTCGGTTCGAACCTGAGAGGTACATATATTGTTTCAATATACAGTTGCACATCTTCGTATTTATTATACATACGATTTTTTTTTTCATGTGGCACTATGGAACTAGTCCAATCAGCCAGAAACACAATATAAATGGTAAGGTCAATACTTGACTAAAGATTAAACATTTGAACTTTACTTTTATTTTCTGAATCCATGAACCCATAGACCACAGATATCTATATATATATAGTGTAATTAAAACATCGCAAAGGGAAGCACACATTTAAGTTCTTTGTCATATTTGAAAATTACATAATAATTAAGGGAAAGTTGACAGGGACACACGCTTCTCGCCTAGAGGCCTATCAAGGCGTTTTGAAAATTTCTTGTACAAACTGGGTAAGGCCATGATAAATAGGGAAAACAACATGAGGTTAGACAATAGGATTGGTACATTAAAATGTAACATATATTAAAATATAAAATTTCTAAATTTTTGCACCAGTTTTACTCAAAAAAGCAACTATATATATTTTAATAGATCGGTTTTATTCAGACATAACACATGTAATAGATTCAATGGAGCCGAAACCCCGCCTCTAATTAACTTTGAGTAGAGGCTGTTACATTCGTCCATGTGCTTTTGACAGCTAAACATTATATGATCTAAGTCACCTTCTACATTGCAATGTTCGCATAAACTTGATGTAATAAGTTTGAGTCTAGCAAGGTGAGCTGGGTAACTTCCATGTCCGAATTTCAGGCGGTTAATAATGCTAATATATTTATGGGGAATATGAAGGTCATCATGCCAAAACTTTGTTGGTATTTCAGGGTGAATATATGAATATCTTGTGGAAGATGTACAGCAAAACTGTTGCCAGAGTTGTGACCATTTTTCCTTCATCTTGTTTCTGCAAACATTGAAACAGTCGTTCAAACATATGTCATCTATTACCTCGATTCCACAGTTAATACTTTGTTTTGCTAATGTGTCGACCAGTTCATTATATTGTAAACCATTATGCCCCTTAATCCATACAAATGTGATACTGCCACCATTTGCTTTCCATTTGGATGATAGAGATTTAATTTCTTTTATTAGCGGGTCAATGATAGTATTTGGACCATAGCTATTTTTTATCACTGTCAGCACGGAGAGTGAGTCGGAAAGTACGACGGAAAATGTTATATTGTTAGATATAATGTATTTTATACCCTGAAGTATAGCAAATGCTTCCGCAGAAAAAATGGACATATCCGAAGGGAGTTTATACAAAGCTTGGATCTTCTCTTTTGTGGCCTGTAATATGCACAGCCTGTACCTGCGTGATGCTTAGAAGCATCGGTGTATACGGCAATCTGGTAGGTTACTTTTTCTAACGTTTGTAATAAAGTGCAATGGCTAAGAATGTGATTTTCACTATAATTTGGGATAATCACCAAGTTGGTATGGGATAAATCAAAATAATCATCTTCAGGGTTTGGAAGGTGCAAGTTGGACAAGCGGTCAAAATATTTGTTTGTTTCACAGAAGGCAGAGCATAATGGAGGGGAATTTTTTTTAATCCAATATTTGTTGCACAGGTAAAAATTATTTAACTTACTTATTTTTTTAACCAGATTAGGATCTAATAAATATGACTTTGTAATACATTTTTCTGACAGAAACTCGCGACGTAGTTGTAAAGGAGGCTCCAACGCTTCAACATGTAAAGGTTCAATAGGAGTTGAATTCATATAGCACCTAAACAAATTCTTAAGCACTTATTTTGGACATTATCTAAACGTTTCAGTAGTTGCTTACTGGCAGAACCATATAAGGTAGAGCCATAATCCAATATCGATCTCACATATGATATATAGAACATAAGAGCGGATTTTTGATCTGCCCCCCACCATGTCTTGCAGGTCATTCGAAGAAAATTAATACCCTTGTCACATTTATTGATAATATTTTCTATAAATGGTTTCCATGTTAATTTTTTGTCTAGGATGATACCCAAATATTTCACTTCTTTTTTAATCGAAAAATTGAAGTTTCCACATTTAACAGTTTGCAAATTATTTATATTATGTCAAGAAAAAAAGGTCACAGTAGATTTTGATTCAGAAATTTCTAGACCATTTTGGGAAAACCAAACCTCAAATCGTTTTATACTGTTGTTTAATTTTGATGTGCAGTAATCAAATTTCCTGGTATCGGTATAGATGCAAAAATCATCGGCATATTGGATAACATTAACTGTTTTATCGATTTTGTGAATGTCCGCAGTGTAGATATTAAACAACAGTGGGCTTAATACTGATCCTTGGGGAAGACCTACAGATACAAAACGTGGGCCAATTTTTTCATTATTGGTGTTTCTGACATAGAGTTCTCTATTATATAACAAACTAACAATGGTATGTGCAGTGTGTTTTGGAATGAAGAATTCTGACAATTTCTTTTTAAGAATATGTAGATTAACAGAATCATAAGCTCCTTGTATGTCCAAGAAAATAGCACCCAGATAATCATTTTTTGAAAAGCATAGTTGTATGTCTGTTACTATGTTAGAGACCGCGTTTAGAGTACTTACACCTTGTTTGAAACCGAATTGATTTTGTGGAAGAGGCTGATTTTTTTTTTAACCACCATTCTAATCTGGTTTTTACCATCCGTTCGAAGGTTTTTAGAATGCAAGACAGTAAGGATATAGGGCGATAGGACTCGGCTTTATTAGGGTCTCTATTAGGTTTTTTGATAGGTATAATTACTATTTTTTTCCAAGTTTCTATGGACTCGCCTTTAATCCAAACATTGTTAAAGATTTGAAGGAGAAATATTTTTGCATTTAGAGGCAAATGTGTTAACATTGGATAACTAATCTCATCAAAGCCAGGTGCAGAATTATTTGTAGTTTTAATTGCCCAGTTTAGTTCAGTTAATGTGAAGGGTTTGGAAATATCAGTACTATCATTGGCAACATTCATAGGTGAATGTTCTTCAAAATTCTGATTAGCTGTAGGCGGTGATACGTTATTAAAAAATTCTTCCAACCATTTGTAATTAGAGCACTTATTATGTTGAATGGGAATTCTTTGTATAATTTTTGCTTGTTTCCATAATTCCGTGGTGGGAGTATTTTTATTTAATTTAGAAACCCATTCCTGCCAACTATGTTTGGCTTTCTGTTTAAATAGTTTTTTCACTTGGGCAAATGTTTGCTTACATTTTAAAAAGTTTTCATATGTACCTACTATTCGATTTGTAGGAATGTAATACTGACTTTCTTTTATCTACCGCTCTTTGGCAATCGTCATCCCACCAAGGAGGAGGTGGGCGCTTTTTCATTTTAAATGGTTTATTTAGAGGAATCGCGACAGTGGCTGCTTGATTTATTTTTTCATGAAAAAAGGTATATTTTTCTTCCGCATTTAACTTAGGTGGAATATTGTCAAACCTGAGGAGAATATTATCCTCGTATAGAGTCCAATTTGCTTTATTAATATTCCATTTGTACTTGGGGTATATGACATCATTGGAAATGTGGGAAGTTTTAAGTTCCATCAAAATAGGGAAATGATCTGATGATAAAGTATCAGCCGTGATTTTCCATTGAATTTTATTAGCTAAGTCCGTAGTAGTAAGAGATAAATCCGGTGCCGATATGTTGGTGTTTGGTGCAGTAAGTCTTGTAGGTAGACACAGAAAAACATTTTATGCTTTTTGAGAAAAAATAACAACTATGTACGAAAATCATTCGGGAGCGGGTGAAACTGGGGGGGCCTAGGTATAATTAAGCCCCAACTTTATTGTGTGACACTTTTAAATTAATTTATGAGCAGAACTTAAAAATTTGAAGTTTTCTACATAAAAAAAGTCTCTTGTATTTTTTCTCTAAAATTATCAGTTTTTGACTAAATCTTATCTGAACTTTATTAATTAGTAACCATTATTACCAGCATTCCTGATATGCAGGAGTGAGCCGTGATTGTAATGTTTGTAGCAAATGAAAAATAATCTAGCATGAAATGCCAGAATGATAATAATGACATTGTTGTTTTTTGGTTTTCTGTAGTTCATTGTCCTGTAGTTTTATTATTTCCTTTTGGAAAAAGCGTTCCATCGAAAAGTAAAAAAAAATGGTCATGTTTAGTAATGGGGAGTACGCGGATATTCATTTATTTATGGATATTGTAATGGAAACACGAATGCCGCGGTACGCGAATATCGCAGAAGATGTCCTAATAGAAGGAAACCATCTAAAGATGTTATTATTCGAACCCATCTAGAATTTAGAAATGTTGGACTTAAAAGAGGTCCAAGAAATGAAGAACATCAAAATGGGCGATTTAAAAACATAATTTTGGCCAAATTTATCAATAATAATAAATTAAGTATCAGAAGAGCGGTCCAACAGCTGCGTGCGCAAGCTGTGCATGTTTCTAAAAACAAAGTTTTTTCGGATTCTGAAAGAAGACCACAGAAAAGCTTTTCGAATGCAGCCGGTCCAAAGCCTTCAACCAGCGTATCAATTTTTGTAATTGGTTTATAAATGCCATGGAACAAGATCCCGATTTCGGAAGTAAATTATTTGGACTGATGAAGCTACCTTTAACCACAATGGATCGGTTAATTTTAATAATTTAAGAATTAATGGTAAAATTTTTTCAAAAATAGTAAAAAAAAATTCAAAAAATTTTTTTTTTAATAGGTTTAGAACGTTATGAAATGTGGAAATTTTAAATTTGAACAGACAAAAAAATTTTTTAGTGGTAAAAAATTTTTCAAAAAAATTTTAATTTTTTTTTCTGAAATAGGTTTAGCGTGTCATGAAACGTGGAAATTTTAAATTTGACCAAAAAAAATTTTTTTTCATTATTTATTCCCTTTAGACGATCCACCGTATATTTTCCAGTGAAAGTTCTACCATTTCTTCGCTAACAGTGGGGTCAACTACCTACCAAATTTGACTGCTCTCCGTCAAGTAGTTTTTTTAGTAAATGCATCAACAGACAGACAGACTGACTGACTGACGGAATTGAAAAACCTATATTTTCGTAATCTCCGTGATCTGAAACGTCAGAATCCGAAAAAACCTCGGAGGGTAATTTTTTCTCGAATACAATACTTCCCTTCGGTATGCGAGGGAAGTAAAAAACGAAAGCTTCTACGATCTACTGGGAGTTTTGAAGTTCCAGCACAGTAACGGCCAATATAAAAATTTTATGATAATCAACTTATATAATAAAACAATAATAATGAACTTTTTTTTTACATGCTTCCTCTGGTTGCTACATGGAAGCAGCAATTTCCATCCACGCATCTTTCTTTTTGTTTTTGTTAAAATAATTCATCGGGTCCGTTTGGTCCCAAAGAACACTATGATACTTGTAAATTTCTATTAACAGCAAAGCCGCCTCCTCCGATTAGTCCATGTTCGTTAAAACATTAAAACATCACGAATGCCGTCCCACTACGCACTGCGAATCCCTTTGTGTTCGTCGAAAAACCGACAAGCGGTGGTTCGCAGCGCGCTCCGAAATAGCCATTCGTATCGTGTTCGCAAGACCGTCCCAATTTGACGAATCTGTTGCATTGCATGTTACATTACATGTTCGGTTCGCCAAGCTTATACGCACCTTAAGAGCCAAAAAGATATACATAATTATGAGACACGACATTCTAATACGCTATTGCTTAATAAATATAAAACAACTACATTCAGAAAATCGCCACATTATAGTACTGTATTTCTATATAATAACCTCCCTGAACATCTAAAATCAATTGCATCTTACACAAAGTTTAAATCAGAAATAAAAAAATTTTTGATTGATGAATGTTTCTACACATTGGATGAATTTGTAAATAAGTTTAACTCTTAAATGAGTAAAAATGTGTTAGGAAGAAAGGAAAAGAAATTATGTATTATGTGTCTATTGTCCCATATATAATTTTATCTATTTTATAACTAAAATAATCTTGTCTTAATATTTTAACTGTTTTTTTTGTTTTTGTGATTACTATTTTATATACTGAGCTTTTATCTATGTACTAGTAATGTTGAATATTGTGACCTGCCCTTTGTACTGTGTATGTTAGTTTGGGCCAATAAACTATTCTATTCTATTCTATCATTTTTTTGACCTCGGATTCTGAGCGGAAAATTTCATGTATATTGAGAGACATATCACTACCAAGTTTTTTTTCAAAAATGCTCCCTACTAAGCTCAACATATTTCTATAAAATTTTCATAAGGGTAGAACCGTGTTAAAAAAATCATAATCACTAAGCATACATAATAATAGAAGACTACTAAACAATTAATTCAACATTTTTTTTATATTCATATATTTTTATATGCGTCAAGGATATCAAAGACAAGGGTAACGAGCGTTCACTATAAACGTAATATCTTTATGTGCACTCTTCCTTACTGTACTTATTGTACGGCGTCATGTTATTACGAGATTAACTGTTGCACAATTCAGTGATTATTGTTCTCGTGTAAATATTAAATTGCGAAACAATAGCAATAAAATATAGCGACGAATAGTAGTAATATTCCTTGCGGATTTAGTAGTAGCATTAATTAATGAAAATGCAAAGTAAAAAGAATTCTACATAAATGTGTGATGTGTGGTCACAATATGGTGCCAATATGTGTTTTCTGTAGTAATGAAAATAGATCGCTTGGAATACAATGTAAGCAAGTTTTTTCAGGTACAGTAATTAAATCTGCGATGCTGGAACGAATGAAACAATATCTATGGGTAGATTTGTACGGGGAGTTCAAGATATATTGCCCTGCAAATTCGTCGGAACTACTTTGTATTGCATAGGTTACATTTGGCTCAAGTTCGAACTGTTCTGTAGAAGTACTTACTTTGTAGATTTTGTTCGCACCGTATACCGCACTATTTTGAAAAAAAATGGTTTCAATGTTTCGAGTGTCTTAATACATTTTGACACAATGTTATATCTTCCTCTACCATCAATTTTTTTTGTCCTGCCACTTTCAATACAAAACGACCACACATCACACATTTAGGATTCTTGTCACTCAATTAAAATTATTACTGAATCAGCAAGGAATACCTAGTACTATAATATCTGTAGTCACTATATCGCTAGTAGGTATAGAAAGCCGTTACGATGCCACAGGGACTTTTTCTCCTAGGTTGGCACCAAAAGTTACTAGATTCGTGGGTTGGTACACCTGTGTGTGTGTGTGTGCGCGTGTACATGTATGTGTGTGTGTGTGTATTTCCATTTTAACAATATAAAATCTGTGATAAATCGTGTATATGGTCATTTTAAATTTTTATGTGATTAGTGACCATTTTACTTAATGTTATTATAAGTATCTGTTTGTCTATTGTCTATTGACACATTTGTTCGTTTGTTATATTTATATACACCATTGAATTGACTTGCCATATGTACAAAAATTGTATCATCTTGTGGTAAATAAAGAATTAACTAACAAAATACACTTAGCACCTGTTCTATCAAAAATAGCAGAAAAAATAATATGCAAAATGCTGTTATGTCATATACAGAATAATACCATTCTACCAAAAACACAATCTGGTTTCAGATCACATTATAGCACATGCTCTGCACTCACTAAAATAGTGAACGATCGAACAGCAGCCATAGACCAGTCAAAGGCCGCATGCTTAGTCCTTCTGGAGTATAGTAAATGCTATTGGCTAAATTACACTATATTGGATTAGATGTCTCATTTTGCAACTGATTTAAAGATTACCTAGAAAATAGATCTATAGTTGTAGATATAGAAGGTAGTAGTTCATCGAGTAATAGAGCAACCGCCATAGGAGTCCCACAAGGAAGCATCTTAGGTACTATATTGTTCTCTATATATACCTCTGATCTGCCAAGCGTACTTCAGCACTGTAACATTCACCTTTATGCAGACGATGTATAATTGATCATGTCATTTGCTGCATCGGATAGTAATATTGCTCTGCGACATCTAAATGAAGATTTGGATAGAATATCAAATTGGTCACGTAACCAAGCCATGATCCTCAACGCCAATAAAAGTTGTCTTATGTTCGCGGGTAATCAACGAACTCTAGATAAAGTCACTCAATAGAACTTCTCTACTATTCACATAGACAACATTGTACCTACCAAAGAAAAGGTTAGAAATTTAGGAGTAACATTTGATAGTCATTTGAATTTTGAGCAACACATCATAAATAAATTAAAGACATGCTATATAAAGTTGAAAACTTTATATTCATTCAAACTTTTCCTCCCTGAAAAGGTTAAATATAGATTAGTTGAGTCTCTAATTTTCCCCCAGTTCGATTATTGTTTGCCAATGTATTATAGCTTTTTAAACACCAACTGTAAAAGCAAATTGCAAATGGCTCAAAATGCATGTATGCGTTTTGTATACCTAACAAAAAAATATGATCACATAACACCTTTATATAATGACCATAAACATATGAAAATTGCATATAGACATCAATATTTATTTGGAGTATTCCTCATGAAAATATTTACATATGGAAATCCTGAGTATTTATATGAGCTGTTAATTCCTAGGAGAAATGTACATCAACTAAACCTAAGAAACAACGACTTATTTAGCATATACCAACATAACACCACTAAATTTGAATGCTCGTTTAGTTATATCTCAGTCAATTATCTAAATAACCCCACATTTTTAAATTTGTTAAATTCTTACACACCAAATTCTTTCAAAGTTAAATACAAGCAAGCAATAATTTCTCACCAAATTAGCGATACTTCTTAAATTACAAATTATTACATAGTTTTGTGTATTTTTTAATGATTTTGTAAGTTTTATTTAGCTTTACTAATACCCACACTCAATTTTTACACTGTGACAGTTATTATTGACAATGTTAAGTTTTTACTACTATATATGTATTTTTGTAGGGATTGTGGAAGAACGTTTCTAACGAACAACTCCATTTTGTGTTATGTATACTTTTATTTTTATGTGTACTTAATGCAATAAAGATTATTATTATTATTATTGGACTTTTCGTTTTTAAGTTATAGTGCTTACAAGAAACGTGACGAACGGACAGACAGGCAGACGGACGAACATTTTGAAAGTTGTTCAGAATTCGATCACCAACACAGTGATACGAAATTTTTTTCTCTACGAGCAATATTATCGATTTTAGAAATGTGCCAATCGAATGCAATATACTCTTCGTTTTGTATTTACGAAGAGTATAATAAAATGCCAGTACTTACTACTGGAACCTTCAAAGTATCGATTGCTATACCACCTTTGGTAATGTTTAATTTTGTCTTTCAGAAACATAATTTTCATGATTTCGTAAATGTTCACATCACTGGTATCAATTGTTTAGTTGGTGAGTGAAAAATTAAGAAAACATTTAAAAATATGACCTGTATTAAGTTAGAAAATGTACAACTTATACAAAAGACAAGTAATCACATTAAATTTAAGGAAGAGAAAAAATTTAATTACAAAACTAAAAAATATATATAAACAAATACTTTGTTATTACAGTCATGCACCAGTTCTAATAAGTTTTGCTTTCAGTTCGGATCTTAACTGTACTTTAAAAAATGTTCCATGTTTTAATTGACCATTAGTAAAAAACAGGTAGTAACTAGATTTACACTTAGAGTTCATCTTTTTCATCTAAAACTACATCTGAGAGATCAATATCTTCTTCTTCTGGAAGCACGCCATCTTTACCATCCCATGGTTCTATCGTATTAATTTTAGGAAGTTCCTGGCCTTTCACAGGAGCTGTATTACCTTTGCCATAGGAGAGGTCCCTATAAATAAAAAAGTATAAAAATAAATAAAACATATCACATGATGCAGAACAGGCAGCAATTTAGAGTTAAAGCAAGTACCGAAAAAAGTACTCTGGTATTGTCTATCTAAAATATCCACCAATAAGTAAAAATACTTTGAAAAAGAATCAAGTGATGTACTTGACATTCATAGTTTAAGTATCTAGTATACAATAATTGCTCCC
The DNA here is from genome assembly GCA_963583905.1 of Stenurella melanura. Classification (NCBI taxonomy): domain Eukaryota; kingdom Metazoa; phylum Arthropoda; class Insecta; order Coleoptera; family Cerambycidae; genus Stenurella; species Stenurella melanura. Next base: position 63,830,850 of record OY757318.1, read on the forward strand.
TGATAATATAATAAATACAAGTACATACATATTTATTTTAGGTGCTTAGAGTAATTTTTGGTATTTGAAATATTTAGAATGTACTGGAAGTACTTTTTAGGTACCTATTCCGTACCAGTATTTTTTGTACCAGTTACGTTTTTCGTTTCAATGCCAATTTCAGAAAGGCTTTTATAGAAATCTGTACATTTACTCTTTAACATTTTAAACAAAAGCTGTTTTCTCTTTTCATGTGATCAGATACAGATGTATATGGAGAGGGCAAACTTTTAGGTAAAATGTTAGAAAAACCTTTAAACTATTTACTTCTATATAAAATTTCAAATTGTTGTAAGAAGTAAAGCAGAAGTAGTTCAATCTATTAACTTTGTAGATGTGCAAGTGATATGTGCATCAAACCAAACTTAATAATGTGAAATAATAATTAGTAAAGAAGGAAGTTAAAACAAAACAAAAATAATTTTAAAAACCAGTTAGTGTATATGGTTCTTAATAAATAGGAAGTTAAAAACAAAACATATAGTGACTTTAATTTATAAAAGTGTTGTTGCACTTAGCACGGCGATTCTTTTGGTAGAAATAGTAAAAAATTAGCCACATTATGGGAAAAATACTCTTGATGTAATTCACCTGCCGCTAAATTTGTTATTGCAAAATTACCGCAAAATTCATAATTGTTTATAAGCCTTTCTCTTTATAACTTCCATTCTAATCGTCCGATTTGAACTTTTCAAAGTTCACTTTGCTCGGGAATACATGTACTTTTAAAGAAAATTGATTCCATTAAGCTTCAATAATACATACTATTTTTACATAGCAAAAACCAGCGAATTTTTGCAAATTTTGAGATTCAAAAGCATCAGATTCGTCGGAAAAAATACGTTGATTTCACCTTCAGTGGACCATCTTTGGATCATTATAAGCCGAGATATCAACGATTTTAGTTTTGGCACTGTTGAGACTTTTGCAATCAACATTTTATAAAAATTCGAAATTGAGGCTATATGTCAGAAATATTTATTTATTAAAAATGTATACCCAAGCATCGCATCGAAAGAAAATGGATGGTAACACTGGTAGGCGAAGATACATCTACAATGCCACTAAAACTCAGTCCCACCACGGAACATGCTTACTATTGTACGAGCAGTCGTAGTTCATGATCATTTTTTTTTCAGTGTAATACGTAGGAAAAAATATTTAAAAAATGTAACTTCAGATAGTAAAGAGTCTGACACATAGCCTCCATTTCGACTTTTTCGTTCTTAAGTTATCGTGCTTACAAAAACCGTGTCGGACGGACAGACAGACGGACGGGCGGACATTTTCAAAGTTGTTCGATCACAGTGATATGAAATTTTTTTATCTACAAGCAATATTACCGGTTTTAGAAATAAGCCTGTCGAATGCAATATATTCTTCGCTTTGTATTTGCGAAGAGTATAATAAGAAGGGTTGAAACCTTCGCAGAATCCCAGCAAACTGCTATTCAGACATGGGAAAACTTAAAAGATTGGTTTTCTGTTCATCAATTAATTTTAAATGAATTTAAATCAACATGTGTCATTTTTAATACTCACAAATCAACAACTGAAACTCGTGATTGTTTTACTAATGCGATACTCATTCTCACTTCAAACAGTACGAGACTGTTAGGCGTGGTAATTTACAGAAAATGCAAATGGGTGATGACATTGAGAATGTTTTACGAAAACTAAATAAAAGCTGCTATGCCCTTAAAATCCTATCATGTACATTTAATGCAGATACTCTCAAAACAGTGTATTATGTTAACTTTTTATTCTACTGTCAAGCATGGAATTGAAATTTGGGGTGGTTCCACCGATCTTTACAAAATTCATATACTGCAAAAGAACTATACGAATAATTTTCAAGAAAAAGTTTAATGAGTCCTGTAGGGGGTTTTTAAAAGAAAATGCCATGCTCAGAGGTCTAGGCATATATATATTTATTCCTGCTTAATGTATTTAAAAACAAAGGTGACTTTAAATCACCTCAATTAAGTCATTATTATAAAACCAAAGATAAAGAAAATATATATACATTTCCCTAAACACCTTCTAACTCTCACTAAGAAAGGACCATACTACGCAGCAATAAAATTTTTTAATAGACTCCCTACATGCCGCAAAGATATTTTTCATCCCAATCGTCTCAAGAACCAAGATTTCAAGTATATATGTGATATTGGGCCTTACTCTATTCAAGAATCTTTAAATTTTAAATTGTAATGTAATGTTTGTGTTTTATGTTTTTTACATTTACCTTTTACTAGTTATTAGTTAAGTTTGTTTAACTGACCTGTTTCACATATTTGTCTAATGAAATGGAATAAAACTTACTTACATGAAAAATGGCCAAAAAATTCAAAGTCGAGGATTCGATTTCGACGGACCCAAAGTACCTGATAAAAAGGAATAGGCGGATATCGCTATAAGGGTCGGAATACGAGTGGATGGAAAAAAGGTATCTTAGTATGTTTTTTCAGATGGAAAACCATTGAACTCACATATATATGCTCTCGAGGCATCCTGATAAGATTACAAGCTTGAAAATTTCAGTGCAAAATTAAAAGTGAATAATTTTCAAAAAGTTCGACATACATTTTACAACTATAATTGACTGGGAGTCTGAATCTTTTTGTACAGCCGATTGTTACCTAAACTTTCGCCGCTGTAGGAGATTCGATCCTTCGGGACGTAACGCCTTGCCAATGGTGGTGCCCTCTGATGAGCTACCTTATATGCAACTAGTTAAATATTGAGTATTTATATTTTTTATATTTTATGAAATTTATTTCAATAAACGAAAATTTATTTTGAATTTGATTTCTTATTCATCCATTAATTCTAAGATTGACGCCGACGTGCGATTCTGTGGCGTAAATCGGATAACTGCTTCGATGGATCAACTTTGAGCCCGTTTCGTTTCTACAGCAGTCCAATTACCCACAAAGTCCATCGACGGTCTTAATATTCTAAGAAGTGATTCTAAAAAGTATTAGTTTACAAGACCTTATCAGAAGTGCATCACCAGACATCAGATTACGACGGAGAGAGCAGACTGTAGCAATCGCCGTAAGTATAATTTTAATTATTTTCGTCTTTGAGGAGTCTAAAGAGTTACTAGAATCCCCTTGGGAGTCGATTTTGCCAGATATCGTTGCGACAGCACGACTGAAACCAGTCTAATATAAAATTCTTGTCGTGTCCACAAAAAGCATTTTTTTGCAGTGCGTAAAATGTGCATTGTTCTGAAAAGCACTTAAATTGTGAAAACGGGATCCGAATCAGCCTAAATCGAAGTGTTTTTAATGTTTACACTGACAAGAAGTTCGTGTTATGGTGGAAAATTTCAAAAATTTTTTTTGGAAAAACTATGCATTTGTATTGAAAACCGACTTAGGATTAGTTTTCTACGACCCCAAATTAGTGAATCCTGAAAAAATTACGCGAAAATTCCAATGCCCCGTTATTCTACAGAATTACCCAACTTTTGACACTCTGTATCTTGTTCCACAGCAACAATTTACTAAAGTATGTTTAGTTATATCCCCATATTTTGGTTAAAGGAACGTACCCTTGAATTATGGCCTACTAATAATGGTTCACCCTGTACACAACATAAGCAAGCGCATCACTTTACCATAGGCAGGTGGTTAATGTGTCAGTGACAGAAATGTAATTTATGATGAGCCTACCTTAGAAATTCAGAGATACCATCTCTGGAGAAAGATCCACGAAGAATAGAGTATTTCATTTTCTTAGCATTTATAACAGCCATTGCAGGATAGCCAAAACCACCAATATCTAGAGCATTTTCTAAGTCCAATTGAGAACCTGCTTCAGACCATACCCAACCCCACATCTTCTTTTTGAATTTTTCTCCTAAACTTGCGAGAAGTTTAATATAATTATTTCTGCATTCAGACTGACAATCTAAGATGTGTGGCAAAACGGACACGACACAAAGTGGTTTCTCCTTGCACGCTTCCTCAAAGGAATTTTCGTCAACAATCTGCTTTATTTCTGGAGCTGGAATATTTTCTGCCAATTTATCAAGAGCCCAACTGACAATATCACTTGCAGTACGTCCCCCATCATAATCTACTGGAGCATCTTTAGCTCCTGCCGCAAACAATTTAATAGTAGGATATCCTTGGACCCCATATTTAGCTGCTTTAGCCTGATGAACAGTAGCATCTAAAGCACCAAGTTTAACTTTTCCTTTAAGTTCTGTTGCTGCTTTAGCCCAGTGAGGGGCAAGATTTTTGCAATGGCCACACCAGGGTGCAAAGAATTCTACCAGCCACATATCATCAGATTGTAAAACAAGTTTATCAAAGTTGCTGTCAGTTAATTCAATTACGTCCTGATCATCACCGGACTGCAAATAAATAAGATATGGATATGATTAAGCAGTCACTATCACAAATCATATTTTAAAACTTACATCATTAGATCTAGATGATCCACCATCTAGCGAGGCTTTAACTTTGCTTTTGGCAGCTTTCAAAGCAGCATCCACTATATCCTTCGCAGTTCTAGCCCCGTTATAGTCTTCAGGCTTATTCTTATTGGCCCCAAAAATTTTAATGGTTGGAAAACCTCGAACCCCATATTTACCACCTAGTTCCTTATATTCATCCACATTAGCAGCACCTACTTTTACTACACCCTGCAAACCAAGTCATATAAATAAAATGATTTTTATGAATAAATTTACATTACCTTAAGTGCATTGGCTGCTTTAGTATACTCAGGGACAAGTTGTTGGCAATGCCCACACCATGGGGCAAAAAATTCTACAACCCACACCTCCTCTCCTTTTAAAACTAAATTATCAAAATTATTAGGTGTAAGTTCGACGACATTTCCACTAGATGGATATAATGCAATGCAATTTGGGGCAAATACTGCCAAAACTGGAAGAAAAACATTTTTAGAAATATACCTAACCTGAAATGTATAGAACAATACACTCAGTGCAAGGACTTACGAATCAGCTTCCACATTTTTCAATTAAAGTTTAGAGTTTAATTTTTCTTCTGAGGTTTAATATACAAATACAATCATTTATCTGATACACCGGTCTTGCTTATTTTACTGATGTCCCGACACCACAACAAATTTGTAATCGCAATTCGCAGTATCGTGGTGACTTCTCATTGGCCCACAGGCACACTTATCTTAAAACGTTTTCACTTGCATCTGAACTATTTCACAGAATTACTATCTACTCTGTGACTATTTTATACCGTCGGTGATTAGGAAATCACTGATAGCAACAGTGACAGAAAAACTAAAATCACTGGGATTAAGTGACTTTATATATATATCGGCATAGCAAATACCTATTCTGAAGAAAACCACACCCTGTGTATTAATTTAAAAATTTATTTCCGCTTCTATTAATCCAAATTTACGTAATTCCGAAATTCTGTATAATTCGACACGCGATTAAATATCACCCGGTACGTACCTAATAATATTTTACCCCAATTTTCATGCTAGAACATAAATGTTTTAGAATTTGTCCGATTCGTATAGTTTTAAATATTCGTCAAGTCTTCCTAAAACGTACAAAACTTGGTGTAAAGGCCAGTTCGGAGAGTCGCATATCACTTAAAATTTTACGATGTTAATATAAACAAAGATAAGGCATAGGCACAGATGGCTCGGTTCCCGTGAGAAGAGTACCAAAAACTACGCAGTTTTTGTGTGTAACGTCATCGCTCTTTCGGGTATAAATACCCGCGAGAAGTTTGTACAAGGGTCACTTCTTTGAGACCGCTACTACGAATGATAATTAATCCTCGAATACGAGTCTGATAATTATCAATGCTTTACTTGCTGACCACCATCCTGAATGATAATTAATCCTCGAATACGAGTCTGATAATTATCAATATATTAGCTGCCCACCGACGTCCACGGGTCATTTCCTTGAGACCACTATTCTGAATGATAATTAATCCTCGAATACGAGTCTGATAATTATCATTACTCTAGTTGACCGCCATCCACTGGTCAAGCCGATTCCGAAGCATTGTCCTTACTTTAACAGCAAACTTCAATAAGCAGAGTGATAATTAATCCTCAGTCTCTTTGAGTCTGAGTGGGATAATTAATCCTCGCACTACGAATTGACCGCTGCTGACCACTGGTCAAGCAACTTGCTACAAAGCCGTACTATTATTGTATTGCTGAAGTCTTAGCAGATTAGTACGACACAAGGGGACGATGTCCAGAACTAATAAGACACCGCCGTCCAGCTACGACTCGCTGGACATGAGCGAGCCGCGTGATAACATCCCTAATGACACTGGTCATTTAGCGGTCTATCAATTACCAGGTAAATCAATATGATTATTTCGGTTTTTCGGTATTTACATGTAGTTACGTGAACTTAATAATATCAAGCCGGGACTATTTTGATTCATTTTAGCTTTAAACAATTGACTAACTGATTCTATATTTCGGATACTCGGAATCGCGAGGGGGTCTTTTTACTGTGGCACTTTGACTAGTTAGAATTTTATTATTTAGAAATTTTCTATAATGTTAATTTTTATTTGTAGCATAATTAGCTGTTTGCTGAATTTCAGACTATGTTAAAGCCAGGGACCCGGACCGGACCGTTTTCAGGCAAGAACCGGACCGGAACCGATATTTTTTTGTGGACCGGAACCGAAACGGAACAGATATTTCATATTACGTTAACTTTAGGGGCCGAACCCGAACCCCTAAAAATTACAAACTTCTTTTTCGGTTTTTTTCGGTTCTTTGGGTTATTTGGACTCTGCATTGATCACATACCTATATGGCTGTGATTTAATAGTTAGTAGATTTTCAATTACAAAGGAGAAGGTAATGAAAGTATTACTACAATCACCCGAAACTGAAAAGTATCAAGATAAAGAAAATTAATATGAAGAAAATGAATAGGTGGAGAGCCGGCTGTATAGATTTCCTATGAACAAGATACATGAAAATCTTTATGTGAGTGAGTAAGTACTACCACAGACATACTTTTCAATTTTGAAAATTTTGCCCGCGTCATGGAATTCTAACGTCACTTCCGGTCACGATTTTTTGTGTAATCGAATACATGAATAAAACTTACGTCAAAATGTAGGTTTTGAGGTGTACAATGAGATTGTAGTGGGATGCCATCAGGCTTAATTGGCCCGCAACCCTGCGAGACACCCTTGATTAAAGTTTTTTTTTTGTGTTTTCTTAGGTCATTGAATACATGAATTATTTTTTTCTAAATTAAAGTACAAGCCTTCTAATTATTAAAAAAATAGGCTGCCTCTTCTTATTTGCCCACATCCTCCCATTTTGACGTCACTTCCGGTAAAATTCTATAACGCTGGCAAAATTTAATTAAATGAAAAGTGGCTCCTTGTAGCAGACAACTGCCTGTAGGTCTGTAGTAGTACTTACTCACGCATACAAAGTTTTTCATGTATCTTATTCATAGGAAATCTATACAGTCGGCTCTCTACTAGAAGCAATGGAGAATTTAGAAATGGAATTGGAACGAGAGAATAAAAAAAGGCCCTTGAAAAGGCAAAGAAATTTGTTAACGAGTTACTTTTCCAAAAAAACTTATAAATAGTTATGTATAATAGTGTAGTAGTAGTAGTAGTATATTATACACAGATGAAGTTTACAGTCCGAGCTGTAGGCGATCATTGTAATATATAGCCATTTCATTTATGCAAGTCAAATACAATACCTACTGCAGGTACAACGTACATCTATAGCTGCTTATTACTAATAAATTTAATTTTATTAGTAAAAGTACCGTGTACTTACCACCAATTATACTACATAGACTACCTATGTGACCTATACCCTATAGTACATATATAATAATAATATATTCCATATCACCATATTTCTAATCCAACTATATTAAAGAACCGAAAAAAACCGTTTGAACCGAAAAAATTGGTCCGAACCGGACCGAAAAGATATTCTCGGAACCGGAACCGAATTCAAACCCTAATTTTCAAATTAATCTGAAACCGGAACCGAATCGGAATCGCTATTTCATTTGGGTCCGGGTCCCTGGTTAAAGCATGTCTTATTTAAAACAGTAACTTTTAAAATATTTACTTTTCAACAGCGGCAGATTTTTGTTGGTAAACAATTTCTGTTGCGTTTTGTTTTGTCGTTTGGTCAATGAACTTCTGCAATATTTGATTGTTCGAAGGGTTTTACAGCTGTTCGGACCTGCCGGTTTATTTATGTCCTACTTGTAGGGATGCTGTCACTGGACTTTTGTGGGTCATCCACTAATAAGGCCTGTGATTTGCCCTCTGCTAGTTTAACATAAGTATCATTTTAAATATTATCACATGTTAAACTTTGTACTGGGTGTTTTGCCTTGTATACATTCACGATGACATATTTATGTCATGGGCGAGTTGAAATTGATACAAATTGCTTGTTCATTCAATTGTTTGAATAATTACAATCTTCGCAACACAAAAACCTATTGGTAGCCAATTGGCTGATTCTGTATCAAGTTTATTGATCAGATCACATCATTCTACGCTTCGCAACGTCAAACTATGTTTGAATAGGCAATTACTTGAGATTTCAACTTGCCGTGCATTCAATTAAATAAACTATTGCGAGTTTTCGCCACCCAAGTATGAACTTTACATATTCCGAATTCAACATTCTTTCACTTTACTTTTGAACGAGTATTCTCGTTATAATCATTATTATTTTTAGTGATTATTGGAGTTGTTTGATTGACCATTCGATAAACTCATACGTGACTGTTTGTCCCAACGAAATCTGTTGCTGTAATATAAATTGGTGATTAAATTATTCACAATTTTGATTTATATGTAAGCAACTATTTTCTGGCCATTGCCACACCGATATTTGTAATTGATATTATCTGACAATTGTCTGATTATACGTATAAAAACGTTCCTTGTTTTTAATTACTTGACCTTTTTACCTGAAATAGAAAATAAAGTGCATTGTTACCAGGAAAACTAGCCAAGTAAATATAAGATTTACTTGGGCTTAAATAAAACGATCATTTAAAATAAAATAAGTAAACATAAGGTTTACTTATTGGATACTATAATAGTGAAAACTACAATATGATACAAGCTTAAACAAAAGTTAACCTAAAAGATAACATAAATAATTCAGTAAATTAAATAAAAAGGATAATTTTGACTTTGAACTTTATACAGGGCATTATAAAAAATTACTTAATTATTTTGTCAATTAAATAAACAAGTGCCAAAACAATATTCAGTGCTTAATTTGAACAATTAAATAAAGAACTATAATTAGAACTTTGCCAAATAAATTAATAGCAATATTTAGAGCAAAAACGAATCATTAAAAGTCATAATAAATAGTTAATTATCAAATCAATAAATAAATAGAAACAGTAATATCAAACCTAGAAAAAGAACTATGGTAACAAGTACTACAGAGTCATAAACGTAAATTTGAGTCCTACCACTAAACTAGACGATCACACAGCCAAATTAGTTTAATTGTTTTAATAAATAGACAATCAGGGGAGAGGGAAGGGTAACTGGTAATTAATCAAACCAGAATTTAACAACAAAACAATAGGCGTGGGGGGGGGGGGTGCGTCTCAATTCAGTGCTGCCGATTTGCGCATAATTATCCGATTTGAGCATAATTTGACCGTCAGATTATAATTCCCACAAGAATAGCATAAGAAATAAATAATTACAAGTCCCTAGCTTTCTACAAATATTTTGCAAAAAAGCGTGTTATTTTTAAACTCTTGACAACGGAGGCGTATTGAAATGGAAGTCATGGCGAAAAAAAGTTGAAGTTTCACCTTTGTATGTTGAAATTTCGATTTATTCAACTTATTAGTTGGAATATCGATTACAACCCCTCAATTGTGCTTATTTTTTCCAATATGTATAATGGAATGATGTGCTACTCTTTCGTCTTCAAATTATGCTGCCGGCTAAAACAGTAGAACAATTTTTCTTATTCTAAAACAGTCTAACGATTTTAATCAAATTTAATAAAATAGAAACTTCTCAATGGCGGCATCGGAAGGTTAGGAGCACCTAGATGCATTTGTGAAACTGTACCTAGATACAGTTTAAGAAATAAGTAAATGCTTTTCTCATAACAAGACAATGTCTTACGACTTTAGTACCAGTATGAGTTAGGAATGATTAGTTGCTCCTAAAAAATGCAGGAAGAAAATTAAATTATTTTTATCTTTAAATCGTCTTCATCGATTTTGATTAAATTTAGCATGAAAGTATACTCCTTTAGTATCGGTATGGAATGGTCGGCCCCCCATATCGAAAATGCGGGAAAGAGTGTACGTATGTGAATGCAAAAGGTTTAAAACGTCAACACAATATAGTTTATTGTGTCTGATGATTATTTATTATTTATTTTCTAAAGGGTCTTTATAATTATTTATAATGCATGATAAGTTATATGTTTTTCGGCTTTACTAAAACTAACACTTCGTTTCTCTGTTCACTTTCCTTTTCAAAATGAGCCAATCACAAAGAATTTCTAAAATATTAGTGGAGAAGAAATTGTACAAACTAAATAAGTAAAGCACAATATTATTAAACTGTACTAAAAGATATCTAACTAATGAATAGTAAATGCTCTTGATAAACGGTAAGTACCAAATTTTAACTACCGGCCACTTTATCTGTCGGATATAAAACTTTAACCATATAGGATATGACTTTAATTAATTTTATCCTCGCAATGATATACCAAACATCTAATAAGATGGAGAACCCTGTATGCGGTGTCATACTCTAACTCTATATATTTATATTTCTCTATAATAATTCAATGTAGCGCTAACAGATGTCAGCAACTTCAATTTTGGAAACGTTGCTAACTTCACAAAGCATATTCCACATTCTGCCAAAGAATTTATATAAATTCTTTGCATTCTGCCCCTCCACAACTTCTATACTTGTCATTCATTTTGACTATTTGACTATGAATTGACAGCTACGTTCATTTTGCTAAATTGCCAGTTACAAACGTCAGAATAAGTTGGACGATATAAATATCTACATTAAAAATATGAATTGAATTGAATTGTGAAATTCGTAGTGCACATTAATTATATTTTCGGCTGTCTTTTATAATATCACCAAAATTAATATGGCACAATGCAAGCAAAGTCCACAGGAATTTATTAAAAATGCATTCACACCCCAAGTTGCCGTTATGTGTACCCCACTTGCAGAAAAATGTTGTCAGAAGAATAATTTAGATTTCATTGAACTATTGCAACCTTTCTCTAGATTAAACAATGATGGTTTGTATAAATAATGTCATAGTAGCTTCATCGTTCAATAACCTCAACTTTATTCTGCAGTGCACTACAAAGATCCAACTGGATTGACAATAACTATACATAATTTGAAAGTAACCTTTTTGGATATAACATGGAAGCCACCACAAACTCCTTCAGCTAGAAAACTTCTAAATTCTTCTGTAAGTGGTGCACCGGAGAGTCGAAATAAAACATTTCAAGTAGGGAAATATACACTAGATGTACCTTCATCAACGCCCTGGTTCGAGTCTTGGCGAGATACATTTTTAAGAGTACAATACCCATCGGATCATGAATTTACTAAGCACTTTTTGGCATGCATATTGGTTGTTAGTTCATCAGATAATAATCCAACTGAAACGTTTCTTAATTTAGAACAAACTCTAAATCAGATGCAAAGTAATACTCCTGGAAAATTACCAAAATGGTTTAGCTCAAATGTTCTTAAGTATTATGTTATTGTACATGACAATGTTGAGGGCAACAGTACTATGTAAGTGAAGTACCATGTTTAGAATTATAACAGTGGCTATTTACATGTCTAACGTGCCAATTCTCAACTACAAGTCGGGCATGCAAATAGGATTGTTCACGTCCGACGTAAAAAACATTATTTACACGTCCGACGTCAAAAACATTATTTGGTGAATGTTTACGAGATCCATTTATCATATTTTGATTTTTTTTATGTGACATGTAGTAGACACTATTAGAAGTAGTTTATGAGTAATGAAATAATTAATGTGCAAATGTCCAATTGCCCTACAATCTTACAGGATCGTGTAGGGTATAGGGGTGTTGGGTGTGTAAAAGTATGTAAGAGAAGTATTGGTGTAAGTTTTTTGTATTTAAAAGTAATTCTGGGCAGTGGAACATTTTGTTTGCAAAGTCTTCCGTTGAAAGTCAGTAGATGGTATTCGAAAAGGGCAAGGAACATTTTTGCCGTTTATGCAATCGAAAATAAATTACTCGAACTCTCGTAAGAAAAGGATATTTCTCTTGAAATGAACTGAAAGTATTAAAACCAATGTTATCATAAATATTACCTGTAATATTTGAATAATTCCCTACTTACCTTTGTTTATGACTGGCTCCTTTTGTTGTTGTTGCATAATTACCCGATTTTATGCAAAAGTAATCAATTTCAACATATTCTAAAGTATTATCAATGAAACGTTTCTGGTCTTTTTTCTAGCTCCCTCAATAGTTCTTGTTCTAGTTTTAGATAGGCAAAGGGTATCTCGGGATAAGATAGGTGAAATGCTCCGTGTCACGGATTTTGGAATAAATCTGATAGGATCGTTTCTTGGACCTAAAAAAATGCTAACAGGGTCTGTATATCAAAATTGCCCCTCCTTCCCAAGAGAGGGTCTGACTGACTGACTTCTTTAATTTAAAAATAAATGATATTTTATATTTTATTACTAGTTGGTCCCAATGTGAAATTTATATTTAAATAGATCATATTCATTTAATTACTTACATTTTAATACATTGTTTTGTATTATTCTCTCTTTTTGATTCTTTATGAAGGGGTGAGATAGTGCTAGAAGAAATCGCTATCTTTAAAGAGAATAGGAGTATATGTTATTTAAGTAAAAGGCTGTGAAATAACTGTTTGGTTTCAGTTTATTTAAAATCTGCTTGTATTGTGGACTTGCCCTTCCTAAAACCCTACTGATTGTCCGCTATGGCATGCTTTATCTCTAGTTCCTCCACTAATCTGTCTCTGATTAGCGCCTCGTATAGTTTAGCTATAACATCTAACAGGCAGATTGGTCTGTGTGCGCCCGGGTCTTCTAGAGGTTTTCCCGGTTTTGGGATTAGGACCAGTCTTGCCATCTTCCACTGTGTGGGGAAGGTTTGGCTTTTTAATAGGTGATTTAGCATATCCAGAATGATGTCAGGTCCTGTGTTGAGGCATTCTTTTATGAGTTCTGGCGGGATTCCATCGGACCCTGCTGCCGTTCTGTTTTTAATTCTTCTACCTGCCTTGGCCAATTCCTCCATTGTGAAGAGCGACGGGCCTAACTCCGTGTCTTCTTCTCGCCAAGAATCATCACGTGTTGGAAACAGCGTGTTAATGATTTCCGTTCTTTTCAATGGGGTAATGGAGTATGGAGCTGTCCGATTTGTGAGGCGCTTGGTAACGATTTTGTATCCATCGCTCCATATGTCTTGTTCTAGATCTTCGCATAGGGCTTTCCAGTGGGCCCTTTTAGAGGTATTTATGCACTTCTTGAGCTCTTTTTTTTGCCTTTTTAGGTTGTCTTTGAGGGCTTGTGATTCTTCCGAGTTCGGACCCCCCCCTGCTTATAGCATGTTGGAGTGTTCTCCTGGTGGCAGTGCATACGATTCTAGCTTCGTTAATGTTGTCGTTTCACCAGTATGGAGTTTTTCTCGGGTTGTTTCCATTATTCTCTGTGCATCTCTTCTGGGCTGTGCTGATATTTTCCACACATTGTTTCGGCGTGATGCGTGCGCCGGTCAATCTGTGTCTGTCCCAGGTTTCCGTTACGAGAGTTCCGAAGGAAGGTTTGTTAATCCGGACGGCCTGTTTTTTTGTCCATCGTTGATTTCTCGTATTATTTCCTGCGATCTTAAACGAGATGTGCTTATGGTCGCTTAGCGACTCTTCGACCAGCACCTTCCAGCCTTCGATCATGGGTGCTATGCATGACGTTGACAGGGTCACATCGATGTATGAGGAACCGTTTGTTCGCAAGGAACTGCTCGAAAGTTTCCATGGAGCAATTCGGGGAGATGTAGCTGCAAATGAGTTTGTAGTCTTTCATCTCTATAGTTATAATCCTAGCTTTTTTGACCACGTCTTTCACCTCGATCCTTTTGTTAAGGAAGTATGCGGCGACGTCTCCATTGGTGTTCGTTACCCAGCCCTGCTTGATGGCGACATTTTTATTGGGTTCGCACACTATTAATATATCCGCTTTTACCCTTAAAGAGGTCACGTAGGCCATGTCGTGTGTGGCCCTTGCCCTGTTCAAGTTTGTTTGCAATATTGTGGTCATTCTAGGTGGAAACTTTTTACGAAAGAAACTGATCTTTGGGCCTCAGGGGCCAACCCAACAGGATGACTATTAATCCTAGGGGAGTTTCATTTGCCCCAGGGGGTGATTCATTACCCAAGCTTTCAAAGCTACTCCTCCTATCTAATTAACGTGAGTTTTCGTTAAAAAAATGAAAACATTGAATTTTGGGCCTGACGCAGGGCGTTTGGATATTTTTAAACTACCTTAAAAATTGCGTTATTTGGTCACAAATAATATAATGAAATAAAATTTTCTGCAGCTCTTTATAGACCAGGGAAATTAGATAAATAACTAAATTTGGACATACAGTTCAAAGCCGTTCAAAGAAAATTGCATAGGGTGTGCATAAAATGCCTCTAAAGTGCATAATTTTTTGAAAAATTCTAGAAATTGATAGAAAGCCGTGAAAATCTTGTGGGAATTGCTTCCCAGGGGTTTTCGAGGTTGCTGAGTCCAAGTCTGACATCGAAACTTACCACCGATGCTCAGGGGTGGGAGGGGATGAAATCGAGTGAAAAATTGAATGCTCAAAAATCACGGGAAAATCGCCTCCCGGGGGAAATTAGATAAATAAGTGAATTTGGACATGCAGTTTGGATCGTGATGCGGTTTTCGGCATCGTTTTCGGAAAAATATTAGGAAAAAAAGTCTACATATAGTGAATAAGCCGTTCAAAGAAAATTGCATAGAGTGTGCATAAAATGCCTCTAAAGTGCATAATTTTTTGAAAAATTCTAGAAATTGATGGAAAGCCATGAAAATCTTGTGGGAATCGCTTCCCAGGGGTTTTCGAGGTTGCTGGTTGTCGAAATCTGACATCGAAACTTTCCAGGGATGCTCGGGGTGGCTCTACAGGGGTTAGTACATTTAGACAGAAAACACTATAAAGTTTTTGAAGAAATGTACGAATCGAGATTTTTGCCAATGTGGAAGGGGAACATAGGTAGAGTCTAAAACAAAAAAGTAGGGACTGTACCTGCTGGCTTCCGGTTGCCATCTTGGAAAACGTGAATGCCATTGTATTTCCGTTCCTATTAGTTTTCGCGGAAAATTTATGAGAACCAAAGTTGTATATCTAGTTGTTTATCTTTGATTTTTAATTTAACTTTTTTTTGTAGAATTGATATTGCAAAAGTTACAGCTGCTTGAAAAAATTTTTTTTATCAATTTTTTTTTACTAAATGAAACTTTCGAGTGTAAAACTCTAAATAAAAATTATAGAAGGTGTAATTACCTTTAATTTAAATGCACAATGAAGTTTCTGTGACTAATAGTTTTAAAGCTAAATTTATTATAGTTTTAATTAATTGTACCAGTGTATAAAATAATTAGTATCTTTTTAAAATTTGTGCTGTAAATTATGATTAAGCAAACTGTTTTTCTTTATTTTTTCTTTTTTCTGTTTTTCGTTTTTCTTAAGCAACAATAATACATTAAATAATTATTAAACAAGTGTTTAAGTAAAATTAATAAAATAGCGACGTTAACTGGTTGTTTGCATATTTTGTAGAATTTAAATATCATTCACCATTATTTTCGAAAATTTGCTAGGAAGTAACCATAAACGTGCCATCAAATATTATGACAGTGTTTTGCACAATAACCCATAGACATTTCAATAGTTATCCGCCATTTACAAAAAATTGATACAGGGTGATATAATTGACCCTAAATGCAAAATAATAAAAATTGAGTCCTGTCCTGGAATTTTTACAAACTAAATTATGCTATTAATTTGAATAGGAGTGCACTATACGTATACCAACTTTAATCCAAATACGTCCACTCTAAATATATGGTGAATTTTAGTTTCAGTCAAGAATCATAAAATACCCTGTATCTCGAAAACCATTCACTTTCAAGGGTAAGTGTGGGGGTGTTTTGAACTCAGAAAAGTGTGCTCTATCTCTCGTCGGTCTATGTCACTTTAAATCTGGGACACCCTATATAAGGGACATTTCATCTATCTTATCTCGAAGTACCCTTTGTAAAAGTTGTTGCTTCTAAATTTTTTATGGCCTATTTTAAATCGACCAAGGAAGAAAACTGATCTCCAACTTTCATCTTGATTTCCCAAATAACCTAACCTAATAATATTGCCTGAAATTATTCATTGCATGAACTGCGATACTACAATCCAATCTCCACAATTATTTTTAACCTTACCTTCCACACTCACCGACTAAAACAAAACACAAACACAGGAACATGGCTTCGACTAGCTTCCACCAATGAAATCAAAGTCGGACGTGTAAATAATGTTTCTGACCCCGAATAATTTCACGTTGGACGTACAAATAAGGTGTTTCTCGTCCAACGTGTAAATAGTAATTTACACTCTGGACATGTAAATAGCCACTTCGTAGAATTTTAAGGTACGGAAACGTTTTATTGCACACAAGTTTTGGTTACCTTTTCAACTTTTGCTGTGATCAAAATGGACTGATAGTGAGTAGAATAAATACAGTTGATGCGACATTATGGTGCAATAGAATTAACCTTGCATTACTAGATTAAAGCTAAATGAATAAATTGAAAATAGTTCTATCATTTGTGTACCATTGTATTTTTCTTATAGAGCAAGCAAAGCCTTCGAGTCCATCAAGACATCGTACAGTACCACCAACTGTTTTTTATTAAAGATGAATTCACGACCTTCAAAACCTACTAGTTCAGAACACTTACCTGATCCATGGAGTCAGTTTATTACAAGTCAGATAGATTTAAAGGATGCTAAAGAAACGCCAGAAAATGATTCGAAGAATTCCTTATTGGAAATCGGCCAGGAAGCTGAAGAAGTTAGAAATATTTTAAATTACCATCCTCTTAGTCCAGTTAATGATGATCTTTCAGTGGTGAGTAAATTTGTCATTTAAAAACAAAACAAAATTGAGTTTGTGTATATTTTAGGGAGATTTAATAAATGAAGAAGATAAACCCAAAAACACCTCGAAACAACAACCTCATGGAAATTGTTTATCTACTGAAGATGTTGAGCAAGTTAAATTATTAATATATGAATTTACAAAAAGCTGTTTACTACCCTATATTGAAAAACAAATTGTGATATTAAATGACATAGTTTCAAATAAGAAAGGAATGAGCAAATCCCTATTTAGCGCAACTAAACGATGGTTTAGTCCTAATAAACCAGGGGCCAGTTCAGTTGCAGTTAATAATTTGATGTAAGTATGACATTAACTAAATCATTTTGGATATAAAATCGTGTTTACAATAGTGCTCATATTACAACGTGGCACACTACTCCAAAGAATTTCCAACATTTAAACATACAAGTTATAGTAGAGTGCTCGCGTTGACAAAAGTCGCTTAGTTTTCGATCCCGTTGGCACTTTTAGAGTAAAATATATGACCTTGTCAGATATGTTACTTATGCCCTGTGGATTACGAATCCACTTGCCGTCAAAGAATTGTTATGAATATAAGGGCGCAAATCAAAATTTTCTAATTAACTACACCAACGAATGAGTCTATCATGAAGCGTATTTTATCCAAAAATCATTAAATTCTCTGTAGAATTTCTATTTTTAAAATAAATAAGGAAACGAACTTTTGCATAGGCTTATATGGCAGTAAAAATCAAAAATCCTCATTTTCTCTGTTCGACTACGGCTGAAAATTAATTATTTCTCGTCTACTTTTCCATTCCCACGACCATATCTCCCAAACTATTATATTTATCAAAAAAATATATTCTTTATAAAATATTTGCCATATATTCCAAATTACAATGGTTTTTAAATCAGATTTTTTGAGAATTTAATAACCAAAATATTTAATAATGTGTAGCGTGATATCAATTTTCGAAGCTTATCAGCGGCATGCGTTGGTTGTAAATTCTCGCTCTCCCACTCTTTAAAACTGTTTCAACACACCCCACTTCGCACCTGCTCTGGCCTACCTTTAGATAGATTGGCGCATAGTAGCTCTCGTGGTTCATAATATTTTGAAATTTATATCTTGAAAATGATTATTACTACGAAATAAATGTAAGTATATTTGCAGAATATTAATTCAGTGTTACATGGACTTACATAAAAATTATGGCCTGCCTAAAATTATTGTGTAATAGATTAACACATTATAAAAACCTCCCTATAGTTCACTGTTTGCAAGATACTTTCAGCTGGTATGTATTTTAAATTTTCTACCATATAGGTAACTGATGTATATGCTTTTTAGAAGAAATTAAAATGAAAAGTACTACTGATAGCACAAGTTCTGAAAGTGAGATTGAGAAAAATATAATTTAGTGTAAAACAGATTCGTAACATATTAGCTTAATTTGTATGAAACCGGGCCCTGTAATCAAAGGTTTTGAGAAATCGTTTGCAACATTTACTGATTGTTTAAATATCCATGAAAAAATAAGTAACCAAGGAGAAGATGATCTATATCCTAGCATTATGTCATTCAAAAAAACAAACAATTTTGACTGGTTTGGCACCGAAATTGCTATTCTAGTTTTACTAGCCAAATAAATATAGAACATTTAAGAAGATAAATAGAGAAAGAAATTGAAAAGAGTTCAGATGGATCCAATGCCTGTCCATCAACTTTTTCCTATGTGTATTTTCGTAAAATATTTTTTTTAAATAGAGAAATGTACTTTTGTCAGAAGTACAACAATAAAGCTTTCTCAAGTAATGACCACGGAACCAGAAAGAAAAGTAAGACTACTATAATTTTCGAAAAAATTTATGCTAACGATTTAATACCTATGGAAATTGAATATCATATTTCATGTTTCTAAAGTCGCTATATAAAATGCAGAGGTCTATCTAACAATAAAAATAAAAGTGGAAAACGGACAGACAACGAACGGTGTTCTACTAAAATATGTAAAATTCTTGAGAAACGGTTTTTAAAGCAAAAAGGGTATGTATGGTATGTCGTCAATTTATGATGAGAAGTATCTAGAATGGATAGATATAGGTCTAAAAGAGAGATCAGTAGACTACTTCTAAATACATTTACCGGCAAAGGAGTCAAAATTGTTAAATCTACAAAGAGAAACGAAAAATATGTTAATTCAGAAAACGAGGCATGAAACTTTGCATTTTCTATTGTGACTTTAGAAATATTAAACATGATATTTAGTTTCTATAGCATTTAAATCGTTAGCACAAATTCTTTAGAAACTTATGGGATTTTGGTGGGCTAATAGTCTTATTTTTCTTTCTGTGTTCCTGGTCATTACTTGAGAAAGCTATTTTATTGAAAAAAAATTCATTTTACGCAAGGACACGCCTGGAGAAGTTATTGGACATGCACTCCATCCATCTTAACTGTTTTTAATTTTTTTCTCTTTCTCCATTTTTCTCCTTCAATGTTCCATATTTTTTTGCCAGTAAAACTAGAACAGCAATTTCGGTGCCAAACCAAACAGCCAAAATGACTTGTTTTTCGAAATCGCATAGTTCTAGAATATACATCATCTTCTCTTTGGTTACTTATTTTTTCACGGAGTTTTAAACAATCAATAAATATTGCAAACAATTTATCAAAACCTTTGTTTACCGGGCCCAGTTTCATACAATTTAAGCATAATATTTTACGAATCTGTTTTTCTTTAAATTTTATTTTTGTCTCAATCTCACTTTCCGAACTTGCGCTATCAGTAGTACTTTCCATTTTCATTTCTTCTTCAGTTACCTATATTCTGTTAAAAAAATACATACCAGCTGAAAGTATCTTGCTAACATCGAACTCGAGTTTCTTATAACGTGTTAATACATTACACAAAAATTTTATGTAAGGCGAAATAACACTGAATTAATTATTAATTAAACAAATATACCTACTTATATTATTCATTCCATATTAATCATTTTCAGGATATAAATTTCATTAATATGAACCACGAGAGTTACCATGCGCTAATCTATCTTACGATAGGCCATTGCGAGTGCGAAGTTGAGTGTGTTGAAACAGTTTTAAAGAGTGGGAGAGCGAGAATTTTTCACGAACGCATGCCGCTGATAAGCTTCGAAAATTGATATCACGCTACACATTATTAAATATCATGGTTATTAAATTCTCAAAAAAATTGATTTAAAAACCGTTGTAATCTAGAAAATATGGCAAATATTTTATAAAGAATATATTTTTTTCATAAATATAATAGTTTGGGAGATATCGTCGTGGGAATGGAAAAGTAGACGAAAAATAATTAATTTTCAGCCGTAGTCGAACAGAGAAAATGAGGATTTTTGATTTTTACTGCCATATAAGCCTATGTAAAAGTTCGTTTCTTTATTTATTTTAAAAATAGAAATTCTACAGAGAATTTAATGATTTTTGGATAAAATACGCTTCATGATTGACTCTATCGCGTGGTGTGGTTAGTTAGAAAATTTTGATTTGTGCCCTTATATTCGTGACGATTTTTTGACGACAAGTGGATTCATAATCTACAGGGCATAAGTAACATATCTGGTAAGGTCATATATTTTACTCTAAAAGTGCCAACGGGGGGAAAGATAGAAATTAATTTGCACTCTACTATTATCAGTCATTAGTATAACATTTTTATTAAAAGCTAGGTACATACTTTACTGTGTGGTGAATATTACATTAAAAACTAAATAATTATAGTGTTGTTTCAAAGAATTCAATAATACTGTAAAATACATGTGATAGTAAAATGTTTTTTAAGTTTTGTTTAAATTTGTTCAGGTTGTTAATTGTTTGGATATGCTGTGGTAAGTGATTAAAAATCTGCACCCCCGTATACAGGCGACCTCTACGACTGACGTTATAGCTATAGTATGGGGGTAAATATGTATCTTTATTTCTTGTATTGTATTTATGTATCCCTAAAAATTTCGTATTTAACACGGGTTCGATATTTCCTATGGTTGACACTAAAGTTGTTTGTGGGATATTTTTGTTGGGTTGAAGTAGAATATTAACAGTTTTCTCCAGATTAAGGACTAATTTGTTGGCTGTGAACCAGTCGGTTATATCAGTTATTTCGTCGTTTTCGTTGTGCCAGACTAATTAAATTATCTATCTTTTGATGTCTTAAGTAAAATGCTTGTATCATCTGCAAATAATGAGATCTGTGCCGTTGGATAGTTATATGCCAGGTCATTGATGTAAATTAAAAACAGTACTGCTTCCAGAATGGACCCTTAAGGTACTCCACATTTGATGTTTTCAGGCTGTGAGTGGTATTTTCTGTAAGAGGAATCAGTAGGTGCGCAAATTTCCACTACGATTTGGCGATTGTCGAGGTATGATTTAAAGCAGTTATTTGTTACTCCCCTTATTCCATAGTATTCCATTTTGCTTAACAAATGCTTTGTATAGGTCACAGAATATTCCAAGCGGTAATTGTTTGTCTTCTAATATTTTACTGATATTGTTTATCATTTCAAACGTAGCATCTGTTGTACTGAGGTTGTTACGAAATCCATACTGAAACTCTGTAAGAATTTTTTTATTTTCTAGGTAGTATAAAATCTGTGCTTTAACCTCTGTTTCTAGTATTTTAGAAGGTGAGGGAATAAAGGAAAGAGGCCTGTAATTTGATATTGTAGTTTTTTCGCCTTTTTTATGTGAGGGTTTTATAAGAGTGGTTTTGAAACAGTCTGGGAATATTCCCGTGGTTAATGACAGGTTAATAAGAAACACAAGAGTTTTTTTTAGGACATCACTATTTTCTTTTATAATTGTGATTGGGATATCATTAATGCCTGTTGAGCTTTTCGGTTTAAGTTCATGTATTATTCACGTAATATCAGATTCTACAACTGGTATGGACTGTAACGAATTTAAAAAGTTAAACTTAATTGTATTCAGGTAATGTGTTGATGAGTGTTTGCTACGTAAATGTTTGCACAAGTCTCCGGTAGCCTTTACAAAATATTTTTGAAATTCAGAGGCAACAGTAATAGGTTCTGTTATGTCACTATTGTTAATATTAATTATTATATTATTTGAGGTATATATGCTGTTCTTTCCCTTTATTGTATTATTTATAACGTCCCAAGTGGTCTTAATTTCATTGTCGGCATTCAGTATTATGTTATTTACATAGTTAATAAATTGTGTGTTTGTGGCAAATTTTTTTTAAATATAATAGGCATCTCTTATTTTGACAGGATAGCTTTCATCATCCATCCGACACATTTAGCTTTTGATTGTTTTTTTTTTTTAGGAAAGGCTTGGTTAAAGAAATTCTTAAGAACTTGTAACTTTTGAGGATTAGATTTGAGTTTCCATTTATTGAACCACAACTTTGTCATGTTTGTAAGGTCTTGAAGTTTCTTCAAAATATTAATAAATGTTTTTCCATAAGCTACAAAGGCCGTATCATCTGCATATTGTAATTAATATTTTTCATGTGATGAGTACTGAAAATCATTGTAATAAATATCAGAGCAGTATGTATTATACAACATGGATGACAGGGGAGACCTCTGTGGTAAACATTGTTCTGAAATAAATTTTTCGGAATATGTTATTTGGATCTTGACTGTCAATTTGGAATTTTGTAATAAATTGTTAACAAGTAGCACTAGGTATTTAGGACATCCTTGTTGATGTAATTTGAAAATTAGACATCTAAGCTTTATAGCAAGTGACTTGGTATAATGTTAAATCAGAACTAACTGTATTGTTATGAATTACACCCCCTTGGAATTGGAGATGATACGCCTATGCCTACTAATTGAGACTGGGAGCTGTCAGAATAAAATGGACTTTTCTGGAATATTGTTGGAGAAGATTCTTGAATGTTTCTAGATGGATCTAGAGAGTAAAATTCGGAGTATATAAGGCGCGATTACCAGCGCGGAAGGGGAAGTTTTATTAAGAAGGCAGTTTATAAAAGTGAACAAATAGAAAAGTGAAAAGTGAGGTTAACTATTAAGTAAACAAGTATTGTACAGTCAG
Organism: Stenurella melanura; assembly: GCA_963583905.1. NCBI lineage: Eukaryota > Metazoa > Arthropoda > Insecta > Coleoptera > Cerambycidae > Stenurella > Stenurella melanura. The sequence continues at coordinate 63,854,198 of OY757318.1, forward strand.
TAAATTGTTAAATAAAGTGTTAGTAGTGTTTATCTCTTGTTGAAATTATTTAGAACCCACGGATTCATACAGGGTGTTTTCCTAAAAGGTGGAAAATCCGTAACAATTTGGTGTCAGAGGCGGAATTTTGACAAGAGGATTTTTCGGAAGTGTTCGAAAAGGTTTGGCAGTGTATTCTCGAAGTTGGTGCTAACACAGAGGACTAATTTACTGGACGTTGTTCGATGGTTATTTTCGAACAGGAAAATAGTGTCAAGTGCATTTTTTGAGACATTTTTGGAACATTTTATTTGGACATTAGAGGTTAAGTGACGAAGACTCTAGATAAGACTTTTTCGTGCCGTTTTGAGGTTTTTCTGGACAGTCCCATTACCGATAGTGACGTAACTTTGTTAAATTTATTTGATTTCAACGTAGTCGTATGCCTGTAACAACCAGAAGTATAGCAACCGAAAAGCAAATACAGGACTTTATGGCCCAAATGCAAAAGACGATGATGGATCAGGAAAGGAAGCGCCAGGAAGAGAAAGAAGAACAGGAAAGAAAGCGCCAGGAAGAGAAAGAAGAACAGGAAAGAAAAGAACAAAAACGTCAAGAAGAATTAAGGAAAATTTTTGAGGATCAAAATAAACGACATCAAGAAGAAGAGAAACGACGTCAGGAAGAATTGAGAAAAATCATGCAAGACTTGGACATTAAACAACAAGAAGAAAGAGGCGAACTAAGGAAAATTATAGAAGGCCAACAGAGTGCCATATTTGCCGTTACTGAAGAACTCAAAAATAAGGTAGCGGAAGAAGTCGGTGGAGTCAAACAAGAGGTAAGCGAAGTCAAAGGAGAAGTAAATGAAGTCAAAGAAAAAATGCACCAAGTAGAAGGAGAAATTGACCAGCTTAAACAACAGTTGAGGGATAGAAGAAACCAGCAACTGGTATCGTCAGGCCAGCGATTAAAAATCCCCTCCTTTGATGGTCAAAGTTCCTGGATGACTTACAAGACACAGTTTGAGGCAGCAGCGAGTGCAAACAACTGGAATGACGAAGAGAAGGCTAAGGCGTTAATCGTGGCATTAAGGGGCCAAGCATTGGAAATACTCCAGACAATCCCAGTAGACCAACAACGGGATTTTTAAGTTTTAAAAGCTGCCCTAGATCTACGATATGGCGATCAACACCTTGCCCGAGTGTACCAGACCCAGCTGAAATCACGTGTTCAAGGGGCTGGGGAAAGTTTGCAAGAGTTTGAAGCTGCCGTGTGGAGACTGACTCACCTGGCTTACCCCGATGTACCGAAGGAATTCCAAGATCAACTGGCAGTAGAGGCTTTTCTGGATGGTATACAGGATGATGAGATAAGGCGAGTCCTCAGGTTATCTCGATACCAGAACAGCAGCGAAGCGTTGGTACGTGCACTCGAGGTGGAAGCTGTCTTTCAGGATGCCCCGAGTCCAAGAGTACAAGCTGTGAGTATCGAAGAATCTCAACCAGAAAAGAAGAAAGAGAACCCTATCTTGATCCAGATACAGGAGGTAAATGAAATGATTAGTCAGTTACTGGCTCAATGGGATACTGCGGGAAGACAAGGAAAGCCAAACAGGAGTACTAAATGTTACAACTGTGGCAGAGCAGGGCATATCAAGCAAGACTGTCGATATCGGAACTTGACGAAAGTGAATGTTAGAAACATGGAAGGGACACAGAATAAACAAAGTAGTGGAAGGCCAAGTGGACGACGGAGTATGAAATGTTACCGGTGCGGAGAACTAGGACATATCCAGCTTGAATGTCCACGGAGAAGATTGGAGAAAGTAAAGGCCGGGGAAGCTGTGAAGCTGAGGGGAAAATCAGAGGAAGCTGGTACCAGAGAGACTGTGACGGATAAGGAACGTGGTACCCCGAGAGAAGTAAGGATTTCCCAGCTTCGAAGCATTCCGAGAAGTCCACTACTACCAGGACGTGAAAATAAAATGAAACCCCAGAAGGTGCAACCACAACTTCTCAGCTGGCTGCTGAGGAAGCTATGAAAGCGTAGCAACCAGTTAGCTCAGGGCTGGTCGAGGGTTACTAGGTGGCGAGAAGAGTTATATATTTTTGTTTCTTAACGATTATTTGCTTGTCAAATTTACCAAACAAAACTTTAATAAACTATACAAATTTGGACGCCAGCGTATTCAGTAAATAACACTCTTGCAAACTTTATCAGGGGGAGAAAACAATCAAAATCAAATATAAAACAAATAATATATTAACATAAGTATAAAAGAGCGAAAATTTTACAACACTTTACAATTTAGTAGAAATATTAATGGTGAAATTTGATTTAATTAGTTAAACAACAAAAATTTAGTTTAGAAAAAAAATTAAATTTGAATATTAACAAAAAAATTACAATGAAACGATCAACTGGTTTACAAATTTTCTTCTGACCAAAAGTTGAATTTTGCACATAAATTTGGCTACTTAGCTTAGCGGAGACGTGGAATCCCGACGAGGTCTGTTCCTGAAGATGGCCACGGGTACCCGGGAAGGACGTAATATTCAGGTCCTGACAACGCTGATTTCCAGGAGACGCTGCGTCGGAATAGTATCCAATACTTTTAGGATAACTCCAAATATTCAAGTTATGCCTTGTGCCTTGCTTCAATGGTGGTTTGGTCCAGGATTTTACATGAAAAAGGGGAATGTAAAGAACCAGTTGATAATATAAAAACTTTAAAATGGTGAGAAAAAAGAGATACAAGAAAACTACAAAAAACTATGGTGACGAAGGTCACTGCAAAACCAAACTATCAGCAATTTAATAAAAAACCTGAGTCTTGATAAAATTTTACTTTACTCTACTACTGAAAATGTATGAATAAACTACTGATTAATATAATATATGAAATTAATAAATAAGAAAACTCTACTCTCATGAAATTTTAGCCGTTTACAAAATGGCTGACTGGTTATGACCAAAAACTTGAATGAAGGTAACAAAATTTAGTTAGAATTAGAGAGAAAATATCTGAATTACTATCTGAAAAAAACTAATACTGTAACAAATATAGCAAACAAAATTATGGGTTTAATCTCCCAAAAAAATTAACTAATAAAAAATTATATCTTAACCACTTGTACTAACACGAGGTTAACTAAATGCGACAAAATGACTTTAGGTTTCGACTTTTAATGAGATAAGATTGTCTACACACGATTAAGAAACAAAGATTCTAATTTATCCTTTGATTAATTTCCGAGTTTAATCCTCGTACAAATAATCTAAATAATGACAAACACCACGGTATTGTGTCTCAAGCGACCACAAAATACAAAATTGCCGCGATAATTAATGAATTAGCATGTGTCCAAATGGACGCCGACATCACACAAACATGTGTGTTAATAAAATTAATTTTTATACGGAATATCCTTTAATTCCCAAAAATAACTATACAGCAACGTTAACTCAATAATATGACATCATTTAATAATCAAATATATTCAAAATATCAAAGGATTAAAGAAATAAACGTGAAAATTCGTTAAAGAACAAGTACCAGTCTTTACTCACCTAGGTCGAAATCAAAAGTGAACTAGCAGGGATATTTCAAGTGATGGTTCTACCGCGTTTGCGCACTTGTTGACTTCCGGTCGTTATTTCGGCGGGTAATTCAAATTTATTTAGCACGGGTGCTTAAACGAAAAAATTATTTTTTCGTTACAAAGGATGCTGATACGTCATCCGGAAGAAGGTGCAAGGAAGATTGCAAGTACTACCACCAGGAGAAACTGCAGGTCACGGGAGCAGTGAACACTGTCAAGGTGGAGGTGCTGGATGACGGGACAGATGAGGCGCTCAGACAAGAGCAATTGAATGATGTGGAAATTGGGCCTATATTGAGAGCCAAAGAAAGAGGAACTCGTCCAAAATGGAAGGATGTTTCAGGCAAAAGAGTGGGACTGAAGGCACTATGGGCGCAGTGGGACTCACTGAGTGTCAGGAACGGGCTGTTGCGGAGAGCATGGGAAAGCCCGGATGGAAAAAAGGTGGTTATGCGTCTAGTGATTCCCAGGTGTCGAGTAGCGAAGGTGCTTCAGGAAGTGCACAATGGGACATCCGATGGACACTTCGGTGTTAACAAGACCCTGAAGAAAATACGAGACCGATTTTATTGGATAAGAAGTCGTCAGGATGTGGAGGCTTGGTGTCGCAAATGCAAGATTTGTGCAGCCAGTAAGGGACCACAGACTGGAAGTAAGGGTGAAAAGAAGCAGTTCAACTCCGGAGTTCCTTTCAAGAGGTTGGCTAACAATATAGCGGAGCCATCACCGCCCAGTGACCGAATGAAGGCTCGATACGACCGGAAGGGTAGTTCAGAAGGATTCAAGGCAGGAGACCTGGTTTGGGTGTACAACCCACAGCGGAAGAAAGGAAGGTCACCGAAACTTCAACTGCCTTGGGATGGACCGTATACTGTTATTACCCGAATTAATGACGTCGTCTATCGAATTCAACGAAGCAAAAAGTCCAAGATGAAGATCGTGCATTTGGACAGGCTGGCGAAATACATCGATGATTCTGAGTTGCCTGATCGGGACGATCTAGGCTTAAGGAACGGGCAGTGTTATGAATTACACCCCCTTGGAATTGGAGATGATACGCCTATGCCTACTAATTGTGACTGGGAGCTGTCAGAATAAAATGGACTTTTCTGGAATATTGTTGGAGAAGATTCTTGAATGTTTCTAGATGGATCTAGAGAGTAAAATTCGGAGTATATAAGGCGCGATTACCAGCGCGGAAGGGGAAGTTTTATTAAGAAGGCAGTTTATAAAAGTGAACAAATAGAAAAGTGAAAAGTGAGGTTAACTATTAAGTAAACAAGTATTGTACAGTCAGTAAATTGTTAAATAAAGTGTTAGTAGTGTTTATCTCTTGTTGAAATTATTTAGAACCCACGGATTCATACAGGGTGTTTTCCTAAAAGGTGGAAAATCCGTAACAGTATTATGTAGAAAGAAGCACAAAATAATTGGTAAAGTCAGCATTTAACAAAAAAATTCAATTCAATTTATTCAATTAACTTAATTATAGTTACAAACTTCTTAATGTACAATACTGTCATTAATTTTAGGGATTTTTTTTATATAGCACCTAGCTGATTAAACAGCTGTATGTGCTCAAAAGATAATTAAACTAAGTGTAAATGACAACTATATAATACATTTTGTAAAACAATAAACAGTTTATTTATTAACATATATAACTGGGTGATCAGTACACCTTAGCTAACTAAATAACCTAAAACTAAAATTAAACTAATGCTGGTTAATTATTTTCATATAAATATATTTATAGAATATTTATAAAGTCATTGTATCTCGCAGTAATATAGGTTCTGCATTTTTTGCTCGATTTTTTGTTAAACTTTTATTTATTTTAAACTTAATTTTATATATGTCTAATGTTAACTGGCAGCAAATTGTAAACATTTTGGTACAAGATAAGTAAAAAATCGTTGGGGTTTATATATTTATTGCTCATAGGAATTTGAAGATTATTTTGTATTTTGTTCCTAGCTTCATGCTGATGATTTACATAGTTCTTAGTTCTTTTTTATGAACATATAGACATGTCGTTAGAATATATAAAGATCTTACAATATATCTTCATTGTACAGAGCCTTCATTAATGATCGTAAGACACGTGACCAGTTAGTTTGAATTTTATCTTTGTCATGTTTATCTCAGGTTTTCTAGGGATTTATCATGAATTTGTTGAATCTTACGTAGATCGCTCATTGCATCTTTACGGAGACTAAGAAGCAAGCAGCATCGCCCGATTTGACAATTCTCGAGCAGTCTCTAAACTATTAATCTGTGACATGACATCTAGTTATTTTCTAGGGCATAGACGTACGCACGGAAAGTGTTTATTTCGTTATTTCCAGTCCTTTTTCATTTCCAAGTGTCTTTAATCATTTTTACTATTGTAATTTGCGTATTTATCAGTTCTTTTCAGAACTACCTAATATACATTTGCTATTTTTGGTGGTAAGTAATAATAATTAAAGGGAATGATAATTTATAATTTTAGGTTAAGTGTATTTCTAATGTTTGAGACGTGTGCAATTTGCAACGGCTTTTACACTGGAACAATATGCCTTTATTTTAATGGCCCATTTTCGAAGTGGATCTCGCAAGTAAGTCGGTGGAAAAATTATAAATTATTTTTGCTCAATTGACATTGAAAAAAATATCGCTGACTTTTCGACTATAAAATGACCTACTACAAACAACAAATCAATGAATTTGAACTTTTTCAGGTCTTTCAGTTGATACAGCCCATAAAGCTTTAAAAAAGCTACATTTACATCCCTACAAGGTAACAGTTGTGCAAGAACTACTACCCCTTGACTTTGGTAAACGAGAAAGATATTGTCGTTGGTTTAACGAAAATTTAAATGATGATGATGTGCTGGATTTGACCTTCTTCACTGACGAAGCATGGTTCCACCTAAGTGGTTATATCAATAGCCAAAATTATAGGACATGGGCTACAGAAAACCCTCACGGTTATGTGGAAACAAGTTTACATCCGTTAAAAATAGGTATATGGGTCGCAATATCCAGGAGAAGAATAATAGGCCCAATATTTTTTCAAGAGACCATAAATGGAGAAAGGTATCGAAATCTAATTTTAGAACCCTTTCTGAATCATCTACATGATGATGAATTGCAACTTGGTGACTTCCAACAGGATGGTGCTGCTGCCCATACAGCAAGAGCTACTATGCAATTTTTAGAGAATGATGATAGATTAATCAGCCAGGGACTTTGGCCTGCACGTTCTCCAGATTTGACACCCCTTGATTATTTTTTATTAGGACACTTGAAGAGCAACGTTTTTAAAAATCGATTGCATGATCTTGACGAACTACAACAAGCAGTGGAAAGAGAAATTCGCAGTATAACAGTTGACCAGTTGAAAAATGTATTTGATAATATGAAGCGAAGAGTGCATATATGTCTAAATGCTCAAGGCCATCATTTTGAACAATTATTGTAATTTTTTCATAATCGATCTGTATTAAAATTTGTTTATCATCTTCTAAATTAGTACTTTTTGTACCGTACACTATAGAAAGGCAATAGAATTCTCATGAAATATTTTTTTACCAAGTAACTGTTTTTACCTACTATCCGAGTTGTGTGATTCATATATTAAACCCATTGGTTGTTAACGTAGGTTTAATACTTGTAATTTTATGTAGTTTATTATTGTTTTTGAACATGTTTTATTATTTCATAGTATTGATTAATCTTATTAAATATTATAACTTGATAAATAATACACTTATAGAAGTTTGTGGAATTAAAGGTTATTAATTTATTCTGAATTCTATATAATAAATTCATTCTTACGAGTAAATTTTTGTTGACATTTATATAGGTCTTGAAAGCCATTTGTTGACAAATCTGCAAATAATTTACTGTATCTTTTGTAGACTATGGCAAGTTTCAAAAAGTTGCATATTAATAGAATTATGAAACATACGACATAAGACTTATTCCCCTCATCTTTACGTTGTTTTTTTTTTCATTGACATAAAAGGCATCTACCATTCTACGTTATTATTAATGTCAAAAACATATCGTTTGGTACAGAAGCCAGCATGCAATTACCCGACAATTTGTAACAGCTAGAAACATGGTTATTCCTTAATGCATGGCGGACAAGAAAAGCGATATAAGAATGTTTCTTATATTGTCTATAATTGTTTATTTGTTGAATATTCAGATTTTCTTACTTTTTGTTGGGTATTTTGCCACTGAAAATATTTGAAAATTTTAATGAAAAACTCTCCGCCAAACGGATCAGATAGAAGTTGTTTCTTGAGTACTTGTTTATCATAAAATGTCTCGCACCTAAAAATATATAAACTAGAACAATGTTATAAACTAAAAAAATGAATATGAAAGCTAAAGTTAGTTAACGTTTCGGAAGATTGTCTACATCCGTTCTCAAAACTTTTGGCTTAAAAGTTTGGTTTTTGATAAAACCGATCTTAGTATGGAGCCCGCTTGAAAAACCATTCGTACGGAAAACCTCTTCCCAACTTTTCGTAATTTATCCGATGAACCATGAATTGCTGCCATAGGCCTAAAGATCTTAGGTAAGTAAGAAAAAAGAAAAGAATGTTTATTAGTGGTGCAAACTTAATTTATAAATAAAATTAATTATTTAACGAAAAATCAGCTAGACATTTACTAATCACATCTTTAAAATTCAATAAGATTAATAAATTATATGTATTTATCTAAGAGAGTTTATTAATGTTACACTGGTTCCAATTTAGCAATGAGAATAAAGTTACAAAAACGTAAATATTGGGTTTAATTAAATTTATCCAACAGTAAACTTTCAAGTCGACGCCACTGGATTTAGGGATTTTTGTTAAACAGGCGCGCCAACAGTATTTAGTGGGTTGCATACATTTTGCGGTCACGTGTCTTACGGTCATTAATGAAGGCCCTGTATAATAAAGCTGTTGTATAACACTTTCCTTTATTGTATATTACCTTTAAAATAAAATTTTGTATAACATTTAACTGTCTTAATGCGTTGTTGTACAGACCGCCCCATACTTCTATACCATACCTAATTAAGGATTCCACCAATGTTCTATATACCATTATTAATAGATTTTTCGATATCATACCGCGTAACAAGTAAAATTTGTGAATTAATTTTCTAATATTATTTTTCAACCTAAAGTATGATCTTCCCATTTTAAGTGCTTATCAATTGTTATATGTATTTTATATTTGAAACTTCTTTAATGCTATAATCAAATTTTTTTATATAGGTGCTGGAAAAACTAGGACGGTTAGCAGATGTAATTGAAAATGGAATGTAGTTAGTTTTAGTTGAATTTAGTGTTAGTTTGTGATGATCCAATCAATTCTTTATTGTAAGCAAGCCTGATTTTACCTGTTCCTTTACTTCATCCCAGCTTTTACCCAAAAAGGGTAGTGCTGTATCGTCTGCATACGAAACTATTGTGCCGTTAATATCAAGATTCGTTAGTGAATTTATATATGCAAAGAATAGAAGGGGTCCGAGGACTGTTCCTTGGGGTACACCTATTTCGATATTAATAGAATCACTATACGAGTTACGAATTTTTACCATTTGTTTCCTATCAGTGAAATATGATTTAAAGACATTCAACACGACACCTCTAACCCCATAGTTTTCAAGTATACTAAGGAGTCTGTCATGAGGTACGGTGTCAAATGCCTTTGCCAGGTCTAAGAACAGCAGTGCTCTTTTCGCCAGCATTGAGGTGTGTAGTTATTTGATCCACAAGTTCACACATCGCATCAGATGTCTATATCCACCAACAAATCCAAATTGATTTTTTGATGGTATATTATTTTCATTAAAAAATTCTATCTGTCGAAGTTTAAGACATTTTTCAAATATTTTACCAAAGTTGTTCATTACACTTATAGACCTAAAATTATTAATATCGTGTTTACTTCCTGCTTTGTGGATAGGACTAACAATTATCGTTTTGAATTGAATTGGAACTGTGCCTGTTTTGAAAATTAGGTTTATAATATGTAGAAGTGGTTTTATAATAAAAATATGTGTGTCTTTTATGATTTTTGATGGCACTCCATCAATCCCAGGCGCACACTATTATTCTTTAGTGAATATATATGATTAATAAGTTCATTGTGGTTAACTGGGTAGAGAAACATAGACGAATTAGAGATGTGACTTAAGTATACTTCATTTACAGATTTGATTTGGTCTGCCATGCGTTTGCCTATATTTATAAAAAAATTGTTACAATGATTGGCAATTTCTTTATCAGTTTCAAATTTAACGTCATCCAGTAGGATGTTTATATTTTCATTATTGTTAATTCTTTGTTCATTTGTTGCCTCTGAAATAAGTTTATAGATTTTTTTTAGATCTCCCTCATTATTTTTAATTTAATTTTGATAAAAATCATTTTTGTACCTGGCAATAAGCTTATTTATGGAATTGCGGTGTAGCTTATATTGATTTTTTCGTTCTTGACTATGGTATTGCAATAATAATTTTTTTATTTTATCACCCTGCTTTATTGAATTTATTATTCCATTGATCCATGGCTTTTTTTTCTCTGTTCAGGGATATTTATTATTTTAGTGTTTTTTGCTTGCCCATAACAATGCAGGAATATTTTATAGAAGGCATCAGTTGCTACTGATAAGTATCTCATACAATCTCTTGAAATAATGAAAATATTCTTATTCAAAATTCAATTTGTGTTTTTATCGAAAATTTGTGATTTTGAAAAAAATTACATGAAGCTTGTTTTGAGAAATAAAAAATTCAGCAGAAGTGTATGGCTGTTGGCAGAACTCTCGTAACTAAAAATATTTATTTGTAGTTATTCTCCAGATTCTCCAGAACTACAAATTAGAAGACTGGGTGATCTTTACTTTATGTTTGGTCATTATTCCTCGGCATTTCAAGCATATCATTTGGCAAAAAGGGATTATAATGTGGACCAAGCATGGCTGTATTACGCTGGAGCCTTAGAAATGGCATCTCTATCAGCATTTATGGCTAATGAGTTGAGTAGAAAAACCTGTGATTACATGGAGGAAAGCATTACAACATACTTAAATACTTGCAAGTAAGCTATTGTTTAGTTGCTTCTGTTCATTTCCCGGAAGCAGCTGGTCATAATGGCTCGTTATGACCATAGCGGCACCCAACAATCTTCAAATACTATTTATTTTATGTTTTGCATTAGGTCCTAAATCTTTATATAACATCATGATGCCTTTAATCATTTTTAAGAAATTCTTTTTGTGAATATTAAAAAGCAAAATAGATGTGCCAAATGAAGGCTAGAGCCTAGACCGGTTATTTCTCGGTAATTTATTAGATGATACTGTTAATTTTTATATAAATTAAATTGTTTATTTAAGTTTGAAGATTGTTTTTTCTTTCATTCTGCATATGATGCTAACCTGAGTGCTGTCTGAAGATAATGCATACAGGATGAGTCACTAATACGTGGACGGTCAATATATCCTCAACCGTTTGAAATTTCAAAAAAATGTCTCAAATAAAAATTGTGGGAGGTCAAAAGTGGCTTATTATAAAATTATTTTTAAATCTACAGGGTATTTCACATAGTGGTGGCAAGATAATAGTTAATATTTTTAAATGGAACAGAAAACATTTTTTCATATATTTTTATTTGACTGTTAATTTTCTATTCGGGCATATATCATTTTTGGACTAGCACTGTGGCAACCGCCCATGCACTAGTGACTCATCCTGTATATTAATAATAAGGAATGCTTCCATTTCCAATAACTTTTTACACAGGAGAAAAATAACAGACTAAGTTTAGGAAATCTCAAGGCAGTTCACAAGTGTGCTGTACCACTTATCCTTTGCTGTACATTAAAAATTAAAAATAATGCACTTAAGGAAGTGTACAAAAGGTGTAAAGTAATATTGAAAGCTGAAACAAGAAACGCATAAATAATGATAATAATAATAATAATAATAACGAGGAGAAGCGTCCACTCATTAGAGATTCTCCAGCCCTGGCACACTTTGAAACCTTTTGCCAAAGGTTTCGACAACCACAAGAGGTGTGCCAACCAATAACCCCAGAAGAGGTTCGAAGAGCTCTTGAAGGCTCTAAGAACTTTGCTGCTCCAGGTCCCGACGGGATTAATAACTTTTGGTGGAAAAAACTACCGAGTACCCACCACCATTTCGCCAGAAATTTTAATGTCTGGCTAAGTGGGGAGCAGCAAATTCCTTCTTGGGTTGTTGAGGGGCGGACAGTGCTGATCCCGAAGAATGGAGATTTGTCTGACCCAAAGAATTACCGGCCGATAACCTGCTTAAACGCATCCTGCAAGGTGTTCCACCCGCATGTAGATAGATAGATAGATAGATAGATATATTTATTTGTGTTAGACAAAGAAACATTGTATACACACGTCAAATAGTACATGATAAAAAAACAAAAATAAAATATGATTATAATACATAGGTCACTTAAATATATGACAGATGTTGGAATCTGTAAAACAGACAATGAAACAGACAATGTACGAAACGCAGTTGAACCGGTATACGAACAGATATATGAGCAACGAGGGTCGAAGAGAGGTATCGCAAGGAGAACCTGCTGATTGACAGGTGTGTCACGCAGGACTCCATACAGTATAAGCGGAATCTCTCAATGGCCTAGATCGATTACCGCAAGGCATTTGACATGTCATCTCATGAGCTAATTCTACACTTGCTCCAATGTCTTGCGGTCCCCGGTCCCGTAGTGAGGTGTATTGAAGAACTGATGCCGCTTTGGAGGACTCGCTTTACCATTACATCGGGTAACGATCGAGTCCAGACGGAGCCGGTAACGTTCAGAAGGGGAGTATTTCAGGGAGATTCCCTCAGCCCCCTTCTGTTTTGCATTTCACTGCTGCCATTTTCCGTTTCGCTCTGGAAGACCCGTGGTTACAACTGCGGTACCCCTGGCGACAGGAGGCATAAAATCACCCATCTGTTTTATATGGATGACCTTAAACTTTATGCCTCCGGAGAGAGGGACCTACATCAGTCCCTCAGGGTGGTACAGGAGTACACGCAGGCTGTCGGTATGGAGTTCGGGTTAGACAAATGTGCACTGGTCTATCTTAAGAGAGGACGATGCGGAGACTACGGAGAGAACGTGCAGCTCATAGACGGAAGCATCTTACATCATCTAGATGCCGGAGAGTCGTACATTTACTTAGGTGTCGAGCAACGCTCCACCCAAGAAGTGAGTGTAGTGAAAAACGCTAGGAACCCGTAAGAAGATGCATCTCAACAGGGGTTTACATCCCAAATATAGATAAAATAGAAAGAGTGCAAAAAAGATTCTTACGCTATGCTGCATATAAGACCAACATTGCTACTGAAGATATTAATTAGAATCAAATTTTACATAACTTATATTTTTGTACCTTGAAGCAACGAAGAATCAACGCAGATATTGTCTTGGCATTCAAGATTAGTAGTGGCATTATTGACTCTCCAGAATTACTTTCTACAATAGACTTCTATGTTCCACAGAGACATTTGAGAGAAACGTATATGTTCTCCATACAGAATCACCGAACCTTTATGGTACCAATCTAGGCATAAGTAGAATTTTAAAAAATGCTAACAATACTCAAGTAGATTTCTTCAATATCTCAGTCGATAATTTAAAAAGGCACTTGAGATGTAATTTTTATGGATAGCTTACGGAAAAAAAATCGTCCGTTCCACGACTATACCTCCCGTAACATTGGGGAGGCCGTGGACTCTTAAGTTTGGAGAGTCTCCACAACAGGATGGTTCTGGATGGAGCCTGTAGGGTCATCATGAAAATGCAGGGGTAGGAGCCTTTCTGTTTAAGGCAGCACAGAGAGCAGCTGATGAACTTGGTCTCTCCTTCGACGCCGAGTGGGTAAAATCTTTCTGCAGCTGCACATGGATAAGCCAATGCACGGAGTCTTCTATAAAAATATAGAAAACATTGGCTTATCCGAAAGGCTGACCTTTGCCTTTTTAAGGTCAGCCGGGCTGAAGTCTGAGACTGAGGGATTCATAATGGCCTGCCAGGATGGTGTATTCAACACTCTGGTCTATCGAAGCCGTGTTATGGGTATAGAGGTCCCGGATGTCAGATGCAGGGCCTGCCGCAGGGCGCCAGAGACTGTAATGCACTTGCTGTCGGCTTGCCCGACATATGCAGTCTCGGCCTATATCCAAAGGCACGATGGAGCATTACGAGTGCTATATTACCATTTAAGGCACTCATATGGTATAGACGAGACACCAGTGCTGCCTTATGCTCCGGGGGATATTGAGTCTGTTGTGGGCAATGTGAAGTGTCTAATTTATTGGAACTACTCCCTGCTACTACTACTACTACCTGCTTACCTATACCTAAGTATAGGAGTAAATGTTTAAGTTTTAATTTCCTGTGATTTTAAAGAATATAAAAGTACTAAGATTGAAATTTTTTATAAAATTAATACCAAAATACTCACAAGAGTGCAAGTGATCTAGTGAAACCGTTTTTGAACAGTTTTTTTCTCAATTTTAAATGCAAAATAGTTAAATTATATGCAACCTCTAGGATTTTTGGAAGAAATCCAGCAAAAAATTCAGTAAAAAGTTAGTAAAAGAAATCAAAACTATGTACTGTACAAAAACTTATCTTCCAAGAAAAACTTCAAATTAAACAAACTAATAATATACTCATCAACAGAAATAATGTCCCAATGTAGCAACTGCGATAAAATCGGAAATGTATTACCATGCGACAGCTGTAAAAGTGAAGTCTGTCATCAGTGCTCAGAACTATCTGCATCTGAAATACGCTGCATGGATCTAAAAAAACGAAAAGTAATCTTTCTATGCCAAGGATGTGAAACTGAATACAAACAAATCCCTTTATTGAGGAGAAAAATAAATGAGCTGGAAAAACAATATGGTGAAGTTAAAGAGGCTACTGTTACACAAGGCATGATAAAAAAAAATTTTTGAGAAAATATCAATAGATCTAATTGACTCTATCGGAAAAATAGTAAAAAATGAAATTAATGGAGTAAAACAAGAAGTAAACAATCTTAAAGAAAGCAACAAGGATCTGGTAAGATTATTTTCTGGAGCTCCCGCAAATGCTGTTATAAAACCGGCACCCCTATTTAAAGATATCGTTAAAAAGCAAACAAAAGTAAACTTGGATACTCCACTAGTCGCTAGTACGTCAACCTCTTCCAAACTACAAGTAAATACCCAAAGAGATAATGTGGAAATTGAAACTTCTATCCCAAGCCAGGTGGCCCAAAAGGAAAGTAGTACTTCTAGCTATGTGATTCCTGAAGATAGTAGTAGGAAGGAGGATGTGAATGGTTTTAAATACCAAAGAAGAAGTAGATATAGGAGAAACAGAGGGGCTGGTTTTAAAAAAGCCCTAGGCACTGGAGAGGAAGAAGATGAATTAGATAGCAGCGCGTTTTCTGGTGTGGAGAAAAAAGTGTGGTTGTATATATATAGATGTAAGAGTTCGTGTAAAGCTGAGGACATAAAAGGATATATAAGCAGAAAATCTGGTTTTGAGAAGATCATAGTGGACGTAAATGAGCTTGTAACAGGCAACTCTAAAAATAAGTGCTTTGTTGTCAGTGCACCGTTTCAGAAAAAAGAAGAAATGTATAGACCAAACTTCTGGCCCCGAAATGTGGGTTTTAAACGCTTTGACTTTAAGAAATTCAATGAATATAACCAGGGTGATTTTTTATAAATAATTCATTGGACTTATCTGTAAGTAATAATCCTCAAAAAAGTCATTTCAATAATCTCAAACTAGGACATCTTAATATTAGGTCATTGATGAATAAATCTAATGATGTAAAACTACTGATTGAAAATAATAACTTTAATGTTTTTGCCCTGACCGAGACTTGGCTTAATGACAAGACTCAAACTAATATAATTGATTTACCAGGTTATAATCTATTTCGTAAAGATAGGGATACTAGAGGAGGCGGCTTAGTAGTTTATGTCATGTCTCTACTTAAATGTAAAATTTTAGAACCTTTAGGGGATACCCCTTAGAACAGCTATGGTTGGAAATCAATATAAAGCAATCCAAATTAGCCATTGGGGTTGTCTATAAGCCTCCCAATTTGCATATGGAGCACTTGTCTGAAATGGAAGCGGTAGTTAGATTTCTAGATATGAATGGGTTTACTAACATTATAATTCTGGGGGATTTAAACATCAACATGTTAGAATCGTCTAGATCCAGTAAAATTTTTAATAACTTACTTAATGACCTTGTATTACATCAGTTGATCAAAGATCCTACTAGAGTCTCAGGTGAATCACACTCACTCATTGATTTAATTATTGTCAAAAATGAACGTATGGTTATAGACTCAGGTGTTGTCGAATGCAGCTTATCGGATCATAACCTAATTTTTTGTGTAATTGACTTCTTATATGATAGTAATCCAATAGTAAAAAGCTTTAGGGATTACAGTAACTTTGACATAGATAACTTCAAGATGGATGCCCAATTAATAGATTGGAACTATATATATTTGATCCAAAATATACATGATAAGGTAAAGTTTTTTAATTCTTGCCTTGAGGACTTATTTGACAAACACGCTCCGTATAAAAGCTTGACACTTAAAAGAATTAAACATAACAATCCGTGGTTTACCCCAACTTTAAAAGAAATCTTAAAAATTAAAAATAAAGCTTGGTGTCGTTTTAAGAAAACGAAAAATCCAATACACAGGCAGTATTACTGTGATCTTAGAAATTATTACAACTTTGCACTTAAAGAAGAGAAAAAGATATTTTTCAATAATTTTATTAATGACAATACCCAAAATCAAAAGAAATTATGGGCTGGCTTAAAAAGTTGGGGCATAGTAAGCAGATCTGGCCACTCTGAGTTTCCTGAACACTTAAATAATGCGGATTCTTTTAATGAATTTTTTGTGAACTCATCTGCTAACAATCATCCAATAGATGATAATAACACTATACTAAATCAAATATCATTTACCAACTCAAGTTTTCATTTCCAGCCTGTAAATGTCGAAGACATTAGGTCACTTTTATTTAAACAAAAAACTATTTCTATGGGTATAGATGGTATATCAGCTAAGATGCTCCAGCTATCAAGCGAATTTTCCTTAAAGCCACTCACTCACATCATAAATTGTTCCTTTGAATTAGGTATCGTTCCTGATTTGTGGAAAACATCCATTAGTCGTCCTATTCCCAAAGTGCCGTCCCCAAAAGAGATTTCAGATTATAGAAATATTAATCTACTTTGTGTATCATTGAAGTTAGCAGAACGGGCCATTTATGAACAATTAGTCCAATACCTTAATATCAATAATATTCTGCCATCTAATCAATCGGGATTTCGTAAAAATTTTAGTACAACTACTGCGTTAATGGCAGTAACTGATGAGATATGTCAAGCACGTGATCAAAATAATATTACGGTTCTTACCTTACTGGATATGTCTAAGGCATTTGACAGTGTTAATTTTGAGCTTCTGCTAAAAAAATTAGAGAGTTATGGTATTGGTGGTGTCTTAAATCATTGGTTTAGGAACTACCTCTATCATAGGTTTCAGATAACTAAATTAACTGATACAAACTTATCTCAGGAATTGGAATTGTTATCGGGAGTTCCACAGGGCTCTGTCCTGGGACCTCTCCTTTTTAATATATTTACATCTGATTTGCAATTTATTCCACAATACTCAAAATTGCACTTATATGCTGATGATATCCAGCTATACATAACTCTATCCTCAAATGACGTTTGGCAAAAAACTGAAAACTTGAATTCGGATCTAAGTAACATTCTAAAATGGTCTCAACTCAACTGCCTCCGTATGAATCCTAGCAAAAGCCAAATAATATTAATGGGATCACAGCACAGGGTAAATGTCATAAAAGAACTAAATCCGGTTTTCAAGTTAGGCGAGTCGCAGTTAGAAATATGTGACACTGTTAAAAATTTAGGAATCTTGTTTGATTCACAACTATCGTTTACGAAGCATGTTTCAAAAATAATAAGTCAGTCTTACTTGAAACTTAGACATCTCTACCAATTCAAAGACATACTGCAAACTAGGATTAAAGTACAACTTGTAGAAACCTTAGTTCTGTCGATTTTTAACTATGGAGACTGTTTATATGGTCCGTGTTTGAATGTAGTGGATAAAAGGAGACTTCAAGTCATTCAAAACTGTTGTGTAAGATTTGCATGTAAAGTGCCAGTTAGAGAGCACATAACTCCCTATTATAAGGAGTTAAAGATGTTACGGCTAGACGAACGTCGATTTATTCACTACTCTTGCCTAATAAAAAAAATAATGGATACTCAAAATCCCAGTTATTTGTATAATAAAATAGAATTTAGACATAATGCCCATAGCAGAGTTATACGGAACTCTAATGATATCAGTATACCTAGGCACACCACTGCTGCATTTGAAACATCATTTTCATATCTAGTTTCTTATATATATATAATCAGCTATCACCAGAGGCATTTCAGACAAGCCTTGCATCCTTTAAAGAAAAATTAAAAAATAAATTGCTATGTAATGATTTGAGCTGTATGGTTATTCAAAAATTCTAATTCTTTATTTGCTTTCTGTTATGAAAATTTTAATTACTACTATGTTAGGGTGAGGTTTATATATCAGTTTTCTGCATCTTGTCCTTTTGTATGTTTGTATTATATTGATACTGTACAATAAATTTATTTATTATTATTATTATTATTATTACTCGTTTCCCATTGTCAGGCAAATACAAGCCAACAAGCCTGACGTAGTACTCCTCGATCATCAACCCAAGACAATGTTTGTCGTCGAGTTCTCGGCTCCCGCGGAAAACAACATTGTCTTGAAGAAGGAGGAAAAACGGACAAAATATCGAGATTTGCTCTTCGAACTCCGCAGACTTTACCCAGACCATACTGTTAAGTTGGTGGTACTAATCATAGGAGCCCTAGGTGGAACGAGGCACACACTGCTTTCGGAACTGAAGGTTATACCGGCATGCCGAAACTCGGCAGAGATCTTAGCCGGTAGGGTGCAGAAGGCCGTCATCCTCGGTTCGTTACGTTTACTCAGGGCACACGATTCCCGGAGCCAGTAGTCACTTACTCCACGGTGTGGGGAGTGGCTCTACCAGCTCCCCTTGGTGAGGGTCGGAGCCACAGAGAAGGGTGACTGGTTTTTAACAAAAAAAAAAAAAACAAAAAACAAATAATAATAATAATAATTATTATTATTATTATTATTATTATTATTATTTTAGACGTTTCTCTCATACCAGAGGGCATCAGATCTAGAAGGGGGCTACACCACCAGAAGCCCCCTCGACCACAAGATCAGGCCAGAGTGGACGCAGAACTTAGTGGGGTTATTCCGGAAGTGGCTGACATCTGGCACATCAACTGTGCCGTCTATGATGCCACGAGTCGACTCTGTCCGGTGGAGAGGCGGAATAACCCTGCTTCTCCACAGGAGAGAGCTGACCGGCGCATACGAAAGATGGGGGCTAAGATCCGGTCGGCGAGACAGTACGCTTCCCGTATCCAGTGTGTGATGGATTATGTGGCGAACAACAGGCCTTTCACGGCAAAAGTGCGACGAATAGCCGCCAACCTAAGGCGAATCCATCACACGCTCAACGTGGCAGTGCTGCTTACCACCAAGCAACACTGTCTTGATCGGATACGGATGCTAGTGGCTTGCAAAAAGTCACTAGTAAGGCGGGCGAGAGCGGTAGTGGAAAACAATATTTTCCGTAAGAAACCATCTCGTCTGTTTCAACCTCCTGAGTATTGTTGAGAATCCGCCGACCGTAGATCAGGTGGAAAACTTCTGGAAGGCGCTTTACGAGCAGAAGCGTCCACTAGACCAAGATACCCCAGCCCTGGCACACTTCGAAGCTTTTTGTCAGCAACCTTAAGCAGTGTGCCAACCAATAACGACGGAAGAGGTTCGAAGAGCTCTTGAAGGCTCCAAGAACTTTGCTGCTCCTGGTTCTGATGGGATCAACAACTTTTGGTGGAAAAAACTTCCAAGCACCCACCGCCATTTAGCCAGAATTTTTGCCTCTTGGCTGAATAGAGAGCAGCAAATTCCTTCCTGGATTATCGAGGGGCGAACCATACTACTCCCTAAACGCGGAGATTTGTCCGATCCAAAAAACTACAGACCGATAACCTGTTTAAACACATGCTACAAGATATGTACACGTATTTTGTACATGCGCGTACTCCAAGCAATTGGCCCGGTATACGAATGGATATACGAGCAACGTGGGTCTAAAAAGGGTGTCACTGGCTGTAAGGAGAACTTGCGTAATGACATGTGTCACGCAGGACTCCGTGCAGTATAAGCGGAACCTTTCTATGGCCTGGATCGACTACCGCAAGGCATTCGATATGACATCCTATGTGCTAATTGTTCACTTGCTCCAATGTCTTGCGGTGTCTGGTCCCATAGTGAGGTGCATAGAACAACTCGTGCTGCTCTGGAAGACTCGCTTTACTATAATATCAGGTAATGTCAGAGTACAGACGGAGCCGGTTGTGTTTAAAAGGGGAGTATTTCAAGGCGACTCCCTGAGCTCCCTTTTATTTTGCATCTCACTACTGCCATTATCCGTTGAACTTTGCAGAACCCGTGGTTACAATTGCGATACCCCCGGAGATAGGAGGCGTAAGGTCACTCATTTATTTTACATGGATGACCTTAAACTCTATGCCTCTAGCGAGTGGGACTTACATCAGTCTCTCAGGGTGGTACAGGGGTACACTCAGGCTGTTGGTATGGAGTTTGGCTTGGACAAATGTGCACTGGTTCATCTCAAGAGAGGACGATGTGGTAACTACGAAGAGGATGCGCAGCCTGTAGACGGAAGCATCTTGCACCATCTAGATGCCGGAGGCGTACTTGGGTGTTGAGCAACGCTCCACCCAAGAAGTGTCAATGGTGAAAAACGCTCTCCGTGGCAAGTATCAACACCTTCTCTGACAGATCTGGTCCTCAGAACTGTCGGAAAAGAATAAGGTGTCTGCAACAAACATGCTTGCCATTCTGATAATTCTCTACTCCTTTGGGGTAGTGAAGTGGACGTGAAGCGAGCTGTGCCAACTCGACGTAGGAACCCGGAAGATGATGCATATTAATCGAAGTTTGCATCCAAAATCGTCCGTTCCACGGTTGTATCTCTCACGACAGCAGGGGGGCCGTGGACTCTTGAGTTTTATAGTATCTGCATTACAGGTGTGCTCTGGATGGGGCCTGCAAAATTATCAAGAGTTCGGATCCCCTTCTCTGCATGGTTCGCGACCATGAAAATGCAGGGGTAGGAGCATTTCTATTGAAGGCAGCACAGAGAGCAGCCGATGGTCTCGAGTTCGACACTGAGTGGGTAAGCCCAAGCTCTGTTACCGAACTGGAACCTGCTGAGCTAAAATATAAAAGCAGCAGAGCAACACAAACTTCTGCAGCTGCACAAGGATAAGCCCTTACATGGTGTCTTCTATAAAAACTTTGAAGACAGGGGCTTATCTGAGAAGCTGACCTTTGCTTTCCTAAGGTCAGCTGGGCTGAAGTCTGAAGGGTTCATCGTGGCTTGTCAAGACGGTGTCTTTAACACACTCGTCTATCGAAGTCATGTCTTGGGTATGGAGGTCGCTGATATAAACTGCAGGGCCTGCCGAAGGGCGCCGGAGATGCTAATGCACTTGTTGTCAGCTTGTCCGGCATACGCAGTCTCGGCCTATATTAATAGACGTGACGGAGCATTACGAGTGCTGTATTATCATCTACGGCATTCGTATGGGATAGACGAGACACCAGTGCTGCGATATGAGCAGTGCCTAATTTATTGGAACTACTCTTTCCCTACCGTCAGGCAAATAAGCCTGACGTAGTCCTCCTCGACCACCAACTCAAGACAATGTTTGTTATTGAATTCTCTGCTCCAGCGGAGACAAACATTGTTTTGAAAGAGGAGGAAAAACGGACTAAGTATCGAGACCTTCTCTTCGAGCTCCGCAGACTCTACCCAGACCACACTGTTCAGTTGGTGGTACTTATTATAGGATCCCTCGGTGGAGTGAGACAAACACTGCTTTCTGAATTGAAGAAGATACCGGCGTGTCGAAACTCGGCAGAAATCTTGGCCGGAAGCATGCAGAAGGCCGTTATTCTTGGATCGTTACGTCTGCTCAGAGCACATGACTCGCGGACCCAGTGATCACTGACTCTACGGCGTAGAGAGTGGTCTCTGGTACTACCAGCGTACCCTCTCTGGCATCGGAGACAGAGAGAAGGGCAACTGGCTTTTGTAAAAAAAAAAAAAAAAATAGTAATAATAATAATGGTGTGAAGTCTACGCTGCTCTCGGAACTGAAGATCATTCCGGCCTGTCAGAAATCTGCTGTTTGGTTAGCAGGTCAAATGCAGAAGGCAGTCATCTTGGGGTCCCTTCACCTACTTAGAGCACACGATTCTGGAATCTACAGTCACTAGCCCCACGGGATGTGGGGAGTGGTTATGGATATTTTGCTGGCGCTCTTTCCGTGTGATGTTGGAGGCCACGGAAAGACTGTCCAACATCAGGAAACTAAAAAAAAATAATAAAATAATAATGATGATGGTAATATTGATTTATTGGTGTTAATACATATAAATGTTTCCACATGTCACTAAAATTAGCAATTAAAAGTTAAATGCAATTAAAATAAAAATACATCAGTTACAATAATAAAACACTTTAAAACTACCTAAAAGCATATATGAGAAGTCATGTATGAAGTATTCATTTAAACTATAGAAATACTTTTTTTTCAAGTATTTTCTTACTAGCACTTTGAATGCATTCAAATTTAGAATAGAATAGAATAGTCTTTATTAGTTCAAATTGTGGTAAAAAAAGAAAATAACCACTTACAAATACCCAGTGGGCGTTGAACATGTCAAAACATATACATATATATAAATACTAAAATATTAGAGACAACGTAAATAAACAATACTAAATAGGACAGTATAGGATAGTTAAGATCTACTGACATAAAATTTACACAAACAAAATTTCAAGTAAATACGTAAACTAAGTGTCAAAAGTTACAGAATTAAAATTCATAATTTAAATCCATAATTAAAATCAGGTTAGACATCTTATGTCTTTGTCGTTAAAATATTCATCCATTGTATAATAGGCCTTATTTATTAGAATTTTGTGCAGTTGTAGTTTTAGGTTTCTATCAGGAAGGATTATAATTTCATTTGGAAGTGTATTATATATTTTTATTATAGAAAATTGTACATTTTTCTGAACGTAGCTAAAGTTAGGCATGTTAGGCACTATGAGTTCATGTTTGTTTCTGGTGTTATGTGGATGTACTCTGACACAGTCCTTAAATAATGATTTATTTTCTAAAACAAAAGTCACAGCTTCTAAAATATACTGACCAGTGAGGGTAAGGATTCTTCTTTCTATAAAAATTTGTCTGCAGCTGTCTGTCTGTTTCATGTTCAATATGTTTCTTATCCATTTTTTTTGAAGAGTGAAAATTTTATTTACATCTGTAGAGTTTCCCCAGAGTATAATACCATATCGTATGCGGGATTGAATGTAGGCATGATATGCGATAAAAGCAGTTTGAACGTTAATGTTTTGTGATATTATTTTAAGGGCATAGCAATACTTTGCCATATTGTTAGATAAATATTCTATATCAGGGGTTCCCAACGTTCTAGCAACTGCGTACCACCTGGGTAGCTATTCTGTATCGGTGTGATGTGATGTGAGCACATGTTTTCATGAGAAAGTGGGCGGAGTTCTCTTGAAAACCAAAATAGCGTATTCTGTAACTGTGGGAGCGGTCACATCACGCCAAAAATCGGGGAACTTGCTTCTCTTGGTAAATTGTAGGGAACGGGACCGTTCACGCGTGAGAGGATGAAAGTATAACCTCACTTTTTGGCAAACTGTCATTTTATTTGGCTGTCAGTGGCATGATATTTGTTTATTTGAAGTAATTTTTGTGTTAAATCATATAATGAGTTGTGTGTTTCTTAAACTGTAAGGATTAAAGGGCGATGAATATTGTCGATGTACTAAATTATCACTATGAGACCTTCAGATTGCTGCAAAAATCCTCAAAAAGAATACGACAACTTCATTGCATAAGCAATCCCTTCGGCTTAGCAGGCATAGCTTTTATAATTAAGTAAATAAAGAACATATTTGTGCAGATTATACAAGTTAGAATATGTATAATCCAATTATTATATTACAAATAAAATTTACTGTTCTCCATTGCTGCGAATTCTTTTTATTAGTTTCCAGGGACAGCATTTAAAGTGGTTGTTACTCTTTCCCACATTTTTTGGTATCTTTTTGTTAACTGATTTGTAAATGATCCACAGAAACTGTAGTTGTTTTTCCACCCATTTAATAAAAATATATTTTAAGGTACTATTCATCGCCGCGGGTTGAAACGAATTTTTGATGTTATTATTCTTAACCTAACAGAAAATTATGCATTTATTTTGAATGTCAGAAACTCGCATTTTGACAAGATGCATTTCCCATCATGCAACGCACGACCTTCTATCATGGCGTTACGGCAATTCTATTGGTTGAAATGTGGGAGCAACTGTTGGCAACGCTGGAAGGATCACATCACATCCCCGAGTAGTCACTGTAGTTACAGAATAGTGTTTTTGTTTTCCTGGGAAGGAATCGTGATATGAGCTCTCTCCTCTCACGACAAATGTTCACGTTCACTGACATTACAGAATAGCTACCCTGAAGGTTCTTGAAGATTTTGGCGTACCACACAGGGGGGGGGGGGGTCTGGGGAAGAAGATTGGAAGAAAGCCACCCTGATCCTAATTTTTTTTAGAAACACATTTTCTTTCAGAAACATGTCTATTATTTATTTTATTTTTATTAAATAAGTATAAAACTTTATATTTAATTATTCATTCACTTTTCCATTAGTTTTCAATAACATTAAGACAATAAAAGTAAAATAAAACAATTATGCACATTACAGTTTTATTTAATACTCATATCTATACAAAAACATGTTATACGATTGATACAAACAAACAGCCAAAAAACGTACAAATCAACAAAGGTCAATGTGTATTTTGATTAATGCGAAGCTTGTTGCTGTTTGCCTGTGAGTAAAGAGTCAATTGCAGGAGTAATTGAACTTAATTTTATCCTTAAGTCCTCTTCAACACTTGTTAGTTTGTTTCTATATTTATTTTTTATATACAAGAGTTCAGAAAAACCACTCTCACACAAGTAACTAGTGACAAATGGCATCAAAAATAGCATAGCTTTCCGGAAGAGCATTGGATACTCGGATTTACACCCGATCCAGAAGTCTATTAATGATTTCTCTTTAAAAACATCTATCATGGAACTGTCTTCTGTTAAATCAATAAATTTTTCCTGCAGTTCCAACTCATTTGGTAAGCTTCCTGCAAAAGGATTTCTGATCCAGTCAAGTTTGGAATAATCTTCGAAGAAATATTTATTAAAACTTTCTTGAAGAGCTTCCAAGTGCAGAATTATATCAACAAACACATCTGGCTTTGGAGATATATCATTTTCTTCCAAAAATGATGACAGTGTAGGAAATGCTGAGACATTCTTCTCCTGTATTTGTGAACATAAAAGGACCAACTTTTTCTTGAAAGTGTTTATTTTGTCATTGGCTGTGAATGGTGTTGTATTTGCTCCCTGAAGACTCATGTTCAGCGTGTTGAGTCTATCAAAAATGTCAGCTAGATATGCCAATCTTGACAACCATTCTTCATCACACAACAAGTTTTTCATGTCACTATTTTTTTCAGTTAGTAGCATTAAAACTTCTGACCTCAGTTCGAAGAGACGGGTGAAAATTTTCCCACGAGATAACCATCTCACTTCTGTATGCAAGAGAAGAGTTTTGAACTTGCCACCCATATCTTCACACATTAAGGAGAATAATCTTGAATTAAGAGCCCTAGCCCTTATGAAGTTAATAACTTTCACAGCATCTGATAAAACGGAGATCAGATTTTCCGGCATGCCTTTAGCAGCTAATGCTTCCCGGTGGATTACACAATGTGTACTTCGACATTCAGGAGCAACTTTCTTTATTTTTGCTGCTAGTCCTGTCAATTTTCCTGACATAGCTTTTGCTCCATCTGTGCATAAACCAATACATTTTGACCAAGGAATGCCTATTTTGAGCACATACTCATCAATCATGTTAAAAATGAGTTCCGCTGTAGTGTTTGATTTAAGTTGTTTGCAGAACAAAAACTCTTCTATAACTTCTTCATGATAATCAAATCGTACAAATACAAGTAGCTGTGCCATGTTTGTTATGTCGGTGCTTTCATCTACTTGAAGTGCAAAATATACGCATGCTTGAAGTTTTAAACGTAGTTGTTCTTCAATATTGGAAGACATATCGGCAATTCGCCTCTTCACTGTGTTGTTTGACAATGGTATTTTTTTAATTTCTCTGGCTGCCTTTTCTCCTAACACAGCTTGGACCATATCCACAGCGGCCGGTAGTAAAAGGGTCTCACCTATTGTGTGAGGCTTTCCATCTTTTGCAATCCTATAACTAGCAAGGTAGGATGCCTTTATTAAGTTTGTATCAGTATTTACAAAGCTTGTCATACATTTATTTTCTTTCTTGAAAAAAGTAGATTTTCTTTTAAAAAATTCAATCGGCTTACCAACCAAATGAAAGTGCTTTGTGTTTTGGTGACGCATCAGCAGAGAAGGCTTCATGCTTTGGTTCGAAAGCGTTTCGAAACAAACAACACATTGAGGAATGGGATTGTCACTGTTTTCTGTGCCGGACTTTACAATAAAACCATACTGTAAGTAGCTTTCGTCGTATTTACGATTGGCCTGCGGTTTAGGGTTTTTAACACTATCCTTTGAAGTCCCACGGTTCACCAGAAACCGCTTCATAGTTTATTATGGAAGCGCAACAAAATCACACACAACAGTTAGTGATGCTTAACACAACATGGAAACGTTATATCTATCTGCCTAATCACCGCTGTTCTCGATGTACTTGTTGATGTAAACGCTCACACTGCTGAATTCAAACTGGCGATCGCGGAGCCAGTGGAGCGGAACAATAGCGCGGCAGAGGAGAGGATAGTCCGAGCCCGGTTGGCGGGACGAGGCCACGTGACGCGTACCACCTGAAATCAGTGGTACGCGTACCACCGGTTGGGAATCCCTGTTCTATATGATTCTTCCAGTCTAGCCTCGAGTCTATTTTTATTCCCAAGAACGAGGTGTTCTTTACTGGAGTTAAAGATGTAGTACCATTTGTAAAGATTGTGTCATTAATTGATATTCTGTTAGCAAATTTAATTATCTGAGTTTTCTCTGTGTTAAGTTTGAGGTTAAGAGGAGTAAAGTACTGTTCTAATATATCTATAGCATTAAATATTTTATTTTCCAAATTTCTCTCACTTTCTTCACTTATAATTAGAGAAGTGTCATCTGCATATTGGACTATATTGTCTATTACTAATGGTAAGTCATTGGTATACAAAATATATAACAGAGGACCCAGTATGGACCCCTGAGGCACACCTCTCTGAATCAGCACTGAATCAGATTTTAAGATTTCATTGTTTCCATCCATTTCTATCACACATTGGCTCCGATTACTTAAATAGGATGTAATTAATTGTAACGGAATCCCTCTAATTCCATAGTTTTCTAATTTCTTTAATAGGGTGTCATGTTCAACACTATCAAAAGCCTTAGGCATTTCACCTAGTCTGGTAGTATATTGAAGAATTTGACACCATGGTAGCCCATGCCATCTCTAGACTTGTTAGACGGAGAAAGGATTCTTTTAAACTGTTTCTATTTCTAGTGAGATACTCATGAGTCAGCCCATGTGTAAAAAACGTATTGGTAGCGTAAGAATTTTGAGATCGACAAAGTGTTTTTTGCAATCATCTCTAAATTTAAGTTGTGACTCTGATGCATTTGCTTTGGAGACCGAAAATTTGTGTACTGTGAGGCGCATATCCCCAATTTAATATCGCGTAGGACATATTGGCTTGAAAACTATGTATGTGATTTTCCCAGGTCAGTACAGAGTTCAAGCCCACCCCTAAAAATTGAACATGATTGGGTTCATTGGTATTATTTGTATTAGTGTTTGTTAAAGAAAATGTCATGGTTTGTCATGAATAAATAGGCACATGTAACTATTCTGACCATCCTAGTAAAACAGCTTTAATATATACGTTAAATTTTGCAGCACTAGATGATTTGGTATCAGATAAAACCAGATTATATAATTTATAAATACAGTATCTGAAATCTCCCTCTATTTATAGGTGGACTAAGCAAACCTTTACACCTGACATTGAGATTATGAATTGTGAAAAGTTATTTTATTGTAGAAATAAGACAGTACCCTTCGTTGTGATAACATTGTAAAACATACAAGTTAAATAAAAATTCCTCTGGTCTTGCATATTCAGCCAATGGAGTCCTAGTAATTTATATGCAACGTATTCAAATTTATGATAAATCGAATACATGAATATTGGACACACTATATACGATTGCTACAATATCTACCCAGAGACCATACGCTGGGGTACAGTATGTGAACAGCGACAATGCCAATGTCTTACAATAGATCATTTTAGTGTTTATACTTAAGTAACTTTATTGCTGTTTAAAAAGTTTTAGGGTGGAGAAGGCCTTTTGTATAAAGGGCATAGCCCCCAAAGGAAATGAAATTTCTTATCAACTATTTTCAACCTAATAGCCGCCATATTGGATGAGTAATGGCGGATTATGTAATTTTCGTTTTTAGTTATTTTAACTAAACTAACTATGCAAACATCCTGAAAAAATTCATGAAAGTGCTGTACATGATAATACACTTGTGTGAATTTTTTGCGAATTTCCGTCGCAAAGTTCGCGAAAAAAAATTTTGCAATTTTTTGCAATCAATTTTTCCATTGTTAACAATCTCGTTCAACTTCAAATTTTTTAAAGATATGTATGCCATCATTTTTTCAGATTTTTCAAAAAAGTCCACGATACTTAAATAAATTAATAACTTCAAAGATCATCATTTCCCATGGTATCGGTCAATCAGAGCAGGTCGCAAATATTTTTCATCACTTAATAGTTGACTCATTTTTCAAACCTTTCGTTGTTTAGTGAATTATAATTGATTTTTAACAATTTTAACTAACGAGACTTGATTATTTATCAGATTTTATGCCAATAAAGTCTTATTAAACTATGTATCCCCTGAGCGAATAATTCTACGTTCATTTAAAGCAAAATGTCAAAGTTGTAATATGTTGTGTATACAGACCTCCAAACGGTGATTTAAATATTTTCCTTAATAAATTGACATCGGCCTTAAATTTTGTTACCAAAAACAATTATAACTACACTGTTCTGTGTGGTGATCTCAATATAAATCTGTTAGACAGGGGCCTACCCACCAAATTGTTATGTGACACATTTGAATCTTTTCAACTAAATATCACCACAAATGAAAGAACAAGAATATTTCAAAATGTAAATGGTCATATTAGTTCTTCTGCACTAGACTACCTAGTAACAAATTTGCCTCCTCCAAATTATAAAGTACAAGTGTACGATGCACTGCTAGCAGATCACTTGGCTCACTTATTTTCATTCAGTGTTAATATAGACAATAAATGTGAAAAAGTTTACAGGTTAAAAAGAACTCTGAGGGAAGAAAATATTCATGAATTTATTGTACGGTTATTAAAAAACAATTGGGAGTATATCTTAACATTAGATACGAGAGATGCATTTAACACTTTCTTGAGTGATATACAGTGGTGTTTTGATGTAGCCTGTCCTGTACATGTTGAATACAAGAGCGATAATAAAAATGTAAATGGGTGGTTAACCGATAAAATAATTAAAGATGGTCAAATACTCAGAAATCTTTATAATAATTTAAAAAACGACTTTAATGAATATAATGCCGATACTTATAAGAACTTGAAAAGACAGCACAAGAGAAATATTAAAATTGCGAAACAAACATTTTATAATAATAAAATAAACAATGCACATAACAGATCTAGAGAAACTTGGAAAATAGTAAAATAAATTAATTTCTAATGATATTGAAATTGCCAACTATTTCGCGGCCCATTTTGTCACTGCTGCCTCAAATAATGTAAAAAATCATTTCGGCTATAATTTATCATTGCCGCACACAATATCTGAAAACAACTCTAATTCGTTATTTTTTTTTCGAAGTTACAAAATCAGAATTGATTGAAATCGTCAGCAACCTGAAAAACAAGAGATCATCTGGTCTAGACGGGTTAACAGCGCAAGTAGTAAAAAATATAATATTAAATATAGTTGACCCTTTATTATATCTTATTAATAAATCAATCTTAAATGGTTACTTTCCTGATGCACTTAAAATCTCATCAGTCATCCCAGTGTTTAAAAAAGGCTGTGAAAAAGACATAGATAATTACCGACAAATATCTTTATTGAGTGTAGTATCAAAAATTATAGAACATATAATAAGTAATCGGATAATATCATTTTTAGAAAAATATAACCTATTAACAAGTTCTCAGCATGGGTTTAGAAAGGGCAGATCAACTGAGAGTGCATCAGCAAAAATGTTTGATTTTGTCTACAGGGAATTAGATGATGGGTAGTATGTTGTAACAATCCTTTTTGATCTTTCTAAAGCCTTTGACTCTGTTAATAAAGCAATTTTAATTAGTAAGTTAGAGGCTATCGACGTTAGAGGTAATGTGCTAGGATGCTTGATTTCCTATATGCAAAACAGGAGTTTGAGGGTAAAATGCAATGAGGTGCAGTCTGACAAAGTTGATGTTGTTTTAGGTCTTCCCCAGGGATCCGTATTAGGCCCGTTATTGTTCTTGATATATATTAATGAACTTCCAATATTTATTAAAAACGGATATACCATCATGTATGCGGATGACACTACGGTGACGGTAACAGCTAAAAATCCAGATGAACTTTATAATAAGGTTCAAACTGTCATGGCCGAAATGAGTACCTGGTGTGATCGGAACAAGCTAATACTGAATGAAAGTAAGACAGTATTTATAAATTTTAATTTAAGGCGCCCTGTTATTTTGCCTGAAATTACATTAAGTGACTGTTCTAAGTTCCTAGGTACTTTAGTGGATAGTGCCTTATCGTGGGAAGAACATATTAATTATGTATGTAGTAAGTTAAATCAGGCTTATTTTGCCTTACTACAGCTTAAAGAAAATTTAAATGAAGTAGGACTTGTGGATGTTTACTACGCACTGGCGTATTCACACTTATCCCTTAACATATTTATTTGGGGTAGATCTTCCTGTGCTAACAGAGTTTTTATCTTGCAGAAAAGAATAATGAGATTATTGTTTAATTTGGGTTTCATGGAGAGCTGTAAGACCATATTTATAAATAAGAAACTTCTTACAGTGCCGAGTATCTATATATACAAATGTTTACTGTATGTCAAGAACAATTTAGAATATTTTAAAAGTCTATCGGATCATCATGTATATAATACGCAGAACAAAAATATTTTAGCCATCCCCTTACATAGGACATCAACATATAAAGAGTCACTTCATTATAATTGCATTGTGTTATATAATAAATTACCAAGTAATGTGCAAAATATGGCTATATCAAAATACAAAAATACTGTTAAAAATATATTATTGAAAAATGGTTACTACAGTATTGATGAATATCTAACACAAGAATTATAATTTGAACTTTTTATATTTACATTAAATGTTGTTCTGTCTCAATCTCTGTTACAGTGCTAAATTTGTTGTTTTTATGTTTTAGTAAAATGACTACATTTACATGTAATTTAAATGTTGTTGATTATTTATTGTTAGCTGTTAGTTATACTTACTTCATTGTTATGTATCTATTTTTTTTGATTACTTTTATTATTGTCTTTATTATCTTTATATTTTGACTTGCCATATATACCAAAGTGTATCTTTTTAAATGGTGAATAAATTATTATTATTATTCGATTGGAGGGGGCGTTAGGAATATTTGGATGGTCAGTATTTCATGAATATTAATTAGTTATAATATTCACCTGACATTTTTCATTTTAATTTTTTTATTTTACAATAAATCGTAGACTTAAATTGGAAAACTTCAAAAAATTATCAAATTATGATTGCAGCCACGAATCACTTACAGATTTTATTATTAAATATTTAAAAATAAAAAATGCTAAATGTTTTTTTTCTGCAAATACCCACTTTATTGTCGAATGAAATAATACTTTTGAAATGAATGAAATTTTCTTGCCGCTATGCCATTTTTAATACAGTTACTTTTGATTGGCTTAATTGTCACAACAATGAACTTGAATTTCAGCAAGGACTCATATGTCGTTAAATACATGCATGTACCAAATTTCAAGTGAAAATGTCAATTTTATTTTATCAATCCTTTTAATAATGTAGTGGGGTGGTGGGGGTTGAAAAATGTTATAAAAAAATTTGAGGCCTTACTCTTACTTACTTGCTTTATTTATTTTCCCATATTTAACCCCCAACCCTTCAACGGAATCATCTCAAAATATAATCTAGTTCCAAGTGTCGTTATAATATATACGTGTACTAAATTTCAAGTGAATATCTCCATTTTATTTTATCAACGCCTTTAATGATGGAGTGGTGGTGGTGGTGGGGGGATGGAAAATATTATAAAAAATCTGAGGCCTTGGCTCCTAGTATATACATCAAGTCCTAAATTTTTGTACTCTGACCAGCTTGCTTTACTTATTTTCCCCTATTTCCCCCTAACCCTTCACCGGACAAGTTCGGAAATCAATCCAGTTACAGATCTCATTATAAAAGACACGTGTAGAAAATTTTAAGTCAATATCTCAAATCGTTCCAGAGAAAACTTGCGCACAAAAGAAGTTACAGACAGACCGACAGACAGATTTTTTTTCTCTCTCAAATGTATAATCTCGACGTTTCATGACATTCTAAACCTATTTCAACAAGAAAAAGTTTTGAATTCTTTTTTACAATTACCTGCTATATTCCACTCCACTACGTGGATGTAATATATAAATACAATCCAGACGATATATAAGAACAATAGAGGAGACGTTTACCGTTCGGAAAAAGAATTATGCCTAGGTATAATTCTTACATCTTTTCAAACTTTTCATTTTTTTTTTTTTACTTGACACTAAACAATGGTAGTTATCAGTAAATTATTTATTACTTGTCTTCAGGAGCTGTACAAGGTAACTAACTATTTATTCCTAATAACAACAATGAACATAATAATGAACACCTTGTGTTTATTTCATTGTGCAAAAAACAAAATGTCGAAGTGGCCATAATATATTATATAAATACAGAATTATTTCGATTTTTATTTAATTTTAAATTATTGTAATTATTCTTATTACTTGTCTTTGAAAAGTATTCAAACGAAAGGAAAAAAAAAGTAAAAACATTGGAGATTCGAACCTCTAATCTTTACGAATATTTGAATGACAACGCTATGTCGAATTCATGTAGCTACTAGAGCTATGTGATAAACGGCAGCATTTAACTTATATATTCAATAAAGACAAAAACATCAACTTCTCGAAGTCTTGTATTATGTATGGATGAAGATATTAAGAATGTATTGAATAAATTAATGCGTCGCCTCGTCAGGGTTATATTCAATTCTATCGCAGTGGTTCCATCTACTAAAACAGCACTGTACTAAAAAATATTATTTAACAATAAGCTGTTTTTGGCAAATTGGGCGATGTTATTAAACTGAAAATAGGTGTAAGTTGTACATAAATATATCCTACAGAATTGTTGAAGAATATTTTTTGTTAAAATTGGCTTATTAGGGAGATCTATCTTCACTTGGTGTGTTACCCACTGTTCCCCACTAACCTTAGATCGCGTTGTTCCCTCTTAATGATTGCAGTAGCTCAAAAAATGTATTAATCTAATGATAATATAACTATTCAGTCGTACTGTATGAGATAAAGTGTATGTTGTGTATAATATTTATGTAGCATATGTCAAGTATGTATCATGTATATCCATAGTTATGTAGAAAATACATCATCATTTTGTAGTACCAAAAAAATTAAAAAGTTTTGATACTTTAATTTTGTTTGCAATTTTCTTAAGGGCGCCATGTTTGCAGAAGAGAATAACCTCGACAAACGTCATAGAAAAGGGTAGTCGTTAACCATCCGTTACGTGGTGGTACTTAGCGGGGCAGCGGACGAATCATTTATTATAGGCGTGTATTCGTGAAAATTGAATAAGGAATTCTATAAACTAATCCAGTTGTAAACATTACTTCGCTTGAGCAATCCAAATAACAGGTGTTCCAAATTGAAATAATGTAAACAAAAACATCTACCTACTTCTAACCGCATGCCGATCCCCTTTCCCCCTGCCATATCGAAACCCTTGGGTCGAAACATGTTTCTCATTATTTTACTGGATTATAGGTCAAAGGTACATTTGAATGTTATTCTGGATCCAGAAGAGCTTTCATGTGAAATATTGGCATTTATAATTATTATATTATTACATATATCTATTATATTACAATTTATTTATAATATCTAATGTAATAAGACTCGAACAAAAATATACAGGGAATGAAAAAAAATTTTTTCACTCAAATTTAAAATTTCGACGTTTCATGTCATTGTAAAAAAAGAGAAATTGACAATTTTCCACTACTGTACTTCCACTCCACTACGTGGATGTACAACTCAAAATGTGACAGATGGCAATAATATTTGGCATATAGTTAACAGAATTGTCACCTTTTATTTAATATTGAATTTTTGCTGTCAGATGACTCTATATTTTCTTGACCAAAAGTTATCAGGTTTTACTTGTAATAATAGTGATACCTACATTCCGATTATTATTCTCATATGTGGTTTCATAATTAATAATTTTTTAGAACGACCGCCCTGTATAAATAAAGTACCTTTACCGATTTTTTTTTCCCTTAAAAAGTCCCCTTGAAAATCTTTAAAAAAATTTTAAATGTAAAAAGATATATGCTGAAGGAAACCCCAGTTTTTCAAACATATTTATTGGACTACGATTTAGAGCAATTAGTTTTACAAAATCTAATAAGATGGCGATGCTCAAGAGAGAGACATCCCATACATAAATATTTATTGTTTTTGGCAATAACTTTTTTACTTGGTAATGTATATTTAAAAATGAACTATAATATTACCTAAGTATAAAAATAACAAATTGAGTGTTTTTTTTTAAATATACGTAGTGCGAAAGAATGTTATGGCCAAAAATGATTTCCCCATCCCACGTCTCTTTATTTGGCCACCTATGAGAAGCCAGTATATATTTTGTTCAAATTTGGTGAAAATGGATTTTTGATGGTGGTGAATACAAATCTAATATAAGAATTTCTATAAAAAAGTTCGCTAATATTTTTTCTCAAATGTACCTTACAGTGCCGCACTGTAATGAGCAATATCAAAGTTGACTAAGTCAATGCAATCACATTTTCAGTCTGCACGTACCGCCTAAATTTGAAATAAATCCCGTTCCTAATTCGTGAAATATGTATTGGTGTACTCATGAAAAGCGGATCACAGTGTAATTTCTTCAAACATTTCTAATGAAAAATCCCTAAAAAAATATCGGTCGCTTCTATGGGACAGTAGTAAGATAGAACCTCTTTCAAGCCACATTAATTCTTACAAACTAATATGTTCATATCCTGAACAATAAAAAAAGATAAACGCAAAAAATCACTAATATCGACATTTGACCTTGCATTAAAGGTAAAAAATTAAGATAATAAAATGAAGACAACGCATCTTAGTACTTCATTTAAGCTTAATTTAAGTATGTTTCAAACAACCTGCTCAAAATAGCTATGGGAAGACATAATACAAGTTACTACACTATACAGGGTTGGGCAAATGTGTGGAAACACTTGATTTCTGGCTAAACTATAAGTGAAAAATACCCTTAACAAAAGTTTTTGTAGTATTTTTATTCTATTCAGTGATGTACTTTGATTTTCAACAGCTATCCTATTTTTCGAGATGTGACGTCATCGACAGTTTTTGCGGCTTGTGGTTTTTTAAATATTAAATAAAATAATAAAATAAAGTGTAATAAATATTTATTAGTTAATGATAATTAAATTTCTTATTACAAAATATTAAGCACTTTAATATTGAGAAACGAAGAAAATATTCATAATAAATGTTCAAATTGGAAACCTTCAGCAGCCTGACAATATCCTATTCGATCAACGAAAGCTCTTAAAGAGTTTTGAATAGCATGCTGTGATATTTCTTGAACAGCCATCCTAATTCGATCTTCCAACTCTTCTAACGACTGAGGCTTGGTCCTATAGACAACGGATTTTAAATGACCCCAAAGAAAATAGTCTAAACGACTTTAATCTGGCGATCGCGGTGGCCCATTCAATATGTCCTCTTCGACCTACCCATCTCTGTGGAAATATTTCATTAAGGTATTGACGCACGTCAACTCCATAATGAGGCGGAGCTCCATCTGGCTGATACCAAATTTCATCTGAGAGTCGTTCAGGATTTGCCTGGTTTGGAAATAAACGTTTAATACTGGAATAATTTGCTCGCGTAAAAGTTGTAAATAAAGATTGGAGTTTAAATTTTCTCTAAGAAAGAATGGTCCGATGATGTGTCCTCTGATTATCCCCGCCCATACATTTAATTTTTGAGGGTATTGGGTGTGACTTTCTTCCATCCAATGAGGATTCTGATCAGCCCAGTAGCGACAGTTATGTCGATTTACAAAACCACTCAGGCAAAATGTCGCTTCATCGGAAAAGACTATATTATTGAAAAAGTTACCATTAATTTCAATTGTATCCATCATTTCCTGACAAAACTGCATCCTTCTATCAGGATCATCTTCATTTAATTCTTGTACTAAATGTACTTTATACGGATGAAATTTATTTTTGAACAATATCCTTCTTACTGATCTCTCGCTAATATTGTAATGTAAGGCTAGTTTTGGTACTGAAGTTTTTGGTTCTTCTTGTAGGCTAAGAAGAACATCAAGTGAAATATCTTTTTTTTTTTTTTTTTTGGCCTTGGTTTTTTTCCTTCAGCCAATGTCACCGAATTAAGGCAAATACCACTACTACTCTGCTGTAACCGTAGCATTCCCGGTCAAATATTTACATACTTGGCTTTACTAAAATAAACATTTAACGCTAATAACCATAACAAGTTCTTAGTTCGGTATTACATATTTCTTTTTTTTTCCTCTATACATATAATTTATTTTTTTTTCCTTTTTTCTTTTTTTCTTCTTTTTCTCTTTCCTTTTTTTTTTCTTTTTTTTTTCCTTTTTTTTCCTTTCTTTTTTTTTTTTATATATTACAGATTTAACAAAGAAATTACACTATCATATTGCTACTCCAGTAGAGTTTACAAATTCGAACAATGCTTGATATGCTGGCAAATTTTCCGAGCACAGGATATAATTCATGTTCATTGGCAACTGGAGCTCCAACGTAAGGAGCTGTGAAATATCTTCATTTGTAGCCGATTTACTTCGACCGGATTTTGGCCGATTTTTAACACTTCCCGTTTCGTGAAACTTTTGCACAACCTTTGAAACTGTTGATTTTGAAATATGAGAATTTCTATCAGGGAATGTTACATTAAAAATATCGCATGCATCTTGTAGAGATCTCTGCTTGTCTCCAAAACCAACCATCATTAACAACGTAATTCTTTCACGTTCAGTTAGTTCAGCCATAATTAAAAAAACAATGTTAATATTTCACACCGAAACTCTCTAACAGTATTGACTGCAATTGACAGTAATACGAATTATTTGAGTTCGGTTAAAGAAAGTTTGCAAAAAGCATGGCAAGAAAAAAACGAATATTTTTTTATCAGATAGTCCTGTTGACAATAATTAAAATGTAAACAGCCATGTCTTTGCTTTACTATTTTATTTAATATTTAAAAAACCACAAGCCGCATACCCACCAAACCCTATATCAATATAATTGATGAAAAATTGTCTATCTGAAAATGTAAAAATATACAGGGTTATCCATTTAAAAAAACTGTCGATGACGTCACATCTCGAAAAATAGGATAGCTGTTGAAAACCAAAGTACATCACTGAATAGAATAAAAATACTACAAAAACTTTTGTTAAGGGTATTTTTTAATCGCACTTATAGTTTAGCCAGAAATCAGGTGTTTCCACACATTTGCCCAACCCTGTATAATATTTGTAAATTTATTTGAATAATAAATATTATGAAAATTTCATAAATTATATAATGTAAACTAGGTGGCACTAGGTGCACATACTTTAATTGGGAAGATGCATAAATTTTATAAATGTTTTAATTATTTTGCCTTAATATATATTATACAGTGTGTCGCACTAATAGTGTGACCAACAAAACTTTTTAACTTTTATCCAATTTGAACAAAAAAATTTTAAAATGAAAATTGTTTAGAACTACACAAAATGATTAAATTCAGTTTCATGAAATTTAAAAGATATTGTTTGTAGAATTTTCAGAATACGCAAAAGGCAAAAATAAATTTACAAATTACTTGTCAATTACTTGACAGTTCAGGTTTCATTAGTAAAATTTTCGAATAAAAAAATGCTTAATATGCTTTTTTCATTTCTTCAGTATATATAGTCATAAGTAGATCCTAACATGTTTTATTTTTGAGTAAAATTTGATTCAAATCGGGAAAAATTAGAA
The DNA here is from genome assembly GCA_963583905.1 of Stenurella melanura. NCBI lineage: Eukaryota > Metazoa > Arthropoda > Insecta > Coleoptera > Cerambycidae > Stenurella > Stenurella melanura. The sequence continues at coordinate 63,892,685 of OY757318.1, forward strand.
AGTTAAGTTTTACACCCTAATAAAAAAAATCACAAAAGAAGATTCTTAAAATGAAATTTGAATTTTTATGTAAGAAAACCATGTGACTGAGAACAGTACAATGTTGACCTATATATGGATGACTGACGTCAGTCAGTCAAATATTATATTTTTTCATAAAATAGTTTTATAAATATCGCTAACAGATCGACAGAATTGAAACATATTAATTCTTATAATCGATATAATCTGAAACATGAAAAGACGAATAAATGCCGGAGCGAATGCTTTTTTCACGAATACGATAAGTAGGTATAGTTAGTTACCTTCGGGAACATAAGTCAGTAAATAAATGGGATCTCACAACTCTACTGTACAAGGTTTTTAGCTCATCAAATTTCTTTTCTTCTCGAACATTTACCAAAAAAATGTACCCTAATAGCAGTTGCATTCAATATAGGTATAAACAGACAACCGTTTTTTTATCCATGTTAAAATAATATATTTTTATAGTATATACGAGCACAATTGAAATCGTATAAAAACCAAAAGCCGGCAAAAACAGTCGGCAACTCTTTATTGTGCATGGGCGGAGGTAAATAAAAATGCTTGTCATAAGAAAATGTTATAATTTTTTGAAAATTGTATTAATTTTTATTATCTTTTGTTTATTAGATAGGCTATTTTTGTTCATTTATCCAATAACATATTTTTGAAATATTATATCAGTTTTAGATATAAAGTCTAAATATTTAAATTTATTGGGCTTAGTTTTAAAGTTATCCCATACTATATTAAAATATGTTATTGCTCAGCAAGAACAACGAGAAGGTATGAACATATCCTTGCCGGGTTGAGGGAATGGGGCAGGTTAGATTGGCAAGGGGCAAGGATGTTAAATAGTAAAAATAAAATTTAAGTTTCTTCTAAAATAAAAATAAAAATGTAAGTTTCTTAACCAAAGCAAAGAGTTGGTACAACAAAAATAAATATTTGTATAGATAAAACATAAATAAAAACAAAATTAAAATATGTCTCTAGAATAAAATAACTTAAATTAAAATTTCTTGTCAACTAAATAAAATATATTCCAAGAAATGTAATAATAAAAAAGTAAACTTCATACCTAATATAACAGCGAAATATTTTGTTCTGAAAATATATATTAAAAAAGTTAAATGCTAAAAGTTGATGCGTCCGAATCTTCACTTTCTGAAGAGGAATCATTATTCGGTTGAATTATAATCGGCGCAATGGGGGATAGTGTTGGATATTGATTTTCTTTTTTAATTACATGCTTAACACAATTTTTCCATAAATCAGTATTGTCGAGGTCATTTATTACTTCTCTTATATGATCAACTACTACCATGCTTAACGTTGGAGAGTCATTACATTTTCGCAAACGATCTTTTAAAGTTGTTCAAACCATCTCGATAGGATTAAATATGTATAGTATGGAGGTAACCGCAAAAATGTATGACCGTGTATATTGGATAAGTTATCAATAACATATTCCCTTTTGAAATTCTGTTCTTTTATTAATTTCAGTAATTCGCAATTGGAACTTTTACAGGAATTTCCATATTTTTTTCTCTCATGAATTTTAAAATGTCTTCCTTGTACTGGTGTTTGGTATTTTATTTAATATTCGCTAGTGATAAGAAGCATTATCTAATACAATTACAGAATTAGGCGGAATATTTGGTATAAAGCTGTTCTGAAAACTATTTTTCGCACTGCACTGGAGAAATGTTATAAACAACTAGGTGATATCGAGTCCACGTTGCCTAATGACTGATATAACTCAAACACTGACCGACCAGTCGGACTGAGGAATACCCGGATGCCAGCCAATCGTCGCCACCCATCCTCAAACCCAGGCCAATGACAGCACATCTCACAAGTCCACGTTAACTGCTGAGAAACGATTTACAAGTTTTTTTTTATGCTAGGGGACCTGTCCGTTTTATTATCTACCATATCACACTATACCGTAATTCATCCAAAACAACACCGAAATTTGCATTAGTGCACGAAAACATAAACAGTACTTCATTATTGTAGGTATTATTAAACATCGGGAGTAGTGTTTCTGTCCCGGGAATCCCGGGACGGGATTTCCCGGGAATTATGTCACTTTTTATCATTCCCGTTTCCGGGAAATAACAGTCGGGATTTCCCGGGCCCTTGGAAATAAAAATAAGTTTTAAAAATATTAAATTTCGTGCTCTCATTACATAAATCGACTCTGCAATGACTGCAACGAGTGTACCGGAGACGAGGAAGAGTGCGCGGGCTCCGAAATTTTACCGAGCGTGCGCGTCGGATTATGTTTTATTTCGTTATTGTATTATTTCCTGTAGTTAGTGTTGCGTCTTTTTAATTATAAATAAAGCAAAACAAAACTGACGGCTTTATTTTTTGACCAAAGGAAGAAAACAAACATTTAAAAAATGAATATTTGAATGGTGTGATATTTTGAAAAAAAAACTGTGTTTTTCAAGAAATATATGAAAAATTTATTGTTTCCCGGGAATCCCGGGATTCCCGGGAACGGCAAATTCTATTTCCCGATTCCCGGGAATGAAAAACTGTCGGGAAATCAGAAACCCTAATCGGGAGTTTCCTAAAGAGCCTATACATTTTCAAATTTGACATTTGTAAATGCAGAACAGCTACAAACTTTTAAAACTTTAGAAATGTTTAAAATCAAGAATAAATGTGAAATTTTACTTTATACTCATAATTTATTTTCTAGAGTAGATGTTTTAAAAAAATAACTGTCGGGAATAATTATTATTAACGATTATATCGATTTATTAGATCCATTTTGTTGAATTTTTTTTGAACACCTTATAAAAAATTTAAAATTCAGATAATCGCCTTTTTTTTATTGCGTCACCTATGAGACAGTAACCGAACTAAGAAAACAACTTCTAGCTGAAGAAATCTTATAAAATTCCATTCTATGCTAAATAAATATCTCAGAATATCAGTAAACATGTAAAAAGTGCACCGCAAAATTTAATTCTAGCTTTCTAGTGTATGAAGGGTCTAATGAGACTTTTTCTTTTTTCATAATAGGGGTGAATGTTTAACTTAGGTCATGTATGTATTGGTTTTCCTTATATTTGATTTTAACTAGTGCAAAATAATTATTGAAGTGGCGAGCTGACATCGTTTCTAAGGTACATGTTTAGCATTTTTTTTATCTATGAAAATATTACTTTTTAACAATATAAAAACACACGTTACCTAAGCTAAAGATTCTAGTTTCCATTTATGTGCAACTTTTATAAATATGGCCTATACTTTTTAAAATAGCTAGCTTTAAAATCATGTGATTATACCAACAATTTAGTATATAATTATGACCACCTTAATGAGTCTTTGCTGAAAAGTAACTGTATTAAAAATGGCACAGCGACAAGAAAATTTTATTCATTTCAAAATTATTATTTCATTCAACAATAAAGTGGGTATTTGCAGAAAAAAAAACATTAAAAAAAACAACTTTTGGCATTTTTTGTTTTTAAACATTTAATAATGAAATCCGTATGTGATTCGTGGGTCCAATCATAATTTGATATTTTTTTGAAGTTTTCCAATTTAAGTCTACGATTTATTGTAAAATAAAAAAATTAAAATGAAAAATGTCGGGTGAATATTATAACTAATTAATATTCATGAAATACTGACCTTCCAAATATTCCTAATGCCCCCTCCAATCGAATAAATGTAGAATTATTCGCTCAGGGGATACATTGTTTAATAAGACTTTATTGGCATAAAATCTTATAAATAATCAAGTCTCGTTAGTTAAAATTGTTAACATCAATTATAATTCACTAAACAACAAAAGGTTTGAAGCATGAGTCAACTATTAAATGATGAAAAATATTTGTGACCTGCTCTGATTGACCGATAATATGAGCTGCCTGATAACTAAAACCGTTTTTATAAAACTCTGTCTTGCGCTGGGGAATAGGCGGCATATTGTTTTTTCTATCCTCTACATTATGCAATTCTCTACTATGTATCATTAGGTCTCGAAGGTATGTCAGACTGTTAGTTAGCTATGTCAGTGATACCACAGGATTGTAAAATCGTCAAAGGCAGTTAAGTTATAAAATGGATAATTGGCAACTACTAAGGACAGTTCAGAAAAACAATTAAAGATGGAATACTTGTAATGAATCACTCTGGGACTACTTATAGTGGGCTAAAATTTTCAACGAGGCTAAGTTTACTGTATAACATGTATTAGACAGTTCTTAAAAATTCGTGTGCTTCCTAAAAATACAATTTTTAAAAAATATATAAATAACTAATTTTTTTTTGTGACTTGAAAAGTAAAGAGATCTTTAGCATCTACCCATAATATGATTTAGTATATGTGTACACCAAATGCAAAACTCGATTTTTGCGAGTAAGCTAATTTTATACTAGGCGGGAAAAACTGTCTAAAGAACACATGTTACATATTAATATTCAAATAGGTATTTTCATTAAGTTCTAGCGTTTTGGTGTTGTTCTGCCTACTTGTTGTACATTTAAAATTAATTCTGAAGGGTAAAATTTGATATTTAATTTTAAAACAACGAGTTTTGCATCTCATATTTGGAAATACACAGTTTTGCAACCAAAGTGTGCAAATACCGGAAAATGATTTGTAGAATTTTAGGCTTTATTATTTTTAAGAAGCTAGTATTTCTTTAATATTAATTTTAAAAACTGAACAAAAAAACAACAAATTAAGAAAATTACATATTTATTTAAATTTCAAAAAATAAAAGAAAATTATAATCTTAGATCTTCATTGTCCTCTATGATCACTGTATCTTCTGGAAATTCGTCTTCGTTTACTTCGGTAACTATTTGTTGACAAGTAGTAGTAGATTGAAGTGTCTGTTTAAAATTTGCATAATAAAATTGTAAGTCCGGATTATTCTCCCAATTTTCTCCAAAATGATTCTTCAACAAATTAAATACTTATTGTAGATTTGTCTCCTTTTAACTGAAGGTTTCCAATCTCAATGACTTTAGGAAGTATGATGGACAACTTTTGACCCTTTTTTAAAACTGATTTTGAGAAACCACAGTCAGATTTATAGAAAATTTCCCCACGTAATACAACAACGTTGTTACCTTCTCTTGTAAACACAAAACGTTTTGTTTCGTTAAATATAAAATGCCACTTTTTTACTACGTTAGAGGTCTCTGTCTTCCAGTCAAAAATTTGCCAATCATTATTTAATTTAAATACTTAAGAGTGCTTTTCAATTATTTCGTCATATTCAAAAGGTTTAAAAAACACTTTTTTTCTTAATTTCACGTTCTATTAGACCAAATACTCTATCCGGAGGCAAGAACGAGTGGCCCGCAACTGGAAAAGTTATATTTAAGGAAGTGATTTATTTTGGAGCTTCATGGTGAAACCAGAATACCAACATACTCATAATGGTGGTGTTCTTATTTTGCCCCCCGCATCCATCAGTAAAAAGCGAATCTCTTGTAACACCTTCTTTAAAAGTGTGTTTTTTTAAAGCATGATGTACTGTTGAAGCTATAGCATTGGAATTCTTGCAATATTCGGTTTCAAGCCAAACATAGGACAACACATTGTCTTGGGAAAGAGGTATTTTAGAATGACCACAAACTACAGTAAAGTTGTAAAAGTTTATTTGCTGTGAAAAATAGGCACTTCGATCGGGCAGCTTAGGCAAGGCTAGGTTTTTCTGACAGTCAGGAAAAATGTTGAACTTCTTCAGAGTCCGATTTAATTGCTTCATAAAACGCCTTCGCCCTTAGTTTATGTACTCTCTGATCAGTTATTATTTGGACTTTTCAGTTGTACAGGTTTTCATTTTCTCCTGGGAACGAATACATGTAGAGCACGCATCGGTCAGCGGTGTACCAAAATATATGTTATAGTTCTTATTTACATATTTTCTAAAATAGCAAAGTTTGACGGATAAATCTGGATTTTGTTGCCGGTATATTTTGTACAATTTTGTGAAATTGAGATCACAAGGCAAATATACACGAGTTGTTCTTCCCCTCTCATAATGACTTTGCTTGCATTTCAAATTTTCGATAAATTGACTTATGGAAGCCTTTACTTTACCACTTGGCGGATCCTCGCAAATGCTGAGTTTTGTATCTTACAGATTTTACGCCCACGTGATGTCAATAAAGCCTATGATTGGTTGATTGAAAATACACAGTTTTGCACTTGGCGGCTCCTTGCAAATATCGAGTTTTGCATATCACAGAGATTTTTAAACCAATATTATAATACAAAAAAATTAGTTTTGAGTTTAATTCGATAGAGGATAGTAAAATATTTCTTCGTCTTAGTTCATTACTAGAGAAAAGTCATTTTTGATTTTTTGGTCAATAACAGAGTTTTGCATTTAGCGTACACATATGTAACACATTGGCTGCCATGTCGGCCAAATATGAGCGACATTTATATTTACTTGGGGGCCATGTCGGCCATATGTGTCCGACATAATGAATTTTACATGAAGCCGCGTCGGCCGTATATGAACGGCGATACATTATAATAATAATAACTTTATTTCATATATGCCTTACAAGGGTATGGAACGTCACAGCAGTTACTTAACTATTTTGTATAGTAATACCTATAATTATTTAAAATTGTATATGAACGGAAAAAAACATAATTGTATAATTAATACTATTGTGCTGGTGAAATAATTCCAAATTGTTTTTCACAAATAAGCTTGCTTCATAAATAAGGATGGTACTGACTGTTAGAATATTATTTGTTTTGAATATAGTTCTGCAGGATTCTAGGGGAGCATATGAGTATATAAGTCTTAATATTCTTTTTTGTTGAACAAAAACCCTGTTTAAATCTGTTGCTTGACCCCAATACAAAATAAGATATTTAATATGTGCGTATGCTAGTGAGTAATAAATATTTAAGAGATATTCAACATCCATTATAGACTTAAGATTGCGAATTACATAATACGCAGAATTTAATTTAGCTATTACATGGTTAATGTGTATTCTCCAAGACAGGTTTTCGTCTATGTGGAGCCCTAAAAATTTAGTATTAGTGACCTTTTCTATGGTAGAGTTATTAAGCTGAAGAGTAATGTTTTGTAGTTCTACAGTTCTATTATGAAATATTATATATTTAGTTTTTGAAGTATTGATAACTAATTTGTTTGAAGAGCACCAGTGATAAAAGCGAGCCAGTAAATTGTTAGTGATGTTTTCAAGCATCTCAGCGGATTCTGCGGTGATACAAATAGTGGTATCGTCAGCGAACATTGTTAAATATAGATTTGATTTATTTAAAATATAAGATTCCAGGTCATTGATAAATAATATAAAAAGCAAAGGAGAGAGAGTACACTCCCTTGAGGAACTCCAAGATTAAGGTTGCAGGTATTAGATATGGTGTCACCTAATTTTACAGAAATTTTTCGTTTAGACAAGAATGAGATAATCCACTTATTTAATGATCCTCTAATACCTAATGCATGTATTTTTTTTTGACATAAATTTGGCTAGAACATAGTCGAAGGCACGGGTTAGATCGAAGAATAAAGCAAGGACTAACTTTTTTTTATCAATTGCATTATATATAAAGTTTGTAAACTCAAAAGTAGCTGTATTCGTAGAGTGTTCGGGTCTAAAACCATGTTGTCGTTCTGATAGTAGCCTATAACTGTTTACAAAATTCATAATTCTAATATGGACAATTTTCTCGAATAATTTGGAAAAGCAGCATAACAATGTTATTGGCCTGTAATTTTCTAACAGTGCAGTATCACCTTTGTTATGAATTGGTACTATTAAAGCATATTTCAGTATATCAGGGAATATTCCTAGTTTAATAGATAAATTAAAAATGAAGCATAGAGGGTATATAATGAATCTGGATATATATTTAAGTACTTTTATGGTAATATTATCAAAACCTGTGCTTTTTTTATTTTGCATATTGTTTAAAACATTTGATATTTCTTCCGGCGTAATATCATAAAAAAACAAAGAAGAGTTGCACGTTACACCAACAGTACAATCTCCAGAGAGGTTACCATAAGTATCAGTTAATAATTTTTCAATATTTTCGGTGTAGTATTTACAAAAGGAATTGGAAATTTCGAGTTTATCCGAGATAACTTTTTTGTTGTGATTTATACAACCAATCTCAACTGGTTTCTTTATTCTACCAGTATTGGTATTAATAATATCCCAAATTTCTTTCGAAACATTTGAGCAGTCATTTATTTTGCTTTGATAATAATCTTTCCTTTTTGCTTTGATTTTTTCAGCATAAGCTACTTTGCTGTGTTTATATAATTCTTTGATATTTGGATCATTACTATTCTTTGAAAGCCAGTATAAATTTTTTAGTGCGTTACTTTCTTCTATAATGTTTGCATCTATCCAGTTGTTTTTTAGGTTTGTTTCAGTAATTTTTACTTTAATTAGTGGACAAGTTTGGTCCAAGCAATATAATAAATTTTGCCAAAAAATATTCCAGGCTTGATTTGGTTCTTGAGCATTATACAGATGGCTTAGGTCAGTGGAAGAAAGTAAGTTATATAAGTTAAAGAGATTAGGCTGTGTAAAATTCCTTTTGTATACATACACTGGTTTATTTTTGACACTCAGGGAAAGGCTTGGTATATTTATTGTAAACATTTGTAATTTGTGATCTGATATACCTATATCTTCGTTTGTGCTTATAACATTAGGAATATTCGAGATTACATAATCTAATGCAGATTTACAATTGTTAAACTCTCTGGTTGGTTCTAGTGGCAGAGTTGAATTTAGATTAAAGTTATCAAAGAGATCGAATAGTAAACGTTTTGAGTTTGAGTCACTCAAGGCGTCGATATTAAAATCACCCCCAATAATAAGATAATTATGTGATTTTGATACTAAACATATAATTGAATTCAAAGAGTTTAAAAATAAGTCTTTCTGAATTTGGTGAGCGATATATAGCTAGAATGGCGATATTTGAGGAATTATGTTTGATACTGATGCCGGAACATTCACAAATAAACTCACTGGAAAACTGATCAATGTTATGGATTGGTTTGGTATTTGTCAGGTTGTTGCGCCCAAATATTGCTGAGCCTCCATGTATTGATGCAAGTCTGCAATAATATGAGTAGAGGGAGTATCCAGGTAGAGCTGTAACTTTTGCCTGTTCTGACTTCATCCAATGTTCAGTTATTAACACAAAATGAGTTTTTTCATTTCCCGTTAATAGTTCTAGTTGTGGAATCTTATTTGAAATGCCCTGTATATTTAGATGGATGCCTTTGAGAGGTAATGATATCTCATTTATTTTATTTGTAATGCATTCTTCCTTTCTTGTTTTTCCTATTTCAGAGTTTTTGGTTTGCTCCTGTGAACCTATATTACTAAAAAAGAATTTGGTTTTTGTTCACCAGCATTTTGTTTATTTTTTCCATTGTAGCGTTGGAAATCAAATCTTTTGTATCCTACACCTTTTGGCCAGAATTTAGGATTATAAAAGTTTTCTTTATATTTAAAGTCTGCTGCTACCATAAAACAATTTAAGTGAATGTCTTCAGGAGTTAACTGTTTAACTATAACTTCTTGGTCATCCATTATTCCATTCTTCTTTTTTACAAATTTCCTTATGTCGTCTTCTGTTACCTCTTTTGTTACTCTGTTCAGATATATCCATACTTTGGGCTTTATACCTCTAAAATTTTCAGTGTTCTCTTCCGACTCGCCTAAATTTCTTTTATACGCCGTCCTTTTTCTTCTAGTTACTGTTTGCCAGCCATCTTGATTTACATTTTGATCTTTTATTTCAGTTTTATTTTCATTGTTACTTGATCCAGGAGTTGCATTTAAATTTATTATGGAATTCATTATGTTTCTTTGTACATTTTCTAGGTTACTTGTGGTTTGTTTTGGTGTTGCTGATTTATGACTTGTAGTAATGTGAGTTTGTTTTGGACTTACTGGTTTTATAGATATCGGTATAGGTGTTGATGGTTTTTGCTTATTATTGTTTTTTTGCTGAACATGACTTTTTGTTAGATTTGTATTAATATTTAGTTCATTTATTTTAATTTTTAAATTATCCATTTCACTTGAAAGAGATTTGAATTTATTTTCTAGGAGACAAGTTACTTCATTTTTTATTGCTTCTGTCATTTCTTTTAGTATATTGTTTCGGTATGTAGTGCTTATTATCTCTTGTTGTCCGTTCAGGTTTTCCTTCAAGGTAGCATTTTCGATTTCTAGATATTCGACTTTTTCTTTGAGTAATTTATTCGTTTCTTTTAAAAGTTTGTTTTCCCAACTTAAATAGTTTCTTCTATTAGAGAATCTATGTCTTCTTGGGTTTCAATTTGTAGGTTATCATCTTCAAAGTTTTGTTTATCACAACATTTTTTTTTTTTTTTGCAGAACAACTTTTATGAAAGTATGTTTCACAATTAGTACACTTCACTTTTTTTAAGACAGCAGGTTTTTTGCAAAATCCACACAGTCTTTCTATATACTATACACCATCTTGAATAATCTTGAATTTACATTGTATATTCCTAGTGTGGCCTCCAGTAAAACCACTGATAAAATTTTTTTGTCCAGAATAGATAAATAAAAGATCTGGAACACAATATATTGAGTGGGAATTATTTATTGTCAAACACAAATAAAAATTCGGTTATAAAAAATAAAAACAGTGAGAAATAATGAAATATTAGTTATTTCGATTTATGTTTTTTACCAAAGCACTCTAAACACATAAATGGTTGATTTGGGCAATCAACACAAACAGTATAAACCCTCTTCGCCTTATTTTTAGCAGTTGTTCTTCCTTCTGATTCTTTCATTTTAGCATAGCAGGAGGTGCACATTCGCCTAATTTTTTTGTTATTTTCATCCACTTTTGTAGTCAGTGTATGAACATTAGAACATTTTATCTTGGGTTCACATGTCTTTGATAATTCAAGCAAACTCTCAACCACTTGTTCTCTAAAAGCTCTTATTTGAATTTTTTTTCTGTTGCAGTTTTATAAACCACAAATGCATTCACAAGTGATATTCCTAGAAGATATTCCATTCCAAGTTTTCTATACCATTTAACGCCTTTCCGTAAAGTTGTAGCATATGAGGACATCTGATCAGAAAGATCAATTCCTGCCTTTCCTTTGTTATAGGCCTTGACAACTTCAGGTTTTTCCTTATTTTGTCATTTCTGCCTCTTACTGGTAGTTGGTTGATCATTATTTATTTCCTGGGACATATGAGGAGAATGTTTTGTTGAAAGTATCTTTACATCGCGGGTGTCTAACCACTTCAGTACTACTATCCCATTATCATCTTCTCTGGCTATCGATTAACCTCTCTTTAGTTTGGCTTGTATAACTTCTTGTGGCAAATACTTTCTATTGCTTCTTAGTGTTCCAACTGTGTGAGTTTTTTTTATCAAGAAGAGACTTAGCTAGCTCATAACTAGTGTAGAAGTTATCAACACACAATGTACGACCTTCATTCAGGAGATTTTCCGAGAGTTCTAGGCAAACTGACTGTCCTAAGCCAGTTTTTTTGTCGTAATTCTCTCATTTTCCAGAATAAATTTTGGTATTCCAAGTATATCCATTAGTTGCGCAAAGTTTGAATACCTTTACACCATACCTGTGTGCCTTGTTGGGTATATACTGGCGAAATATAAGTCTACCCCTCCAAGATAGATTGATAGATTTTAATTGATCAACAACAATCATTACATTCGTCAATAAATTAATGTACTTTACAGCAAACATGTTTTAAGACCAGACAATTATGTAAATTTAGTAAACAAACATCAGATATATACTTAGTGATAAAATTACAACACAAATATTATTATACATACAATATAAAATAATCAATAATACAAATATGAAACATAGAACACTATATCAATGAATTGCACTGTAAAAATTCAGTTGCGCTGTAGAAAGCTTTTCTGACTAGTAATTCTTTTACTTTTGCCTTATACTTGTTTAGAGTTAATCCTTTGTAGTTATTTGGTAGCTTGTTAAAGAATAGAGGGCTGTAGTAATTAGTTGCCAATCGAGATTTACGTAGCCTGAAATAGTCTATTCTAATATCATCTCCGTCTCTGGTCAAATACTGATGAAAATTTTTATTTTTATTATAGACATCTTGATTAGTATAGGCATAAACTAGACATTCATATATAAATCGGCAGGTATGGTTAAAACCTTAAGTTGAATAAATACATTTTTTACGTCATGTCTGTAGTTGATGTTAGCTACGATTCGAAGAGCCCTTCTTTGTAGAGCAAAAATGCGCTCCACATATATATTATGTGGTAATATTCTTGACAAGTTTTTGAGTAAAAAGATATTTTAGAGAGTCTAGTTGCCAGATGCGCGACTTGGTTTTCAAATTTAAGTGTTGGATCGAGATAAATCCCCAGAAATTTAGTTTCAGTAGGATTATTTTCATTTGCGATTTGCTTGAGGCTAAAAGTTATGTTGACAGTTTTAGATGCATTTAGTGACATTTTATTGGCAAGGAACCAATTATTTAAATTTGTAGTATTTTCTTTCATAACGTTATTTAAAATGTCATAATTCAAATTTGAGTTCACCAAAGTTGTATCATCTGCAAAAAGAATCAACTTATCATTAGGAACTGAAGTATTTATATCATTTATATATATAAGGAACAATAAAGGCCCCAGTATAGAGCCCTGGGGCACTCCATGTTTTATATCTTCCCACTCTGATATTGATTTTCTATAAAAAGTTTTTTGCTTTCTTGCAGATAGGTAACTACTAACGAGGGCTAAGCTTTTCCTATTTAATCCATAGTAAGATAATTTATTTATTAGTATTGAGTGGGAAACACAATCGAAGGCTTTTGAGAGATCGCAGAATGTAGAACCCACATAAAACCCCTTTTCAAAGGCCTCCGATATGTATTCCAAAAGGTCCGTGATAGCAGAAGTAGTAGATTTATGTAATCGAAACCCATATTGGGCACTTGTAAATAAGTTATTATTTTCAAAATAGTCATAGAGTTGACTCTGGTTGGCCTGCACAACTTTTTTTAAAAATTCGTATGGCAGCCAAAGTGGTAAATTGTTTTTATAAAATATTTCTATTACACACAAATTACATTTTTTTGTTCAATCTGGGACATTCCCATTATGGCCGGCCTTCGTATTCTTCGACGGCTGAAAATAAAATGACGCCTGTATGTATGAACCCTGTAAGCTGTGAATAATTCTATTTCAAACATGTTTTGTCTTAAAATAATAATAATGTATATTACATTACCAATTGCTCTTTAAGTATTTCGATTTGTTCTTGTAAAAGTATATTTTAAGCCTCATTGGTCTTAATATATTTTTTAAAACTTGTAGGCTTATCTTAAAACCAGTTTTATACCATTTGAGCACATAACTCAACTGTGTTAAAACCTATAGAATTTATGGTGCTCGGATAATATGCCCTAAAATGTCAGTTTGCCGAGATGCTATTTGGCATAATAGTAAGTAGTAAGTATTTTATTTAGTACTTGCTATTTACAATCAATACAATAACAATGTAACATTTTGTACAATATAAAAGAAACAATAAAATAAAAACAAAAATAAAATACCAATACCAAATAGGTTATCACTACTTTCTGGTACAATAGAATTAATGATACTTAATAGCTAATCTGAACATATCCATTGATTTCTTGTTTAAATTTAGTTACATTCTTTATTTGTTTTACCTCGTTAGGAAGAGCATTGAACATTTGTAATCCTTTAAAAAATAAATAATTTTGTGCAAAACTTTTTTGTCTAAAGTGTACATAAAAATCATTTTGTTGTCTTGTGTTGTGATTATTTCTTTCGGATTTATAAGTGATATGGTCTTGTAAATATTCAGACAACATTCCCTCTCTTATTTTAAGAATAAAAATTAATGTATTGTAGCATATTCTTTGTTTTACTGACATAAACTGCATGTTTCTATCATGTTTTGTATAGGGGTATATCTTTTACATTTTAAAATAACACGCATCGATTCTAAAGTTTTTGTAAAATCTGTATATCCATTTGATTTAAAAAATATAGGATTGAACCACAATATTCAAAATGAGGAGAAATAATACTCTTATATACAGTTATCCTGGCAAACATAGATATGTCATTACTAATTCTAGATAAAAAATGTATTTTCTTTGCAACTTTTTTGCAGATATATTGCACATGTGGTTTAAAATTTATTATCCACTATTATATCTAAATATTTAATTTCAGCAACTTGTTTTAACCTCTCTCCACGCATATCAATATTTAAATTTTGGTTTATATTACTACGAACGCTATTTATTAACATACACTTAGATTTATTAGAATTTGATTTCAAACTATTAAAAGACATCCACTTGTTCATCTTCTTTAGATCGTTTTTACCTGTACAAAGTGAATAATTTATAACATCGAGTAATACTTCTCCAACTATTTCAAATGCATTTCTTATAACTTGAATACTTATACCTTTATCTGTTCCTGCGTTATTTGGTAAATTGTAAATAATTTGTTTTAAATGATTATAATCTATTTCTTGAAAGAGTTTATGTTGTTATTGAAATCTTTAGTCATGTCATTTCTTCTAGTGGTTTATCAATACTATTAACTATATCAGTTATACTGTCTATAAAATATTCATTAAACATGTCTGCTATTTCTTTTTCATTTTCTTTTTCCACATTTTCAAAATATATACTTTCTGCATTTATTTTTGGTGGGGGTTTCAAAATTGTTTTCAGTTTTTTCCACATTTCTTTAGGATCTTTCTTATGATCATCTATTTGTCTTTCATAATATTCTTTCTTTGCAGTCTTTAGCATTTTAGTCACTTCGTTTCTTTTCATCTTAAATTTGTTCCAGTCCTCTTCTAAATTCGTTATTTTTGCCTTTTTATAGCAATCATCCCTCTCTTTAGAAATATTTTGTATATTTTCATTATACCACTTATTCTGTAGCATCTTTTCATTTAATTTGACTATTTTTAGGGGTGCAACTGTATTCAATGCAGTAACGATGTCACTAATAAAAATTTCAGCACGTGAGTGGTTATTTACATAAATATTTTCCAACTTTTCCTTGAATAGTTGTACATCGAAATTTCTCTTTCTAATTTTGATTTCTTTGACTATCTTTTTTGTGTAGTTCTTCCCTGCTGGGATTGATATTTTTATTATGCTATGATCAGATAGTTTGGGTGTATCTAATACATTTACTGTTATTACTTTAGTGTTTGAAATTACCAAATCTATTAATGTTGCTGTGTTTTCTGTTATTCTGGTTTTCTCATTCAGAAGTTGTTTCATACCATACATTTGTATTACTTGTCGTAATTTATTTGAATAGTAACTTTCCTTTGATAGATCTATGTTAAAGTCACCAGTATATATACAGTCATTATATAAATGATATTCATCAAATATTTCTTCCAGACAATTTATAAAAAGTGCTTCACTGGAACTAGATAATCGATATACTACTGTTAATATAAAACTTTTGTGTTCGTTATTTTTAATTGAAATCGTCGTTAACCAGTATATTGGATGATTTGAAACTTTTTTTATTACATGATATTTTATGTTATTTTCTATGTAAAGCATTACTCCTCCTATTCTTCTATTCAAAGAATCACAGCATACATTCTTATACCCATTTATATTAATTTCATGATCATTAATGTCTTTAGTGATGTGTGTCTCTGAAATGCACACAATTTGAAATTTATTTTTATTAATAAAATCTATTATTTGTTTTTTGTTTGCTATAAAACTTTGTGCATTTAAATGTACAATATTGACTTCAGCATTGGTTAATTGCTAAATTTCATATTTGGTTCTTTCACTTTTAGATTTTTGCAATCTTAACAGTACAGGACACTCATAATCAAATATCGAATGTTTCACGTCTAAATTAAGTTTCAATTGATCATTATGTTCCATACAGTTTATGTATTTTGTATCATTTTGACAGTTGTTGGTATTATGATTTTCATTAACCTCCTCTCCACAATTAAGACAAACTTCTTTACTTTTTTTTACATTCTGTCCACTAAATGTCACAAAATGCCGACGAATATGTATATATCATATCATAGTTTTAAAACTACCTATTTTAAAACATTATTGTCTGGCCAAGAGTAAACCAAATCCTTTTATGTTTAAGACTGATTTATTACAGTTTGTTTGTTTCATTAAAACTCTAGCATGCACATGACTTTATGAAGGTTCGACCTGAAACTTAGTGATTTCAAATAGAAATAGAAATGTTTATTTGACCAAATTACAAAAAAAAAAAATGTTTTTGGCAGTTATGTAGCCCAGCATTAACAACCACCTCAAATTAATTTCATAAAGCAATGATAAAATCACAACATTTGCTTAATCTCTTTAAAACTTGATCCTCCTAATTTGAACTTGACAGCTATAAAGTTTTATTGAGGGCTTGACAAATACCTTGATAAGTCATTCATAAGCCAATAAAGGTCTTTTTAAAACTTTCTTTAAGGCAAAACTATCTTTAAGTGCATTTGGCATTTAATAAATCTGGCATCAATCAGTGGTTTATGAGGTGGTCATTATAAAACACCGATAAAACCTAAATTAATCTAAAAAGAATTTAATTTGTTACTTGGGCAGTACGCCTCATCATTCGACCACCTTATTTCAAAGAAGTTTTATGTACAGTGCTATTTTCCATAGCAAGAAAATATCTGGAAATTTAAAATTGTTAAGTGCTGTGTCCTTAAGAAACAGATTAATGGTATCTTTTTTCCACCAGCAGTGAATGTGCATTATATTGAATGAAATTAATATTGCTTTATATATATTTTTTATGCCATTTATTTTTTTATCATATTTATAATCTTCTTTTGACAGAATACTCTCTCAGGATATAACAGATAATTAAATGTAGAAGTATAGCCCTGACTAAACTTCATCTTCTGAGTGCCCACAAATTGAAAAATCTGCCCATTTTAAAAATATTGTATTGATAATTAAATAAAATCGATCTATTATATCACAGTAAATAGTCATGTAAAAATTAGTTATCATATCCTATTTAATCAACAATGCTGTGTAGTAATGTTAAATTACAACAAAGAACAGATAATATTAAAACAGGCGGCTTGGGATTATGACAATTGTTTTGAGTACAAAAAAGCTATAGAAAAAAATGGGACTTATTTGGGACACCCAATTAGCCAAAATCGCGGCCTTCTTTCTATGATGTCAATGATTTAATAAGTGATAAAGCTCCTCTTTAAATGTATCTTCTAAGAATTTTAACTGCGGTTCTAAACTGTCTGTGTATTATCAGAATATGTGTGGAGTAAATAGTAAAACTTCTTGTCTATTTAAAGCTGCGAGTTCCAGCCAATACTCTGTCATTGCAGTCCCAGAAAGTGGTTAGAATCTGGAGTAAATAGCTCAGAGTTTTGATCCTAATAAATAGAATATAATAGAATCGTTTATTAGTGTCAGATATACAAGAGTATTTACACAAGTCATGAATAGTACTATTGATCTTATGAAACATATATAGTCACAATTAAAATGCATATAAAGAAAAAATAAAAACGCTAACTTAGATCCATTATGTTGAATGCTCAAATTATCAAGTTAATTATTAACTGTTCAACTCCAGAAAATACGATAATCTAATAAGAAACACAAAAAGTTGGTTAACAAGCAGATAATAGATAACCAACAAAATACCAAATTCTGTGATACATTAAGAGAGCATTTTGCGGCATGTGCATCTGTGGCCATCCTCTAGTAAAAAACCGCTGCCTAAGGAATCACTACTTCCACATCCAGATTTTTCCTTCAAGTCGCTTTAAAGGAAACATCTTGACTAGATTTGCACTCTAGTACATGGAAATTATTGGTCATAGAATTTTAATAATATTTGGGGCAGATGTTATAGAAAAGTTTAAGGCGTTGGTTTCTACTATATATGATAAAAATGACGTTACTAGTTTACCCTACTTATTTTCCCTTATTCACAACCTGCCGCCACCTCCTACCCCTTCGATGGAACCATCTCAATCTGATGTCATTACAATACGTAATAATTGTCCTACCTTTCAAGTGAATATCTCAATTCTATGGTATCAATCCCATTAATAATGGAGCGGAGATGGCGAGGTTTGAAAAATATTAGAAAGGTATATACACCAAATCCGAAATTTCTGTACTCTTACCAGCTTGATTTACTTATTTTCCCCATATGCTTCTATTTAACCCCAAACACTTCAACGGAATCATCTCAAAATATATCTAGTTCCAGATGTCGTTATAATATATACGTCTACCATATTTCAAGTTAATATCTCAATTTTATTTTATCAACCCCTTTAATAATGGAGTAAGGGTGGTGGGTGGTTGAAAAATATGATTATAAAATCTGAGACCTTGGTTTCTAGGACATACACCGAATATCAAATTTCTGTACTCTTACCAGCTCGCTTTACTTTTTTCCCTATTTACCTTTACTTACCCCCCACTCCTTCAACGCAATCATGTTAAAATATAATTTAGTTTCAGATATAGTTATAATACATACGTGTACCAAATTTCAAGTGACAATCTAAATTTAATTTTATCAACTATTTTAATAAGGGAGTGGTGATGGTGGGGGATGAAAACTATTATAAAAAACCTGAGACCTTCGCTTCTAGTATATACACCAAGTCCCAAATTACTGTAATCTTACCAGCTTGCTATACTTATTTTCCCCTGTCTATCCCTCTTTAACCTCCAACCCTTCAACGGAATCATCTCAAAATATAATCAAGTTCCAGATGTCGTTATGATACCTACGTGTACCAAATTTCAAGTGAATATCTCAATTTTATTTTATCAACTTCTTTAATAATGGAGTAGAGGTATTGGGAGATTGAAAAATATTATTAAAAAATCTGGGGCCTTGGTTTATAGTACATACACCGAATTTCAAGATTCTGTGCTGTTACCAGCTTGCTTTACTTATTTTTCTCTATTTAACCTCCAACCCTTCAACGGAATCATCTCAAAACATAATCTAGTTCGAGATGTCGTTATGGTACACACATGTACCAAATTTCAAGTGAATATCTCAATTTTATTTTATCAACCCCTTTAATAATGGAGTGAGGTGGTGGGGGGGTTGAAAAATATTATAAATAATTTGATATCTTGGCTTCTAGTACATACACGGAATTTCAAGTTTCTGTACTCTTACCAGCTTGCTCTACTTATTTTGCCCTATTTACCCCTATTTAACCCCCAACCCTTCAATTGAATAATCTCAAAATATAATTTAGTTCCAGATGTCGTTAATACATACGTGTATCAAATTTCAAATGAATATCTCAATTTAATTTTATCAACCCCTTTAATAATGAAATAGGGGTGGTCGGGAGTTGAAAAATATTGTTAAAAAATCCGAGGCTTTGGCTTCTAGTACATACACCGAATTTCAAGTTTGTGTACTCTTACCAGCTTGCTTTACTTATTATTCCCTATTTACCCCTATTTAACCCCCAACCCTTCAACTGAATCATCTCAAAATATAATTTAGTTCCAGATATCGTTATAATACATACGTGTACCAAATTTCAAGTGAATATCTTGTGACGATTTCTTGAACTTGTGATCTCAGGGTCGTTTGGTAACTCACTTTTATACCAGGTTCGTTTTGTAAATCGCCATATAAATGCCCAGACTAACAAAAGGAATCTCTTCCTACAATAACCGGCTGACTAGGAAGTATATACGCACGCCAGTGCCTCAGCTATACTTAGGTAAACGGTTAAGTAATAAAAAAAAATGAAGGCGCCACGTAATTTAACCTGGCTATATAATATACTGCTCTCTAGAAGGTATTCCCCTGAAATTACAAAACTACGAAAATACAATTAAATAATACCGAATGTTCAATTATTGTAGGAATACCCCTAAAAAAAAAGGTCAGGAAGCACTCACGCCACACTAAATAATAGCCGCAAGTAAAGTCTAATACTTAATTTAATAGAAAACTTAACTTACAAAATAAATCGAGAAAATGTATCATTAATTTGTGCCAGCAGTGTATATGAAAACTAATATCAAAATGCACGATAATTAAAATAGCAAAAGTTATATATAAAACATATGGATATACCCAAACGTGATCACTTACGGTTAACAGGTTAATCAACAAATATAATGTTAATAATGTTAATACTATTGGTGTTATAATAAGGTTTGTACATATGATTTCGCAGCGCATCAAACACAATTTAGCGAGCTCTAGCAATAAGTAAATTTAATTAACATGTGCTAATAAAATAGGGCAACTGCAAACTGCACATTTTCAAAGCAGCACATCTATACAAATAAATACCATATGATACCTAATATACGCAAATTCTAGAACTCAGCACATTAAATTTCTGGTGACATTAAATGAAATTTACCTCGATTTTCTTAAATATTTAGGATAACAAATATCAAAGCAATTTTACGTAAAATCAGAGTAACTTGTAAGGCTTATCTGTTTGGTGAGGCTCCTTGAATCGCCGAATTAGAATCTCCTACTTGAGGCCTGAATCCCCTTGGAAAATATATTTTCTGCTACTGAATTTCCAACTACTAACTCCTATATACACCCAACAGGATACAATCACAGTGCACCAAGCAGATGTATTTTCCCCTTATAGTAAAATTTAAACCATGAACTAATTTAAACTATAACCGGTAACGAAAACCCAACAAATAGTACGAGAAAATTAGAGATGATGATTAATAACATACCTGCATACTTTGCCTCTTAGCCAAGAGGGTTTAATTTCCAAATATAAATTGCTAAATAACTTATCACAGAGCGATGGTGACAATAAATCCCGAAAGCGGAAATTTTCAATCTTCCAAAAAATAAATATCTTCTCCAATCCAGAGACTTACACACAACAATTGAAAATTATTAACTTTTAGGTACGTATTATAAATCCCCTCACGGATGTTTATAAATATAAACAAATTCAATACGAACCCAACACTTGTCACCATACCTTTTTGCTCAACCAAAAACGTTATCAGTCCTAGAGAAAAACAAGTTCCTCGGCAACTGAGACTGCTCGACTTCGGCACAATCCGCAACCAGATATACACTTAGGGTAAATTCACGTTGCTGATATCGTCCTCTAGTAATTTAACTAGCCCGCGAAGTAGAATATTTCCCCGCGATTAGATTTAAAAATCAACCGCTTAACGATATTGCGTTACAATCTCAATTTTATTTTACCAACTCCTTCAATAATGGGGTAGGGGTGGTGGGGGGTTGAAAAATATTAAAAAATCTGAAGCTTTGGCTTCTAGTACATACACGAATTTCAAGTTCATGTACTCTTACCAGCTTGCTTTACTTATTTTTCCCTATTTACCCCTATTTAACCCCCAACCCTTCAACTGAATCATCTCAAAATATAATTTAGTTCCAGATATCGTTATAATACATACGTGTACCAAATTTCAAGTGAATATCTCAATTTTATTTTACCAACTCCTTCAATAATGGAGTAGGGGTGGCGGGGGGTTGAAAAATATTATTAAAAAATCTGAAGCTTTGGCTTCTAGTACATACATCGAATTTCAAGTTTCTGTACTCTTACCAGCTTGCTTTACTTATTTTTCCCTATTTACTCCTATTTAACCCCCAACCCTTCAACTGAATCATCTCAAAATATAATTTAGTTCCAGATGTCGTTATAATACCTATGTGTACCAAATTTCAAGTGAATATCTCAATTTTATTTTATCAACTTCTTTAATAATGGAGTAGGGGTATTGGGGGATTGAAAAATATTATTAAAAAATCTGGAGCCTTGGTTTATAGTACATACACCGAATTTCAAGATTCTGTACTGTTACCAGCTTGCTTTACTTATTTTTCCCTATTTAACCTCCAACCCTTCAACAGAATCATCTCAAAACATAATCTAGTTCCAGATGTCGTTATGGTACACACGTGTACCAAATTTCCAGTGAATATATCAATTTTATTTTATCAACCCCTTTAATAATGTAGTGAGGTGGTCGGGGGGTTGAAAAATATTATAAATAATCTGATATCTTGGCTTCTAGTACATACACCGAATTTCAAGTTTCTGTACTCTTACCAGCTTGCTCTAGTTATTTTGCCCTATTTACCCCTATTTAACCCCCAATGCTTCAATTGAATAATCTCAAAATATAATTTAGTTCCAGATGTCGTTATAATACATACGTGTATCAAATTTCAAATGAATATCTCAATTTAATTTTAACAATCCCTTTAATAATGAAATACGGGTGGTCGGAGATTGAAAAATATTAAAAAATCCGAGGCTTTGGCTTCTAGTACATACACCGAATTTCAAGTTTCTGTACACTTACCAGCTTGCTTTACTTATTTTTCCCTATTTACCCCTATTTAACCCCCAACCCTTCAACCGAATCATCTCAAAATATAATTTAGTTCCAGATATCGTTATAATACATACGTGTACCAAATTTCAAGTGAATATCTCAATTTTATTTTACCAACCCCTTTAATAATGGAATAGGGGTGGTCGGGGGTTGAAAAATATTATTAAAAAATCTGAGGCTTTGGCTTCTAGTACATGCACCGAATTTCAAGTTACTGTACTCCTACCAACTTGATTTACTCATTTTCCCCTATTTACCCCTATGTAACCCCCAACCTTGAACGGAAACATCTCAAAATATAATCTAATTCCAGATGTCGTTATAATACATACGTGTACCAAATTTCAAGTGAATATCTCAATTTTATTTTACCAACCACTTGAATAATGGAGTAGGGGTGGTGGGGGTTGAAAAATATTATTAAAAAATCTGAAGCCTTGGCTTCTAGTACACACACCGAATTTCAAGTTTCTGTACTCTTACCAGCTTGCTTCACATATTTTCCCCTATTTCCCTCTATTTACCCCCCCAACCCTTCACTGGATGTTTTCAAAATAACAATCCAGTTCCAGATCTCGTTATAATATATACGTGTACAAAATTTGAAGTTAATATCTTGGACCGTTCCGGAGAAAACGTGCGAACAAAAAAAAAAAAAAAGTTACAGACAGACAGAACATTTTTTTTCGCTTTAATTTAAAATCTCGACGTTTCATGACATTTTAAACCCATTTCATGGGAAAAAAAAAATTGAAATTTTTTTTGCGATTACTATACTTCCAATCCACTACATGGATGTGGAAGTAAAACAGGAAGAACAGCCTGGCCGTTCTTTAGTCACTGCCAATATTTTATTTCAGGTACTTTGTGATTCATGATTTTTTTAATTACTTACTTACTAAAGTAAAATCAATAAGTTTGTCATTTTATTATATGATAATACCTCTAGAAACTATAAAAAACACAATCACATCCATACAGCATGGGGCAAAGAACAACCCTTATCCGAACTCGCCCTTTGGGTATCACTTAAAAAATAAGTGAGATTATGTGTTCTGTTAGATTTTTTTTAAATTGTTTGATGCTGTGGATGCTAGTGTTAAAGATATCTATTTGCGTACCAATAAAATTATAGTTAGAAAATATTTTGAAAGGGGAGAATTGTATTAGTGCATTAGTTTTAGAGGTATAAAGTAAAAATGTTTGATTGTGCCTTGAGTCAATACAAGGTACAACATAAAATATCGTACTGTGGAAATCTTCACACATAATATAGTTGTGAATAATTATATACAAATTATTAACTGAACTTCTCTTTGAAAGGCTATGAAAGTTAAAAGTAGATAGAAAAGCGTCTAATGCATTAAATGGTCTTGTACTGTTAGAAGGTCTATAAATAAAATAGAAATATAGTCATATAATCCAGGAAATAACTGTTGATTGCAGCTTGGTTCTCCCTGTGAAAATATAAGGGATTTATAGAAAAGTTTGACAGAAACATTATGTTTATTAAATATACACATGTATGTTAAGTATCCACTAGGTTTTAATGCCAATATAAGGGATTTATAGAAAAGTTTGACAGAAACATTATTTTTAGTAAATATACACATGTGTGTTAACTATCCACTAGGTTTTAATGCCAGTCTCTAATTTTAGGATGCCCCAATTTGCAACCAGAGCAACAATATTAAGTTCTGAATGTCTAAAACATCAGAGCATGTTTGGAGAAGCAGCTCATCAGTTAATAAGAATGACCAGCGAAGAATCAGATCTACGATCGGCACTCCTATTAGAGCAAGCAGCTTATTGTTTCCTTCAATCCAAAATGATAAGAAAATATGCCTTTCACATGGTGTTAGCAGGTCACAGATATTCTAAGGCGGCGCAAAGAAAACATTCCTTAAAATGCTATAAACAAGCCTATCAAATTTATGAGAATATTGGATGGGATCTAGCAGGTGATCATATCCATTACACTATTGGAAGGCAAGCCAATAATTTGCAACATTTTGATGAAGCCGTTGAATCCTTTTCCAAGCTTTTAAAAGGTGGCAGTAAACAGTCAGGACAACAACAGGCAATGTTTCTAAAAGAATATCTAACGATTTTAGGGGTAAGTACATTTTTTATATTCCATAAAAATTTTGTCCTACAGGTTGATTCTTAACATTTTATATGTGATTTAAGGAATATAAGAGAATAACTTACTCGAATAAATGAGGTGAGAGAGTGACTGCAAAAATCATCTGTTTCTGCACCCTCGATCTGAGACCTGCATTAAAATCTGTTGAAAAAGGTAGTTAATGATGTCAAATTATAATTAGAAAATTTTCATGTTGATGTCACGTAGTCCTTTAGTTCTTAATACTTGAGAGTTTATATTGTAGTGGAGGCAGTTTACGTTATTATCTGGGTACTGGTCACATCTAATCCGATTTGAGTCATTTTTTTTAAATGTCAGAAATGAAGAATATCAAAACCTGTGTAGGTTAAAAATTAACCAGAATTGTTTATTTAAATAACTGGAAGTGGTTACCACCCCATCTGGAAAGGTGAAGAAAACATTAATCTGATAGAGAATTAATTTGTAAGAAATAAAGGTGCTACACAGTTTTTCATAAAAATTGACATATTCCAAATTCTAAAGATTTGAAAATTGCAATTTTAGCATTGAAGGATTGGTACTTCGAGACTATCTTTCGTAAATAACTCAAAAGTGTTATATTTAATGAAAAGGTGCTATATATAAAAGAGAAGATTATAAAGTGACAAATATTTTGGTTTTTTCTTTACTTCTGTATGATGAATAGTTCTGAAAATGTAATGATAATAATAATAATAATAATAATAATAATAATTAAAGTAGTTTATTTATCCAAAGATAGTATAAATATAAATACAAATAATATGATATAAAAAAATAGACATAGATAAGATCTACATAGCAAAAACAAAAACAACTCCTAGCTTAGTTGCAATGTAGGGTCTTTTATAAGATTTAATAGTTTAGGATTAAATTATTTAATAGTTCTACTGGTTTTAATTTCTTGGCGTAGAAGGTTGAATTGCACAACCCCATTATGAAATAAGCTATTCATTGAACTGCTCTTGAATGTTCTACTATCATAAAAGTTGCTATTTGTAGCCATTCAAGAATTACGTAGGTAACAGGTAACAACTGTCGCATGAGGTAATCTTAATAATAAATGCCATAGTTTGAAAATAAAGAAACTGTCTTATATTAAGCTAGTTTAATGTATTTAACATCAGCTGATTACTTGAAACCCTATTGCATCTTAATATTACTCTCATCTTGTTTTGGAGAACCTGTAACCTACTAAAATTTGTACAACTTTCATACACCACTGACCTGCAGTAGAGAGAATGAGGCAATATTAGCAAGTTATAAACTGTTTTTTCATTAAAATTTTTAAATATTTTTCAGTGGCAAAATACCCAATAAAAAGTAAGAAAATCTGAATATGCCACAAATAAACAATTACAGACAAAACTGTTAACCTCGTGGACATTGATTTAAAAGAAGCTACTCTATTAAGAAAGCCAATTTTTTTGCCAATCTTTTTCGATATAAAGTCTGTGTTTATTAAATTTCAATTCATGGTCAATTTAATTTTTTGAACAAGCTCAACTTTTTCATTATTTATTTCAATATCAAGATTTAAATTGATAAATTTCTCGTACAAATAATTATTACCTACAAACATGAATTTAGATTTTAATTCATTTAGGTACTTTTAGTTTATTGCTTTTAAATTTTTCTGTCAGAAGCTCCATCTCCAAATTTACAGTAGTTACCATCTCCTCAAAAATTTGTATTCTCATAGTAAATAAGAGTGGCATCGGCGAAAGATGGATTTTACATTTTCTCAGCACATTCCCAAGGTCATTTATATAGAGAATAAATAGTAAAGGACCAAGAACACTTCCTTGAGGGACCCCAAAGTTATTCATCTTAGGCTCAGGTAGCTTGCCATTAATTTTTGTTATTTGGTACCTATGGGTTATATAACTTCCATTCCATTTTATAACTGTGAACGAATCCATATATCTTTAATTTTAATAATAATATGTGGCGGTCAATTGTTTCAAAGGCGCGTTTAAGGTCAATAAGAACAGCACAAATTCCAACTCCTCCTGTAATGCTGTTTCACATGAATATTTACCACGAAATCTCGAGTGATATGTACACAGAATGTTATTTGAGTTTATGTAATCAATTACTTGGTTGTAAACCACTAGTTCTATAATCTTTTCGCAAAATGGTAACATATTTACTGGCCTTAATTGTTCAGTTAAATCAGTATTAATCTTTGGAATTGGTACAACTATAGATGTTTTATAACAGTTAGGTATAACACCATTTTCCAAACTTAAATTAATCATATTTAGAACTGGGTATCCTAATATATGAAAAACATTTTTTATAATATAACCGCAGTGCTATATTTTTCATTTGTTTATTAACCAGTTTTCTCAGGTCTTGCAAAGTTATGGCACAAAATGTTGGAAGTTACAACAGGTAAACTATCATTAATTTTATCTATATCTATTTTGTTTCTATATTGATGACAATACGTTCAATACCACCCACGTAATACTGATTTAATACATCAGCCATATCTTTATGGTCTTGTACGGTTAGATGGTGTATGAATAAAATTAAAATAAAATTGTGTATTATTTGAGACATATATACATTTTTTTTAAAGCTCTATAATATACTAAGATTAAAGATAATATAATTTAATGACTGTTAGTATTTTTAGTATATGTAAATATGTGTGTTATGATATAATTTTTTCGTTTTTTTGTGTTTTGTATTTTTTTGTTTTTTGTATTTTTTTGTTTTTTTATTTGCTATATACAGTTTATGTGGTGGCCCCGTTTTGTTCAAAATTCTTTTATTTTCTTACTTTTTTGTTTTTGTTTTTTTTTTGTTTGTTTTTTTGTTTTGTTTTTTCGAGAGCAGTTTAGACTTTGAAAAGTGTGTTCACCTTTTCTGTTTCCAATTATTTGCTTTAAATTTTTCTACATTAGTTTTAGACTTGACAAGTTTTCGTCTATATTTCTTTCATAATATGGCATATACTTATATGGCAGTTCAATGGAACTTAAGCATTTATAAGTCGAGATACAATTGAATTATTGATCAACTTACCTCTAAAGAAGATCCAATCTTAATTATTAAAGCATCGTAGTCATTCTGTGATAGTATTGGTAGGTACACTTTATCGGCATGATTTACACAGAAAATAATTTAAGTAACAGTTGGCGGCTACTTGCTTGGTTCATTTATGGCTAAATAAATTGAACGATAGAACATGAACGTGGTACCATGTGGGCCCTACCATAGACGGTCTATGATGCTCGAGATGCTCAAATAATTAAGATTGGATCTTGCTTACAGATAAGTCAATCAATCTTTTAATTATTATACAACACATTCTTAATATATCTGTGACTCAACTTTTCTTCAAAGCCAATCATTTAAAGCAAAAATCAAAATCCATTTCGAAAGAGGTGCTGCGCGATGCCCTTTCTAATTTATTTTTTTCGGGAAGCGGTCATAATTTAGAGGGGGTGAATGTGGGAGGTACTACTTTCATGATAAAACATGAAAATTTTAAACTATGTTTCAGGATTTTTTTTTTAAATTCGTAATTATGCATAAAATTAATTTATTTCATACACTGTACAGTAAAAGGCTAGTAACCTCAACTTGACGACATCAATACGACGCTATAATAAACTGCCTTTCCCAACATATCTCAGGTTTTGGATTGAGGGTGCAAAAACAGGTGTTTCGGTTACACTCTTCCCAGCTCAGATCAAGGAAATAAAAACAATGATTTATTGATCATATTACAGCGGGTGTTGACATAAGTCGTGACAAATATTACAAATTTACAATAACATGCTGAAATTTAAACAGACTGCTTATGATAATAATAATAATAATAATAATAACAATAATAATAATAAGCAGCAAAAGTTACTAAGTACATGGATCTTGCCATTGTAATCCAGCAAGAGTGGCAGCAAGATAACGTCCGAGTAGTGCCCATAATCATCTCGTTCACTGGAGTTATTCCAAACAATTTAAAGTACAACTTGACCGCATTGAATATAGAACCTGCTGTCGTGAGGGATATTTAAAAATCAGTGATCTTGAACATCTGTAGCATCGTCCTCAAGTTTCTCGCTTAAATACCACTCACTTATTGCACATCTTGCCGCCAGGCCGATGTGCTTGAGATAAAGTACCTTTCAGTGCGGGAGAAAGAGAAAATAATAATAACCTTCGCAGAACCCGTGGTTACAATTGCGGTACCTCCGGAGATAGTAGTCATAAGGTCATTCATTTATTTTACATGGATGACCTTAAACTCTATGCCTCTAGCGAGAGGGACTTACATTAGTCTCTCAGGGTGGTACGGGGGTGCACTCAGGCTGTTGGTATGGAGTTCGGCTTGGACAAATGTGCACTGGTTCATGTGCAGCTTGTAGACGGAAGCATCTTGCAGCAACTGATAAGCCAAGTCCTTTATGTCTGTGTGGTGTAAAATAGTTAATAACATGCCTTTAAAAACTGAATAAAAGAATAAGATAAATAACAGTGAATAGCTAAAACTTTAAACTACTAATAGGCCTATAAGACAATCTCAGCGCCTTATTTACACAAAGTTATATACTAATAAGTGTGTTAATTGACACTTTAATTTACATAAAAATCTTAATAAAAACTTTAAGATAATAAAAGAAAAAAAATAAGATAAAAACAATAAGATAAAAAATGAAGTATAAAAAAGAAGACTGTATATAGTTCTTAATGTAGTTAATCACAGAACAAGTCAGGACTGAATATGATTTGCCCAGAATGTAATAAGCCACTTTCTACTGAAGAGTTGAATAAAAAGATTAAATGTGATACTTGTAAAGTAACATTTTGTCAGAACTGCTTTAACCTTAGTGGTACCGAAATACATGTTATGCAGTTAGTTGGAAAGCGGTTCCTGAGTTTTATCTGTGAGAAATGGAAAAATAGGGACATAAAAAATGCAGATGATATATATGAAGAATATATGAGCAAGTTCACTGAACTAAAAAATCATTTTAATGAAAATTTATCTACGCTAAAGCAGCATATGGAAAGCTCTATGTCTGTCCTTAAAAATGAAGTCATAATGCTACGAGAAAGTAATATCGAACTTACACACCTGCTAAATGTGAAATATTTAAATTCCTCTCTAACTTCAGATTCTGTTACTGAAAAAGAAACAAATAAGTCCTCCATACCGGCGAAATCCCATAATCATCATGATTCGCTGAGCAAGACTGACAATCAGTATAGGAAAAGTACGAAAAATTCTAGAGATCTATCAGAACCAAACATAAACAAATCTAAATTAGGCCACCAGAACTACAATGATAATATACCACTTTCCGATCATATGTCACTAAAGCCCTCATATGCTAAAATTACTGCATCATAGGTCAGCAATGCAGTTAATAATGCTCTGTATACCAGCGCTACTGCCTCTAATACTGAAAAACATCATACTGTCACATATAAACCTAACAACAAACGGAAAGTTTTTAGAGGGACGGCAATAGTGGATGATGAAGAACCATTCAAAAGTGCTCCCAGCAAACTGTGGTTGTATATAGGGAGAGTAAAGAAAGATGTAAATGAGAATAGTGTTCGGAAATTCATCAAAACAAAAGCTTCTATAACAAACGATGATCATTTTATTGTCGAACAGCTTAAAACCATTGGTAATTTGAATGCATTTAAGGTAGGAGTAAATTCTCAATTTTATAATAAATTAAACTCTGCAGAATTTTGGCCTGAAGGCACAATCTATAGAAGATTTAACTTTAAAAGAAAATCCATTCAACTATCAGGACAAAACTGGGAACATAAGAATGGCACAGAGGCAAGCAGTAATAAGCAAGATACTCAGCACAGTTCAAATGGAATTTTTTTTAGAGAAAAACAAATTTCACAGACAAAAATGTATCACTATCTATTATCAGAATGTCAATGGTCTGAGAACAAAAATAGAACTTAGAAAAAATATTGCCGTTAACTCTTATGATATCATTGTTATTACGGAAAGTTCATTATCTCCAGATATTCTTAATTCAGAGCTTGGGTTTTATAACTACCAGGTTTTTAGAAAGGACAGAGACTTAGAAGCAACAGGAAAATGTTGAGGTGGTGGAGTGCTTGTGGCAGTGCATCATAAAATTAAAGCCCGCATTATCAGACATGACTATAATGTACCTGCTGTCAAATTTGAAGAACTTTGGGTCCTAATCAACTACGAAAGAATAGAAATGGTGTTAGGTGCTGTGTATTTACCGCCAACGTCAAACAAAGACAGTTATCAGCTACATTGTGACTCAACAGAATATATGTCATCAATTTTTAATAATACAATGCTATGTATTGTTGGTGATTACAATCTTCCAGAAATTAACTGGCAAAATGATGATCTTGGTCTACTTTCGTATGGTCATAATCCCTCAGCTGACTGTCTATTAGAACTATTCCCCTATTTAAACTTATTTCAACTCAACTCGATTACAAATGCTAATAATGTGATGCTTGACTTAGTTTTTTCTAACAATTCTACTCTGAATGTATCCAGTGCTTTAGAAGAACTCATAAAATGTGATTAACATCATCCAGCAATCATTATATTTATTAATTGTGGCCATTTATATGAACATCTAGAATATGAAGAGTTTTTATACAATTTCAAAAACAGTGATTTTAATGCCATAAATGAATATCTTCTAAATGTTCACTGGGATCTGGTTTTAAATGCCGAAACAAATACTGCCGTGGAAGTTTTTTACACACTGTTAATGCAGTGCATCGACAAGTTTGTACCTAAAATTAAGTTAAAAAGTAATTTTCAATTTCCGATTTGGTTCGATGATGAATTGAAACAAAATGTAATAAATAAACGAGAAGCACACAGAAAATATAAAATTACAAAATGCCACAAAGATTATAAAGTTTTTAGCAAATTGCGAGCACTCTGTAAAGAGCAGTCAGCTAGGTGCTATAACTATTAACTACTATATAACTAATGTACAAAACAACTTGTTATCTGACTCTAGAGTCTTCTGGGACTATGTACGTGTTAAGAATAAAGAAGATCTCATTCCTAATAATATTAGATATCTCGATGAAATTGCTGATAAAGGGCCTGCAATAGCTAATCTATTTGGGAAGTACTTTTCTTCTTTCTACTCAGGCACCAACACTTACACTTATAAAGTTAACTCTGTCAATATCAGTAGCTTTTCCATAAATATATCTGAGGTTCTAAACAAACTGAATAACCTTGATTGTAGAAAACGGCCTGGACCCGATGAGATATCTTCATATTTCCTAAAATCTTGTGCATTTGCCATATCCAGACCTCTGTGGCTATTATGTAATAAATCTCTGTCGGAAGGAATTTTTCCAGCACTCTGGAAAAAATCATGTATTGTTCCTATATATAAAAATACTGGCGACAAAGAAATGGTGACTAATTATAGACCCATAACAAAAATCTCTCATATACCTAAAATATTTGAATCAATTGTTAATGACTATTTGACAGGAGAACTAAAGAACCTTATAAGTTCTAAACAACATGGATTTTGTCAACGTCGATCTATAACAACTAATCTATTAATATATGAAAATTGTATTGTCAGTGCCTTGGAGAGGGGTTACTGTGTAGATTCAATTTACACAGACTTCTCCAAGGCATTCGACAAGGTCGATCATTCTTTGTTACTCAAAGAATTATCTCAATATGTTCATGGTATGCTCCTTCAATGGTTAGAATCATACCTAAAAGATCGAGTCCAAACTGTTAAAATTAATAACTACTATTCAGATGAAATCATAGTGTTCCTCAAGGAGCTCATTTGGCTCCATTATTATTTAATCTTTTTATCAATGATGTTACTGAATGTTTCTTGCATACTCCAGTACTATTATATGCTGATGATTTAAATATATTTAAAGAAATTACTGATTCCACCTCTGTTATAGAACTACAAGAAGACATTGAAAGATTTCAGAAATGGTGTAGTAATAAAAAAATGACTCTTAACGTCACAAAATGTAAATATATTCAGTTTGATAAAAGGATTTTCCAGTCACTAAACACATATTTCATAAATGATACACCTATTGATAATGTTGATATAATACATGATCTAGGAGTTTACTTTGACTCTAAATTAACCTTTGTACATCACATCGAATCAATCTGTAATAAAGATCTAAAAACCCTTGGATATATTAAAAGACATGTACAGAATTTAGCAACATTTATGCCATAAAATCTTTATATAACTCAATAGTTAGATCTCAGCTTGAAAATTGTTCAGTTATTTGGTTTCCATATTATCAGATACATGTCGACAAAATTGAACGAGTGCAAAAAAGATTTCTGCGCTATATAGCATTTAAACTCCACATTACCAGTGAGCAAATCTGCTATAATGAAATACTAACTCTTCTCAACATTCAGACTTTACAGCAACGGAGATTTAACTCAGACATTGTCTTGGCATTTAAACTCTGTAATGGAATTATAGACAGTCCAGAACTGCTATCTATGTTAGACTTCTATGTACCCCTAGGACAGCTAAGGGATTTATATACGTTTTATATTTCAAATCACCGTTCCTTATACGGTGCAAATTTAGGTATCACCAGGATTATCAAAAATGCCAAAGCTATACAGCTAGATTTGTTCAATGTACCATTATGTAGGTTAAGAAACAGTCTGTTATCAAATAATTCTAGGTAATATATGCGTTCTTTGTTAATTATGTCACTGTTATATACACATGTACTCATTGGGCTTTCCCGTAAATAAATAAATTAATAAATAAATCATCTAGGTGCTGCAGAGTCATACACATACTTGGATGTTGAGCAACGCTCCACCCAAGAAGTGTCAATGGTGAAAAACGCTCTCCGCGGCAAGTATCAGCACTTCCTCCGGCAGATCTGATTATCAGAACTGTCTGGGAAGAATAAGGTGCCTGCAACAAATATGCTTGCCGTTCCGATCATTCTCTACTCTTTTGGGGTAGTGAAGTGGACACAAAGTGAGCTGCACCAACTCGACGTAGGAACCTGAAAGATGATGCATATCAATCAAAGTTTGCATCCAAAATTGTCCGTTCCATGGTTGTTCACGATAGCAGGGAGGCCGTGGACTCTTGAGTTTGGAATATCTACATAACAGGTGTGCTCTGTATGGAGCCTATAAAATTATCAAGAGTTCGGATCCCCTCCTCTGCATGGTTTGCGACCATGAAAATGCAGGGTTAGGAGCATTGAAGACAGGGTTTTATCTGAGAAGCTGACCTTTGCTTTCCTAAGGGCAGCTGAGCTGAAGTCTGAGACCGAATGGTTCATTATGGCTTGTCAAGGCGGTGCGGTGTCTTTAACACACTCGTCTATCGAAGTCATTTCTTAGGTATGGAGGTCCCTGATATAAACTGCAGGGCCTGCACCTGTTGTCGGCTTAGCTGAGTCCTTTGTGGGGAATGAGCAGTGCCTAATTTACTGGAACTACTCTTTTCCTAGCGTCAGGCAAATACAAGCTAACCGTTTGACGTAGTCCTCCTTGACTGCCAACTCAAGACAATATTTGTTATTGAATTCTCCGCCTCAGCGGAGACAAACATTGTTTTGAAAGAGGAGGAAAAACAGACTAAATATCGAGATCTTCTCTTCGAACTTCGTAGACTTTATCCAGACCGCACAGTTAAACTAAACCCTTGGTGGTGTGAGGCATACACTGCTTTCGGCATTGCATCTTCTCTTCGAACTTCGTAGACTTTATCCAGACCGCACAGTTAAACTAAACCCTTGGTGGTGTGAGGCATACACTGCTTTCGGCATTGCAAACAATACCGGCCTGCCGAAACTCGGCAGAAATCTTGGCCGGAAGCATGCAGAAGCCCGTTATCCTTGGCTCGTTACGTCTACTCAAAGCACATGATTCGTGGACTCAGTGATCACTGACTCTACGGCGTAGAGAGTGGTCTCTGGCACTACCAGTGTACCCTCTCTGGTAACATCAGAGACAGAGAGAAAGGCGACTGGTTTTTGATTAAAAAAAATAATAATAATACAAGTATTTTTTTTTTTTAAGAGAAGGGGAAACCTTCAAAAGGGACCCGCATGTTGTTTAGCTGCAGGGTACTGTGGGATTTTTACCGCACTAAAACCCCTTCTCTTTTTTTTTTCCAGCGAAGAGCGATGGAACTGTCGTTAGCATTACTTCATCGCGTATCGCATTTGCCATGGGATTGCTGGCATCATTGTTGTTGAGCCTGCCTTTCCTCGTTTTCTCTCATTTTCATGATTTGCCTTATGAGACCTGCCAGTTTCGTCCAGCTGTCCTTGCTTCTCAGCATTTTCCTTATAAAGTTCTCTGGGGTGGTGTCCTCCCAGGCTAGGCTGTCTCTGGCTTCCTGCCATCTGACACATCTGAATATGGCATGCTCTGCGTCGTCGTCCTCGTCGTTGCATTGTATGCACCTGCTGTTGTCTGCCTTCTATATTTTATTCAGGTACTTCTGAAAACACCCATGCCCCGTGAGGAACTGGGTGAGTTGGAAATCTACGTCGCCATGGGCTCTCTTGGCCCACTCCTCGACATTGGGCAGGAGCCTCTTCGTCCACTGGGCCGTTTCTGTGTGGGCCTCCCACCTTGTCTGCCACTCCTCCCATAGTACTTGCCGGGCTTGTGGTTTTGCTTCCCTTCCTCCTTCGTGTATTCTAACTCTCTCCCTCACCAGGAGATCAATGGGCGGCACCCTCGCAATTACTTACAGGGCACTCGTCGATGCCGTTTTATATGCTCTACAAATCCTGATGAGGATTTTCCTCTGTACACCTTCTAATAGAATAGAATAGAATAAAAATTTATTCACCAATAATAGATACACATTTGGTACATTTGGCAAGTCAACACATGTATAGATAAAAATGTATACTCAACAAATCCAAACTTACACATGTATACACAAATATATACACACATATACGGTGCTACGGTTACTGTTGTATCATCCGCATACATTATGGTGAGACCGTCTCTGATGTGTACTGGCAAATCATTTACGTATAGGGTGAAAAGCAGTGGCCCCAGTATAGAGCCTTGAGGAACTCCTAAATTTACATTATATGTTTTCGACTCAGTCTTATTACACGCTACTGCAAGCTTCCGCCCATCCATGTAGGAGTTTATCCATTGTAATAGATTTCCCCTTATACCAATATTGGTTAGCTTTATTAGGAGTATATCTTTGTTGACAGTGTCAAAGGCCTTCGACAAGTCAAAAAATATAGACACAACATATTTGCCCTCGTCTAATTTCTGATAAAGATGATTTAAAAACTGGCAAGATGCCAAGATCTTCAATGGATCTGCTTGTCCTAAATCCATGCTGGTATGTTGTCCATATATTTTCCTTACCAACAAAGGACATTATTCTAGTGGATACAATTTTTTCAATTAGCTTGGATAGGACACTTAAAAGGGATATCTGTCTGTAATTGTCGATATCATTTAAATTGCCTTTCTTGTGAATTGGTATAACACATGCCTTTTTTATTATATCAGGGAGTACTCCTTCAAAACGATAAATTTATTAAGTATAATAGAGGATCTGATATTTCCTCAATAATATTTTTAAGTACATGGGCGGTTAGCTTGTCAAAACCGGACGATTTTTTATTTTTTAGATTTCTAACAGTGTCTAATAGTTCTTGCTCGGTAACTTCCGAGACAAATATTGACCGCTCTGTATAGCTAGCAACAGTGCAGGGTAAAGACATATTATAAGCAAAGTACCTATTTATTTTCTCACTGGCCACAGTCGCAAAATGCATTGCAAAATAGTCAGCTGCATTACTACCAGTTATAATAATAATAATAATAACACGTCTTTATTATTTTTCATCTTAAAAAAAAAATACAATCTATTATTGATTTTATAAAATAAACAATGAAAAATAAATGGCGAAGCTAAGCAGTCACAATTCATAAGAAATCATGAACGCTTTTCTTACACTTAACCATATATTCTGTTTGAAGCGTACAGACTCGGTCCCTCCTGTATTTTGAAGGTACACAAGAGAGGCGAAATCTGCACACTTCGAACAGAATCGAAAATAATAATCTATAATAATTTCAACATGAATACAAAAAAAAAGGCAAGGCTGCAAGAATGATATTTAAAGAAAAATGTTTTCTTTTTCTTTCTTTTTCATTATTACAATATTATTCTATACAAAGGGCTACAATAATCCTGTACATTGACGTTCGAGCAAATATGATTTATATATCTTTTTGAACCTAGTAATGCTGTTCCTTTTTAGATGATTATTCAAACCATTATATGTTTTACAAATTTGGTAACTAAATGATCTCTTAAACAGTTCAGTACGGTGCTGGGGTGGAGTTAGAAGACCCTTAAATCTAATATTTAATGTGTGCACATCAGTTCGAAATTTAATTTTTTTGATAAAGATATATAGGAGTTTTGTTTAATATAATTCCATGAAAAAGACAAGCTGTGTGATGCAATCTTCTGTTGTACATGTTAAGCCATTTTACCTCCTTGAGTTTATGAGAAATTCTCTGATTTCGGTAAATTCCATAGATGAGTCTAAGACAAGAATTTTGTAATTTCTGAATTTTCCTTGCATACAGTGTATTTATACAAGGGCCATATAAACAGTCTGCATAATTTAATATAGATAAAACCAAAGTTTCACAGAGGAGAACTTTGGTTTTATGTGGGAGGTAATGGCGATTACCATATATTAATTTTAATATGGAGTAACCTTTTTGTAGCATTTTATTTACATGGGCCTCAAATCTTAAATCACAGTCTAATATAACTCCTAAACTTTTTGCCTTGTCTACTTTTACCAAGGAATCATTACCAATTTTAATATTTGTATGTTCTTTAATATTACTTCGCTGGTTCTTTGGACCAAAAATTATAATATTAGATTTAATGGGATTAATGACAAGACAATGATCATTTGCAATTTTGACAAAATTTTGAAGATCTTCATTAACAAATGAACAGGAGATATCAGCATCAGAGGGCCTGAAAGAATAGTAGGGTTGAGTGTCATCTGCATATAAATGTACTTTGCAGTAATTTAAGTGATTAATAAAATTGCTTGTATATGTAGTAAATAGCAATGGACCGAGGATTGACCCTTGGGGAACACCAGATCTTAGGGTTAGGTAATTTGAAATATTATTATTTAATTTTACACGTTGTTCCCGATTTTTTAAGTAGGCATTAAATAATTGTATTGCTTCCTCAGAGAGCCCTATGTAGTGTAAAATATTATTAAGTATATCGTAATTTATAGTATCAAATGCCCTACTGAAGTCAAGCAAAATGAAGGTGGTACAAAATCCCTGGTCAGTAGCCGCTATAATATCATCCACTATGTGTAAGAGAGCCGTAGTGCAACTGTGTTTGGGCCTAAATCCTGATTGAACCGACGGTATTAAATTGTACTTTTCTGTGTGTTCTCTTAACTGTTGTTCTATTACTCTTTCAATAAGTTTTGACATGGTCGGTAATAAACTAATAGCTCGGAGATCTTTGAATTCTTCTGGATTATTTTTTTTAGGCAGCACAGTTACATCGGCCCTCTTCCACATTGCCGGAAAAACATTTTTAGTTAAACAGAAATTAATTATATGCGTCAAATATAAAACAATATGTGGACAACACAATTTTATCAGATTAACATTTAAATCATCACACCCAGCAGCAGTAGTTTTTATGTTATTTAAAATCTTATATATTGTAAGTTCGTCAACAGGCTGAAATTTAAAATTTGAATTATTTATATTATTATTTTTATAAAAGTCAATAACTTCAGCCGATGCAGTTGTCTGAGGAATAGCATTTATAAAAAAATTATTTATTTCGTCTGCGTTCTGTAAATGAACCGGAATATTTTTATGTTTATTTTGAGGTACAAAATTATTATCTCTGAGAAATTTCCAGTTCTGTTTTGGGGTAGAATTATTCATTTTGTGTTCGATATAGATTTTTTTCTCTTTTTTAATTGCTCGAGTTGTATAATTACGTATTTCCTTATAAAACTGAAAATGTACTGGTTTTTTTGTTTTTTTATAACGTTTCTCTGCTTTATCCCGCGATTTCATCATCATTTTTATATTATATGTTAACCAAGGGGCATATGGCTTAGTGAATCTGGATGTGATAAAATGTGCATGTATATCAAACAAGTCGTTAATATTATTGACTAAAAATTCTAACTTTTCATCAATATTATGTAAATCAAATATTACATACCAGGCAACATTAATAAGATCTGCTTCGAAGTGTTCGTAATCAAAATTTTTAAAATTTCTGTAAGTAATTAATTTTGGTTTAGTTTTTTCACCATATACCTTTAAAGTACAAGATATAATTTGATGATCAGATAAATCATTATCTAAGACACCTTTCTCCAAAACTTCCAAACCCTCTGACACTAAAATGAGATCAATTAATGAGGAAGTAGTTTCTGTGATTCTAGTTGGAACGTCAATTATTTGTTCTAGATTAAAAGAGTTTAAAACAGAAAAAAAATTGTTAACAGTAATATTATGAAGATTTAGTAAATTTATATTGAAATCCCCTGCACAAAGAACATAGTTTACTGTGGGAAATATTAAACGTAAGTTGTCTTCTAACTCGTTCAGAAAAACTCCTGTATCCTGGGTGGGAGGTCTATAAACAACACCTATAGCTACAGAAATATTATTCAATGTTACCTTTATCCATAATTGTTCTATAGTATTGTTTGTAAGAATTAGATCGCTATTTAAACTACTTTTTAGATAAATGCATAATCCTCCCCCCCTAGCTTCACGGTCACGTCGAAACACTTTAAATCCATCGATCTGTATTAAGTTATCTGGTATATTTACATGCAACCAGCTTTCAGATACTAAAAAAATATGAAATGATTGTTGAAGAATAATTTCTTTTACTTCATGTACTGAAGGTAACAGAGATCTTATATTTAGGTGGCCGACTTTTAAGGTTTTTAAACTCATTGTTTTTAAATATAGACAAGCATGCTAAAAAAGAACTTAATCACTAGGCACCAAACAATTAACAAGTAGACACAAAATATTTTATTTACAATTAAGAAAATAAACTAGTTATTGTATTATTATTTATATATAGTGTTAATTCCTTATTTTGATTATTTTTATTTCTACCTAAATTATTATTTATAATTTTCCAAATCTCTTTAGATTTATTTTCGGCATTGCTTATTTTTTGACTGTAATAGTTTTTCTTTGCAGATTTGATTTTTCTCTTATACTCCTTTTTCCTGTTTGTGTATATTTTAACTGAGTCAGGAACATCCGAGTGGAACATTTCCGAGAACAAGATTTTTAGTGCCCTGCCCTCAGATACTATTTCTTGTGTTAGCCATCCTTTATCTAATTTGTTTGTTTTACTTTATACACACCTATAAGGGCAACTAACATTGAAGCTCCATAGTAATGACTCAACAAAATGTTGAAAGGCCGTGTTTGTTTCCAAATAATATATGTCATTCCAATCTGTGGAAGTTAAAAGATATTTAAATTCTCTTAAGTTATTTTCGTCGATAACCCTTTTATAAAATGTTGACATATCACTGTTTACCTCAGTTGTAGCTACAGGTGTATATGATAATATGAGAGCAAAATGATCCCCTAATGAAGGATCTACAACACTGACGTTATAAGTTATCATGGGTAAATTTGTGATCATGTAGTCAATGCATGTTGAACTAATGCACCCCCTGCTATGTCTAAACACTCTAGTTGGTTCATTCACAGTTGGAATTAATTGAAAAGCTTCAAATAAGTCACATAATAATTTCCTTTTTTTTTCATGAGCAGTTAAATAATCAATATTAAAATCACCACAAAGAACAATATTTGGACACATTTTAGATAATTTTAGAGCCTCATTTAAATTCTTCAAAAATAAATTTAGGTTACTATTTGTGGGTCTGTATACAATAATTATAATAATTTTTTTTATCAGCGATATCGATACATATTGCACACATTTCTATGTGACATTCAATAGATAAGTTATTGATTTTACTAATGTTATATGAGCACAGATTTTTTTTTACTAGTATTAAAGCTCAACCATGAATATGATCTGTACGGGAAAAATGAGATTTTAAATGATAATTAGGCAAAACAATATTGTCAATGTTGCTGTCCACTAGCCAGTGTTCAGTGACACACAGAACATCTAAATTATTCTCATCTACAAAAATTTGAATTTCATTTAATTTATTTGTTATACTCTGCACATTTACATGTAATATTCTAAAGTGTTCACTGTTTATTTCTGTGACATCTGGGATATGTCGAGATCTAAAAAATGTGTATTCGTTTCACTAGAGGTGATATTGGAAACATTCAAGATTTCACCAACCACAGACCTACTGTTGTCCAGCCGTATTCTAGATTTTAAGATGTTTTGTGCAGCCAGATTGTTATCTGCATTTATAAATATTAAGTTCTTATATATGTTTCTATTAGTGGTCAGACCGATTATTTTATTATAAATCTCCGTTTTATTCGATTGTTCTACATTTACTACATTAATTGTACCTGGGACATAGTTATACGTACAGTTGCTCTGTGGAAAACTAAGCAAGGTCTGTTACTCCATTAAGGAACTAAAAAAAGTTGTAAACGAGAGTACCTTGTTAACAGCTTAT
This sequence comes from Stenurella melanura, assembly GCA_963583905.1. Taxonomy (NCBI): domain Eukaryota; kingdom Metazoa; phylum Arthropoda; class Insecta; order Coleoptera; family Cerambycidae; genus Stenurella; species Stenurella melanura. The sequence continues at coordinate 63,934,038 of OY757318.1, forward strand.
TATGGTAATTTTTATTCGTTAATGACCTATGGAATAATCTTTTGGTGTGGCTCACACAGTCAGGAGGTTTTTAAGATCCAGAAAAGAGTAATCAGGATAATGACAGGATGCAGAATAAGCGATTCATGTCGTGGCCTATTCAGAACACTTAACGTATTGACTGTGACGGGGGCATATGTATACGAAAGTCTGTGTTTTGTCTATATGAACAGAGACATCTTTAAAGATGCCCTCATAGAACATCAACATCACACAAGGTATAAAGATAACTTCTGCTACCCACTTCATAAGAATACCTTACTTGAAAAGGGCTGTTATTATAAGTGTATGCAATGGTATAATTGCTTACCCAGACACGTGAAAGAAACAATCAAGAAAGTATTAATACAGTTAGATCCATATAGCACGGATGAAATAAATATGGCTGCCTTCCTGTGAGGTATTCGGCAGTTCTGATGTACGAAACTTCTTTTATTCTGTGCTAATTTGATTCGGTCAATGTAAATACTAACCGATTAAATATCTCCTCTTCTATATATATATATATATTTCTCTTTGATACCTCACATTAATGGTAGTATCAAGGCGCTTTTAATTGTGTATTTAATTGTGTGTATGTATATTATATGTTACTATAAGTATTTATTCGTATGTATTATTCTGCATGTTTTATATTGTATTTTTAAATTGTATTTTATGAGTTGCAATCTATGCATAATATGTATTTTAATGTTTTACGATATAACTTAATGATCAGGATGAATAAGCATCCACCCTTCTGCTTGACCCACCCACAACTATCACTTGTACTGTATTTTGGAACTAAAAACTATCTATCTATCTATCTATCAAACCAGCCAGAGCTCTAATTGCTCTCTTTTGAATAATGAAAATGCTATGTACTTGGTTGGATGTACCCCAGTTTATCAATCCATATACCATGGCACTATGGAACAAAGCATGATATGCAACAAGTGCTGCGTCTAGATTAACTCTATTTTTTATTTGTCTGATGGCATATACTTATACTATTAATATAGTAATAATTGCGAAAAAATCAGTGACTGTTTAAAATAAATTACCAAACGTAATTAAGAATAAATAGGTATATTACAAAATATGAACTCTGGTATTTCTGCCTTACCACAGTAACGTGGGGCTCTAGTGTGGTGGACTACCCTTTCCTTGCTATTTGTGGGAACCTTCCCTTCCCATTCAAGTACCTTATGACGTTTCTTATGACACTGCCTTGAAAACAGTGTTGGAGACACATGTCACCAACCAGCCTCCAATCCCCAATCCACCTCCGGCCATGCTGAAACGGCAAAATGTCTGCGCCTTGACGGCAGCTCGCCTGACCAACGGGCTAAAAGGCCCCAGGCAGGTGAAACTGTCAAACCGTCATTCAAGGCATACAACATGCCAATGCTGCCACATACATAGCAAATGATTCAAGGAAGAGCAATTCGATGTTGCTTTTATCCAGGAACCAATACAGGCCGAATAAATTGACTGGTAAGGTGATATCCATTCACTCCAGTGAATGACCCAGAGCCTGTATCTTAATAAGAAGGAACATTGAACATTCTGTACTTTCAGGTAACTGCACCCAGGACGTTGTAGCCATTCATTTAACATTACCGGTGAAAAAGGGCAGGATGTACATAATAGCCTGCTCCGCTTACTTCCCGGGAGACAAGGATGCAGGCCAACCTCCTCCGTCTGCAGTTCGGTTGCTATTCCTCTACAGTAAGAGAAACAACTTTCACCTAATCATTGGAAACAGGTGAGTTATTTTTTGATTACTTATTAGGTGAAAGACTAATTTTGAATAACATTGGAATGGAACTAATCTGTCACTAGAAATAGGACAGAAGTACTAGATTTGACGATCAGCTCAACCTTTACGATATCCAATTGGAGGGTATCCTCTGAACCCTCATGTTCGGATCATAGACTTATTCAATTCAATATAGAAGTTGGCCCAGGACCTGTGGTGAGTAGTTATTGGGATCCCAAGTGTACAGACTGGGGAGGATACAAACAATTCCTCGAGTCGTACCTTGGATCCGCTCTCATCACAATCAGGAATCATGACGAAATAAAAATTGCAGCGGAACAGATCCGGTATGCAGCTATTTTATCTTCAAATTCTCCATTAAAATCCAAAAAGATTAACAGAGGGACACCATGGTGGAACAAAAAAACTAGATAAAATGAGGAAAGGATGAGGTTCGACGCCTCTTCAATCGAGCTAAAGATTAGGGCGACTGGGAGCTATATAGATCTACACTAACGGATTATAATAAAGAAATCAGAAAAGTAAAAGGGGAATCTTGGAGGAAGTTCTGCAAAGGTATTACTGATTTACCCGGCAGCACTAGGATCCACAAGTTCATTTCCAGAGAACCAGCTCGAGAATTTGGTATGGTAAAACGACCAGATGGTTCGTTTGCTGAATCGGGAAAAGAAACCCTAGAAATTCTTGCACTGAATCACTTCCCAAGCAGTTCAACTCTCATGAATAACCAATATCCTCATCAGACTATACAGAGCTAGGCTAGAATGGAGTTATATCCCACCCAGTTGGGCGACAATTAAAGTGGTATATATACCAAAAATGGGTCGGACAGAACCTGACCTAAAATCGCTTAGGCCCATTAGCCTGACATCATTTCTGTTGAAAGGTCTGGAGAAGGTACTGGATGGACACATCCTGAGTATACATCCTCTTAATATCCCTCAATATGCCTATCAACCGGACAAATTAACAGAACTAGCACTAAATAATCTGGTTGAGAAAATCACCCAATCCCTACAGGAAAAGAAGATTGAGGTGGCAGCATTTCTGATTGAAGGAGCATTTAACAATCCATTACCGACTAAAGAGTTAGGTAGTGGAGCTGCTGCTGTGTATAAGGATACACAGCAGCGGCTACCAGAGAAGTCGAGCCAACTATAACTGGTCACTACAAGGTCAGCTTTAGTGCCCACAGGGCGGGGTTCTCTCCCCACTCTTGTGGTCACTCCTTGTGGATGACTTGCTTGGCATTGTCTCCCTGTGGAAAGTTGAGGTTCAGGAATATGCAGGAGGTTAGAGGAAAATCTGAAGAGGTACTTTCTAAAACCCTTCAAGAGGTACTAGATGCTATCCACATCTAGTGTGAGAGGCAGCAGATGCCTGTCAACCACCACAATATGGTAATTATACCCTTCATCAGGAGAGGGAAGTTGGACAACTTAGAACCACCTTCCATATCAGGTGAAATTATTCAATTTGCCGAAGAAGTGAAATACCTAGGTGTAGCACTAGATAAGTCACTTAATTGAACTTCCCACTTGGAAAAGGTTATCCACAAAGCGAGACTGTGCCTGTGGACATGTCGAAGAATTTGTGGGAAATCCTGGGGCATAAGTCCCCAACAAATATATTGGATATATGTGAAAGGGCTACAACAAATGACCAAAGCCAAACTCGTTCTTTTAAATTGACGACACCTTTAATTTCAACTGGAAGACGATTAAATTTTTTATTCCTATGTACCTGGGGCACTCCTCATATTTTGTCAGGTAATGTAATGGAATACGCAAGTTTTGACCATTTCTTGTATCGTAACTATGATGAAAATCGTTAGTTTTAAAGGAATCATGGTTAGATTTAACGTAATATACTATTTCTAATATATATATACATGCCAAGGGTAAAATTTGTAATTCTTTAAATAAATTTCGACATGGCGTGTTTCTTGCCGCTCCTACCATATTCCTAATAGCCCTTTTCTGTATTTTAAAGATTCTTTCAAAATTGTGAGAGGCACCCCAGAACATTATGCCATACTTTGCTCTAGATACAAAGTTAACATGATAGTAAGCTATTACAGTTGACATATTAGAAATGCTTTTTAACCGATACAATACAAAACAGAGTGATGATAGCTTCTTTGGCAATAGAATTACATGTTCATTCCAGTTTAAGCCACAATCAATGTGCACTCCTAGAAATCTAGTGCTTCTAACTTGCTCAATTGACTTATTATCTACTTTTATCAAATAACTATTATTGAAAGAAGTGAATCTGGGTGTAAAATTAATAAAAACCGTTTTGGAGATGTTTAGGAATAGTTTAGAATTTTGATACCAATCTGTGCATCTATTGATCATATTTTGAGCTGTTACTAATAATTCTGGCACAGTTTCTTCTGAAACAATTAGAGAATCTGCAAACATTGTTAAAATATTTTGATCAAAAAAGTCATTAATATACAGTAAAAAATAATAAGTGACCCAGAACAGAGCCTTGAGGTACCCCAATTTCAATATCGATTTCCTCAGATCTAATACCATTTATTTCAACTAGCTGTCTTCTCTTAGAAAGATATGAGGTAATCCAGTCACAAGTTTTTCCTCTTAACCCATATTTTTGAAGTTTTCCTATAAGCAAGGCATGATTTATTAAATGGAATGTCTTTCTCAGATCCATAAAAATAGCTACGCAGTTACCGTTTTTTTCCAAATTTTCAAACACTTTATTAAGAAAGTTCATAATTGCTGTTTCCGTTGACCTACTTGATAAAACCATGTTGCGAATTAGAAAACAATTTATTTTTGTTACAAAACTTTACATTACTGTTTCTAATATTTTTGAAATAGATGACAAAAGAGCTACTGGTCTATAATTTTCCGATGATGTAATATCTCCTTTTTTAAAGAGTGGAATAATTTTTGCTAATTGTAGGACTGTTGGAAAAATACCTGTTGATATCGAAAAATTTACTAGGTATGTAATTGGAGAAGTAATAAACTTTACAGATCCCTGTAATAAATTAGTTGTTATATTATATAATCCACAGGAATTTGATTTCTTTAGTTCTAAAATTATATTAAATATTTCTGCTTCAGTAACAGGCTCTAAAAATAAAGTATTGTCAACGTTAACATTCAAGTTAAAATTACTATTTGAATTTAAACATTTTTTGTTTAACTGTCTAGTTTTATCAATGAACTCAAAATTAAAATGTTGGGCAATTTTGAACGCATCGCGGTTTCAAAGTTATTTTTAATTTGTATTTCATCTATTGTATTGTTTTTACTTTTATTGTTATTTATATTCTCGTTAATAATACGCCAAGCTGCTTTAGATTTATATGAGAATTTCTGTATAGGAAATCGTTGTGCATTTTCTTAGCAGATTTTATGACTTGTATTTTCTTATATTTTTTATAAAATTCAACATCTAGATTATTTGAATGTATCATATGCTTGTATAAATTTTTTAGCCTTCGAGATGATATTCTTATACCTTCTGTAATCCATCCATTTTTGAAGACCTTTTTATTAATATGTTTTAATGGAAAGCACATATCAATATAGTATTTTAAAACGTGAATAAAACTGTCATCAACTGTTATCGAATTGTACACGTCATCCCACCGTTCTCTACTTAAATGAAATAGGAAATTGTTGAAATTACTATTTACAGTAATATCTTTTATCATGAGATTTGTTGTGAATCAAATAATCATCAATATTATATTTACATAGCTGCGCTGTATGGTCCGATATACCACTAAATATAACCTTACATGTTACGCTTTCTGTATTTGAACAAATGTAATCAAGACAACTACTGCAATGTATACCAAATCTGGTCGGCTCGCTTATCAGTACATTAATATTGTATGTCTGTAGCAGATCATTTAGTTCATTTCTTGCAGCAGTATTTAGAAGATAGTCAATATTGAGGTCGCCACATAAAAATATCTTAGACTGAGAATGTTTACATAATTTTTTTAGAACACTATCTAGGCCTGCAATAAATTCATTGAAACTATCTTTATCGAGACTTGGTGATCTATACACTGTTAATAATTTTAGACAATTATTACCAACTTTTACGTCAGCAGCACACATTTCTAATGTTCTTTCTCTTGATAGTTCCGAAATATTAACAATTTCTTTTATTTTTATATCAATGTCATTTTTTGCCAGAATTAGCGTACCTGCATTTTTATACTCGCTTCTACAAAAATATGTTATAACACTATAGCCATTAAATGCAATATAATTTATTTCAGAGAGTGTACACCAATGTTCTGTCAGACATGCAATATCAACATCATACTGATTTAAAAATATTTCAATTTCTTCTACCTTATTTCTAATACACTGAACATTTTGATGTAAAATATTTAAATATATGTACTTCCTTTATCTGGTAGTTGCTATTCGTTACAAAAGATCAAAATCTCAAGATGACTACAACACGTTTAGTCAACTAAAAGCTTTGTATAAAGAGCAATCGGAAATCTGTTATAATTAAATCAATAAAGTTAAAAATAGTATTATGTCTGACCTGAGATGTTTTTGGGATTATATAAGTATAAAACAGAAAGAAAATGATATTCCTAAATCTTTGAACTATTATGATGAAGTGGCCTCTGATGGATAATCAATTGCAAATTTATTTGCAAAACATTTTTCTTCAGTTTATAATGACCCTGTTGATAGTAACCCAGTAAAGTTAGGAATTATAGAGGTTTTAGAGAAATTAAACAAAATCGATATTAAAAAGGGCCCTGGACCTGAAGAAATACCAGTTCATTTTTGCGTTTGCTTTGTCTAGGCCATTGTGGATTCTGTTTAATAAATCAGTGTCCTCTGGAATATTTCCAGAAGTTTGGAAAAAATCCTATGAGGTTCCCATATATAAAAAAGCAGGCGATAAAGACTTGGTTCTGAATTATAGGTCAATAACGAAAATCTACCACATTCCAAAAATCTTAGAGTCCTTAGTTAATGACTATTTAAAAATCCAATTGAAAAATGTTATCAGCACTAACCAACACGGTTTTAATTAATTACTATATGAAAACTATATTGTCAGTGCCCTGGAGAGAGGAAACTGTGTAAATACTATACAGATTTCTCCAAGGCATTTGACAAAGTAGAACATTCGCTCTTAATAGATGTGCTTTCTCATTATATCAGTGGTAAGTTATTATCATGGCTTCAATCATATCGTAATAATCGAACACAAACAGTAAAAACCAAAAGTTTTTACTCCAGTATAATAAAAATCACCTCTGGAGTACCGCAAGGGGCACACTTAGCTCCATTGTTGTTTAACCTTTTCATAAACGATGTTGAAAACTGTTTTGTGCATAATATGGTAATTCTATATGCCGATGACTTAAAGATAGTATATGAAATAAAGGATAGTTAATCATCCCTAAAACTACAGGAAGACCTTGATCGGTTTGACGTCTGGTGTTCTCAGAAAAATATGGTGTTGAATACTGAAAAATGTAAATACACACAATTTTATAAAGGTAACTGTAACTCACCCAATTTATACTTTATTAGAAATGCATTAATTGAAAACGTTAGCTTAGGAATATATTTTGATTCTAAACTAAATTTCCAATATCATATAGATTACATATGCAAAAAGGCCCTGAAGACTCTCGGTTTTATTAAGAGAAGTACTAAAGATTTCACAAATATAAGTGCAATTAAAACCTTATATATTAGTTACGTTAGATCATGTGTGGAAAATTGCAGCAGTGTATAGGCACCTTATTTTCAAACACAGGTGAATAAAGTAGAAAGGGCCCAAAAACGTTGTTTACGCTTTGTATCTTCCAAAATGGGTATACCAAGTGAATTAATGGCATATGACTTTATATTGACAAGGTTAAACATCCAAAATCTTGAGAAACGCGGATACAATATCGATGTCATTCTATTCTATAAATTGTGTAATAATTACATTGACTGTCCTGATTTGTTAACCTTAATAAACTTTCATACTCCACAAAGACTACTTCGCATGGTCCACAGCTTTGCTCTGGAACATCACAGAACTCTATATGGGATGAATAATCCTATTAATAGAATGATGTCTAACTGTAACGAAATTAATTTGGATTTTTTTCATAAATCAAATCAAATAATCTTTATTTCAAGGTAAAGTGTACAAACAATAAAATGAAATAGACGTCAAACAACTGATATTCATGTAAAAATATATATACTACACATACATATACCCAAATACCCACATAAACATTTTTCTATTCTAATGCCTGTGTACCTAATAACTAACAAAATTACAAAATAATCAATATATTACAAAAATGTACATGAAGACTAATTAGGACTAGCATATATTTATATATGTATATTTCTTTATTTGCAGATATGAAGATTATTCTCTATACCCAAAATATTCATATATATTATACGGTTCCATTTCAATTAAGAGCTTATGTATTTTTTCCTTAAATCCTTGCAGTGTATTTGTTTGCTTAATGTGTAGCGGAAGATTGTCCAAAAATTTTATGCAACTATAATGTGCACCCTTTTCTGTGACTGTAAGGCGATGCTGAGGATAAATGTAATCTACAGTTCGTGTGTTATGTTGATGATGGGATACGCAGCCTTTGAATGTGGTATCTTTATTTTTAAAGAAAAATATTAGACACTCCTGAATGTAAATACCATAAAATGTTAACATATTGTTTCTCCTGAATTTAACTCTACAAGTTTAGACAAAACCCAGCTTAAACATAATCCTTAACACTCTTTTCTGTATAATGAAAATTCTGTTAACATTGCTTGCATTTCCATAGAAAATTACTCCATAGCGCATACACGATTCAAAGTTTGCATAATAAACTGTTTTTAATGTTTGGGGGTTTACGTACCTCGATATGACTCTAATACTAAGAGAAGCTTTACCAATTTTTTGCATACATTGTTTACATTTTCTTGCCATGAAAGAGTGTCATCTATATACATACCCAGAAATTTTGTATTATCATTTAATGTTAATTTGGAGTCGTTAATTGTTATTTTATTTGAGCGGTCATAGCCTGCGTGACATGGTACAAACAAGACTGCGCTTGTTTTCTCACGATTTAATATTAACTTGTTGGCTTGAAAGTAATTTTCTGCATCTAACATTAATTTATTGGAATGAGTTATTATACATGGCAGTGTTTGAGCAAATATTAGAAAATTTGTATCATCTGCATAGTTTGTCATACAGCAATTTATAGAATGTATACTTTTGGCTAAGCTGTTTATAAAAATAATAAAAAGAATCGGTCCCATTATACTCCCTTGCGGTATGCCTAGCTTAATGGACATTATGTCAGATTTTATTTCCTCCCCTTGAGCATTAATAGCAACTCTTTGTTTGCGGTTTGCAAGGTATGAGCTGAACCACTGCAAAGCAATTCCCGGTACACCATATTTTTCAAGCTTTTGTAATAATACCTCATGATTTAAACAGTCATATGCTTTTGAGAGATCTAAGAATAAGCTTAATGCTATATTTTTCTCCTCTAATGCTTCAAGTATTTTCTGGGTAAATTGAAATATCGCTGTTTGCGTTGATCGCCCTTTAAGGTAGGCATGCTGTGTATCGTTTATTATATTATTATTGAGAAAAAATTCCATAAGTCGTTGACACATTAACGACTCAAATATTTTTGAAAAAGATGGTAGAAGACTGATAGGTCTATAGTTTTCAAATAATGACGTACTACCTTTCTTATGCAGTGGTTTAATTACTGCCACTTTTAATTTATCAGGAAAGAATTATTTATTATATGATACAGAGGATCAATAATTGCAAATATGGAAACTTTTATAATAGCAGTAGGAATCCCATCATCACCACAACTCATTTTATTTTTTAGTTTTGATACAATGTGAATTATTTCCTTCTTGGTCACTGGTTTGACAAACATAGACTTATTGTTTTCCCTTATATCCTCAATATATGGAAGATCTTTAAAATGTGCAGTTAATTGCAATATTTATTAAGTACTCGTTAAAATCGTTAGATATTACCTCAGGATCTCCATTTAATTTTGTAACTTTGTTTACTTTGTTTTGACCTTTTATTTCTTTTACGATGTTCCACACACATTTAGTTTTGTTATTTCAATGTTCTAACCTAGACTGAAATTATTTTGTTTTAAATTCACTCAATAGTTTGTTGTATTTCTTTTTAATATTTCTATACTGATCCTTGTGCCTGGAATCTACACTACTTGCAACATATAGGATATCGAGTTGGTTCTTGCATTCTTTAACCTCTGGGTTTGTTATTGCTGAGGGCTTTTGATTCTTCCGATTATTTGTACAGACATTTTTTATTGGGAAACTAATGTTAAAATGTCTTGTAAAAATTTCCATAAACTTATCCCATGCCTCATTTACATTTGATTGGCTAATTTTATATACAGCATCCCAGCTTTCACTTGTTAACCTCGCTATGAATTCGTTCTTTTGTTCATTAGTAAAATTTCATTTAAACAAAAACTGTTGATTTTTGCATCATTTATATATGGGTACTTCTATGAAACTCGGGTAACTTAGCAGGTGAATTTGAATTACATGCTTCTTTTCTTAAATTATGTTCCTTCATAACATTTTTGATGGACCATGGGTTGGTTATACTGTGTGTTAAAGGAACAGTCATTTTATAAAATATTTTAGGATAAATTGAGGTTTTTGTTAAATTTGGTTCCAAGGGCCTGGCAAGTATACCAAGGGACTGACCAAACACAACAATTTTATTAAAATATGAGTTCCTTTATTACTAACTGGATTGTTTTATCATTAATTTAAAGTAGTTAAACGAAATTGCACCTAAATCTAAATTTAATTATTATTTCAGTTTGTTCTTTTTTATTTTAATCAGTGTCTTTCCTTACATGTATCTTTACCTGCTACAATAGACTACTTTTAGACGAAAATAAATTAAAATAAATATCCTCGAAGAATAATGCTATTATAATCTTTGCAGTCTTACAAAGTAGTACTTTTATAAAAAAAATAAAATAACAAAAACGAACTTAAACTTCTTCAATCTTAAAAATCAAAATGAAAATAAATCTCCTCTAGTAACTAACAAAAAGCTGTCCTATAAAACTATTTAACATAAATTAAAGATTTTGCAGTCTTAAAACAATCAGTCAATGTTATTATAATATTAAATAACAGGACTTCTTTTACGCGACTTTGACAACAAAAGAATTGCAAATTACTTTTCAAAGACATTAACAGCTTTCTTGAATTGATAAAACACTCGATTTCCCTTAATATTTAAGTTAGGAACTAGCAGTTTTTCTATCACCTGTTCATAAGATATATCGGCTACATCATTTTCGTCCAATCTAAAAAGAGTTCCATTATCATTGCATACTTTAAGAAACGTCACTGTCAATTCTCCTTCATCCTCGTCAAAGTTTGAACATATTGCAGCATACCGGTATTCTTTTTTCCCCAAAGGAAATTTAACCAAAACGTAATCTCCGCTACTGTAACTGACTCTTAGTTTCTGTCTCAAAACCTCACTTACACTTTCTTCTGGTGTCTCATTCTCAGAATACGTATTATAAATAGAAGCAACGTTAAGGCGATTTTCACTTTTTTTGTATTCTATAATACCCAACTTGTAATGGTCACATGCATTAGAATCACAGAAGCAGCTTAGTTCTTTCATAACAAGTCGAGTTGAACGATACATGTTACCGACGACTTGATGAACCATAAGTGTCCCTTTAAAGGGAATCAATTCGCTCTGATTCTCATTGATCAAGTCATTAATTTTCTCTATGTCGGCGTCTTCAATAACGGTAATGTTTACTGCTGAACATTTTTCACGAAGAACGTCAATAAATTCGGGCAAACTCGTTATATCGCCTCTTTGAGCTATTACTTGGTCTGCAGTCCTTTTACAGGTTGCACCTATACCATCCGGTGCCCCCTTACCATGACCTGCCTCGTAGTTCCAGGACAATGTTATGATATTTGGATAAAACTCTTGAACTTTACAACCAAGAATGAAAAACATTGTTTTGTTTCGATATTGATTAACAGGGCCGTCACTTAAGAAGTGTAAATTTTCAACCGTTGAAGGTAAGGATGCCAGTATTGGTCTTAAATGTGCCCAAATTTCTGCGACACTGTGGCACAAATTTGATGAAATGGTGCAGTGAGAAACTGTTGAATCCTTGGTGTACACAACAGTGTGCAGAGAAATTTGAGTACGGGAACCGCCAAAATGGAAAGCCTGAATTTCTTGATTACATTTTGTAGCGTAATTCTCTGAGAAATCCATATGTATGATTGCATCCTTTTTTGTCAATGATTGTTTCAATGACTTGATGGTTTTATATTGGTGAACAATGTTCCTCTCATGTAAGAGAAAATGTTGAAGGTTATCTTCCAGTTGCAGTATCACGTCTCGAGGTTTCATTTTCTTTGCCTCTTTTTTATATTTCTTAACAAAGCGTTGTTTTCTGGTCTTTGGGTCTATATACGACTCTTTTGTGTGAACCCATTGCTTAACCAGTAAATCTTTACTGTTGTCAAATTCTTTATAATGTAATGTTTTCAGTAAGCAATCATCACAAGTCCTATTCAAGCATTTTTCTGAATTGCGATCGCAACAAAGTATTTGTAATAAAGTTTGGAAGTTACTGCAAGCAAGGATTTTGGCATTATACAAGACAGAAAGCTTTAAATCAATATTTTCATGTATTACACATGCACACGTGTCTCGGTCCGAAAGTTTAGGTGGGACGACCCAAAATGGACGTAGACAGAATAGAGCGTATCCAATCGTGATTTTTCCCAATTGTAGAAACTTTTTGTGCAGATTTTTTAACGAATCTGACAGGTAATGTTTTTGTTTTTTCACACAATGAGCAAAATGCATAATTTTTTTAAACATCACAGATGAATAGATCACTAAAAAACATTATTTTTCCAGTATTTTATTTTTGTTTTATATTCTAATTAAAGGTTAAAAAAATCATTTACTGCAGCTGTCAATTGAACTACGTTTAAATGGAGAAGTTTCCGCGCTACTTCTGTGTGATGTCATCGGGCACATCGCACCGACGGAAAACGTATTGTGATTGCGAATGTGTACACATTTTATGTTGTGTTATGGAAAATACAAAGAAAAGTAGCTATAAATATTTTATTTTGCCCAAATGTACAAATACTACAATAAAAACCCCAGAAAAGTTATTTTTTAATGTGCCTAGACGCGATAAAGTTAGGAAGAGATGGTGCAGAGCTATGAGACGCGACGACCGAAATGCAGAATTATCGTCATCCTCAAGATTATATTGCTGCCAGGATCATTTTGATGTAAATTTACCCATTAAAACTAATTATTTTATAATAATATTATGAAAATATGTACCTATAACCCTAATATTATTGTGATAATTTGTTTACATATCATGGTGAATTTGGCCACTTTCCTATTTATAGGAATACAAAAGTTTACTAACTTCTGTTAATAGGAACCTTGAATTAACATGTATAAATGTATAAGAACGGTGGGAATAATGTAACTTCTCGACGTTCTACATATTATCCAGTTATACCTATGTATGTCAATAGTTATTTTTACTATTAATATACCTACCTACCTAAAAGTACGTACTTAGTAAGTGACGGGAGGTATTTATTATATAAAAAAGTAAAGCATTCTAAGATGAAAAATATTAATTAATATAACTTTAAAACATTGCCTTGTTTACCTATTTTGAGGTTAGGTACATAAATAATTTGTTATATTTAACTACAGTAAAAGGATAAAAATGGGCACAATTGAATTAATGTTTAGAATAATGAATGACACATACCTTGCTGCTTTAGTACTCCAATTTCTGCACTAATAAAATCAGTATTAGTAGCAAAAAAGTTTATCATAAACACATCAACAACGGGCAAATTGTCACTGTGGCCCCGTAAAAACCCACTGTCCGTCATTTTTACCACTTAATAATTAAATAAGTAAATAAATGAATGATTTCTTTTATGAAAATATCAATACACATTTACAAAACACAAAACAATTTATGATTTAACCCGTTGGCAGATAGGCGACCATTAGATATTATGCCGAATGACGTCAGACCAATAGCATGGTGTTTTCAGTCACGTGGATATGTTCCCATAAAATTTTGAATTTCAAAGTCGTTTATTTAGGCTACACATTTTTTTTATACCTTTTCTTCATTACTTTCTCAACTTATATAACATATATAACGAAAAAATAATAAATTATTGCATTCTTAAAATTCATGCATGTTGCTCATTACGGATGACACACTCTTTCTTTCCAGCCGCTTGACGACTATTACTGTCATCTTCATAAAAATTTTGAACTATATCCTGTACTCTCAGCTTATTATTCTTAGCAACTGACCTTGCTTTATTATGGCCCGCTTTTTTTATATGTTATAGCTTTATTCGGAAACCTCCACAGTTTATATTTGTCAACTATTTTGCCTCCGATTACACGTTGAAAATTTGATCTGTCTACGTAAGTTTTCGCTTGAGAAAAATTTTCTAATATTTGTGCTTGTATCACTTTACCAAATAGAGCTTTCTTAACCAGTTCTTTCTTTTGATTGGGGTCTTCTTTCATCTGTTCAATTTTACTGTTAGGTGTAAGAGCACTCTTTTTCTTCTCAATTTTGTGTTTTAATCTTCTATACTTCTGTCGTTGAGAATTAAGCTTCAATTTTAATTCAGAAATAGTTCTATCCTTCTTCTCAATCTCTTTAAGTCTCAATTTTCTTTGCCTTTGACTTCGTTTTCTAGCTTCGTTATGTCTTTGATCTTCAATAATATTTTGCTGGGGATTATCAGGATCTGGGGCTCTGTTTTCTGCAAGAATGGGAGGATCCCCTTCGTCATCGGATGCAGGTGGTGTAGTTTCCATTAGGTAAGTATTAGTCACATTTTTCCTTGCCTGTTTTTTTCTGTAATCAGATGAGTATTTTTTCCAACTTTTTCGAGTCTTCCGTTGCTCATGGAAAGTCATGTCATTAATACATTTCCTTTGTCCTTTTTCCTTCTTTTTTAGGTACTTTAACCTTTCCTTCTCTTTATATTCCGCTAATTTTATAGGATCACTTTTAATTGCAATCAATCGAGCCTTTGCAGCTTCCCTCTTCTTTTGCAAAATTTCTTCTCTTGTTAACTTGGAATTTTTTCTAGGCGGCATCTTGTCCTATAACAATAAACATATTGTATTAAAATAATAAAATTGGTTGCCATGATAAAACACTCGCTTTAAATTAGTTACTCGGTGTGTTCATCAGTCCCTTGCCGTTGCGTCAGTCCCTTGTCAATTTTACGCCCAAGGGAATGACGACAAGGGACTGATGAATTTGGAGGAAAACAAAGAATATCTCTGGATTAATAATAATAATAATAATAATAATAATTTATTGGTGTCAAAATACATAATACAATGCTTACACACGTCAAAATATTGGACAATATAGTAGATGTAAAACATATTAAAAACCGAGATACTGGTTTATTTGGTGTTCATACAATTTAGTCATACAAAAGACATTGAAATAAAAGCTTATCAAAAACAACTACCAATAAATTACAACAAAACTACTCACCAAGGGACTGAGATGTTGACCGTCACAACACGTGTTCTCAACACAAGCACGCCACTAGCAATGAATTCAAAATGACCGACACGCAAAGAACGACGTTTGCCGCTAACTTCAAGTGATTGGTTTGTATTGAACAGATACCTTAGGCTTTGAGTCTGGTAAAAAACCGCGCAATTTAAAATTGCATATTTGACTAGGGACTGATGCCCTATGTTGAGTACGCTACTTTAACTAGAAAAATATCATTATTTATTTATTTTAATTTAAATTTTGTTGATTCTTTAGACTTCGTAGAATATCCTAAAATATATGAACCTAAAAGTAACTGTGTAAAAATATGATCATCCTAATGTGAAAATATGTAATGATGACACGACAAGGGACTGACATTTTAGACAAGGACGATTTTTTAAATGATTTCAATGTCAATTGCAATATTTTTTATTATGGCCTTATAGTACCGGTTTTTGTGTATTAATTATCAGTTAGACTTATTAAATATACTTGATAGTTGTCAAAATTAAGCATGAACACATGAAGTTACCCGAGTTTTGTAGAAGTACCCATATATTGATAATTTTTGTGCTGTATGATCAGAGATTAATGAATTCAAGATTTGTGCATCACCTATATTTTTATAGTTAGTATAGATGTTATCAATACATGATTTTGTATCGTTATTTATACGTGTGTGCTGATTTATAGTAGGAAATAAATCGAAAGAGTCAAACATTGAAATCAGATTATGTTTAAGTAGTTACAGATTCATTGAGTAAGTCAATGTTAAAATCACCTGCTACAATTAGGTAGTATTGATTTTTCATTTACAACATAGGATAGTATCTCTTCCATTATTGTAATAAACATATCTGCATTTCCACTTGGTGGTCTATATACAGACAAAATTATAAATTTTGTATGGTTTATTTCGAATTCACATGCACAACATTCTATTTGTCCTATCACTGACATATTTGTTACTTGTTGCTTTACCTTAAATTTTATACCGCATTTTGCATAGATTGCACTACCCCCATGTTCATTTTCTTCTCTGCAACAACTAGCTGCCAGATAAAAATCTTGAATACCATAGTTATGCAATTGATCTTCTGTCTTCCAATGTTCCGTTATACACAGAAACATACATTCTGGATGCTCCTTAAGAAGTACTTCCAATTCATCTACACAATTTTCTATTGATTGTACATTTTGATGAATCACTTTGGCTCTAGTTGATTTTACACTAACATGTCTACCTTTTCCTTTATCTTTCTTTCTGATTTTAATTTTTGTTTGGTAATGCTGGTTATTTAATTTTACGTTAAAAAATCTCCTTCTGGATGATCCGTGTGATATTTTTTTAAATTAAATCTCTTAATTGCAACTCCTTCTGGCCAGAATTCCGGATCATACATTTCATCTTTTCTCTTCAGTGGTGCACTCACTACAAAACATTTGAGTCTGTTTGGGTCACTAGGTAGCTCCTTAACTTTGACCACGTCTGTTTTGAAATTCGATTTCCCTTTTATATATTTTACTATATCTTCTGCTTCCACAAATCTTTTTATCCGATATATGTAAAGCCAAACTTTTCTTTCAGCTCCTACAAATCCACTTTCTTTTTCTGTTACGGTACTTGTGCCAATTCTTTTCTTGGGATAACTTCCTGTTCTCTTCACAGTCTGCCACTTACTTCCTGTATTTTCTATTCTCTTTGTATTTACATTCTTATCACTTGATTGATTTGTTAATGTATTTTTCGTTTCCTTATTCCAGTCCAAGTTTCTATGCACCTTATTTGCAGAGGAAGCACTACTGCCGGGCTCTACTGTCATACGATTTTCACTAGCTTGGCTATTGTTATTATTTGTTTGCCTTCTTTCTGGTGGTTCTTTTTGAACTACTTGACTATATGAAAGGTTAGACCTACTTGATCTGTCAGATTCCGTTAATATGCGTTTTTGTTTTCCCGGTTTTTCTTCCATTTTTTGTATTTTTTCTAATAATAAACTGTTGTTCAGTTTCAGGATATCATTTTTTTCTCTTAACTCATTCAGAAGTTGTTTTAGGTAGTTGTTTTCTATTTCTAACTTTTCACTGTCACATATTCTTTCGCGCTCTTTCACAGGCTTTTGTTGGTTATGTTTTTCGGCGTTACAACATGTGATTCTTGCTCCGCCGACGAAATTAACATTTTGTAACCATTTCAGGCAACTTATATGATACACTTGATCACAATTTTCGCAGCACACACTCTTACAGACTTTTTTAGAGCAGCATTTGAATTTTATATTCATATTTTCGATTTCTAACTCCAGTTCGCGTTCAGATGCGTCTTCATCACTCGACGCCATCATATCAGTCTTAATGTTGTTAAAAAATATTTGTGTAACAGTTAATGTGATGTAATATTATATTTGTATTATTGCTGTTATATTTAGTTGTTTTACACATTTTTGTACATTTATTTCAGTTTATTTGTACAATTGGTGGCAACCCCGTTTAATAAATAAATAAATAAATTTACTAGAGTCGCATATATTTACCGAGTCTGTCATTTGGTTATCATTTACTAGCGGTACACTTATTAGATTGGTTCTACTTGCTACCCTACTTACGGTTATATCGTTGTTGTTACCTGCACTTTGCTGCCAACCCATATGCCTTCTGCCGTACCCTGTCTGCAGCTGCAGTATCTCTGCTCCTTGTTTGATGATCTAGTTTACTTGTCTTCTCCACATCTGATGTTCTTCGGTCTCACATAAATACTTCGTCTTCCCTATTTTGAAATCTTGAATATTTCTGCCGGAGGTCATGTTTTTCTGTTAACCTTCCTATAGTTTCTTATCATAACTTTCTCCCCCTGTTCAAAATTTCTAACATTACCTTTACTATAATAACTTCTTTGTTTTTCCCGAACTTTTCCTTTCCTGCGTGTTCTTTTTTATTTTATTATCTGTGTTTTCTTCTTGACTTTTGATTTCAGCATGTCAAATCTTGTCCTTATGCTTCTGCTGAACATTAGTGTACCGGGTGCCTCTTTTGTTGAGTTGTGTGGAGTTATTCTGTAGCTTAACAGAAATCGACCCACTAACATAATAATAATAGAACTTTATTTATACTGCACATCATACAGAATACAATATTCCACTTACATGGTGTACAGGGTTTTTACTACAAGCTAAGAATTAAGAAACAGTACTGTGGAGGAGAAACATACGTTAAAAATATAAATATAAAAATATGTTAAAAATATAAAGCTACAACTAGTATTATATATAATTTAACAGTTTACTTCTGCTGATATTAAAAAAATCTATATCTAGATTTTTTATAAATTCATTTGTGGTAATGAGACATTGGCCAACAGGCGAGATAGTGTTTGTTATTTTAAAAATATTATTCCTTTTTCTTAATCTAATATCGGGAACATTAATAGCAATTTCAGCTAAAATGTCGGTGTCATTAATTTTATTAAAAACGTTAAATATAAACAATACTTCAGAGTTATTTCTTCTTTTCTGGAGTGAATTAATATTAAAATCTAAAAGTTGCGTTGTATAAGATATAAACAATGGCCAGAAATTATATTTCCTAAAGAATAAAGTCCTCAGTAGGTAGTCTTTTTTGAATTTTTTGTAGCAAATCAGAGTATAAGATAGTTTTTGGGTTCCATATTATAGCCCCGTATTCTAGTTTAGAACGAACATATGAATTAAATAATAATATACAGGTATCATAGTTAAACTCTTTACTAGATCTAGTAATAAAACTAAGCTTTCTGTAACCCTCGGAGACTATATCTAATACATGGTTGTTGAAGCTAAAATTATTCGTAAATTTGACACCCAAGTCTTTTATTTCAAAGACACGATCTAACATCGTGTTATTGATTATGTAGTCATTTATAATAGGATTTTTTTTCCGCGTGAAGCTGACTGTTTTACATTTGGACTCATTGAAAGTAAGGTCACTTTTGTTGTAGTACACGAGGAGAGCATCCAGGTCATTCTGTAATAGATACAGTCTTCCAAGGCTTCTATTCTTAGAAACAATTTTAGATCGTCTGCATACAATAAAAATTTAGAGTGCTTGATATAAAGGTTTATGTCATTGATAAATAAAACAAAAAGCAGGGGTCCCAGAATGGACCCCTGAGGGACTCCTGATGTGGGATTAAAGTTATAGGATTTACTACTATTAAATTTTACAAACTGCGTTCTCCCTATTAGATATGAGTGAAGAAAGTTCAAAGTGTTTTTGCTAAAGGAAAAAGATTCCAATTTTAGGATAAGTACTCGGTGATTGACCCTATCAAATGCTTTCGCCAGGTCTGTATAAATGACATCAAGCTGTGATCCATGTTTAATCTCGTTGGCAACTGAGTCACTAAATATACACAAATTGCTAACTGTTGATTTACTATGTACAAAACCGTGCTGTTGGTTAATTATGACTGGGCTAACGTGTGAGTACATTCTGTTATATATCACCCTCTCAAATATTTTTGAAGGGCATGGTAGGACTGTTATTGGTCTATAATTTTTTATAAAACTAGTATTTCCGCTCTTATGAATAGGAGTTATACGTCCTACCTTAAATTTATTGGGAAATATTTCCTCTTTGAGACACAAATTAAATAAGATGGCAAGTGGTTTTGCGAGCAGTCCACCGTATGCTTTAAAAAAAAAATCGGTAAAGTTATTTACACAGAACTTCCCTCGTTATTTGTGCATGGCGGTCACTCTAAAAAATTATTAATTACGAAATGACATTGAGAATACAGATCGGAATATAGTTATTGCTATTATTACAAAAAATCCTGATAACTTTTGGTCAAAAAAATATACAGAGTGCTCATCCAACAGCAAAAGTTCAATACTAAATAACAGGTGCCAAATATGGAAGGCTTGCGCAAATACCTTTACAAATGTCCACCATAACTGAATTATTTCTTGGGATGCCATTATTCAATAAAAGTATATAATAGGTGCATATGACAAATATTATTGCCATCTGTCACATTTTCAATTCCACATTCACGTAATGGAGTGGAAGTATAGTGGTGGTTAAAAAATATAAAAAAAATTTTTTGAATAGGTTTAGAATGTCACGAAACGCGAAAATTTTAAATTTGAGCAAAAAAAAATTTTTCGCTCTATTCCAGTGTTAAATTTTTTTCCAAAATGGCGAACGGATGTGGCAAATTTTTTTTTCCGAAATGGGTTTTGAATGTCATGAAACGTGGAAATTTTAAATTTGAAAAAAAAAATTTCGTCCATTCTATAGTAGTGATAAATAGATTACCTACATGTTTTCAAATTTTTTAAAACATTTTTCAAAAACATTTTTAAATTTGTTTGAATAATTTTAGAATGCTATGGAAACGTGGAAATTTTAAATCTGAACAAAGAAAAAAAATTCCATCCATTTTAGTGGTAAAATTTTTTTCGAAATTTTTAAAAAATTTTCAATTTTTTTTAAAAATAGATTTAGGGCGCTATGAAACGTGGAAATTTAAAATTTTGAGAATAAAAATTTCATCTATTTTAGTGGTAAAAATGTTTTAAAAAATGTTGGTAAAAAATTTTCAAACATTTTTTTCTTTTAAATAGGTTT
Source organism: Stenurella melanura (assembly GCA_963583905.1). Classification (NCBI taxonomy): domain Eukaryota; kingdom Metazoa; phylum Arthropoda; class Insecta; order Coleoptera; family Cerambycidae; genus Stenurella; species Stenurella melanura. The sequence goes on from OY757318.1 coordinate 63,955,115, forward strand.
AGAATGCCATGAAACGTGGAAATTTTAAATTTGAACAAAGAAAAAAAATTTTTTTAGTAGTAAAAATTTTTTCAAAAATGGTGAAAAAAATTTTCATTTTTTTTTTTTTTTTCAGAAATAGGTTTAGCGTGTCATGAAACGTGGAAATTTTAAATTTGAGCAAAAAAAATTTGTTTTTATCTTGGTAAAAATTTTTTCAAAAATGTTGGTGAAAAAAATTTTCAAAAATTTTTTTTTCCGAAATAGGATTAGCGCGTCATGAAACGTGGAAATTTTAAATTTGAGCGAAAAAAAAATTTTTTTCACCATTTATTCCGTTTAGACGGTCCACCCTCTATATTTTCCAGTAAAATTTCTACCATTTCTGCGCTGACAGTAGAGTCAACTACCTACCAAATTTGACTGCTCTCCGTCAAGTAGTTTTTTAGTAAATGCACCAACAGACAGACAGGCAGACCGACAGACAGACAGACAGACTGACGGAATTGAAAAACCTATATTTTCGTAATCTCCGTGACCTGAAACGTCAGAATCCGTAAAAATCTCGGAGGGTGATTTTTTCTCGAATACAATACTTCCCTTCGGCATGCGAGGGAAGTAAAAATGAAATTTTTTAACCACCACTATACTTCCACTCCATTACGTGAATGTTGGATTGAAAATGTGACAGATGGCAATAATGTCTGGCATATGCACCTATTATACTTTTATTGAAAAATGTACAGGGTGGTCATCCCAAGAAATAATTCAGTCATGGAGGACATTTGTAAAGGTATTTGCGCAAGCTTTCCATATTAGGCACCTGCTATTTAGTATTGAACTTTTGCTGTTGGATGAGCAATCTGTATATTTTTTTGACCAAAACTTATCAAGTTTTCTTTGTAATAATAGCAATAACTCTATTCCGATTATTATTGTCAATGTCATTTCGTAATTATTATTTTTTTAGAGTGACTGCCATGAACGAGGGAAGTTCTGTGTAAATACCTTTACCGATTTTTTCTTCTGAAATAGGTTTAGAATGTCATGAAACGTGTATATTTTAAATTTGAGCAACAAAAAATTTTCCATCTATTCTAGTGGTAATTTTTTTTCCAAAATGGTAAAAAAATGTTACAATTTTTTTTCTTCCGAAATAGGTTTGGAATGTCATGAAGCGTGGAAATTTTAAATTTGAGCAAACAAAATATTTTCTTCTATTCTATAGTAAGTACCTACTTAGTGATGAATACATAAATTTTTTCAAGAAAATTTTTCGGAAAAATTTTTAAATTTGTTTTAATACTTTTAGAATGCCATGGAAACGTGGAAATTTTAAATTTGAACAAAAAAAAAAATCCACCTATTTTGGTGGTAAAAAATTTTTCAAAAATGTTGGTAAAAAAATTTTCAAATTTTTTTTTTTTGAAATACGTTTAGATTGCCATGAAACGTAAAAATTTTAAATTTGAAAAAAGAAAAAAATTCTTATATTTTAGTGGTAAAAATTTTTTCAAAAATGTTGGTGAAAAAAATTTTCAAATTTTTTTCTCTGAAATAGGTTTAGCGCGTAATGAAACGTGGAAATTTTAAATTTGAGCAAAAAAAAATTTTTTCATCTTGGTAAAAATTTTTTCAAAAATGTTGCAAAAAAAATTTCAACATTTTTTTTTTTCTGAAATAGGTTTAGCGCGTCATGAAACGTGGAAATTTTAAATTTGAGCAAAAAAAAATTTTTTTCACTATTTATTCCGTTTAGACGGTCCACCCTGTATATTTTCCAGTGAAATTTCTACCATGTCTTCGCTGACAGTAGCGTCAACTATCTACCAAATTTGACTGCTATCCTTCAAGTAGTTTTTTAGTAAATGCACCAACAGACAGACAGACAGACAGACTGACGGAATTGAAAAACCTATATTTTCGTAATCTACGTGTTCTGAAACGTCAGAATCCGAAAAAATCTCGGAGGGTGATTTTTTCTCGAATACAATACTTCCCTTCGGTATGCGAGGGAAGTAATAAGCGGGTATACCATCTACCCCAATGGCTGCCTTAGGCTTTAGTGACTTAATTGCTATTAATACTTCGTTTTCAGTTACATTATTTACATCGCAGTTATTTAGATTATATAGCTAGGAAAATTCGTATCAGCGTTGTTAGGCAAATTACTTGGACTATGTACAGATTTGAAAAAGTCTGCGTAGCCATTCGCTATTGCTTCATCATTATCAAGATCAACATCGTTATAATTAAATCGGTAAGCTATGTTACAATTTTGTCTTTGTTGTTTTATATATGACCAAAAATTAGTGGGGTTATCACGTATGTTATACTCAATATTTTTTACATAATTATTATAACAAATTTTATAAAGACGTTTTACTTCTGTTCTTAAACAATAAAACCTCTGTGCGTAGTGCTCGCGTAACTGTGATCTTTTTTTAGACATTCTGAAGTAGTGCTCTTTTTCTTTTATTTTAAAGATAAGTTCTTTGTTAAACCATACCGGAAATCTGTTTTTGGCAAAAGTTTTCTTTTTAGGTAGACATTGCTCAAAAATTTTATTTAGTGTATCATAAAAACTATCTACACAAATGTCGCCGCTGTCTGTAAGTAATTCTTCGGACCAATTACACTGTGAAAGCATCCGGTAAAGCCGAATAAAATCACCTTTTCTGAAATCGAAGGGATTATTACCGTTTACAATGTTTGTTTTATTTTCGGGTATTGCACCGTTTAAGCTATAGGTAATATCTAAGCATGGATGAAAGGTATCAATATTTACCATAGGCGTCTCACATTCATTTACTCTTGCTTCTGTAATATTTGTTAAGACCAAGTCTAGAGTGCTTGTTCCTTTATTAATATTATTGATAGAGTACAGATCGTATTCACTTATTAATTGACTAATTATTTTTGCTTTAGAGGTACCATTTCTGAGGTCATATGCCGCCCCAGTAATTTCCGCAATATTAAAATCTCCTATTATATATAACTTGTCAGCAAAGTTGAAATCCTCGCAAGTTTCTAAGGATTCCAGAAAGCTTTCATAAACATATAATGGTGATCCTGACGTTATATATACACAGCAAATAAATGTTTCAAGGTTTCTTATAGTAGTTCTAATAATAATCCACTGAAAGTTAGTATTTACACTTTTCGAAACTAAAACAGGCTTATATTTTCTTTTCGCACAACACAAGACGCCGCCACCACGGCTGACTTCGGCTTCTTTATAGTTTTTGTCATTCCTAAACACTATATAACGCGAATCACGTATCTCGTTGTCAAAAAATGAGTCATTTAACCACGTTTCGGTTATGCAGAGTATATCCCAGTTGTTTTGATGGACATTATTATAAAACTCTTTGACTTTTGTCCTCAGACCTCTTACATTTTGGTAGAAAATGTTTATACTTTCTTTAACATTTGTCTTCTTTTTTAGGCTAAAAAATTATCATTAGTTGTATTAACTTGTGGTGCTCCGTTGCCAGTGTCTGTGTTCCGCTTTCTTTGTGGCCAGTAATTAAAACGTCTAATTTCCACTTTCGGTGGCCAATAATCCTCATCATCCAATCTGTTCAGCATATGGAAGGGGGCACCTATCTTAAACGCTGCAAATTTACCTAACGTATTTAACTTTTCAACAGTAAAATCTATTTCTTTATCTTTTAACTTCAAGTAAGCGCGCATGTCCTCAGTGGTTGCATCTTTATTTTTAATTTTGCCTATATATAGCCATACTTGTTTTGGTTTAGCGTCGCCAACCAATAAACCATTTGAAAGGTCTACGGATGCGGTGCCTACTTTAACATTTACTTTCGCTCTGTTCTGTCGACGCCGACTTTTAGGTTCCATGAATTTCTCTTCGCGTGACTCTGCCCCTGATTCTACGATTACTTGTTCTTTACTCGTAGATGCTTCATTTATATCCACCGTCTCCATAATTTTTCTGGGTGGTATACTGGCATCTGAGGTGTGTTTTTGCACTAGTTTGATGTTGTCTACGTTGTCGCGCTTATCGATATTCTTATTTTCCATATTTTTAATGATATTGGGTGTTAATCTATCTCTATTAATGGGTTTATTGGTCGTTAGTTTTTCACCCTTTTCTGGTGCTGATGACACAGAGCCTATTGCATGTGGATATGAAGAAGGGATCTGCGGTTTCTGAATATTTGTCATAAGATTAACCAGTTCGATGTTGCTTTCTCTGAGTATTGTAACCTCAGACTTAGTTTGAGATATGCCCTCATTAAGTTCATTTTTGAGGGAATTTAAGAGACCTGTAAAGTTACTTGAACATCGGCCATTATTTTTAAAACATTTTGTTCCAATTGTTTAAAACTATTCGGTATGTTAAATTCACATATATCAAATTTAAACTTCAAAGATTTTTCTTTGAGTCGCATAACTCGTACTTCGTCTCCCTTAGGCCTGAACATGTTTGGCATAGTCTAGCATTACATTGATCACATCTGATTCTTTTACTAAGTTCCTCAGAGGACAGTTCAATTTTGCATTTGACACAAGCCATTTTTGTCCTAATTTGACATTTCCATATTACTCCTCACAATATTAGTTAGTACACCCTGTATATTTCGTATTGGCTATATCAAACTGATAAGGTATCACTTTAAAACAGTAAAAAAGGTATTATTTTTTAGCCACCCACAGCAAAAAGTAGATAAACTGGTAAACAATCCAAGTGTCTTGAAATTAAAACTGCATATTGTGATGTAATAGTTCACAATCTACATAAACATATCACATATAGTTATTCAACATTTATTTAGATACATCCTAATGTAAGATGCAATTTTATTAATAGAGTTATTTCACTATAAATCCTCACTTTTAACAGTACTATCACTCACACTTCTCTAGAAATCTCTAGACAATTTCTCGTTATGGTTCCCAGGTCTTGTAGAACTGCTTTTATTTTTGTTTTGAATGTTCTTACTGCATTTTCTCCTTGGCCATTGCTTTGGGGATGAGCCACAGGTGTCGTTATATGTTTGACTCCGTTTTGTCGTAGGTAGTTGCTGGCAAGTTTTGACACAAACTGTGTACCATTGTATATAAAAATCCTTTATTTAGCCAACGACTAATAATATACACAAATACACATAAATAATAAATAGACACAGAAAAAAGATATATAAAAACAACACAAGAATTGTATGTAACAAACAAGTATAGTAATTATCAGTAATACATAGTCAAATTGTCACACTATAAAATTTCACTTAAATAAATAAAACAGTCAGTATTACATAACTTTAAAAACAAATACTTAGAATTAAATTTAAATTTAGGCTGGACACTTTCAATGGACAATACGAATGTCTACTCAATAAATACTTTTTAAGCCTACTCTTGAATATATTTAAAGTGGTACTGCTTTTAATATTCTCAGGTAAGTCATTATACTCACCTAATCCCTTAAAAAATAAACAGTTTTGAGTTGACTTTTTCGTGTATCTTTGTATATGAAAGTCTAAATTAGGTCTAGTAAGTATTATGATTATGCACATTTATATTATAGACTAACATATCCTGCAGATATTTGGGGGCTAAGTTATTCTTAATTTTATATATAAAGACCAGGGTGAAGAATGTAACATATTTTTTTTACCGAAAGCCACTTTAACGTATTCAGCATGCCCCGAATAGAAGTCATCCCAAAATGATTCTCAGACCCCTATTTTGTAAGATAGACATCTAACTAATTTTTATTTAAAAGGTATATTATTGAGCAACAATAGTTGAAATGGGGCAGTATGCATTATATACCATAAGTTTGGCCCATTGACTCAGGTACCCACTACTTCTACTTAAAAAGTTTATTTTAAAGTTACCAGAGTAGCTAGGAGTCCGAATCTTGCGAAACAGTCCCTCAGTTTGTCTACCATCTCCTCCGCAGACATTGTGTTTACCATATACACTTCTGGGAACTTCGTATAAGTGTCAATAATCAAGAGAAAATATTTACCTCTTATCGGGCTCAGATAATCCACATGTATCCTTGTCCGTGGTCTCGTCTCTGGTTCCCAAGGAGTAAATTGTGATTTTGGCGGGCTTGCTCTTTGACGCAAGCATGCGTCGCATGATTTTACCAGATTTTCTATGTCCTGATCCAGTTTGGGCCACCAAAGATAACTTCTGGCTAATGCTTTGGTTTTTCCTATTCCTAAATGTGCAGTATGAAGTTCGTTTAAAAGTTGATTATGCAGTTTTCTTGGTATAATCACCCTGTGTCCCCATATTAATGTGTTGCTTTCCACCGTTATCTCATCTCTTCTGTCGAAGTATGGTTTCATGCTGGTGTCATGTTGCTGGGCCACGCTTCCTCCTCTAAAAAATTTTTTACCGCTTTTAGTTCGGGATCTGCCTCCATTTCTTTGGCTATCCTGCTGGCGATGATGGGGTATTCTTGACAATTTTGCACAAAATGTAAGTAGTTACCTTTTCCCTCATACTCTTGCAAGGAAAATTGCGCATCTTTGCAGGCGGTTCGCATGCATTTGGGGTATTTGTTTGTGCTCCCCGAACAACGTTACCTGGGGTTTAAGACCAGAGTAAATTTATTCCCTATAAGGTAATTTGAAAATTTGTTCACCCCATAGTAAATGGCGAGCGCTTTCTTGTGTATCGTGGAGTATTTTTCCTCTGGTGGAGCTAATGTTCGAGAGACCAAGCTATTGGATGTTCCTCTTCTTTTCTGTTTATATGGCTCAAGATCGCTGATATACCTGCATTTGAAGCATTCGTGTTTAAAACCAGTGGCAACTCCAGATTAAAATGAACCAATGTAATATCTTCGGCAATAAGCTGTTTGATTTTATGGAATGCGTCTTCACACTGTTTCGAGCAGTAAAACTTTTTTCCTTTCTTCAGCAAACCGTATATTGATTTGAAAATCATAGCTAAGTTTGGAATAAATTTTCTATAGTAATTTGCCAAGCCTGCGAAAGCTCGAACTTCTGTCAGATAAGTCAGTCTTGGGACCATCGTGATAGCTCTCGTTTTATCGTCTGTTTTCTTCAACCCATCTTTGGTTATACAATGCCCCAGATACATTACTTCGTCTTGGAAAAACCTGCATTTTTGTTTTTTCACTGTTATTCCGGCTTTGCTAAATTTTTGCAACGCCTTTTCCATCGTCTCAAGGTGCTCAGCTTCATTTCTTCCTGTGATCAGGATATCATCTAAAAAATTACATACGTTATCCATGCCTTGAAATAACTGTTCGATATGGGCTGGAACTTCGATGACGCCGGGCTAATTCCATACGGCATTCGATTTATTTGAAATAATCCCCTATGACTGCTCCAAACTAATAATGTTTTGCATCTGTGTCAAGTTCAAATTGATAGATAGATAGATAGATAGATAGATAGATAGATAGATTTATTCCATTTCATTAGACATACTACAAATAATATAATGTGTATAAAACAGGTCATTTACAATACCATAAACTAAGATAAAAAATAGTAACTGCACAATTTAACACTTATTGTTTAAAAATTTAAAAAAAAACATTAAAGTATACTCTTACATTACAACCTACTCAACGATGGTTGCAACCTAAGACCATCATTGTTAAAAGCCAAGAATTCTCGAACAGAATGTGGTTCCATATTGCAAATGTATTGAAAAGCTTGTTTATTGAAGACCTTTGGAGAAGTAATGTCTTTAAGAGAATTAGGAAGTTGGTTGTAAAATTTTATTACTGAGTAAAAGGGGCCTTTCTCGGTTATGGCTAGACGATGTATGGGAAACGCATAACGATTCTTATGTCTTGTATCATGAGTGTGATCAAAGTTTGAGATATTGAACTCAGCCTGATGATTTTTCAAATATGTTAAACATGAGTATATATACAATCCTGGTATTGTAAGCAATTCATTTTGCCTAAAATAGTTCCTGCATGAACCGTTGGCCTTTATTTTATAAATTATTCTTAATGCTCTTTTTTGTATTTTGAATATTTTGTAAAGGTCGGAGGAACCACCCCAAATTTCAATTGCATATTTAGCGATAGAGTAAAAATTTGCATAGTAAAATATTTTTAGTGTTGACGCATCAAACAGGCGTGATAATATCCTAATCGCGTAACATGATTTGTTGAGTTTATTAGCAGTTTCATCTATATGCAAGTACCATTTCATGTTGCTATCCAGAGTTACACCCAGTAACTTTGTGGAATTTGCATTTAAAATTGGTGCTTCATTTGACAGTTGATCTGGCAATATGAGATTCGATCTATCAGTTCTAAAAATGACACTGCTCGATTTAGACTCGTTTAATATAAGCTGATTAGCATGAAACCAGTTCTTTACATTTTGCCATAACTGAGAGAGCTCTTGGGCTACCTCTTCCAATGTTTTACCTCTTATTAGCAAATTGGTATTGTCCATGTAATTAATTATGGTTGCTTTAATATTATTGTCTGTAACATTTACGAGATCATTTATATAGATTATAAACAAAAGTGGTCCAAGGACACTGCCTTGAGGTACTCCATAATTTTGAGTTAGAGTGTCAGAGATATATTTATTGCCATTGAGTGATATTACTGTCCTTTGCTTTCTATTTTGTAGATATGAATTGAACCATTGGATACGGTTCCTCTCACACCTATTTGCTCTAACTTATTGAGAAGATGATTGTGATTCAGAGTATCAAAGGCTTTGGACAAGTCAAGAAACAGTCCGCAAACAATCTCCTGGTTATCCAAACCCTCTAATATTGCGTTTGCAAAGTTAAAAAGAGCGGTTGTCGTTAATTTTTCCTTCATGAAGCCATGTTGAAAACTATTGAAAAATTTAATATTATTTAGAAACCCAATTAGCCTGTTGTACATAAGCGATTCCAGTATTTTGGAAAACACAGACAACAAACTTATAGGGCGATAATTACTTAAGTCATTGGTATTTCCTTTCTTGTGTAATGGCAGTACTATTGCTAGTTTCAGAGTTTCTGGAAATATTCCTTGGCATAATGAGGCATTAAATATATTCTCAAGTGGAGTAGCTATATGGTCCATGCATTTTTTTAATAAACTAATTGAAATACCATCAAATCCACTGGAAGTTTTTGGTTAAAATTTTTTTACTATTTCGCGTATTTCTTCTGACGATGTGTGGTATATGAACATAGACCTTTTAATTGTTCTGTTGTAATCTGTGCTCACATTTTGATTGTTTGAATTTGATATTAGCTTGGGAATAGCCTCAACAAAGAACGAGTTAAATTTATTTGCTAAAACAAGGGGATCTCCTAATGGTAATTTGTTATTTTTCTCTTTACCAACTGTAGAGTTAACTAGGCTCCACGTACATTTAGATTTATTATTAGCATTATTGATAATGTTCTTATAGTATTCACTTTTTGCTTTTTTCAGTTTTTCACAGTAAGTATTTTTAAAATGACTGTATACTTGTTTATACTGAGGATCAATATTGCTAATGTCCTCCAGAAGCTTTAGTTTATTTTTAAGATCAGTTAGCTCAGAATTAAACCAGTCCGATTTCCGGGGGTGGCGAATTTTTCTCTTTCTTAATGGGAAATGTTTGGCAAAAGCATGTTTTATTATCTTTATAAATTCATCCATTTTGCCATCCACAGAATTTAAGTTGTATATACTAGACCAGTTTGTTTTACTCAAATTGAGTGTAAGCTTATGATATATCTAATACGGTAAATTTCTCACCTGCATTAATTTTCGCAAATATGTCTTCGACCTTGGGTAGTGGATATTTGTCCTCTTCTAAGAATTTGTTGACAGTAGACTTATAGTCTCCGCATGCTCTGAGAGTACCATCGTTTTTCGGAACTACCACCAATGGTGTCCCCCAGTCGCTCCTCTCTATGGGTGTTATAATACCTTCCTCCTGAAGACGCTCTAGTTCCTTTTCTAGACGCTCTCTGTATGCCATCGGTACGTTTCTTGGCTTGCAGTAGACAGGCTGGGCATTGGGCTTGAGCTGTAATGATATTTTAGCATATTTAAAAAGTCTTAGCTTATTATTAAAAATATTGTCATATTTATTTACAATTTCATTAATCTTATTGTTTTTTGTGACCACTTTAACCATTTCTAGTTTTAAATTAAATAATTTTATCCAGTCTCTGATAAAATGCATGGCCCTCCCCTTTTATTACATAAAATTTGGTAAGTTTTTTTACATCATTATACGTTACGTTTACACAAAAGTAACCTAGCAGTGTGAAATTTCGTCCATTGTACCCTTTTAAAATTATTAAGTCTGGTTTTAACTTATGTTTTTGTTTAAAGTATTTGTCAACTATCGTCCTATCGCGTTACTTAGTGTGATATCAAAAATCATAGAAACGATAATCTCTCAAAAAATTAATGAATACTTAAATACATATGGACTATTAACTGACAGTCAACATGGTTTTAGGAAATGCTATTCTACTGAAACAGCAACTAGGGATTTCATTCAACATATTAACGATAAAATAGATAATAACGATATCGTCGTTGGAATATTCTTCGATTTATCTAGGGCCTTTGACACCCTCCATGTAGACTTTGTATCTGACAAATTAAACAGTTTAGGAATTCGCGGTAACATAAACAAACTTCTCACATCATACTTATCATACCGTAAATTTTACGTTAGACAAGGAGATAGTAAATCAAAACAATATAATGTTGATATTGGCACCCCACAAGGGAGTGTTCTTGGACCTCAAATCTTTATTCTCTATGTCAACGATCTTCCAGAACACATTAGTGAAGGGAAGACTTTTATGTATGCAGATGATACATCAGTCATCATATCGCACTCTGATCCAAAGGAAATTGTAAATAAAGTCAATATTACTCTACGGCAGTTCTGCTCATGGTGTAATAAAAATCGCTTAATAATAAATGCTGATAAAACTGTTATCATCCAGTTTCGTACAAGATTCCAAAAACCTTACAACTTTAACTTCTCTTTGTATAATAACACAATAAAATTCGAACGAAAAACAAAATTCCTTGGATCAATGATCGACAATCACTTGACTTGGGAACCACAGATTACCTTTTTAGCAAACAAACTAAATAAAGCATACTATGCTATTAATCAGCTAAAGAATAAATTAAACCAAGACGCTCTATTGCCGGCTTATTACGCTGTGTTACTCAGCCATAAGCTACAATATTGTAGTCTGGGGTCAGTCTGTTCATGTTAAAAGAGTCTTTATCCTACAGAAACGGATTATCAGGCTGATTTATAACCTTGATATTCATACCTCGTGTAGAGATACTTTTAAAAATAAAAAAATTTTACCTCTAGCATGTATCTACATATTAAAAACATTATTATTCTGTCATGAAAATAAGAAACAATTTTTAACACACGCAGATGTACATAGTTATGATACGAGACATAAAAATAATTTTTACTCAAATCAACACCGTCTCACTTGCTACGAGAAATCTCCTTTCTATAGTGGATCTCACTTGTACAATCTACTACCAACGAACCTTAAAGACTTACCTGTCCATGCTTTTAAGAAAACCATAAAAAATTTCCTAACCTCCAACTCATTTTACACCATTGGTGAGTTTATTTCAAAAATTGAAACCGAGAAGTCAGTTGACTAGTCTAAATAATTATTTTTTATTCTTTGTGATATGCTTTTATTGTATCTATATTTTTAATGTGTTTTTTTTTTGTATTTTTAACATTTTTTATATTATATTGTAATACCTCTTATACTTTATATTATTATATTATAAACTGTAATATGTAAGTTCCAACTTTATACTTTTGACTTATCTTATCTACTATTATTGTAGCCACAAAGACCAATAAATGTATCTATCTATCTATCTATCTATCATAAAATGTATCGCTAACACAACATAAGGATGCACCACTGTCAATTTCCATGGTGAACTTTGACTGGTCTATTAAAACTTCAATGGAAAATTGATTAGAATTAATTTCACTAGAATCGCTTATATTAAAAACCGGTTCTGCAAACTTCACAAATTCAGTATTTACAAAGTTCACATGTTCAGAGTCTACAAAGTTCATTTTCCTGACCTTGTTCCTACATGCTACAGCTAAATGACCTTTCCTATTGCACGAATTACATATATAATTAAAGTACTTACATGGTCCTTTATGCGCTTTCTCACAATGTTCACATTTTTTAACTTTACCAAAATTTGACGTCGTATTTGTCTTCGGTGGTGATCATCTTGTTGATCGGTTACCCGCGGCGCGCGTCAATTCTATCGATCTTGCTCCTCTGTTTGCCACTTCTGACCGCACTGGTGCTGCTCCTCGTCTTGCCTTGTCGTTCAGCGGCTCCCCTCTTTCTTGTCTTATTCCATAAAACTTGATCCGTTCTCTCCACGCCGATGTGTGTGGGCTATATTGTGTTGTTAATATTTTACACAGCTCCTGGTACGTTTTTTCTTTTGGGAGTGCGGGGTGGCATAAATCCCTGATCATCTTATGCGCCGATGTCCCAATGACACTTAATAACGTAGCTACTTTTATATCTGGCTCTGTGATTCCATTTGCACAAAAGTACTGATCCAATCTCTCACTATATGCCATCCAGTCATCCAACAAATGATTAAATTCACTTGCATAACGTATTAACCCTTTATTACCGGTAGCCATGTGTACGGCCGTTCCAGGGCCGTTCGTCACTTTTAACTTTTACCTTCTTTCACCTCGACGCCAATGTAACAAATACTCGTTTTACTATTTAAGAGTGGTTAAGGACTCTTCAATAAGATTCTGGTGTCGGTTAATCGTTTATACACCATCACAGATATCTTTATATGTTTTGTAGCACGCCACTACTATACGTCTTTCCAGCCTCATGGATTGGAAGTGAGAGAGCGTATTGCATTTCTCCGTGTGGAGCCTGCGCACTCGCGCTCATACGTCACAGTTATGCAGTGTTCTTGCAGAATAATAATAATAATAATAATAAAAGCTTTTTATTGATATATACAATATACATATACATATACATATCAAAAGGCCATCGACCGAGGTCCTTCAGCCTGTCTTTTTTTTTAACAAATAATTTATTTACAAAGCTGTTGTACTAATCATAAACACACAGTGTATAGTGAAAAAAAAAAAAAAAGAATGATTACATTGGATATTTAAATTTAAACAATATTAAGGATTTTCAGATAATGTAATTAATATTTCTTGAATAGTTTTTTCTGGAAACTTGAATTTGGAGGGTTGATGTCTTGGTCTGGTAATAAACATCTGTTGCATTATTTCCATATTATGCTCACGATTGGCAAACTTTGAGGATAGCACTTTTAATCTTTCGAGAATAGGCTGGATATTTGTTTTGCTGTAAAGCAATTCGTTTGAGGGATTATGAAGTGGATTTGTGGGGTGACGAATTTTCGTTATAATTCTAAGGGCTGTAGTTTCTGCCGTTTTTATATTATTAAGAGTTGGAAGTCGACAATTGAGGTATAAAACATGTCCATATTCAAGTATCGGACGACATATGGAACTTGCAGAATATTTTTCCGCAAAATTTGATATATTATGGTCACAAGCTAACCATTATACTCCTCGCCGATTTACTGCCGAATTGTTGCACATTCTATAGAATACTCTTTGTAGTTTTTTTGTAACTTTTATTTATTTATTTATTTATACTGCACAACAGATAAAATCCAGTTACATGGTGTACAGTGAGATTAGTAAAATAACAATAAAAACAATAATTGCATGTAGTATGGGTATAAACATAAATGATAACACAATATAACAACATGAATATAACATAACAAGAGATTATAAATAAGATAATAACACACATCTGTTGACATTACATGTATCAATATCACAATTCCTTACTAAATTATTTACAGCCAGCAGGCATTGTTCAGTTGGTGAATTTAAGTTTAAGATTTTAAACATATAATTTCTTATTCTTAATCTTACATCAGATACATTAAAATTAATTGCATACTATATTTCAGGTACGTTAAGGTTATCATGGAATATATTGTAGATGAACAGAATTTGAGCTGCTTTACGACGTTTAAAAAGTAGACTTACATTAAATTCAATTAGTTGTGTATTATATGATATCAGGTGTGGCCACACTCCGTCGTTTTTAAGATATAACGATCTCAGAAATCTTTTTTGTACTTTTTCCAACATTTCGGAATATACAAGAGTTTTCGAATTCCATATAGTGTATGCATATTCAAGTTCGATCGAACATATGAATTGAATAATAGTATACACATTTCACTGGTAAATTCATGAGTAGCTCTAAGAATTAACCCAAGTTGTCTGTAACAGTCAGCTGTTAACTTTATAACATGTCTGTTGAATGAAAATATACTTGTGAAAGTAACCCCTAGATCCTTAATTTCGTTTAGCCTTTCAATTTGAATGTTATTAATTGTGTAATTTTCTATGATGGGGGTTTTCTTTCTAGTATATGTTACAACTATACATTTAGATTCATTAAAGGCTAAATCTTTATCTTTACAAAAATTTAAAATGCCATCTTTATCTTTACAAAAATTTAAAATGCCATGTACATCACTTTGTAATAAATGTGTATCTCCTATGGCTTTTATAGTGAGATACAATTTTAGGTCATCTGCATAGAGTAGGAATTTGACATGTTTAATGTAATCAGATATATCGTTGACGAACATAACAAAAAGCAAGGGCCCTAAAATCGATCCTTGTGGTATGCCAGAGGAAGCAATGAAACAGTATAATACAGCATTGTTAAATTATTAATTAAATAAATAATTTAAATTTAAATAATTAATTATGATTAAACTTATATTAGTTTTAGACATTTTTTGTTTAATTAGAAAACGTAAAAAATAGATTTCTTATTTATTTAAATACTTTAATAACTTTTTATTTTATATTATATATATATTTTTATTTATTGATCAATTTTCTTAAAAATAATGGGGTTCTTCCTCTAGTTAACACTAACTTACTTTCCAAATTTCAATACAATCTGACTTTTCATTCTTAAGTTATCGTGCTTACAAAATACGTGGAAGACGGACAGATGGGCATTTAGAAAGTTGTTCAGAATTCGATCACTAACACAGTGATATGAAAATTTTCTCTATGGGGAATATTACCAGTTTTAGAAATGTGCCGATCAAATGCAATATACTCTTTGTTTTCGTAGTTGCGAAGAGTATAATAAAAAAAAGCTGATAATAATTTGTGTGATCATAACATTTCATAGCATTTAAATATATTTATTCAGGCCTTTGACAATAATTTTTGTGAATTTTGCTCCCTAGCAAGAAAAGAACAATAAGAATCTGTCATGTTTACTATATTATATATTGCCAAATAAAAATACATATGAAGCCTTGTTTTTTTAAGTCCAGCCCTGGTTAACAGTTATAAGCATGCTCCCTCCCCCTGCACATCACACACTTTCTACGGAGTGCATTATTATACTCTTCGCAAATACAAAAAATCTTTTACATGATTTTTTTTATGTTTTGTAATTAAACTAAAAATGTCTAGAACTAATATTATTTACAAAAAAACTGCGAAGCGTATCCTATAGAATGTGCAACAATTATATAAAAAGTGCAGTAAATCGGCGAAGCCTATAACGGTTAGCTTGTTACTTTCCTTATTTACTTATTCCGAATGCTGTAATTAATTAACCGTTAAATTTTTCAATTTTTTTTTCTGGAATAACTGTTTATTTGGTTAGACGTTAGTTTTCAAAAAAGAACTTTCGCCTTACCTCCAAAGATAACTGATGGTACAAATAATAATGAAGGGTCTCTACAAAAAAAGTTGAATTACTACATATAAAAAGGGTATTCCTTCATACCATTATAAAATTTTATATAAAAAGAAGTCATGATTTTTACAAAGTTGTTATGGGCTCCTTACACCTTAGAATTAAATTAAATTACGCCGAGATTTTCAATAGAATAAATTCAGTGATAGCATCTCGCAGTCATCTTGCTACCAGGGAATGATATTGCTGGGTCAGTCTGTCACGACTTCAAACAGTAATCTTGGTTGACATTTGCACTAAGATTCTAGTTCAAAGTGCGATCGTTTATCTTGTCAGCATGCGTGATAGGTCTTCTTGCTAAGAGAAGGAAGGTAGCCATTGGGATAGAGCTTAAACGTGACCTCGTATACGCTGTGTAGTAATTCAACACCATCGGCTCTCTTTCGAGGATTTCTGAATTTCACTACATAAATGTGTTCTCGGTGCTTTGTAGTACTTGTTGGTGAATATATTTGTGAACCCATCTATTCTGGTAGGATTTTTAAGTATAAGAAGCGTGTTTGTTTCTTTCCCTGTTTATTTATTGCCAAAAACACGTAGTTACTTTTGCTAGTGGAAGCAACAGTACTTTGGCATATGACCTGATACGTTAACAGTGCAGTGAGTGAAATGCGTCGTTTCATTTTACAGCAGTATACATGGCTTGTTTTTTTCATAAAATTTTAAAGTTTAGATCGCCACCTTATCTCCTCAACAAGCTCTCTTTTAGAAATGATATTCATAACATTAATATTAGACGAAGAAATATTCTCACCATACCACAACACCGTAAGGAAATATTCAAAAGGTCATTCTCTTATAACATTGCTACTTCTATAAATACGCTACCCTTTAATGGACTCACCCTTTCGTGTGTAAGTTTTAAAAAAACATTTAAAACATATTTAATGCGAAATCAGTAATAATAAAATCTTACCTTTTCCCGTAATTTCTCTGTTTTTAAACTTTGTTCCTTCTTTAATTTTCTTTGTTTCATTTTTTTTCTAATTTCTTTTCTTTCTCTTCCTCTCATTTCCTACTCTCCTCCCTCCTTCAGCTCTAGTTTGCCTCTTTTTAATTCTACTTTGATGTATTTTTTTTTAAATTTTTTTTATGATTGTTTCGATATGAGTACCTATATTTATTTAATTTATCTACCTCTGATATTATTTATAGGCAATAGTGGAAGAACAGTTTACTGGCTTGTCAGTAAACTGAACTACTCGCCTTTTATTTACCTGTTGTAAACATGTATAATTTACTATTGTTAAATTTGTCAAATTGGGTAAATAATAAATGCTTTATTATTATTATTATTATTATAAACTGTGTCTTATTGTCAAAACCACTATGCTGTTAATACATGTACCTAATATTTTTACAACCATTTTTTAAGTTTCTCAATCTGATGTTTTTAGTTTTGCCGTTATATGATCTGTCAAGATCTGCACTGCTCTTGTCGATGTTGGTAACCAAAATTTTGGGGGAATACTTTTTTATATAAAACAAGTTTATGTAAAAAAGTATTCTCCCAAAATTTTCATTAAAAGACAGATTTTAATTATGACTAACACAGCTAACGCAGGAAATCAATTTTCTCAAACATGTTTTATAGTATTGTTAGCCACTACATTTTTCTCAAGTAAACAATTTTGTTTTGTAATGACTTTGTTGCTGTTTCCATATTACAGCAAATACAATGCTATATAATAATTATATAACATGCTCCGAAATGTCATTTATTCTTAAAAGCAAAATTGTCACAAATAGATCTTTAATATAACTGTTTTGTAAGAAGATAAGAAATAACTATAAAATAATTCGAATGTGTATTTATAACGGTGCTAAAAATACTGCTGAACGTTACTAAAAAATCGTTATAAAACGATTTAGTTTTATAAGCTGAAATATTTTATAACTTAGTCACGAAAACATTTATAGAATAATTTCTTAACTCCATTATAAGATATTTTATAATTTTGCTCTAGAGACGTTTTAATGATAAATTTATAAAATAGTTCAGTGGCAGACAACAAAATAGTATTTTCTGGAACTCTGATATAGTCAATCGGCATTTAGAAGCAATAATAAAATAACAATAAAACAAAATAATCTTAGAACATTTAAGTTATAAAACAAATTTGCTGGTTGGGTGATTGGTTGGGGCATATTTTGTTTGATTTTGTATATGTGTATATAGATATATTTGAATATACCTATTTTGTAAATTTGAGTTTGCCAGTTTTAGTTATTTGCTATGTTCAGGAAAACAAAGCCGTTCATTAAGGTGATATTTATGTAAGTAACTGGGTACAGAAACGCCCTGGAGAGCTGAGTTAGATATTTTCTTTACATCGTTCCGCTTTGATCATCACTCTATCCGGGCTAGAAGCGGTAGGACATGCCACACACTGTACCCTGACGGGTCTAGTATTCATAACTACCCTCGAGTACGCTGAGGGGTAGCTACCCTGTGGCAAAGTGACCACTTAAAAATATTCATCTGAAGAGAATCTCGTTAACAATGAATAATACACTCTTAAATATAAATTAAATGGCCATTCAAAATGGCGGACGTGAAAGATGTGTTAGAAAAAGAGCTATGCAATTATTGTACTAAACCAGTATCTAAAAGAATTATTAAGTGTGATAATATATACCACAATAGTTGCTATGCATGAGTTCTGTGTTGTGAAACGAAGCTAGGGGACCAAACTCCTCAAACAAAAAAATCATGAGTTGAAGACTTAATGAATAAAGATGGGGGTTTATTATCATTATCAATATCAAATGAAAAATTAACTACTGAAAATCATATAATTAAATTAAAAAATCAAAAACTCAAATGAGTGGAACAGTTAGAAGAAAAAATACAACTTTTGCTCACAGAGCAAGATTCACAAGCAAATAATTCACAAAATTCACAGAACTGCAATAGTATCCAAAAGAATGAGACTTGAGCATGTACTCATAACATAAGAAGTTGATAGAAGACTTTCTACCATTCTAGAAGACTGAATTAGTAAAAATTAATAATTTATAATGCGTAAATAAAGGATAAAAACAAATAATGGAAAAAGAAGTCACAAAAGAAATGAATCTTCAAGTCACATAAAAACTCAGATAAAGAGTGTAAACAAACCTGTAGTCCTCAAACAAGAACCAGATCTGTTTTAAATGAGTTGGAAATTATACAAGGACATGTTATAAATGACAGTTTTTCAGAAGAAGGACCAACATATGGCCAAATTCCTGCCTTTCAAGTAGAAACAGCAATAAATGATGCACTTGCTTGTTCAGAAGGAATTTTCAAACCAGTATCACACAAAAGAGGAAAAAAAAACAAATCTAGTTATACGAGGTACTGAAATATTACCAAAAACTGAATTATTTAAAAGTTCATCTAGCAAAATGTGGCTGTATGTAGGGAAATTAAACAAAGATGTAAATTCTGAAATAGTTAAAAAATGTATGAAAACGAAAGCATCCATAAGTAATGAACAGCTTGTGGTCGAGCAATTAAATACGGTGGACCACTTTAATTCATTTAAAGTTGGGGTCAATCATCAATTCTTTGCTAAAATAAATTCTGCTGATTTCTGGCCAAAAGGAATCGTCTTTAGACAATTCAATTTCAAAAGAGTGACAGCGATTCCCCAGGCACAGCATAATAGGGATAACTGGGTACAAGACACTGACAACCTACTAAGTCAAAATATGTCGCGTCGACAAAGCAATTTCGGTAATGAAAATAATGAAACTTTTCCTTTAGTTCCCAACAATCATCTAGTAATAGTGAGGGATTAACTATCTATTACCAAAATGATAATGGTCTGCGTACAAAAATACCTGAACTTATTAAGAATATACCTATTATTAATTATGACATATTCATTATTATGGAAACATCCTTATCTATAGATATTCACTTCTGAACTGGGTTCATTAACCATAACATTTTTAGAGGAGATCGTGACCTGGAAACCACAGGGAAAATGCATGGTGGAGGTGTCTTAGTGGCTGTCCATAAGAAATTTAGTGCTCACATTATCACTGATGATTATGGTATCGCTCAAAAAAAATTTAAGAATTATGGTTATCTATTTACCTGGGGAACAAAAATTAATTTTATGTGCAGTGTACATACCTCCACCATCTATTCAAGAGAGTTATCAGTTACATAGTGATGCTACCGAACACATGGCCACTGAATTTAGTGATTTGCTAATACTCACAGTAGGTGATTATGATCTACCTGGTATAACCTTGTGCAATGACCATCTTGGTTTTTCTACTTCAACTCATAACCTGGCGACAGAAAGTTTATTAGAATCATTTTCTTATCTGAATTTGTATCAACATAATAATATTGCTAACACTAATAATGTTATATTAGATCTAAGGTTAATATTATATATGCAAATGAAGCTCTAGTTAAATGACAGACATCACCCAGCATTAAACGTTAATGTTCAGTGTGATATGCCAGTCCAGAGTTTGAATTATGAAGAGGTTGTTTATGACAGCAAGAACTGTGATTATAATGCTATTAATAACTTTCTTTTAAACTTAGACTAGGATGACATCCTTCATCTACACATTGAGAGTGCTGTTGATTTATTTTATGTATATCTGTATCAGTGTTTTGACATTTTTGTTCCCAAAATTAAATTAAAAAGTAATTTTAAGTGTCCCGTATGGTTTGATGCGAACTTAAAACAAAATATAAAAGCAAAGGGAATTGCATATAAAAAATATAGAAGATCAAAATCTCAAGATGATTGTGACACGTTTAGTCAGTTAAGAGCTTTTATGTAAAGAACAACCAGAAACCTGTTATAATAATTATATCAATAGAGTCGAAAATAGTATATCTGACCCGAGATGTTTTTGGGATTATATACGTATTAAACATAAAGATGATATTCCTAAATATTTGAATTATTATGATGAAGCAGTCTCTGATGGAGAATCAGCACATTTATTTGCAAAACACTTTTCTTCAGTTTATAATGACCCTGTCGATAGTAACCCAGTAAGTTTTTTAGACCAAAGTCTTGCATCTATTAATATTAGTGGATTGTATATAGGAATTACAGAGGTTTTAGAAAAATTACACGAAATCGATATTAAAAAGGGACCTGGACCTGATGAAATACCAGGTCATCTTTTAAGAAGTTGCGCATTTACTTTGTCATGGCCATTGTGGATTCTGTTTAATAAATAAAAGGCAACGTGGACTGTGGTTAGTGATATAACCAGAAATAAAACAAACAATCATTAGTCGTTTAATCTCGACGACTTTAACAAAAATGGTGAAACAATGAAATATGTATTAAACAACTTTACCGATTTCTTCATAAATGCATGCCCAAATATAAATAATAATGACGACATCAACCTAGAACATGTAATTCTAAACAATGCAAACATTCACCTAGAACAAACGAATCCCATGGTGGTATATAATATTATACACTCCTCAAAAGACACAAAAGCAGTAGGAATCGACAGAATACCTGTTAAGCTCTTGAAATTAATCGCAGACCTTATCGCAGAACCTGTAGCATATCTTATAAACTTATCCTTAGTTAATGAAATGTTCCCTAGCTTGTTAAAAATATCAGTAGTAAAACCAATATGTAAAAAAGGAGATAAGAACAGTATGGGCAATTACAGGCACATTTCTCTATTGCCTAACATATCTAAAATATTTGAGAAAATTATATATCTATGTCTCATTAACGTCATTGATAGATGGAAAATACTTACAGATCAGCAAAATGGCTTCAAAAAAAATATGTCAACAATTAGAGCTATGTACCAACTACTAAGCAAAGTGCTAGTCATTAAACAAAAGAGAATATGTATCCACTGTCTTACTAGACCTGTCAAAAATGTTGACTACGAGATAATGCTATTAAAACTGGAAAAATATGGGATTTGAGGAAAATGTAAGAGCCTGATAAAATCATATCATTATGACAGAACCCAATGTATCTTACAAAATGACAACGAAACAGGTCATCAAATAAAATCGGAGATGGAAACGTTGACTAAAGGAGTGCCACAAGGATCCAATTTGAGCCTCCTCTTATTTATGCTCTACTCGAACGACCTACCAAATTGCATAGATGATCATCTGCTTTTATATTCAGATGATACCTCCATAGTCTTCAACCAAAAGTCGCAAGAAGATTTAGAGACGAAAATACAATCAACAATATCAACTTTGGAATGGTGGTTTGTCCAAAAGAATATGCTGCTCGATGTGGATAAAACAAATATAATCAAATTCTCTTATCCTATAATAGAGGAAAACAACCTTAATATTCAATTCGAAGAAAAAATTATACAATCAGTAAGCGATGCCTCATATCTTGGATTACAAATTGATAGACGAATAGACTGGAGACCTCATATAAATGTATTATCAAAAAAAATTGCTTAGTATTCGGATGCGATAAAAATCATTGCTAATTCAATCAATAAAAATGTAGCTAAAATTAGCTACCATGCATATGTACAATCGAGAATACAATATGGAATCATATTCTGGGGAAATTCGAGCGAGGTAGATAGAATTTTTTTTCTACAAAAAAGATGCATTAGAAACATTTATAATTTAAACCAAAGGGCATCATGCAAACCAGTATTTATGTCAGAAAAAATATTAACTTTAACCAGCATCATGATCTTCGAATCAATCAAATTTGTCTGCGAAAACAAACACATCTTTCGAAGTTGTGATAAATTTCATAAGAACAGCACATGTAATAAAGCAGATCTGTACCCTGTAATACCAACAACTACATATATCCAGAAAAATGTCTACCATACCTTAATCAACATTCATAAATAAACTGCCACTAACTATAAGAAACCTCAACAACAAAGTGATGTATGAAAAATTAAAAAACCTTCTGCTTAAAAAGGCCTACTATAGCCTCAGTGAATTTTTTGAAGACAAACAAATAGAAAATATGAACTGAGATACCTATAAGTTTTTAATATTTTAATGTCAGTAATGTTTTATATTTGTCCTGTACACTTATCATGTTTTTATTTTTTTATCAACTTATTGTTATTGTATACTTGAGTATTAACTTGTATTTTATATTTTGACATGTTCTATACACCCTTATGGGTAATTCTAATGTATTAAGGAACAAATAAAATTGATTAATTGATTGATAAATTAGTGTCCTCTGGAATATTTCTAGAAGTTTGGAAAAACATCCTATGTGGTTCCCACATATAAAAAAAAACAGGTGATAAAGACTCGGCTCTGAATTATAGACGAAAATTTCCCACATTCCAAAAATCTTAGAGTCCTTAGTTAATGACTACTTAAAAAACGTTATCAGCACTAACATTGTTTTTCTCAAGGACGCTCGATCAGTACTAATTTATTACTATATGAAAACTATGTTATCAATGCCCTGGAGAGAGGAAACTGTATATATGAAATCTTTACAGATTTTTCCAAGGCATTTGACAGATCATTCACTCCTAATAAATGTGCTTTCTCATTATATCAGTGGTAAGTTATTATTATGGCTTCATATCTTAATAATCAGACACAAACAGTAAAAATCAAAAGTTTTTACTCCACTATAATAAAAGTCACCTCTGGAGTGCTGCAAGGGACACATTTAGCTCCATTGTTGTTTAACCTTTTCATCAATGATGTTGAGAATTGTTTTGTGCATAGTATGGTAATTCTGTATGCTGATGACTTAAAGATTGTATATGAAATAGAGGATAGTTTATCTCCCATAGAACTTCAGGAAGACCTTGATCGTTATGACGTCTGGTGTTCTCAGAAAAATATGGTATTGAACACTGACAAATGTAAATATATACAATTTGGTAAAGGTAACTGTAACTCTCCCAAGTTATACTTTATTAGAAATGCATCAGTTTAAAACATTAACTTAATAAAAGACTTAGGAATATACTTTGATTCTAAACTAAATTTCCGATATCATATACATTACATATGCAACAAGGCCTTGAAGACTCTCAGTTTTATCAAGAGAAGGACAAAAGACTTCACAAATATATGTGCAATTAAAAGCTTATATATTAGTTATGTTTATTTATTTATTTATTTATTTATTTATTTATTTATTTATTTGTTTGTTTATTTATTTATTTATTTATTTATTTATTTATTTATTTATTTATTTATTTATTTATTTATTTATTTATTTATTTATTTATTTATTTATTTATTTATTTATTTATTTATTTATTTATTTATTTATTTATTTATTTATTTATTTATTTATTTATTTATTTATTTATTTATTTATTTATTTATTTATTTATTTATTTATTTATTTATTTATTTATTTATTTATTTATTTATTTATTTATTTATTTATTTATTTATTTATTTATTTATTTATTTATTTATTTATTTATTTATTTATTTATTTATTTATTTATTTATTTATTTATTTATTTATTTATTTATTTATTTATTTATTTATTTATTTATTTATTTATTTATTTATTTATTTATTTATTTATTTATTTATTTATTTATTTATTTATTTATTTATTTATTTATTTATTTATTTATTTATTTATTTATTTATTTATTTATTTATTTATTTATTTATTTATTTATTTATTTATTATCATGTAGATGTACAAGGTACATATATGAACGTCACAATGTAAAATAGTCTAAAAGTACACAAATACAATTTAAAAATACACAAAATACATTTCAAAAATACACAAAATACGATATAAAAATACATAAGATACAATTACAGAATGTTAGATCATGCATGGAAAATTGGAGCAGTGTGTGGGCACCTTCTTTTCAAACACAAATAAATAAAGCAGAAAGGGTCCAAAAAACGTTTTTTATGCTTTATATACTTCAAAATGGGTATAACAAGTGAATTTATGGCATATGACTTTATATTGTCAAAGTTAAACATCCAAAATCTTGAGAAACGCAGATACAATACCGATGTGCTCATCTGTTAGCATTAATAAACTTTCATAAACAACTTCGCATGGTCTACAGCTTTGCTCTGGAGCATACAATTGATCTTAATCGACTTAAATTTAGTAGTGAGAATTCATTAAATTCAGATTTAACAGTTTTATAATTGCTTGATGATCACTGATTTGCATTAGGGATGCACTAGCACAGCACTAGCTATAAAAAAGTTATTAAAACCTTCAGCAATTTCCTCATTATTATAAAGTACAGAAACAGAATTATTTATTTCAAAACGTATATTATATTCACAAACTTTATAACTTTTTGGTTTAATTAAGGATTTTAAGGTTTTCCACGTTCATTTAGGGTTATTATTGTAAGCATCAATTTTTTGTTCATAATATTGGATCTTTTTTTAATCTCAATGTGTTAACCACGTCATTCCTTTTTTGCTTCAAAATTTCCCATAAATTTTGTTTTTCATTATTATTACATTTCCTGAATTTCTTATATGCAACATCTCTTTCTTTTGTTTTATACTTTATTTCCCCATCATACCATGGTAGATCATTACGTTTGTTTTCAATAATTTCTATTGGAGATATAATATTTACCACGTTCTCAAAATTATTTGACATTTTATTATAAATATCATTTACATTAAGTGAGCTTAAGGGCCAATATTGTTGCATCAGTTCTAAACAAATGTTATTCATATTATGATCACGAAGATTTCTAAATATCCTTTTCACATTATTATTACTTTCCACGGAACATGCTAACATTTTTACAGAGATTATTGAGTGATCAGTAATTTTGAATCAATTATGAACTACACATTTAATTGAATCACAGTTAGTTATAAATGAATTACTTGTATCAGTACATCTTGTATAATGATTAACAATTTGTTCAAATCCAAATATAGTAATTAAATAATTAAATAATCTACATGTATTGCATATTTTCTGTTAATAACCTAACATTGGATGAAACAAGAACAGGCGAAAGTTACAGCTCTACCTGGATATTCCCTCTACTCACATTATTGCAGGCTCGCATCAATACATAGAGGCTCAGCATTTTTTGGGGCAACGACTTGACAAATATTAAACCAATCCATAACATTGCTCAATTTTCCAGTGAGTTTATTTGTGAATGCTCCGGCATCAGCATCAAACATAATTCCTCAAATATCGCCGCTCTAGTTATATATCGCTCACCAGATTCAGAAATAGACTTATTTTTAAACTCTTTGAATTCAATTATCTGTTCAGTATCAAAATCACACAATTATCTTATTTTAATATCGACGCCTTGAGTGATTCAAACTCAAAACGTTTACTATTTGATCTCTTTGATAACTTTAATCTAAATGCAACTCCACCACTAGAACCAGCCAGAGACTTTAACAATTGTAAATCTGCATTAGATTATGTAATCTCGAATATTCCTAATGTTATAAGCACAAACCAGGGTATTGGTATATCAGATCGCAAATTACAAATATTATCAACAAATATACCAAGAGTTTCTCTGAGTGTTAAAAATAAACCAGTGTTTGTATACAAAAGGAATTTTACACAACAGAATCTCTTTAACTTATATAACTTATTTTCTTCCACCGACTTAAGTCATCTGTACACTGCTCAAGAACCAAATCAAGCCTGGAATATCTTCTGGCAAAATTTATTATACTGCTTCGACAAAACTTGTCCACTAATTAAAGTAAAAATTACCGAAACAAACCTAAAGAACAACTGGATAGATGCAAACATTATAGAAGAAAGTTACGCACTGAAAAATTTATACTGGCTATCAACAAATAGTAACGACCCCATTATTAAAGAATTATATAAACACAGCAAAGAAGCCTATGCTGAAAAGATTAAAACAAAAAAACAAAAAGATTATTATCAAGGCAAAATAAATGACTACACCAACGTTTCGAAAGAAATTTGGAATATTATTAATACCAATACTGGCAGAATAAAGAAATCACTTGAGATTGGTTGTATAAATCACAACAAAAAAGTTGTCTTGGATAAACTCGAAATTTTCAATTCCTTTTGTAAATACTACACCGAAAATATTGAAAAATTATTAAATGACACTTACGGTAACCCCTCTGGGTATTGTACTGTTGGTGTAACGTGCAACTCTTCTTTGTTTTTTTTTTGTTCATATCACGCCGGAAAAAATATCAAATGTTTTAAACAATATGCAAAATTAAAAAACACAGGTTTTGATAATATTTCCATAAAGGTACTTAAATATGTATCCAGATTCATTATATACCCTCTATGCTTCCTTTTTAATTTATCTATTAAACTAGGAATATTCCCTGATAAACTGAAATATGCTTTAATAGTACCAATTCATAAAAAAGGTGATACTACACTGTTAGAAAATTACAGGCCAATAACATTATTATGCTGCTTTTTCAAATTATTTGAGAAAATTGTCCATAATAGAATTATGAATTCTGTCAACAGTTATAGGATACTATCAGAAAGACAACATGGTTTTAGACCTGAACACTCTACGAATACAGCTACTTTTGAGTTTACAAACTTTATATATAATGCAATTGACAAAAAAAAAGCTAGTCCTTGCTTTATTCTTCGATCTAACCCGTGCCTTCGACTGTGTTCTAGCCAAATTTATGTAAAAAAAATACATGCATTAGGTATTAGAAGATCATTAAATAAGTGGATTATCTCATTCTTGTCGAGCAGAAAAATGTCTGTAAAATTAGGTGACACCATATCTAATACCTGTAACCTTAATCTTGGAGTTCCTCAAGGGAGTGTACTCTCTCCTTTGCTTTTTATATTATTTATCAATGACCTGGAGTCTCATATTTTAAATAAATCAAATCTATATTTAACAATGTGCGCTGACGATACCGCTACTTGTATCACCACAGAATCCGTCGAGATGCTTGTAAACATCACTAACAATTTACTGGCTCGCTTTTATGACTGGTGCTCTTCTAACAAATTAGTTATCAATACTTCTAAAACTAAATATATAATATTTCATAATAGAACTGTAGAACTGCAAAACATTGTTCTTCAGCTTAATAACTCTACCATAGAAAAGGTCACTGATACTAAATTTCTAAGGCTCCACGTAGATGAAAACCTGTCCTGGAGAAAGAATACACATCAACTATGTAATAGCTAAATTAAATTCTGCGTATTATGTAATTCGCAATCTTAAGTCTATAGTAGATGTTGAATATCTTTTAAATATTTATTGCTCACTAGCATACTCTCACATTAAATGTCTTGTTTTGTATTGGGGTCAATCAACAGACTTAAACAGGGACTTCCATCCTTATTTATGAAGCAGGCTTATTTGTGAAAAACAGTTTGGAATTATATCACCAGCACAATAGTAATCATAGTCAGGACACAAGATTCGCTAAAGTTACCAATAACATAATCAAGTTCAAAAAGAAATTTCATTCTTTCCTGGGCACACAATGTTTTTACTCCCTAAGAGAATTTTATGAATTTAATAACACCTAAGATTTACAGAAGAATAATTGACTTTGTTGTTTTGTAAATATCTATATGTCCATCTGTATGTAATTGTCCCTTTTATACAATTATGTGTTTTTTATATATAATTTTAAATAGTTATATTATTATACAAAATATTTAAGAATTTCTGTAACTCCTGTGACGTTTTATACCCTTGTAAGGCATATATGAAATAAAGTTATGATTATTATTATTATAAGTCAATTAAGAGAAACAAAAGTAATCACTAGGTATTTAATTTAGAACATTTTGTTTTATGTCATTAAGGCTACAATTAAAAATATCGAAGTCGCTACATAATTTGTTCATGTATTTGTATTATTCCTGTTATATTTAATTGTTTTTTTACACATTTTTGTATGTTTATCTTAGTTTATTTGTATTGGGTACAACTCCGTTTAATAATAATAAATAATAAATTAATAATAATAAATTGAATTAAATAATCTTCACGTTTTAACCTAAGTTATTAAAATTTCAGTTAGTAGTTTAGAACATACAAAAAATGAACATATAATTTTTCCAATTTTTTCCACTTCTCCATTTTGGAGATATTCACAGTTAAAGCGAGTCCTCAATACTTTTGAATTGTATATTAGGTGTATATTTATTCGATATATATTGCAACAGTGTTGCATTATTTATATGTTCTCTTAAAGAACTACTAGCGGTAGTTACATGAGGTTATAGAAAGGAATCTTAGTTTATTTAATTACAACCATAGTAAATATGTAATTTTTTTTTTCTTTTTTAGAACAAATTGAAAACTGAAAGCGAAGCTGACCAACTGTCCAACCCCATTTTACCTGTTCCGGAGTTGAATTGTAATTCAATAAAAATATTAGTAGGCCCAACTCGTCCACTTTCAACTCCTGGCAAAATTCCAGCCATTGGAATAAATTTTAATAGCACGAATGACTCAAAGTCTGAAAGCCGATGGAGTAAGTTAGAAGAAATGTTAATTCAGGAAGCACAGGGTTCACTTCCGGTGGTTTTTAAGCCTCTAGTAACTTTGTATACTGTTCATAAGTCAGAGAAAAGTAAACCTATTGCTGTCGTGAATGAGCCAATTGAAATTTCCATGGAATTAGTTAACAACTTGCAGACAGTATTACATTTAAAAGATATTTATTTGTTATGGAGTTTCGACAGTGAAAATGAAGTGGTATCTAATGAAATGTTCGACAATAAAATGGATGATTATGTTAAAACGTATATTACAAAGACTGTTACCTTAGAAGGCAATTCTAAGCAAGATTTAGTTCTATCCATAACACCATTAGTAATAGGAATGATAACAATAAATGGATTTTGTTATACCCTCACCAGTTCCAATGCTCCAGCTGAAACTAGTTTTATTAAAGGCAAACAACTTGTTAATATACCTCAAAGTAATACTAAGTTAAACAATCAAAATAACTGTAATAATAGTAGAAGTAAATTAGAAATTAAAGTTGTACCTCCAGCTCCGTGCCTGCAGGTTAGTCCTAAATTTTAGTAGCAACATCTGGAAACTGGGACATTTGAATTGCAATGGCGTGATTGTGGAAAATCAGTGGAAATACTTTTTTTAGATTTTAGAAATTCCCAAGAGTGGCTCCTAGAAAACGTGTCAATAACACTGACCCGCAAGGTTTTTTCTTCTTAACCCAAATAAGTGATTCCGAAGGTTCTTGACGTGTTGAACACGATGCTGTTAGCTGTTTGCGCCATAACGTCACAATTTTGAGAAAACCTAACCTAAAAGTGTTAAAAAGCTATTTCTGCCTATATTCGTGCCTTAACAACTGGATTACCATACGAAATTGAGTAAAACGGACCAGACCATCTTATTCAACTATCCAAGATCTATAGAAAGAAATAGTAACAATTAAAAAAACAACAATAGATGGCGCAAACATTATTTTATTCCTGAGTTTAGCAAGAAATACCAGAATTTTTGTGGTGAGTATATATGCAAGTAAATGGACTCTATAAGGTCAGCATTTTGAGAAAACATAACCTCAAACTGGATAAAAAATGTTAAGTGTATTAGATTGGTTAAGTGTGAAACAACATTTAAAATATTTTACCTCAATTTTTATATATAAGATTTTAAATGGTTTTACTCCTTATTTTACCAGATGTATTACTTTTGATAATCAAGTACATAATCACTCAACTAGATTAAATAGTCATCTACACATTAGAAGGAAAAAGTGTACCAAACATATGCACACATTGTTTTCTGATGGTTGTCGGGAATATAATATGTTGCCAAATAAAGTCAAAGAAAGTACCAACTTGATTGCATTTAAACAAAGGTTATTAGAACATATTAAAAGCTTATTTTTATTATTTTATTCTCTTTCTCTTTTATACTTTTTACTAGTTTTTATATTTTGTTAGTGTAAGAATATTGTTATAAATTGTTGTATTACGTGGAATGTGTCGAAGACATGTATTACGTTGTCCTATTTCAATAAAGATTATTATTATTATTATAAAATAATATTTTTATGATGTTATAAAAATATTATTTTATCCATTGTCATAGAGCAAAATGGGTATCGGCATTGTGTTCAGCGCATCAAAATCCTATGGAATTAGCTATTTAGGTACGATTTACTTATATATATATACTCACCACAAAAATTCTAGTATTTCTTGCTAAATTCAGAGATAAAATAATATATGTGCCATCTATGTTTTTTTTTTATTGTTACTATTGATTTTCGAAGATTTTAGAGAGCTGAATAAGATGGTCTGGTCCGTTTTACTCAATCTCGTATCATTGTCCAGTTATTAGGGCATGGATACGTGTCTAACACTTTGGTACAGAATTGTAAGCATGGACTTCTGAGGTGAAGAGAAATACGTGGAAGTAGGCAGAAGTTTACAGAACGTACATATAATTTGTTTCTATTTTCCCTGATGCGACGCTAATGACCAATGTTAAAACACAGTACTGACCTGCGGCACCATCGACAAAAACTGGCACAATTCGAGATGGTGTGACCTTAAATTGTGGACTATTCTGTAAACAACTGTCTCCATGTAAGCTACCTGTCCAATGATTTAATGTTATTTGCAGATCATATCAGTTGCAATCGTGGTTTTGTTTTATGTGTGACAGGATAGTGGTAAATATGGCACACTTTACATCAAGTGAATATTTGGACATGATTCTAATAATACTAATAATACTAATTTCTACTATTTTTGTATTTTGGAACTGTCTTTTTTAATTAATTTTTCTAATGCGGGGAAAATACTACTAAGTTTTAAAATAATGAGTTGCAATTTGTATTTGAATGACAGTAACTATCTTTATTAATATTAGTAACGCACTAGTAGTACAAAAATTTCATCACGAACCAGTGGCGACTTGTCGCAAGATATATAATTTTGCTCTTCTTTACTTGGATTTAATTACAATTCATGTTTTTAGATGTTTCTTGATATATATAATCCACGGTTAAAATTTTGCACCAAAGTGTTGTGACATGTATAGGCAGAAATGGCCTTTTTAACACTTCTAGGTCAAGTTTTCTCAAATGTGCCGTTCAGCGCGTCAGGAACCTTCGGAATCACCTATTTGGGTTAAAAAAAAAAGAAAAGTGTGTTTTTACAGGGCTGTGTAATTTAATGATATAATTTCTTTTTAATTTTCTATATTTGCAAATCATTCCCAGAGAAATATTAAACTGTACGAAAATAGAATAGAAAGATATCACCTTAGCCATCTTATTAAGGGACCTTAACGCACTGGAATCCCGTTTTATGACTTTTTTCTGTGGTGCCGATAAAAGTTATGACCATTTCAATCTGAAATTTGTGTATTTTTACACATAAATTCTTTCAAAAGTTTTTTTCCCCTCATCATTACTATTCACTAGGGTTGGCCGAAAAACATTTTTTTTTTTTTTGACATTCGCTATTCCGCAGAAAACTTGGTCCTAGGCCAGATAAGCAAAATAAAAGGAAGAAATGAAAAATCAGTTAAGATCTTCCGGTCACACATCGTCTTCCAAATTCGTAAAAATTAGTGTAATTCAACTTATCTTCATGTTTTTTAAAAGGTGCCAAACTGATGTAGGTCACACTGCTATACCTCGGAAAACTTGTCCCATGGACATATAAGTAAAGTAAAACAAAGAAAAGAAGAATCGGTTGAGATCTTCCGGTCATCCTCAAGATTCGTAAGAATTAGTGAAATTCAACTAATTTTCGTGTTTTTTTTAAATGTGTCAAGTTGGTGAAGCTCAAATTGCTATACCGCCGAAAACTTGCTAAAACTAGGTAAAATAAAACAAAAAATCGATTAATATCTTCCGGTCGCGTATCCTGCGACCCAAAGTCTGACGTCGCCCACCCTTCTACTCTCATATACAGCCACACGCAGTGTTGGCTTGTCTTACGTAGATCTGTTTGCAATAATCAGTGTTCCTTTGAGCTTGTGTTTGCTATGAGTTATTAATGACATTAGTGTGATGGAAGCTTCCAAGAAAATTACTCTACAGGCGCTTGAAGATATAACAACTCAAGAAATTCGCGATATGGTGAGAGTAATGCTTAATAAAAAAATCTAGTGGGCCAGATGGCGTCCCAATCTTGGTTCTGAAATCTTGCTTGGAAACTATAATAGAACCTTTATGTTACATATTTAACTTATCCATCAGAACAAGCACATTTCCAGACAAATGGAAAACGGCCTCAATCATTCCCATTTTCAAACAAGGAAGCCAAGAAATAGTTGAAAACTTTCGACCTATTGCACTTATATCTAGTTTTAGTACTTTTAGTAAAATCTTAGAAAAAATTATACACAACAGAAAGGCGTTCGATTGTATAATCCCAGATTCTCTGATAGAATAACTTCACAAAATGGAAATCAGAGGTGATATAAATGGTTGGATAGAATCTTTCTTGAAAAATTGAAAGGTTTATGTGAAGTTAGAAGACAGTAATTCACATATTCGGGAAATGAATTTCGGTGTTCCACAAGGAGCAGTTTTATCTCCCCTACCGTTTGCAATGTTTATCAATGATCTTGATGAGTATATGAAAGAACAAAACTCACTCCTAGTAATGTTTGCTGACGATATAAGCTTAGTAGTATCGGCTGATTCTCTAGAGGCTCTCCATAAAACTACAACAACTCTACTTACCAGATTTGAAAAATGGTGCAGTAGAAATGAAATGGAAATACATAAACAAAGAACTGTCATGGTTGACGGCCAAAAAAGTTTTGAGAACGGAAGTAGATTCTCTTCCGAAACGTTAACTACACATAGCTTTGATTTTGAGTTTTTAGTTTATAACATTGTTCTAGTTTATATATTTTTAGGTGTGAGACTTTTTGAAACAGTCAAGTACTCAAGAACCAACCTCTGTCTGATCCGTTTGGCGCAGAGGTTTTTTCATTAAAAATTTTTAAATATTTTTCAGTGGCAAAATACCCAATAAAAAGTAAGAAAATCTGAATATGCCACAAATAAATAATTACAGACAATATCAGAAATGAAATAATAGTAAATATATCACATTTTACAAAAAAAGTAATAAAACCAATAAAACTCCTAATAAACAAACAAATCATATCTCCATCCGAACACACTAAATTTCTGGGCATTACAATTGATGAAAAACTTTGGACAAATGGACAAATCACATTAACAATGTAGTGGGCAAGTTAATAGTGGTTATTTTGCAATTAGAAATCTTAAATCCTTTTTGGATCGTAAATATCTAATTAATGCTTATTGTGCATGAATATACCTACATTTAAAATATTCATATACTGGAGTCTGGGAAATGATTGGAACAGTCTTTATCTTACAAAAACGCATCATGAGACTAATTTTTGGACTATCGCCAAGAGATTCTTGTAAAAACACTTTCAAAGTCAAAATATTAACTTTACCTGGTATTCTCTGTTAGAAGCAGTAATGTTCACCAAGCAAAAGCCAGAATTATATAATTGCAGGATTTACAACTTCTCCACACGAAATAACGCAGATATACAAATTGACCAGTTCAACTTGAGTACACTACTTGAGGTAGTGAAGAATTCTTTTGATCCTAAAAAAATTGCAGTATCGTGCATGAAAAATTCTCGTGATGGAGGGGTGATAATTCAATGTAAAAACAAATCAGCAGCAGAAAAACTCAAGGCCGAAGCATCTAGCAAAATGGGTGAAAAGTATAATATAAGTGAGCCAAAAAAACATCTTCCTAAGGTAAAGATAGTAGGAATTACAGAAACGAATGTACCAGAAGAAATAGAAGAACTATTGTATGTACAAAATGAAGATATCTTATCAAAAGAAAAGTCAGAAATTAAAGTATCACATGTTGGTCCAAGTAAAAGAAATAAAAGAAGTTTTATTGCATATGTACAAATGGATGGCGAAAGTTATGACAAAGTTTTGAAAAGTGGAAAAATTAATATTGGCTGGGATAGATGTGCAGTATATGATGCAGTTGATGTTCCAATTTGTTTTAAATGTTGTGGCTTTAACCACATTGCAAAACAGTGCAATAAACAGACAGTGTGTGCCAAATGTGGAGCGTCACACCAAACCCTTGAGTGTGACGTTATGGACAATGAGGTTATATGTGTAAACTGCAAATATGCAGTAGAAAAACTTAACATGAAGCGAGTGAATTTTCACCATCACACATGGAGTAAAGAGTGTCCAGCATATTTGAGAAACTTGGAGATCAAGAAAAGCAAAGTCGATTTTTTATAGATAAAGATATTGGTGATACTAACCGATATACTAATATAAACATTGCTCACATAAACATTAGATCTCTTATGTCTAAATTTTTTTGTTTTAAAAATAACGTACTTCAGTCTAACTTCGATCTCATAGGTGTAAGCGAAACATGGTTAAAACCATATATAAAAAACGATAGAAAAGATAGAAAAGAACATGCTGGAGGCGTGGCAATATATTCTAAAAAGTTCCTAAACACTAAATTAATTAAAACAAATAATACAGAAAAAGAGGAAATTGAACAAGTCTGGATCGAAATTAGCATAAAAAAGAAGAAAATTGCCTTTGGATCCATTTATATACCACATGAGTTACTGATTTATAAAATGGAGCTAATTGAGGAGATGTTTAGTGAAATAATATGCTATGATAGATGTATATGTATGGGTGATTTCAACATAGATATGTTGAAAAATGTACCTGCCACACAACACTTTACCAATATATTGCAAATATTTAATTTAAACCAGTTAGTGACAGAACCCACTAGAACAACTGAGACAACTGGTACTCTTATAGATTTAATAATTACAGACATAACAACGAAGGCTCTAGAATCAGGAACAATTGACATGTCAGACTTGGGATGTGATCATGATCTAATTTACTGCACATTAAAAATGGAGAGAGATGCAGAGGGGGAGACAGTGAAAACATATCGAGATTATAGGAATATGGACATCGAACATTTTTATGGGGATGCTGAAAAAATTAATTGGACTGATATTTATATGACAGAAGATGTAGATAATAAGTTAAAACTCCTTAATGAAAAAATTGTAAACATTTTTGATATACATGCTCCTCTTAAAACAAGTAAACTAAGACCAAGAAAAAACCTACCTTGGATTACATTCAATATTAAATGCCTAATGAGAGAAAGAGAAAAAGCGAGAAAGAAATACTTCAAAAATCAAACAGATGGAACACGTGCTTATTATCAACAGATTAGAAAAGAAGTGAAAAAAGCAATAAATAGAGAAAAGGTTGCATATTATGGACATAGATTTGGACAGCATCAAAACAAAAATTCAAACATATGGTCAGAGGTACAAAAGCTTGGAATAAGGAGAAAAGATTCAAATCTGGAGTTACCACCAAATATAAATGATCCTCAAATTATTAGCAACTTCTTTCAAACAAGTGTGACAAAAACTCAAATAAGCAGAGAGATAATAGATCACTATAATGAAAAAGATGACATACCAAATTTTAGTTTTGAAATAATTGGAGCAGAAGATATAAAAAAGGCATTGTATAAAATTAAATCAAAATCGATTGGTATTGATGGGATATCAGCACATATGCTACAGCTGATTCTTCCTTATTGCTTGCCTTCCCTAACTCATATAATAAACATGTCACTAGAAATGGGTAGAATGCCTAAAGAATGGAAAACAAGTATAATTCAGCCAATTCCAAAATCAGATACAGTGAAGGAGATTAAGGATTTACGCCCAATAAATATTTTACCTGTTGAATCAAAAATCTTAGAAAGAATAGTGTATAATCAATTATATGAACATTTAAATATGTATGACTTATTTCCCTCTCGACAGTCTGGATTTAGAAAAGGTTTTAGCACTGCAACAACATTATCTTGTATTGTAGATGATATTATTTCAGCAAAAGATAAAAATATGGCAACTATTCTAATACTTATGGACATGTCAAAAGCCTTTGACTCTGTGAATTTTGAACTTCTGTTAGCTAAATTACAGTCTAATGGCATTAGAGAAAATGCATTACTATGGTTTTCAGATTACTTAAATGAAAGAAGGGTTATTACTAGAATTCAACAACTAATATTTTTTCACAACCATGTACTGTCGAAACAGGAGTACCTCAGGGCTCAATATTAGGACCATTATTGTTTAACGTCTTTACTTTTGATGCTTCTGTAATTTTAGAACATTGCAAGCTATATATGTATGCTGACGATTTTCAGCTTCTTTATAGTTTTACACAGGGAGACAGAGAAGCGGCCATTGAAGTCATAAACAGAGACGTCAATAAACTTGTGGACTATATAACCAACATTGGCCTTCAAGTCAACCCCACAAAATCACAATTAATTGCATTTGGCTCTAAAAACTTTTTAAATGAAATAAAATTGAACTATGAAGTTAAAATAAAAGGTAAAACTCTAGAGTACAAAACAAGTGTAAAGAATCTTGGTCTAATAATGGATGAGAACTTAAATTTCGAACAACATGTGCAAAGTAAATTTCAAGTGTCTTTCATGAGACTGAAAGCTTTCTATCAATATAAAAATATTCTACCTAGGGACGTCAAACTTCTATTTGTTGACTCATTAGTGCTATCGTTGTTTAACTATTGTGACTGTGTATATTACCCATGCCTAAAGGAAAAAACAAAAAAAAAGAATTCAGAGAGTACAAAATGCAGGAATAAGATATTGTTTACAACTACCCAGAAGAGAGCCTACAAGTTATCATATAAACGAAATCAAGTGGATACGGATGGATGAAAGACAAAAAATTCATTTGTTATGTTTTGTATTTAAAATTGTAACTGAAAAAGTGCCTAAATATTTGTACAATAAGTTAAGATATAGGTCTGATGTACATGATATCACAACTAGACATCGGGATGATCTAGATATTCCACAGCATACTACAACTTTATTTCATTCAAGCTTTACTTACATAGCAACTAAAATAATTAATGCTCTCCCTAACAATTGCTTTAATATGAAAATTGATCAATTTAGGAAATATGCAAAACGTGAACTGTATAATTTAAACCTGTGAATTTTACTTAGTTATTGTTCTAAATTTGTGTATATTATTTGTGTATTTATATGTATTAATTATACCTATTATCATTTGACACTAAAGCCAAAGGGTGAAGTTGAAAATTGTCTGTATGGATGAACATTCACCTTTTATGTGTAGTAAAAATTGATGCTTTTATCATTGTTTCTAAAATATTTAAAACAAACATAATTTACTCTGTATTTGTCTTTAATAAGCACATAATAAATTTCTTATTTATTTATTTATTTATTTACTTTTAAAAAAGCCCAAAATATACATATGGTAATATCTATAATAATATTCCTCATCGTTTAAGAGAGTTAAGCAGAAGCAAGATAAAAAAAACCTATTAAAGGTGCTACAAAACAAAGCATATTATTCCATAGGCGAGTATTTTGATCAGCAATGTACTGAAAATATATT
This sequence comes from Stenurella melanura, assembly GCA_963583905.1. Classification (NCBI taxonomy): domain Eukaryota; kingdom Metazoa; phylum Arthropoda; class Insecta; order Coleoptera; family Cerambycidae; genus Stenurella; species Stenurella melanura. The sequence continues at coordinate 63,993,402 of OY757318.1, forward strand.
ATAACATATTAGCATTATATTTACTCCACTTTTAGATCTGTATTGTATTTGTTTAAATTATGTTATTATTGCTAAGTATATGTATTGTTATTGCTATTATTTATTTGAAATTAACCTTTTGCAAAGACGTTTCATATCCAATGTATTTTGGCAGCTGAAATAAAGCATAATAAATAAATAAATGTTCAGCTACCCAAGAGACTTAGTTGTGAATAATCTTCCAACTCATCAGGACGTCCTCAAATGTTATTTTAAGAAATGTTACAACTTGGCTCTGGAATCTAACAAGAAGTGTGTCAGTTTTTCTAAAGTTTTAGCGACAGTGGCGCAGAAAGTAAAGTCGTTGTTTGATAAAGCATCGTTACCAACTCTTTTGGAATACAGAATTGTGCAGTTAATTAATGCCTCTCATGATAGTTACAGTAAACTGAGAAAATGGTACAACTGTGACGAGGATAAGGTAACATTCAAAGCAAGCATTAAAGATTTCAAACTAAATTGACTAAAGACGATTTTAGTTTGATTAATTAACTGCATAATTCGGTATTCCGAAACAGTTGGTATCGATGCTTTGTCAAACACCGGTTTTATTTTCTGCAACACTGTTGCTGAAACTTTGGAAAAACTGACACACTTCTTGTTAGTCTCCAGAGCCAAGTTGTAACGTTCCTGAAAACAACATTTGAGGACGTCCTGATGAGTTGGAAGTTTATTCACAACTAAGTCTCCTGAATGGGCGAATAAGGGGCATTCAAACGTCTGTCGAGTAATATTTTGGAAGCTTCCATCACGCTAATGTCATTTATAACTCATTACAAACACAAGTTAAAAGGAACACTGATTATTGCCAACAGATCTACGGAAGATAAGCCAATGACGCACGTGGTGGTATATGAAAGTAGAAGGGTGAGCCAAGTTCGTTCTTGGGGCTCGAAAGGAAGATATTAACTGATTTTTTGTGTTATTTTTCCTATCTGTCTGACCTTAATCAGTTTGACACTTTTTTTTTTTTTAAACACGAAAATTAGTTGAATTTCACTAATTGTTACGAAGCTGAGCGACCAGAAGATCTCAACCGATTGTTCTTTTCTGTATTTTAATTTTCTTATCTGTCCAAGGAGCAAGTTTTTCGAGGTATAGCAGTGCGACTAAATCAGTTTGACGCCATTTAAGAAACACGAAGATTACTTGAATTTCACTAATTTTTACGAACTTTGAAGAGGATGTGCGATCGGAAGATCTTAACTAACCTTTTCATTTCTTTGTTTTATTTTACTTATCTGGGTTAAGGGCAAGTTTTCCATGGTATTGTGAATGGGAAAATAAATGTTTTTCGGTAAACCCTACTATACACACAGAACTCTTTTTTTTTAAATTTGATAGAGTAGTTATTGGAGAATAAGTAAAATGTTAAATTTAAAAAAATCCATTTTACAAGAAATAATTTCTTCTTTGAAGAATACTTTCCAAGAGCGTAGATAAGCATGGATTAGCTGTGCCGGCTTAGATTTGGTTCATGTTTGGGAGGTAATATAATTTAAACCAAATATCCGCTTGAAAAAGTTTTTTTTGCAAAAGTTATGGAAGAAATTTGAAATCCTCCAATCTTATTCCAAAAAATATGTGTTGTTACTTATGATATGAGCATATCACCGAAAAGAATTAGTGGTGTTCCATCAAATAGTTCATAACGAAAAAATTGTAGCAAAATTAAAATATTTTTTTTACCCCCTATTCATTTAATTCATTAATGAGTAATTATTTTTTTTTATAATTGACAACGCCCTGGACCACATATATTTTAGCTCCCGGATTCGGCTCATTCACATTATTTGAGAAAATCAAATATTTTAATTTTTCAAAATTTATTTATTTTTTGGACTATATGAAGTAATCCTCCAATTTTATTCCAAAAAATATATGCTGTTACTTAGGATATGAGCATATCACAGAAAAAAAAATAGTGGTGTTCCATCAAATAGTTCATAAAGAAAAAATTGTTGCAAAATTAGAATAATTTTTTTTACCCCCTACCCAGCTCGCACACTAACGTCAATTTGCCGTCATATATTTGTCATAATATACATCATAAGTCCCAATATAATGATGTTCATTGTACGTCTAAATGACGTCATATCCTGACGTCACAATCACATTCAATATGACCTTAATTTGTCGAATATGACCCCAAATAAGAACCCTTTTCATGCGTCATTTTGACGTACGATCAAGGTTCAATGCTGACGTCAATATAATGTTTAATATGACCTTGATTTGACGAATACAGGCCCAAAAAAAATCTTTTTTCACGAGAGAATATTATTTAATCTTTCAGTTTTTATTCATTTTACGTTTTTATTAATTAGGAATGGTTTGAATATACAAATATTATTATAAATAACACTGTAACAAAATTTTAAACACTTACCTTAAAATCATCGGGCTGTGGGATTTGAAGCGTCGGCCTCTCGTTTGGTAGTCCAGTACGCTTCCTCTGAGCTATTGTCCTTCATGTAAATTTTACTTTAGAGTGTATTTATTACTTGCAGTTGATTACCCGGTTTAAACAATATTCCCTTTCAGCCTTAACCATGTACAATTTGTGCATTAATAAAATCAAGTGCAATGGCAAATTTCTGTAAAATACTTACTTACGTTGTGCGAATAGTGAATGTTGTTCAATTAAGCAATGGATATTATGTTCATATTCGTGTTAAAAATTATTGAAAACTATTCTTTATTAAAGAAAAAAGTGAGTTTTCATTTAATGTAGATGGCAGCACTCCTATTTTGCATTATGGTCAAAGATAAGAGTTAATTTTCTAATGTTTGCTATAGTGGTGGTAGAGTGCCATTTTAATAGTCGTTTCTTGTTTAATTCGCTCTGCGCTTTGAAATACATATATACAGATATAATAGGTATGTTAAGGTTGAGAGAAATATAGGTCACCGGTCAACTACCAGTCGTTAGACCTATTTCCAATAAGGTGGTGATAAAGATGTATACTGCAGTTGTGATTGAGACGCAGTATAGTTTGAATTTCAATGTCATAAATACCTAATAAAAGTGAATAAAATTACATGGTATATATGCGGTAAAGATTTCACATGTAGCTGTGGTACCTACATACGCGATAGAGTAAGAACATAGGAATTATTGTGATTCAATACTAATCAATACAACTAATATATAAAAGTAACTATTATAAAAGATGAAAATATGAAAAAAGGTATTTGACCGTTTATATGTATTTATACAATACCCAAAACATAAAGGTGACTCAAAAATGACATAACGTTCTGTCTATGACATCTCTGCGACGTTCTAAAATGTGATGTAACTTTGACGTCATTTTTAAATCTAGTGTATGTTAGTAAATGACTCAAAAATGACGTCATAACAACGTTCTGTCTATGACGTCTCTGCGACGTTCTGTAATGTGACGTAACCTTGACGTCATTTTTAAATCCAGTGTATGGCGTCAGTAAATGACTCAAAAGTGATGTCATAACAACGTTCTAAAATGTGACGTAACTTTGACGTCATTTTTAAATCCAGTGTCAGAAAATGACTCAAAAATGACGTCATAACAACGTTCTGTCAACGACGTCTCTACGACATACTAAAATATGACGTAATTTTGACGTCATTTATTTGGCAAATGACGTCGTAGACCGATACTGACGTCTCACGACGGCAAATGGACGTCAGTGTGCTGGCTGGGTATTCATTTAATTTATTAAGTATGAATTTTTTTTTATAATCGACATGACGCTCTGGACCATATACATTTTTGCTCCCAGATTCGGCTCATTCACATTTGAGAAAATCCGTTTTTTTTAATTTTTCAAAATTTTTACATAACTTTCGTAAAAAAAAAATTTTAAGCCGGCATTCAGGGTAAATTATTCTTGTATAGTTGGGAACTTACCTTCCAAATATGAACCAAATTCAAGCAGGGGCAGCTAACCCATGCTTATCCGGCTACGCTCTTTAAACAAATTTTTTTCAAAATATCGAATTTATTTTTCTTTGTACATTCTCCTGAATTTAAGCTTTGCCAACATGTAGTCGTGTTTCAAAAATAATGTTAGGACTTTTTATCCGCAACCCTACAACTAATATAATTTGATCACTTTAGGTGCAAGAGAGAACGCGTTATAAAACAAATCGGTGTATTGTATATTTCATTATCTGAAACTAAATAAATGCTCTATAATTCTTTAATAAGTTCATTATATGTTGGAAATTATTGCAGGTAAAGTTTATAATAAAAATTTAGAGCATTTTTAAGCTTTCCGTGCCATTATTCTGTTTCCAGTTGCCATATAATAATTGAAACAATTATTTCTAGCGCAAATTGACCTCAAATAGCCAAATATGGTCTGTTTTCAATTAAGAAATTAATTGTTTTTATTTTTAAAATATAAAGTTTGAATTTTGTAATTAAAATGTAAAAGTAAATTAGGTAAGTATAGTAGTTTGTATTGTATATACAAGAAAACATATCTGCATAAAAACAATTTAAATATCTGCCTTATTTGCCCCATTTTTTCAGAGGTAATGTTTCGAAAAAAAGTAGTATTAAAACCTCTCTAAGTTTTTCTTATGAGCGCTAAATTTTCGATGCATCAGAGAAAAGAAATGATAAATTCTGAGATAAAATTAAATCTTAGAAATCACAGAAATGTCGTAAAATGAGATTCAAAACCCCAGTTCAGGTCCCTTATTTTTTTTTACTCCAGAAAATTTTTTTTGCAGATTTTAAGGCCTAATTTTGACCGTCAGCATAGATGAAATATACTTACTGACTTTTCTGCAGTTTGGGCCAGATCTTTGTTATGAGATAAATTTTTTCCAAAAAAGAAATAAGTTTAATTTAATTTTTTTGAATTCCTGGTTTCTAGAAATCACTGAACATATTCCCTTCAGAATTGTGTAATAGTTAAATATAATTTTTAGGTGACGTTTTCTGAAATGAATCTCAATTTTTTATCAGATGAACTTCAAAAAGTGTCGATAGATTTCCAGAATACTAGTACAGTGCCTCTACAAAATATATTCATGGCTACATCAGTCCCCCACTTAGTGAATAGTGAATTCAAACAGACTTCAGATACTGCTATAGACCTAAACGATATTTCAACACCAGCTTTAAAAGAAAAATTTGTTCGAAAGAATCATATCACATCTGTGCCTCTTACAGGAAACATTTTAGAACCTGGACAAACAACTTCGATTAATATTTGGGTCAAAGCACCAAATATCAAGGGACCTAATGCGATAGATTTACTTATATATTACGAAAATATTGACAAAATAAGCATTCCTAGGTAAGAGTAAACAACATTATAGTTGTTGACAGGAACTTAAATTCATTTTCAATTTTGATTTCTAGAATTTTCAAAGGACCCCGCACAATCTTTGTGGGTATAAAATCATCTGAATTTTTGGTATATTATAGCTATTGTCATCCTGAACAAAAGTCTTCATGGCCACGATGCTCCGTATTCAATATTTTGGCTACCATGGAGCACCAAGGCTCCATAGCTCCATCATAAGTTACAACTTTGAGTGATTTTTTAACATTTTTATAATGTATTTTGATTATTGAAATGCCTAACTTTATGTTTTTGAGGTTGCTGAATTCAAATCTACTGTCAAATAGACGATACTGACAGTTGGCAGCTATCAATCAGCTGTCAATTACCAAGGAATTACTAAGTGATTTTTAGAGTGCTTATTACTCGAGATATTGAAAAGTTTCAAGTTAAAAATTCAGCTTGTAGTTTCTTGCTAATTGACAACTGCCAACTGTTCAATATCGTCTATTTGACATGAGATTTGTATTCAGCATCCTCAAAAACATAAAGTGAGGTATTTCAATAATCAAAATATGCATTATAAAATGTTATAAAACTACTCAAAGTAGAAACTTATTAATAATCAAAATATGCATTATAAAATGTTATAAAACTACTCAAAGTAGAAACTTATTATGGTGCTTCATAGGAGCCAAAATACTGAATATGGAGCATCGTGGCCATGTAGACTTTTGTTCAGAATGACAAAAGCTATAATATACCAAAAATTCAAATTCTACCGAAACAAAATTCCTATAAGGTTTATGCAGGGTCCTTTATTAATATCTTTATAGTCTAAAAGCTACTAAACTGTAAAAAAATACACAGTTTAGATTGCAGTTTGTTTTGTTATTATGGTGTTGCCGATCATTAAAGTTCATCTCTACTACCCCAGCGCTGGGTCTACAGAAAATGACTACTCCTCGAAGATATAAGAAAAGAAATGAGACTATATTCTAGCACTTATTTATATGACAACTAAACTTCTGTGACTACCAACTGCCTTGCTACACAACTTCCAATTACAGTATTACAACTTATACATAGTTACCCAGAGACTGTTAGTTAATTTACTAAACATAGTAAATAAAGTTAGTTTCAAATTTGACAGAAAGTTCGAGCTGAATTCAAAATACATTCCGAAAATACAAAATACAAGGTTTTCCCAAAGAAATACCCATTTTGTATTAAGTAAGCAAATCTTTTATTTCAACAGATTTGAATACAAAATATTTTTGTCTGTGAAATACATCATATTTCACCAAATATGGTGACACACATGGAAGTTATATATAAACAAAATTAGGTATACACGCATATCAAAACAAACCGGAAAAAAGTATAAAAAATGCACACACAACATGAATTAAAAACAGGCCTGGAAATAACCTTACTGTGCCATAAAATTTAAATAGTGTCCTCATTATAATTAAAATATTCATCTAAAGAATAAAGTTGTAGTTTACATAAAAAATCACGAACTAATTTTAAGAATATTTTATCACATTGATTATTTTTATGTTATATGGCAGGTGGATATATAACTTTAAGCAGTGGTAGTATGTTCCTTTCCCAAATAATGTTTTCATATGTGATGGATACGTAAAATCATGTCGAAATCTAGTATGGTATCGAGTTCTCAAGCAAAAGTTGAATGTTCTACGATTGTTTGTTAAACAAGTATACACTCATAGATGATGGTTTGTTGAAAAAAGTATACACTTATAGATATAAATAGCTGTAACTGTTAGAAATCTGCTGGATTTAAATTTGCCTCTACAGGAATTTCTAATATTCATATTAAGTACCTATAAGTCTAATAACCTGTTTCCGACATATGAAGATTCTATTGAGTCCCAAAGAGATTCTCCACATAATGATTGAAAATTTTACTAAAAAGTAAAAATTTGCATAGTATAATGTCTTGGTCACCTCAAAATCTACCCGATTTAAAAAAATTCTAATTGCATATGTTACTGAAGATAGTTTACTGCTCACAGTAGTCTATATGACTAGTCCAGGTTAGAGTGTCATTAATATGAACTCTTAGGAATTTTACAGACGTAGATTATTTGACTGTCTTAAGTTATATTGCTGGGTGTATCACTGTATCGACTGAATTACTAATCTTAAATAAAATACAATCGGTTTTGCTTCATTCAGTACCAATTTGTTTTCAGAAAACCACTGTTCAACTGCTTTCATCAAATTGTTTCCTGCGTTTAATATGTCCAGAACATTGCGCCTTTTAATAAATTTGTGTGATCAGCATAACTTACTGTGTTGCTGATCTGTATCTATGATAATGATTAATAAATCGTTAAAAAAAAAAAATTAACAATGGAGGGCCTAGAATACTTTCCTGAGGCACTCCAACGGACAAATCTAAAAATCGGACCTTATTTTTTCAACCAGCCGTTTGGGGCCTGTTAGGTAAGAGTGAAACCAGTTGAATGCATTACCTCTAATACCGTAGTATAATTTGGTGAGCAAGATATCATGATTTATGCAGTTGAAAGTCTTAGAGAGATATTCCCATCCTCAAGTGCCTGTAATGTTTCATTAATGAAATCAAACAAAGCCATTTCTATAGATTTCTCTTTTGATAACCATGCCGATAATTTGATAATATATTAGATCTATCGATACCTGTGCTTCTCTTGTTTTTCATGTTACTACCCAGCTAGCACACTGACGTCAATTTGCCGTCATTTATTTGTCATAATATACGTCATAAGTCCCAATATAACGACGTTCAATGTACGTCTAAATGACGGTCTAATGTCACATCCTAATAACGTCATATCCTGACGTCACAATCACGTTCAATATTAAGGCCATGTTGTCATTTGACTAATACGGCCCCCAGTAAGAACCCTTTCCATACGTCATTTTGATGTACGATCAAGGTTCAATGCTGACGTCAATATAATCTTTAATATGACCTTAATTTGACGAATATGGGCCCAAATACAAGTTTTTTTTCACTTGAGAATATTATTTAATCTTTCAATTTTTATTCATTTTATGTTTTTATTAATTAGGAATGGTTTGAATATACATATATTATTATAAATAACACTGTAACAGAATTTTAAACACTTACCTTAAAATCTTCCGTCTGTGGGATTTGAACCATCGGCCTCTCGCCTGGTAGTCCAGTACGCTTCTTCTGAGCTATTGTCCTTCATGTAAATTTTACTTTAGAGTGTATTTATTACTTACAGTTGAGTACCCGGTTTAACATAATATTCCCTTTCTGCCTTAACCGTGTACAATTTGTGCATTAATAAAATCAAGTGCAATGGAAAATTTCTATAAAATACTTACATACGTTGTGTGAATAGTGAATGTTGTTCAATTAAGCAATGGATATTATGTTCATGTGACTGTTAAAATTATTTAAAAATATTCTTTATTCATGAAAGAGAGTAGAATGTTTTAAAATTAAAAGAAAAAAGTGAGTTTTCATTTAATGTAGATGGCAGCACTCCTGTTTTGTATTATGGTCAAAGATAAGAGTTAATTTTCTAATGTTTGCTCTAGTGGTGGTAAAGTGCCATTTTAATAGTCATTTTTTTGTTTAATTCGCTCTGCGCTTTGAAATACATATATCCATATATTATAGGTATGTTAAGGTCGAGTGAAATATAGGTCAGTGGTCAACTACCGGTTGTTAGACCTATTTCCAATAAGGTGGCGATAAAGATGTATACAGCAGTTGTGATAGAGACGCAGTATAGTTTGAATTTCAATGTCATAAATACCTAATAAAAGTAGAATAAAAATTACATGGCATATATGCGGTAAAGATTTCACATGTAGCTGTAGTACCTACTTACGCGATAGAGTAAGAACATAGGAGTTACTGTTATTCAATACTAATCAATACAGCTAATATATAAAAGTAACTATTATAAAAGATGAACATATAAAAATAGGTATTTGACCGTTTTTATGTATTTATACAATACCCAAAACATAAACGTGACTCAAAAGTGATGTCATTACTACGTTCTGTCTACGACGTCTCTGCGACATTCTAAATTGTGATGTAACTTTGAAGTCATTTTTAAATCCTGTGTATAACGCCATTAAATGACTCAAAAATGACATCATAACAACGTTCTCTCTACTACATCTCTGCAACGTTCTAAAATGTGACGTAACTTTGACGTCATTTTTAAATCCAGTGCATGACGTCAGAAAATTACTCAAAAAAGACATCATAACAACGTTTTGATGACCTCTCTGTGACGTACTAAAATATGACGTAATTTTGACGTCATTTATTAGGCAAATGACGTCGTAGACCGATACTGATCTTAAACTGACATCTGATGTCGGCAAATTGACGTCAGTGTGCTAGCTGGGTAATGATTGATAATGATTCCTCAGGTGTCACTGGACTCAAAAATAATGACATTATTTGGTAATATCCCACTGTAGAGGTTACTGTAAATAGTAGATTGTGCTGACAATAAATCTTTTGAAATGTTTGCAAAAAAAAGTATTAAAATCATGTATTGTTTTTACAGGATCTTCTATATTGAAGTCATTTTTTGAGACAGTTTTTATTATATCATTTAAAACTTGCCACATAGCTTTTGATTTATTTTTAGCTAAACAAATTCTACATTTTTTTTTCTAATTCTTTGGGACATCCCTGCCACATGTATTTTTTTCTTTTTAAACGATGCTCAGGGAATCTACAAAATATCGTAATTAACCAGTATGTTACAGGGAAATAACCTCTACGCCTGTGACTTTTACGTCAAAGGATCAGTTAGAGGTTGCTTTTTTTTAAACAAATAACACAAGTAAGTATAAAAACTTGAAATTAAATATTTCGCCGACGTTTCGGAAATCTAATCTGTTCCCATGTTCATGACTTTTTTTGAAACATTTTTTGTATGTTTAATTCATAAGCGTAAAAGTAATATAAGTGATAGTTCTCCCCGTTATATTACTCGTCAAAGCAATCATCTTACTGTGCCAATTCCGAGTTCCTCCCTGGTCAAAGACTATTATTTACAATGGTTACAAGATGTATAATCACCTACCCAGTGATGTTAAAGATATTAATTCGTATACTCATTTCCTGAAGGCAGTAACTTGTTGTAAAGCCTTATTATCATTTAAAAGAATTTTTTGAAGATGGGGTTTCCATAAATAGTAATAAATAAGAGCTAAATAAATAATTGTATCAAGAGTGTGGCTATTACTCCATCAATGTATCAACCACTGTCGTATTAAACACTAATATTTTTGTTCATCAACCTTAGTCTTCGTGTTTGTCATATATTTTATTCTATTTTATCCTCTTATCTTTTTTGACAGAGATTGACTCAGTAAGATTCAAATTCAAATATACTTTATTCAGTGGAGGATCTACAGGGGTTTCGTGGTACCCGGGCCCGGGAGCTTTAGGGGTGCGGAATGTGTCAGCCCAGATACTTCAATACCTCACATTTCACAAAACAAAAGTCAAGTCAAATTAATCACAAAATAAAGAAAAACGTAATTAAATCTTAGTTAAAGGCCCGCAAGAAAAGTGGGGGCCCGCAGAAACCATTCGAACCCAGGCCCGTAATAGCAACGCTCCACCACTGACTTTATTGTCCGAAAAAATACAAGTGATTTTTGTTAACAAAGCCAAATCTTAACCTAACATAAATTCGAAACATATTGAAACAAGAGGAAATTTATTTTTTATATAAAACAGTGACTAATCATGTCTAACGAACAAACAATAAATAATCACTAAAATTGTACCCTGAAAGAATTAATTTAGGGAATAATAAGCTTTAATAACAATTTCTTTAGCTCCTGTTTAAATTTACTTTCTCTTACAATTTGCCTCAAAATTTTTTCTAAAAAGTTCATCTTTTTCAAAAAACTGCCTAATAAACACAAAATGGTTGAATAAACGTCTAATTATCTTTAATACCGCAAGTATAACTATAGTTGTTAGTCAACCTCTAATAAAGGACAAAATGTTCGCTTCAACAACGTTTAAATATAGTGTACAGAAGAAACATATCAACAGTCACAATTTATGTTTAATATTCTTTGAAAATAAATGAAGATATTTAGTATCCATTCGACGTTTAAATATAGTATACCAAACACCAATTATTAATGTTTACGAAACAATTTAATTAACCTTTGACAGAGAATGGTTATTATATAGTATAAAAAGTAAGAATTATAAACATCTTTAAGGTATGTTTTTTTTTAAATATTAATTGAAAATGGTTATTTAACGTACTTATTTAACTTTGAAATATAGTACAAGATACTGTGTACTATATATTGTGTATATACAGTATATAAATTATAAATGTGATCCAAATGCAAATGTTTTATCCTAAAATGGGTATGAGTTAAAATAAATAAAACGTTAGAATGTAGAACATAAAAGTATAAAAAACCTTTATTTTTAATAAGTACTTACAATAAAATGTTAAAAAGAGATTGCTATTTTTCTTTGAAGATGACGGCTTGAAATAATTTTTGGCATTATTAGTCTCCAGCATTATTTATTGGACAACAGGTAGATACCTTAAATAAAAGCTGTGTTAAAATAAATTTTATTAAAAAATGTCATTGCATTAGGTTTATATTTTTACTGCTTTTGCTATTTAACGTTGCTACCTCACTGTACGTATACGGGGTTATTCAAGTTAATAAAAATAATAATTGATGTTTCGTCAAATTATTATTTTTAATACGGTCCTGGTAGTAATGTGGTTTTTTTGATACAGTTTGTAATCTTAAATTCGATGTACTGGTTTAGGATTGTTAAATTTATAGAATAATTATATTTATCACACATTTTTGTTGAAAATATTTTATAAAAAAAGCGTTTTTAACAGATAGCAAATTATATCTTTACATATTATGATAAATTTCTACGATAATGTAATTGTTAATTTCTCTTGGTGGTACCTCTGCAAGTTTTCTCATATATACTGCAGGTCAAACTCCTGAAAACCTTTGAAATAACTTAACTTGCCTTGAAGATGGTTTTAGCTATGACGAAACATCGAATGTTACATATCGTTATATTTGGGATAACAAACCGTAACAAAAACCACAACATCTTAACAGGGCCGTATTGAAAATAAGGAATTTGATGGTGGTCCTTCAAAGATGAAACATCAACCCAATATTTTTTCACTGTCAGGTTGTAAAGTATTAAAAACCACTGTGTAAATGTGTCATTTGTTTTAATATACCTTATACAGCAAGAGTAGAAACAAATATAAATGAAAATGCAAAAATTAAGTTTTTTGAAAAAATCTCAAAAACCAAAATTATTTTATCAAGGGGTTTCACGCCGCATTATGCTTAACACCACGCAACTTTGCCCCAATTTAACCAAACCCGTATCTTTTACTAGCTGCGGTTATGAAATCCCATTGGTGAGCCTCTAATTTGAATAACTCTGCTACATTTTACCAACAAAAAATAAAAAGTTATTTGGACTATATTAACACGTTAACAAATATTAAACGTTTATTCAACTATAATTTCCACCCCCTATTAATAGAGGTTATGGATAATAAGTATTTGGTACTAGTCGCTCACTTGTTTTACTTTTGCTAACCTGCTAATAAAGTTATCATCGACTTAGGTAAATCATAAATATTGTAATGTAACCAATATCAGGATTTGAAAAGCACTAGATAATAGGTAGGTGGGTACAAGTACCTATTTTGTGATTTTCTCGATGGTTTGTAAAGCAAAATGACAAACCGTAAATCAATCAATCTTTTATTGCCATAGTTTACATCCAAATGGACGGGGCATCGTCAGGTACAAATTACAAATTTATAACTTAAAACTTAATTACCTAGGGTTTACATACTAAAAACATAGGAATTGAAACGAAGAGCAATACAATATATCTATAAATTTACATTTTTCCAACAGTGGAAACTGTAAAAACATTTATCCTGTAGATAAATACTTACGGAGGCCCTGAAGTTATGTTCACTATTTCAAGTGGTAATTGATTGTAAGCAGTGAGAGCCCTATAATAAGGTCCCTTCTCATAAAAGGCAGAGTTGTGCTGAGGTGTCCTCAATCTGTTAGCATTTCTTGTCACGACATTCATATTCTCTGAGTAGCTGTTTTTGTTTGTTGTAAATACATTCTGATATCTTTTGACAAACATCACAAGGTTGAAGTAATACAATGATGGAATAGTCAGGAAGTTCTGCCCTTTAAATAAAGGCTTGCAAGAGGTGTTTCCTCTACAATTATACATGCACCTTAGGATACGTTTTTGAGTGACAAATATTTTGCTGGTGATAGCAGAAGATGCCCAGAATATGATACCATATGAAATGATAGACTGAATGTAGGAAAAATAGAATATTCTTAGCGACTCGATGGACAACTGGTCTCTGAGCATTCTCAAAACTCCACAAGCTGCACTTAATTTAGAATTTAACTGGTGTACATGATAGTCCCAACTTAGGGTAGTGTCTATCGTGACTCCCAAAAATTTTGTTACGTCGGCATTTGGTATAGATTTTAAATCAAGTTTAACATATAAAGATTCAGTTGTATTTTTGGTTTTTGAAAATGTAACCAGTGAAGTTTTATCAGTATTTAGCTTAAGACTATTTTCATTACACCACTGAGTCATATTATTGATAACAAGTGAGGATTTACGCGATAGTGTCGGATATCTAGTCAGGGCTAGCTTGGATAACCGATGTATCATCAGCAAACGGAAAGACCGAGTCTGCTCCTAGTTTATCACTTACATCATTTACATAAATTTAAAAAATCAAAGAGCCCAATACGGATCCTTGTGGGATGCCTTGAATTATTTTGGTTTTACCTGAGGAGTAGTGTTGACTGACACTTACAACTTGATACCTCTGTTTGTTAAATATGACTTTATAAGATCAAACATTTGCCTCTGATACCATAGCTTGCTAATTTTAGGTAAAGAATCTCGTGGTTTATGGTGTTGAATGCCTTCGACATATCAAAGTACAGCCCAGTAATTTTGTTTCTTTTATCTACCGCGTCATGAATTTGTTTTAATGCATTGAAGATTGCAAGTTCGGTGGACTTTTTTTCCCGGAATCCATATTGGTGTTTCACTAAGATGGCATGTTTACTTAGGAAGGACAGTATTCAATTATATATTACTCGTTCGATAACCTGCTTTGACACAGCCGGGAGCAGTGAGATGGGTCTATAATTGCACGTCATTTTTTGCCCCCCTTTTATAAACCGGTATAACTTTGCCTATCTTTAAATCATCGGGAAACTCACCAGACACAAGCCATTCATTTATTAAGTATACGAGTGGGTCACAAATATACTCATTTACAGTTATCAATTCCAGACGAGTATTTACTTGGCAGGTTTAAAATTATAGTATGGATTTCATCTCGATTTACTGGAAATAAAAAAATACTTGGCGTCGGCCGAGCATTAGAAGCATTGGGTATTGAGGGTTTTTGCTCTGGTAATGTAAATTGTCTACTAAATATGTTAGCTACTTCGACAGGATCACTAATTTCCCCCTCAATGGTTGTCGTTCCTTTTTAACTTTATGTGTTTGTCTGATCTTTGCTTGTTTGTGGTAGCGTTGAGAATGCTCCACACAGTTTTTGTTTTATTAGATGATGATAATATTTTTGTATCATTTATGTCTCTTTTGTGACTGTGCAAGTATTTTTTATAAGTTTTCCTTTCCTGTCTATATAATAGAAGAATATTTCTACAATTTGTTTGTCTATATACTCTGAACAAATCATCTACATAATTTTCATACAATTTTATTTGAGTATTTACCCATTTTTCCTCATTTGACTTTATTCTAGTAGTGCTGACTGGAAATGCAGAATCAAAGTAATAATTTATTTATTTATTTATTTATTTAGTTTCACAATCTACAGATTAATATCCATTTACAGATTGCACCTACACTTAATCTACACTTAAACTAGTTACTAATTACTATAATTTTACATACACATATTTTTCGTACATATATCATTGAGATAACTATCAGAACAAAATGTACACTATGTTAACAATAATATTGAAAGGATGAACACACTAATATTTATAAGCCTAATTTAACATATGAGGAGTAAAAAAATAATAATAATAATAAATAAATTTGAACGAAAAATTTATGCAACAGGAAGGTTATCACATATGTGTTTTTTAATATTTAATTTAAATCTATAAAATGAATCACTAAAAATATCACAGCAATCTTGGTGTAAATTAAAGTTAGTACACATCATATTAATTGGAGAATTGGCAAGATAATTCTGTTTTGGAGTGTTGTTAATAATAAAGGGTTTCATAAAAACATTTATATTTAAGGTGAACATTTTTTTTACTAAGGCATTATTTTTTAATCAATTGAGATTAAAGCTAAAAAATATATATTCTTTCTTATCTTATATTGACGATTATTCACAAAAAAAAAAAAACATAAAACCCAGCAAAACAAAAAAAAACATGTCCACCATTGCCACCATATTCACTGTTCTGAAATCACAGACCTAAGCGGTGTTGTCAGGTGCAAAGACCTAAATTCCTAGGAATAAGTTATTTTGAATAAAAAGTTTATAATTTCTTTCTTACATAAATATTAGCCGGGGAGCTTATTGTCTTTAAACTTAAGTTATTTCATAAAAAATAAAGCGTATAAGATAGAGACATTTTTTAAATACGAAATAAAAATAGTAGGTTTTACATTTAGTTATTAAAAATTTATTACGGTTCTTTTTTTTATGTAACATGGCGTATGTAGGAAAATTATCAGAATCTGCATGATTATGAGTTTTTCCTTGGTTCCCAGTACTGACCGGCAATCGCCATATGTCTGCATGGGTAATTTTCCCAGACCTGTCAATGTTGGACGCAAGACGAGACGTGGGCCGGCAAGTACTTCCAAAATCACTCGCAGCTCAGCTGGTGGCGCTGGTACTGCGGTAATTTAATGACTGTTGTAAACGTTTATTAGAAGTGGAACTATTTATTAAATATGTACGTTAATTAAATATTCAAATTATAGTTCTACGAAATACTGAAATTATTTCAATTTACCGACACCAACTGTTAATTGTCTTTTTTTTTATTGTTGTCGCCAAAAAGTTTCGCAAATTATATAAAAACAGCAACTGTTGGATATTTTACTTATGAATAATACGAAATTTATTCATGTGTCACGGACTTTAATAACAGTTGTTGATTCTGGTGTAAAAGACAAAAATACTTCAATTTCTTCTGTGGCGGACTGTCTGCTTTATATACCAAAAGATGACATTCTCGAATAGTCCAGAAACCTATGTTACAAGTAACGGGAAAATTGGTAGAAGTGGAACTATTTATTAAATACGTACATTAATTAAATATTAAAATTGCAGTTCTACGAAATACTGAAATTATTTCAATTTACCGACACCAACTGTTAATTGTCTTTTTTTTATTGTTGTCGCCAAAAAGTTTGGCAAATTATATAAAAACAGCAACCGTTGGATATTTTACTTATGAATAATACGAAATTTATTCATGTGTCACGGACTTTAATAACAGTTGTTGATTCTGGTGTAAAAGACAAAAATACTTAATTTTCTTCTGTGGCGGACTGTCTGCTTTATATACCAAAAGATGACATTCTCGAATAGTCCAGAAACCTATGTTAGAATAAGTAGCGGGAAAATTGGAGAAGTTCTCTTCTCCAGTGCCATCTCTGAGGTGTTCGCTGAACTCCCACAGCACAGGCTGTACAGTATAGTGGCATGCCATCTTTAATCATAATAAGTTCACCCCGATTCCACTGGATGATGTAACAGCATTTTTCACCTTAAAAGATAGTGAGGTTTGTATTAATAAATCTGAAAATAATTAAATGCTGATTTAAGCAAATAATTGGATACAATATGGATTTGTTGAAGTTCTTACATTATAGCTGATCTGTCTCCTTCGATATGTCTGCCTTTTTCTAAAACTGTGAAATCTGTATACTGTGTATAGTTTTGTAATCTATATAGCTTTTGATTAAAATAATAAATATAAGTTGTCTAAAATAATTTATATGAAATCCATCTGCTTCCCGTATTTTCGTTTTATAAGTGCGAATTTGTAAATTAATTTAATATGTGTTTCAAGACTGGAACATTTCCTAAACTACTTAAAATTGCGTCAGTGGTTCCCATTTATAAAGGTAAAGGTGCCATTAATAGCATTGGAAATTATAGACCCATTTCTTTCTATCTTGCCAATCTTTTCTAAAATATTCGAAAAAGCCATGGAAAAGTGTATTGACCAGTATTTAATGGAACAATATTTTAAATAACAATTTATTCGGCAGCAGTGTTCTGCGACCTCAGTAAAGCCTTTGACTGTGGTACTCACAACATTTTAATTGATAAACTAGCAGTATACAACTTCAGTCCTGCAAGTTGCCATCTTGTGCAGTCACATCTCTCTAATCGGGTTCAGTCAGTACGTTTAGGCTCAGTTAACTCTAAAGAACTTCATGTAAGTGTTGGTGTGTCCCAGGGTTCTATCCTGGGCCCATTGTTGTTTTTATTGTACGTATTGTACGACCTGTCTTCAACACTTACTGATGTAAACTGTCTATTATACGCAGACGACACTATACTAATACTGAAAGACACTCACCTATAAACACTCTGAAAGCCAAAAATATATTGGCACAGTCAAGGGCAGAAAACTGGTTCGCAATAAATGGACTATGCTTAAACCCAGATAAAACGATAGTCATGACTTCCTGCCTTCGAGATCTAAGTGGAATAGATAGTAACCCAACTTCTGTAATTATTTTATTTGTTTATTAATAATATATGCATGTATACTGTAATAATTTCATTCTTTTTATCCGTAATAATTTTGACGTATGTATATACTTGTATATGTATGTTACCATGAATAAACATATTGTATTGTATTGTATTGATGTAAATAAGTGCTAAAACAAAGTTTCAGATTGTTGATCATTACATTTTTTTTTGTTTTCAAGGGGTTGTCATTCCCTACAGATCCAACGTTAGGGTGGCAGAGGTGGATTTTAGAGATCCCCGATACCAAAATAACAAACCACAAATGCTCTAAAATTAGCAAATTAGTTGTAAGTTTTGTTGGCGACTTATTGTAACGTGATATTCTTTCTTTAGGTACCGACTTGTGAGGCATAGTTGGAATTTAACAGTTCAGGAGTCGATAGCTGTAGACGTTTCATCACAGGCAAGTCACAATTCGAAAACAGTAGAAGAGTTAACATTTGCAATGAAAATAACAAATTTGAACAAAGTGCATAGTTCAGTATTAACAGAAGTGATGTTATTAAATGTTGGATTACTAAGTAAAAATTGGACGTTAACAAAAGACATAGTTACGCCAAAATATATTAACCTCCATTCCCAAGAGTCGGCACATATTTTACTTAAAGCTAAGAGAGCTGTAAAAAGTACTAGTAAATATTCAAATATACCATTGAATTCCGACAAAAAATCTATCCAAAGTTTAACCAACACTTATTTGGCTTTTGCGAGAAAATCTGAAAAGCCTTTAATAACTGCATTCGATGATTTGGATTGTGTTAATTATAATGAAATTAAGGATGGTATATTACTTCTCCAGTGGAGAGCTCTAGTCATTGATGCCAATAGTAAAAGAGTGGTAAATGGGCAGTCTCACATTCCCATCGAAATTAACAGAAAAGAAGAAGATGTGTTACAGCTTGAAAAAATTCTGTCTGACTCAGTTATCGATCTTAACACTGCAACAGTTATGGATGAAAAACATACTGAAAATGCTCAGAAACAAGTTTCCTATAATTTAGTATGTCCCCCCATAGTTCAGCATGATTTTGAGAAAGACAAACTTTGTATAGTGCCTATTAAACTACTTTTACATAGTATAATTGACAATAAGGAGTTGTCAGTGGCTGTAAATACTAGCCCTCAAAGGTAAAACTTTTTTGTTTGTGTAAACTATGTTTTAAGTTAAGCAGAAGGACTTAGGTTAATAACCTATTGAATCAATTTTGGTTCAATCAATTTCTTATAAATTACATTACACAGCCCCCCCCCCAAAAAAAAAACAGTTCAGACCAGCAAACCAGACCCATGTATCCCTATGTATTTTTGGTTGCTAAATCAGAATCTGAGGTCAAAGAAGTTCGTGCACCCCCAAAATCATTAGCTAGAAACACCCTTGGAATGGGGAAAAAGGAAGATTAAGCTACCGTGGTACCATTTATTAGTACTATTAATAAGAAATTTATTCATATGTCTATAACTTACCGTTTACTTATTATTTCTTCTGAACTTAATTACGAATAAAGCATGAGACTTACTCAGAGCGTAAATTCTCCTTGACACTGGCAGCGGACTAAGTGTCACTTACCCTAATTATTGTACTGCACTGGCATCAACACACATTTAAAGTAATTGGGGTAGGGCCAGCAGATACGCGACCTAAAGATAAAAGGTACCACCCTATCTCGGTGTGATGAAAACTAATAATTATTAAGACAAAACTCGATATAACTAGCGCGAACGAGACAAAGGAAGCTCCCTGTTATCTTAATTTCGAGTATCCCAAGAATCAACAACGTTAATAAATGAACATAATACGTTATCCTTAAAACAAATTGTATTTCCTAACATGAAATTTAACATCTAAAAACACGAATCAGGCCTGATTAAAGAAACTAAAAACGTAGCCTTACTATCCAGTTATGCTTGCAACATAACTCGGTCAAGTTAATAACATTTAAAGCTACTAATACAGAAAGCATTACAAAACAATATTACAAAATATAGTTACACAAAAGTTTACAATTTACTAAACTGTAGTCAACAATATACGACACGAAAACGATAATGAAATCTCCACTAAAGACGGGCGAAATCCCAAATAAAAGTCTGTTCTATAAGCCCGCGCGAGAACCTTCTAGAAAACGAATTGTCAAAAGAATATCACGCACTTAATTCAATAGTGGGTTTCAACTAGCTAGGGAATGCCCAATTAACTCAGCAAACTTGCCTCATAAAATAGGCAGTTAACCCTCGTTATAATCAGGAAGTAAATAAAACACTTACGTTTTAAGTCCAAAGTTACCTTACTGTCGGGGCTCGCATTAATAACGATCTAATTAAACGAGAAACAGGACAGACATAACAATCCATGACCACGACGATGAATCCCCCATTGGAACAATTTACCTCTGAATGTAAATCACTTAGTACCTGTTCTGACTTTATTTCTCCACAACACTTATTAGTTTTTTATATTCAGTAGAAAACATTAAAAAGTCACTGCTCGCTTACTTTAGTTTCTCCACAAAACCCGTTCACTAATTTAACAAATTTTCTCTTAATTAAATCTCTTCTAACAAACAACAGACAGTTTGTTGCACAATACCAGGTCAAAGCACTTTATTCTTTATTGGTATCCATTAATACTCTCACACCAGCCTAGTAAACATAGGTTTCTCCAATAATACTCTAGAATTTTAGTCAATACTTTAAATAAAATGAAATCATCTTAACTTCACAAAAATTACTATCTCACTCGCCAAGTGTTAGGTCTCGAATGTCTCGAATCTCTTCTCCTGGCGTTATAATCAAGCCATACGTTTTTTATACATGCTCCGCTTACTAGAATGGCAACGGTCAACTAACCCAACTGAAAACATTGGCTCTAATCTATTGTAATAATAAAACCTCCTTTCTGACGTGAAATAATATTTAAGGATTTTAACTGAATTTTAAAACAACTGTGCATACTGGGTTCGCCAAAACTAAGGTATTCCTCAATTTACTTATTCCCTTATGCCATTAACCGACAAATAAGAACTATTTTATAATAAAAAACCTACTATAACGTACAGGGTATCCCTGTAAAAACGTGACCGTTACATGTCGTATTAATGTGTGCGATAAATGCAAACAAAATGACAGCTAAAAGAAAATAAGAAAATACAATTTTGTTCTAATTAAATGTTAAGAACTAAGGTGGCTTTGAAAACAATGAAATGTTTAGCTTGTCAAACATTTGTCGATTTAAAGGTGTTTTGCCCGACTCCTTATACACAGCAGCAGCTGCCAGAGGAGTCGAACCAACCGTAAGTGACTGGATTCAAGCTATGCTAGAAAACAGAATCATCACGACATCTCTAAAGGGGGAAACGGTAAACTTTAGAGCCGCAAGGGGATGCCCATAGGGCGGGGTTCTCTCTCCGCTCTTGTGGTCACTCCTTGTGGACGACCTGTTTGCCATTATCTCCCTGTGGGAAGTCGAGATTCAGACATATGCTGACGACCTAGTCACTCTGGTTAGAGGAAAATCTGAAGAGGTACTCTCAAATACCCTTCAAGAGGTACTAGATGCTATTCACATGTGGTGTGAGAGAGAGCAGATGTCTGTCAACCCCCACAAAATGGTAATTATACCCTTCACCAGAAAAAGGATGCTGGACAACCTAGAACCACCTTCCATATCGGATGAAATTATTCCATTTGCGGAAGAAGTGAAATACCTAGGTGTCGCCCTAGATAAGTCACTCAACTAGAATTCCCACTTGGAAAAGGTAATCCACAAAGCGAGATTGTCCCTGTGGACATGTCGAAGAATTTGCGGAAAATCTTGGGGCATCGGTCGCCAACAATTGTATTGGATATACGTTACGGTCATTAGACCAATGATAGTGTATGCTTCAATAGTTTGGTGGTCGAAAGGGCTGCAACAAACGACCAAAACCAAACTCTCTGGATTGCAGAGACAAGCATGCTTGGCAATAACTGGTGTAATAGGCACCACACCGTCAGCTGCTCTGGAAGTCCTCCTTGTTAAAATAATAATTTTAAGGTTAGTTCTGCCCTCTGTTGAGACGAATGCATAATTAAAGTTTAGTAGTTAAGTAGTTTATGAGTAGATGGCGACAGATTAGTTAGAAATGAGAAATGTAAAAACCAACCATAGCCTAAATAAAACAGCTTATCCGAACACTCCTGGAACTACCTCCTCTCCATATTTACCTGGAGGCCAGCTGGGCAACATACAGAATCCATCAAGCGGTAACTAATATGCCGTAGGCTAGCAGCATGAAGCACAACAGGCTGTTGGATGACTTAAACTATCACAGCATCCTGGGAATGCCTTCAGATGTGATGCCTACCTTGATCAACCATGAATTGCCCTTTAAAGTCCTATTTCCTGGAAGAGACGAATGGGATCGGAACAAAACCGACCTACAAAGGGCAGATAGTTGTTGGTTTACAGACGGCTCCAAAATCCCAGAGGGAACTGGAGCCGTGTATGTAGTCGCAAACCAAAGGTAAGGATAATTTCGAGCCTTGGTGACAATGCGACTATATTTCAGGCAGAAATTCATGCCATTGAACTGTGTGTATGGAGGCTTGAACAGACGCAACCTAGACATAGATCAATAAACATATTTTCAGACAGCCAAGCGGCTCTTAAAGCCCTTGGATCCTACAATTGTAACTCTAAAACGGTTAGGAATTGCCAGAAAGCTCTTGCCCCGACTGGGCAAAAACAACAAACTGACTCTGATTTGGATACCTGGCCACTCTGGTATGGAGGGTAACGAAGTTGCCGATTCCTTGGCCAGAGAAGGTGCGGCAACCAAATTTATAGGTCCAGAACCGGCACTTGGCATATCCGCAAACTCTGCCAAGGCTGCTATCCTAGCCTGGGCTGAATTGAAAACAATCCAGCACTGGCAGGAACTACCAGGATTAGTTCACTCAAAGGAGTTTATTACATACCCCTTGAAGTCAAGAACTAAAAAACTATTAGAGTTGAATAGGCTACACCTAATCTAATTGGCCTATACACTGGGCACTGCAGATTAAATCATCACCTACACAGAATTGGACTGGTGGAATGCCGAATGCCGTCTGTGTCTGGAGAATGATGAAACGGCAGAGCACATTTTATATACCTGTCCTGCTGCAGAAAGAGCCAGGTTCTCACTGTTTGGCAAAGGGCAACTGAAGCCAGAGGACCTGGACGGTTTCTCACCCAACAAAATTATCAGCTTTATTAAAAAGCTGAATCTGTTGAGTGAACTATAACTAGGAGTGAGCCACGAGAGACCTGATGGTCGCAGTGGATTGTCTGATAGGAGCCCACTCACATATGAACCTAACCTAACCTACCTTTAGATTTAGGGCAGGGAATGTATTTCCAACAAGATGGCGCTCCTCCCCATATTTCAAGGATAGTAATTGATTACCTTCAACGGAGATTCGGAGAAAACGTAATTTCAACAAATGGTCCTGTGAGGTGGCCTCCAAGGTCACCTGATTTAACGCCCCTTGATATGGTCTGCACCTAGAAGTGGATATGTCCGATCCACTTTGTAGGCCAGAAACTTGACAAATTTACATTGAATCGCTTCTACTCGATTGAACATAAGCGAAGTATAATGTTTTTAGGCAGTCAATGGTAATAAAATACTGAGAGTTACGTATGATAAATCCCAGCATTCTCGATGCAGACTTACATGTTTGATCAATGTGCGTACAGAATGACAGTCGTGAATCAAAGTTTATGAGTGAAATACACTATTTCTTTCAGTTTCAATGCTAAGGTGTAACAAATTTAATCTGAATAAGATAAAATGCTAGAAATGCATAGTTTTTTTATAATTGTTTTATTAAATAGGTAGAAATAGATAAATAATATTTCATAGCCATTGCTAACAAAGAAATGATATATAATTTTAGTGATATACAAGGCGCGAGATTAGGTACACCCCACTTTTGTCTTTATTCTTCAAGATAAACATTTGGTTTAGGATACGGATGTTTGATACAAAAATACATTTTTGGATATAGCCAGTAGCCCAGGAGGCGGTGTAATGTATATTATATTTCTTAGCAAAGTACATTCCCGAGATTGTAAATATCGGTATTTTTGCTTGCACTGAAATTTTAGAAAACGTGTAGAATTACATAATTTTTTATTTTTTTTTGAATATTTGAAAAGCTGGTATCTTTTACTTTATAACTGAATTTGTTTTATGTATCTTAAGTAATTTTTTCTCTGAGTTCCAATCGATCAGAGAGAGTGCCAAGCCAAAGGTATGGTTATATCTGTACAGAGTATTAAAGGATGTAACCGAGGAGGACATAAGACAATTTATAAAGAAAAAAACGGATTTGGCAACTGACAGTGATATAATCGTTAAACAGATAACATCAGAGAGTACACAATTTAATCGTTTCATGGTAGCAGCCGAATTTAAATACAAGGATATGTTTTATAACCCAAAATCTTGGCCAAAAGGTGTTGGATACAAAAGGTTTGATTTTAAGCGATATCATGAAGATTCGAGGCCAGTCTCTTTTTTAGAGAAGTAAATTCACAGAAGAGAGAGGATATAAAACATCGACATGAGTTTAACATATATTATCAAAACATACAGAGTATTTTTAATAAAACAGATGAAATAACTTTATGTCTGGATGAAATGACGCATTGTGTTGAAGTGTTAGCATTTACTGAACATTGGCTTGACAATAATAAAGAACCATTGGTAAATATTAAAGGTTATCATATGGCTTCAAGTTTTGTTAGACAATTCTCTGGATGTGGCGGCAGCTGCATATTTGTACGAAATAAAATCCTGTTTAAAGAATTACAGCACCTGAAACAAAAAAGTGTTGAATCAGAAATCGAGTGTAGCGCTGTTGAAATAGAGTCATTGAATATAAAAATCATTAATATTTATCGTCCACCCAGTGGCAATTTTGATTTATTTATGCAAGTTCTTGAAGACATTTTAATATCCACTACCAAATCAAGTGCATATACCATTATTTTATGTGGAGACTTCAACTTAGATTTACAGAATAAAAATGATAATAAAGTTAAATTGTTCTTGGACATCCTAGCAACATTTGACCTGAGACCCTCTGTAAATGTACCAACTAGAATAGGAGCAACGGCGTCAACTACAATAGACAATATTTTTATAAATACTCCAGACTATGACAGTAGAGTAATAAAAAATGGTCTTTCAGATCACTTTGGTATAAAACTTCAGATACCTACAGATTTCAAACAAATAAACAAGAATAATAAGATAGAGTGTAGGATAATACGAGATGAAAAATTATTACAATTTAAAGAAAAAATAAGAGCGATAAACTGGGATCAAATTGTCATTTATGAAAACCCCAATGAAAGTGTTTCCAATTTTTTAAATCAGTTCTTACAGATACTTGATGAAATATACCCCAAAAAGTTATGTAACAGGAAAACATCAAATAATGTTTGGATGAGTGACGATTTAAGAACAAGGAGCCGAATTAAGAGGCAATTGTACGAAGGGATGCTGGACGGGCATGTGACAGAGGATGTTTATAAACAATATAAGAACGATCTTAAAATGAAAATTACTAAAGCAAAGAAACAGTCACATTCTAATTACATCCTAAATTCGAATAATAAGGTAAAAGCAACATGGGAATTGGTGAAAGACATCACAGGAAAAAATAAACAAGGTAACAATTTTGATATAGAGGATATACGCAAGGGTGATAACTAAAAAAGTAACAGGTAAAGGTAACAATTTTGATATAGAGGATATACGCAAGGGTGATAACCAAAAAAGTAAAAAAGAAGTCTTAGATGATATAAACCATTACTACATTAATATATGTGATGATGTAAATAAGAATCTAAGTAACAATTTGAAGCATGTGTCTAGAAATAAACATTCAATGATTTTGTACGAAACGACGCCTGTTGAAATTTATAACATAATCCACTCCCTGAAAGATACAGCAGCTGTTGGAGTTGATGAGGTGCCAACAAAATTAATGAAATATTGTGCTGAAGAAATATGTCAACCCATGTCAGACATAATAAATATGTGTTTCTCTCTAGGTATATTTCCGGATGATTTAAAACGAACAGTTATCAAACCCATATATAAAAAAATCGGTAAAGGTCTTTACACAGAACTTCCCTCGTTATTTGTGCATGGCGGTCACTCTAAAAAATTAATAATTACGAAATGACATTGAGAATAATAATCGGAATATAGTTATTGCTATTATTACAAAGAAAACTTGATAAGTTTTGGTCACAAAAATATACAGATTGCTCGTCCAACAGCAAAAGCTCAATACTAAATAACAGGTGCCACATATGGCAGGCTTGCGCAAATACCTTTACAAATGTCCACCATGACTGAATTATTTCTTGGGATGACCACCCTGTACATTTTTCAATAAAAGTATAATAGGTGTATATGTCAGATATTATTGCCATCCGTCACATCAATCCAACATTCGCGCATTGGAGTGGAAGTATAGTGGTGGTTAAAAAATTTCATTTTTACTTCCCTCGCATACCGAAGGGAAGTATTGTATTCGAGAAAAAATCACCCTCCGAGATTTTTACGGATTCTGACGTTTCAGATCACGGAGATTACGAAAATATAGGTTTTTCAATTCCGTCAGTCTGTCTGTCTGTCTGTCGGTCTGTCTGTCAGCCTGTCTGTCTGTCTGTCTGTCTGTCTGTTGGTGCATTCACTAAAAAACTACTTGACGGAGAGCAGTCAAATTTGGCAGGTAGTTTACGCTACTGTCAGCGCTGAAATGGTAGAAATTTCACTGGAAAATATACAGGGTGGACCGTCTAAACGGAATAAATAGTGAAAAAAATTTTTTTTCGCTCAAATTTATAATTTCCACGTTTCATGACGCGCTAATCCTATTTCGGGAAAAAAAAAATTTTTGAAAATTTTTTTCTCCAACATTTTTGAAAAATTTTTTACCAAGATGAAAAAAATTTTTTTTGCTCAAATTTAAAATTTCTACGTTTCATGGCATTCTAAAACTTAAAAAAAAAAAATTAAATTTTTTTTACGAACATTTTTTAAACATTTTTTTCTTCTAAAATGATAATTTTTTTTCTTCAAATTTAAAATTTCCACGTTTCATGGCATTCTAGCCTGATTCAGAAAAAACGAATTTTAAAAATTTTTTTACCAACATTTTTTAAATTTTTTTTACCACTAAAATAGATGGATTTTTTTTATTTCTTCAAATTTAAAATTTCCACGTTTCATAGCGTTCTAAATCTATTTAAAAGAAAAATTAGAAATTTTGTTTACTATTTTTAAAAAATTTTACCACTAAGATAGAATTTTTTTTCTTTTTTCAGATTTAAACTATCCACGTTTCTATGGCATTCTAAAACTATTCAAACAAATTTAAAAATGTTTTTGAAAAATGTTTTAAAAAATTTGAAAACATTTTTAATCTATTTATCACTACTATAGAATAGACGAAAAATTTGGTTTGCTCAAATTTAAAATTTCCACGTTTCATGACATTCCAAACCAATTTCTCAATACTAAATAACAGGTGCCACATATGGCAGGCTTGCGCAAATACCTTTACAAATGTCCACCATGACTGAATTATTTCTTGGGATGACCACCCTGTACATTTTTCATAGGTGTATGTCAGATATTATTGCCATCCGTTACATCAATCCAACATTCGCGCATTGGAGTGGAAGTATAGTGGTGGTTAAAAAATTTCATTTTTATTTTAATTTTTCAAAAATGTTAAAAAAAAAATTTTTAATTTTTTCTTCTGAAATAGGTTTAAAATGTCAAACGTAGAAATTTTTAATTTAAGCAAAAAGGAAAGTTTCCGTCTATTCTATAATAGTGGTAAAAGAAGTTTAAGATTTAAAAATAACATATTTTTTTTTAAATAGGTTTAGAATGTCATGAAACGTGAAACTTTTAAATTTGAGTAAAAAAAGTTTCCATCTATTCTAGTGTTAATTTTTTTTCCAAACTGGTAACAAAATGTTGCAAACATTTTTTTCCGAAATTGGTTTGGAATGTTATGAAACGTGGAAATTTTAAATTTGAGCAAACCAAATTTTTCGTCTATTCTATAGTAGTGATAAATAGATTAAAAATGTTTTCAAATTTTTTTAAAAATTTTTCAAAAACATTTTTAAATTTGTTTGAATAGTTTTAGAATGCCATGGAAACGTGGATAGTTTACTGAACAAAGAAAAAAAATTGTATCTTAGTGGTAAAATTTTTTTTAAATAGTAAACAAAATTTCTAATTTTTCTTTTAAATAGATTTAGAACGCTATGAAACGTGGAAATTTTAAATTTGAAGAAATAAAAAAAAAATCCGTCTATTTTAGTGGTAAAAAAAATTTCAAAAATGTTGGTAAAAAAAAATTTCAAAAAATTTTCAAATTTTTTTTTCTGAATCAGGCTTAGAATGCCATGAAACGTGGAAATTTTAAATTTGAAGAAAAAAAAATTATCATTTTAGTAGAAAAAAATTTTTCAAAAATGGTTAAAAAAATTTAATTAAAATTTTTTTTTTAATAGTTTTAGAATGCCATGAAACGTAGAAATTTTAAATTTGAGCAAAAAAAAATTTTTTCATGGTAAAAAATTTTTCAAAAATGGTGAAAAAAATTTTCAAAAATTTTTTTCCCGAAATAGGATTAGCGCGTCATGAAACGTGGAAATTTTAAATTTGAGCGAAAAAAAATTTTTTTCACTATTTATTCCGTTTAGACGGTCCACCCTGTATATTTTCCAGTGAAATTTCTACCATTTCTGCGCTGACAGTAGCGTCAACTACCTGCCAAATTTCACTGCTCTCCGTCAAGTAGTTTTTTAGTAAATGCACCAACAGACAGACAGACAGACAGACAGACCGACCGACCCGACCGACCGACCGACCGACCGACCGACCGACCGACCGACCGACCGACAGGCAGACAGACAGACTGACGGAATTGAAAAACCTATATTTTCGTAATCTCCGTGATCTGAAACGTCAGAATCCGTAAAAATCTCGGAGGGTGATTTTTTCTCGAATACAATACTTCCCTTCGGTATGCGAGGGAAGTAAAATTTTTTTAGTGGAAAAATTTTTTTAAAAATGGCGAAAAAAATTTTCAAAAATGTTTTTTTTCAGAAATAGGTTTAGCGTGTCATGAAACGTAGAAATTTGAAATTTGAGCAAAAAAATTTTTTTTTCATCTTGGTAAAAATTTTTTCAAAAATGTTGAAAAAAAAAATTTTCAAACATTTTCAAAATTTTTTTTTCCCGAAATAGGATTAGCGCGTCATGAAACGTGGAAATTTTAAATTTGAGCGAAAAAAAATTTTTTTCACTATTTATTCCGTTTAGACGGTCCACCCTGTATATTTTCCAGTGAAATTTCTACCATTTCTGCGCTGACAGTAGCGTCAACTACCTACCAAATTTGACTGCTTCTCCGTCAAGTAGTTTTTTAGTAAATGCACCAACAGACAGACAGACAGACAGACAGACAGACTGACGGAATTGAAAAATCTATATTTTCGTAATCTCCGTGATCTGAAACGTCAGAATCCGTAAAAATCTCGGAGGGTGATTTTTTCTCGAATACAAAACTTCCCTTCGGTATGCGAGGGAAGTAAAAGATAATAAGAACGACATCTCTAACTATCGACCTATAGCTCTAATTTCTATTGTAGCCAAAATATTGGAGAAAGCCCTACTGAACCGCATCATAAACTTCACAGAAAAATATAATATAATATCAGATATGCAAAGCGCGTACATAAAAGGACGGTCAACAGTTAGAGCAATATATATAGGAATTTGTGAAATTTTGGATGCAATTACAAGTAAGGATAAAGTTGCTGCTCTCTTTTTGGACTTATCAAAAGCTTTCGACAGTGTAGATCACAATAGTCTCCTAGAGAAATTAGAATTAATGGGTTTCCGAGGCAATATATACAATATCTTAAGTTCATATTTAAAAAATAGAAAGCAACGTATTACAGCGATAGATAATGGAAAGTACATATTTACCAAATATTACCAAACATCTTGTAAATCTATTCGCTGATGACACTTCTCTGGTTATTAGAGCAGACACAAATGAGGAATTAGAAACTGAGATTTCAACATCAATTGACATTCTAAGTGACTGGTATTCAACAAATAATTTAAAACTCAATATGGATAAGACTTACCTGTTAAAATTTAGCCTTAGGAAGGAGCAACCACTGGTCGTAAATTACAATGATGAATTGTTGACGTCAACCGACTATACGAAATTTTTAGGAATTGTGATTGACTCCCAGTTAAGTTGGAAACATCATGTAGAGTATCTTGCTAAAAAATTACTTCGTTTACATATGCGTTAAGAACTATATCAAGAACTATAAGTGAAGAAGCCGCCATAACCTCTTACTATGCCTATGTCAAGTCCAGAATAACTTATGGGATTATATTCTGGGGGAATTCTGTTGAAGCGGATAGAATCTTCAAACTACAGAAAGCCTGCCTACGAAGTATTTTCCATCTAAAAATGAGAGAAACATGCAGTGTGATCTTTAAAGAAAAACACATACTTACCCTTCCTTGTGTGTATATATTTGAGTGTGCCTATTATGTGAAATGTCATTATACACATTTTTTTAGTAAGTACAAAGTTGATCATATATACGACACACGTAATGATATATTACGTTTGCCAAAGACGACCTCCTCTAATGTACAAAGAAATGTTGAGTCTCAGCTAATAAAAATTTTTAATAATCTACCCAACAGTTATAAAGACTTACCCGTTAATAACTTCAAAAAAACACTCCACGACTTTTTAACTACTAAAGCATTTTATTCAATCACTGAGTTTTTAAATTATAAATTTTAGTACCTTTAGTTATGTAATATGTAGGTTTGTTCTTATTTTATAATGTTTTGTATTGTGATAAATGTTTGTACTGTACACTATTTGACTTGTTCTACACCTGTTTGGTATTTCTTTTTTATAGAATAAAGACTATTATTATTATTATTATTATATTATTATCAGGGCCGTAGCAACGTCAATCACTTTGGGGGGGGATGAGACTATTTTAGTGCCCCCTATTTGACTTTTTGTCTATTCCATATAAGCCGAAATTTGAAAAACAAGGTGCAGTTAGATCTAAGCAGATATGAAAAACCAAATTAAACAAGTGGCAACTAACATTCAAATTTTTATTATTGGCAAAATAGTACACGAAAATAGTTTTAAAATCTGAATATAGGTAGTCTAAAGCTATACATTATAAATGGATTGCATTTTTGTGTTTTGTGTAGGTACTTATTAAAAATTAATTAATTTTAATTCGACGTTCCTTTGAATAATCCAAGGAATGTGCCAAATCTTTTTCACATTTTAATAATAAAAGATCATTCAGTTTATCATCACTCATAGTGGTTCTAAGTAGGTTTTTTACAATTTTTAGTTGACTAAATGACCGTTCATTAGATACAGTTACATAACCAGCTGTAACAACAAATTGAATTGTTAGTACAGGAGCCCATCGACAAAAGTGGATTGTGCACCGCAGTTGCTGCCGTTTGGTCGAGATGTTGTAGGCATCTGTAGCTACCATTTCCCCCCCAACGTCACATAACCGCGCCCTCTTCGAGAGAGAGGCAAAAGACAAAGGATCGCTTAAATATTGCCAAGAAATTCTGAAAAAATTCAGGCACATTTTTTGGGCAAAATAAGCATCTTTTGTCTCTTGGTTTTTCTCAAAGTGCTTCCTTCTCCCAAAAAAAAAAAAAAAAAAAATTGCAAAAAGAAGAATTCATAGACTTTCATTAATTAGTTTAGGGTGAAGGGAGCTTTTTAGAGAAAAATTCCCAGAGCCAAAAACGGCTTATTTTTGTTGAAAGAACACGCCTGCCAGTTTTCAGAATTTCTTAGAGACAAATAATTTCGGCCAAAAATTTCCTTAAATTCAGGCATATTCTCTAGACAAAAATAAACAAATTTTGCCTCTTAAATATTTACTTTAAGTGCTTCCTTCCCCCGTAAAAAAAATTACAAAAAAACTAATTTTCTTTTTTATTTTTTTCCGGGCGAAGGAAGCACTTTGGAAAAAAACACCAAGAGACAAATGATGCTTATTTTTGCCCAAAAAATGTGCCTGAATTCTTTCAGAATTGAATCATGACATGCCGTTAGGGGGAAATTGTAGGTTCCTACAGTACCTACAGATGCCTACAAAATCTCCACCGACGGAAACTGAGGGGCCCGATCCACTTTTGTCGATGGGCTCCTGTACTATATGTAACGTGCTAGCTTTAGCATGTCAGCATTTCTATAATATCTTGAAGTGATGCAACCGGCCACGCCCGTTCAATGTTCAATTCAAATGCTGTACGAAACAGACAAAGAAAGTAATGTAATATAAATGTATATATTTATACTCCGAATTAGATAAAGCAAAGCCCCTGCATCTAGGCCGATATAGCACCTTTGCTACTTAACGTCGGATGGGGGCGCATTGCGCATTGTTTTAGTTGGGGATTAGTAAATGATCAAAGATAGTTACTTGTTTGAATCGAAATTAAGAAGAAAGAAAGAATGAGAATAAATGTGAATATATGAATATCGATATTCATATTTTTGCGCGTGCCGGGCGGCGCCCCCTTTTAGATAGTAATGGGGGGGGGTGGCTCCCCACCCCCCCCCACTCGCTCCGGCCCTGGTTCCGATTATATGTATATAAATTTGTTCCACAAGTTCTGAAATTATAATAATTTAATTAGTTTAATTAAACTATATTAATGGTACAGTAAACGAAGCCTAAAATGGCGGCCAAATCAGAAAATTTTGGATAGTTTGGAATATTTGGACCCTTTATGTAAAAACATGCTCTGATCATGGAAAAAATACTAAAAAATATATCGACATAGAAGTACAAAGAAAATATGAACATTTTTAAATTAAAATTTCATCATGAGAATAGAAACTAGTTTTTATCAAAATTTAAGTTTCGAAACATGAAGTTTGTCTTGGTAATTTACCAAAAAAATTATTTTTCCCTCTAGTAATGTGTGTTTGTTAAGTAATTACAAATACTGATTTAATAAAGTTAAAATATTATGACATTAAAATTTACTAATACATCTCAAAGTGTATTTTAAATAAAAGGAAACGTTTATTATTATGAAAACACAATTTGTAATGTTAAATGTTAATGAAATTAAACATGCCTCAAGTTTTGCAACAGGTATTTATTTTACAGTCTACTGAGCGATCTTGTAAAATATCAAGATATTTAAACTATTAGACGATTCCTATAGAAATCTATAAAATAATGTGCCTTATTGTAACTTTTACATGAATCTTACAAAATAGATCACTCGCTTTCGCGATACTTTTGCAGCTCTTATGATAAATCTGTTAGGGCTAAGTTGTAAATGGAAACAGAATTGGTTCAATTTGCATAAATATAACCTAGAAATTAGTGGCAGTAAATCACTTTATTTACAGAGCTGTTTATTTGTGGTTTATTGCTAAAAACATGTAGTTACTTTTACTAGTGAAAGCATCGGTACTTTGGCATATGACCTCATATGTTAATAGTGCAGTGAGTGGAATGCATCATGGTTCATTATACAGCAGTATAGCCTGTGTCTTATTGCCAAAACCACTACGTTGTTAATACATGTACCTAATATTTTTATAACCACTTTTTAAGTTTCTCCATTGTCCTAAATATGATGTGTTTAGTTTCGCCGTTATATGATCTAGCAAGATCTGCAATGCTGGTAACCAAAATTTTGAGAGAATAATTTTTTTATAAACTTGTGTACTATAATTTTGACAAATTTTCATTTAAAGACAGACTTCAATAATTATGACTAAACATAAATACACAGCTAATGCAGGAAATCAATTTTATCAAATATGTTTTATTGTATTGTTACACTGAAAGAAATTTTTATTATCTATAAAGAGAAATTGACTAACCCCTAATAAATATCTGCATTAAATAGGCTCCAGCAAGACTGCTCTGTAACCGCAACAAAAACGATCTTGCTAAGATGCACTTATTTACCGTTAATAAAAGTTTTTCTTATTATTTATTTGTTACTGTAGGCTGATAGCTTTGCTATCTGGAGTCACCACCTGTTTCAATCTTAATAAGTTTTTTGTTATAGTTAGTAAGTTCCTATTTCTTACACCATTACTACCTTGTAACGCGGAAAAAACTTTCCTGCCGCTAATAGGTGACTTTTTAACCACTATGCAGCTTACATTATAATGGCAACAAATAATCTTTCTTTACCTAGTAATGTCACTTTGCAAGTACGATACTTCTAAATTCAATATTTTAATTTTATATTTTTTAGATAGTGCCATTCATCATGTTCAACTTCACACTTCATATTAAAACACGTTTTTTAATACATTTCTATATTAACTCAGACAAAGAATTATTGTTGGTAAAATTAAAATAAATGATTCATTTAAGGAAACAAACGACTAATAAACAATTCAGGGTGCCTATTAAAAAAGAGAACTTTGACTTGTAAGAAGACACAATCACAGTTTACTATATAATAGTTGCTTTTGTTCAGCCATAG
Organism: Stenurella melanura; assembly: GCA_963583905.1. Taxonomy (NCBI): domain Eukaryota; kingdom Metazoa; phylum Arthropoda; class Insecta; order Coleoptera; family Cerambycidae; genus Stenurella; species Stenurella melanura. The sequence continues at coordinate 64,028,248 of OY757318.1, forward strand.
ATAAACTACCGTTCAGCAGAGTGATTCGTAATGATAAGGTACCTACCTGTTTCATGTGTTGTCTGTCCCTATACCATGCAGTTTTGTATCATATGATTACTGTTCATTGAAATCCTGTTTATTATGATTACGAATCACTCTGTTGAACGAAAGCAGCTAATATACAATAACATAAAACACAAGTTTTAAAAAAAAAGTTCTTTGCATAAAACCTTTCCCACAACCGTCTCGTCGAACGCCGAATTGCTTACTAGTTACTGCATGCGTCACTGCATGGATGAAATGGCACGCGATGATAAAAACTCAATTGAGCTTGCGCCACTTGTAAAAATAAATAAGTAAGACGTTACGATTAGTGAGCCCATCTTTACAGTTAACAGGTGACTTACCAACCATAGGTTTATATAAGTTTTAACCATTAAATAGTTCACTTTAACTTAAGGCACTTATTTATCGTAAGAAACTATTTAGTTACCCCTAATAAAAAGAAAACTTAAAACAATATTTTACCTAGTTTAAGTAAGTGCTGTTATTGGGACAAATAGTCAAAGATTTACCGTTGCAAAATACCATTAGCAAAACAGTTTTTCTTATGGTTAGATAATGATAATGTAGCCTTAACAAAAAAAATACTTATGATAGTGCAGATCATCTTAGCAAAACATTCTGTTTGGTCGATTTCTTTCAGTGTAGCCACCACATTTTTATGCTCAAGTAAATTGTAATGATTTTGTTGCCTTTTCCATATTACAGCAAATACAATGCTATATGATAATTATACTTATAACATACTCTGGAACAAAAATTTATTCTTAAAAGCAAAATTGTCACAAATGGACCTTTAATATAAGTTTTGTGGTTTGTAAGATGATAAGAAATAAGTATAAAATACTATTGTATATTTATAATGGTGATAAAAATGTTGCTAAAAAATCGTTATAAAACAATTTAGTTTTATAAGCTGAAATGTTTTATAACTTAGTCACGGAAACATTTATAAATTAATTTTTTAAGTGCATTATAAGATATTTTATAACTCTGTTATAGAAACGTTTTAACGATAAATTTATAAAATAGTTCAGTTGCAGACAACAAAATAATATTTTCTGAAACTTTAGTATAATCAATTAGCACTTAGAAGCATTAATAAAATACAATAAAGCAAAATAATCGTAGAACATTAAAATTATAAAACAAATTTGCTGGTTTGGGAAGATTTGTGTTTATGGCAGAAAAGTGACATTAAATCATATTTTCTTTAATTGCTCTTTATACACCCCTAAATCGATGGTGTGTAAAGTGAACTCAGACATCTGATGGGTTTTCAGCTATCAATGAATCTTAAATATATTCTTTTAAGCAAAAATGTAAATATAGTCCATTTAATTTATAATTTTTTATTTCGATTTAGTATATAGTTAATTAACATTATTTGTCCTTTGTTACTTATCTTGACGTGATATTTACTCATAATATGCATCTTTTAATTGTGGTTCAACCGACTATCCGTGGTCCAGTCAGTGTGAAACTTTGTTGCCCTGATGGATCCCTGGGCGTAATATGTATGTCACTATTACTCCTCTTTCTCTCAACTGTATAGCTGGCTGATGGACCTATCAAAGACAAAAAATTAAGGGCAAGAAAACTGTAGATAGAAATAAACCTTATAATTGTCACCCTATTTTGAACGTGTGTATGCATATGCATTTACTTGTGTTAGTTTTAATAATTTTTTTTTAATTTTCAGTTTACCAGAAGCACCAATGAGCCGGTCAAATCTCTTCTACACACATGCTTCCAGTAATTTCAGTTGGCTTGGTAACAGTAAAATAATAAGAATTCTGAAGCCGTTAACCACAGATATTGTCTATCTTGCTGTCATTGTGTCAGGGCCAGGAACTTACGACTTAGGTGCTCATATTCAAGTTTCATGTAGTAAATCAAGCCAATCAGAACCTTACGTTCCCCAGTCTTGTCAAATACATTCGGCATTGATTGTTGTAAATATTAACAGTTAATTCAACTCCCTACTTTTTTAAATGCAAATTACTTTATATATATATATCATGTATGTACTAAATTATAAGTATTGTTATATAATGTAATATATTATACAGATTCAGTAATAAATTATTGTTTTTAAAGTTGATTGATGAATACCTCCAACTGCCCGAGAGCCTAAGAATATTGTACAGATTTAAAAATACTGAAAAACTGTCACATTTTGACACATTAATGATGGGCATTAATTTAAGTTTAATAGCGCAGAATAAATAACAATCAGAATATCTCCGCAAAAATCCTTTGATCTTTTATAACTAGATGTGGCTCAATAATTCTTAGCCCTTTCAAAAAGATTTTTCGGAGAGAATATACATTAGATAACCACTGACACTAATATATTGTTGTGTATTTCCACCCCTGAAACCACTTCAAAATCCGTGGGTTCCAAATAATTCATAACAAGGGATAAACAATTTATTTAATAACTTTACTGGAAACTTCACGATACTTTTTAATCGGCTAAAATACACTTTTACTGACTAAAATAATCTTTAACTATGTTTACTACTAGATATTTTCACTTTGTGTTTACTTCGGATTTCTAACCTCTCCATTTGTCATTCAAAACTTCTCTTCCCAATCTCGCCTTATGAATACATAAGTATTGAATGTTGTGTTGAATACAACAAAATACATCCAGAAAAATCTAGCATAGACTAACAACATTTTTGAGCATAATCTAGAATAATGTAGAAAATCCTAGAGCCATCTACCAGCTTCCAAAAAACATACTGCTACTACTAGTATCCCAGGCAGTAGCACACAGCATCTTTATGTAACCAATAATATAAACATTAGTAATGATAAAAATCTACTCGAGGCCAAAGGGAAACACCCCATTACCTCCTGTCGTCAGAACATTTAGTCAATTTCACTTAATTTAAAAGACCAAGAATCCATATATTTATTTATTTACGGAATAATTCCATTACAATTTACACTTTGCATAGTATTAACATGATCTGAACTCCTAATAATAATTATTTATTTATTTATAATGCTTATATTTATACATATACCTAACCATATACACTCACACAGATACAATATCACACATCCCATACATCATACATGCAATCACATATATATAAACCTATAATTATATTAACATTATAATCTTATCTAGTGTTTTGCTTAAATTTAGTTAGTGAGCAATTAAAGAAATCAATGCCTCCATTCAACTTATTGGCATTTCTACACATTCTGGGAACCGGTGAAAAGTACCCAAGGTTCGTTCGATAAAATTTATTGATAAACAAATCTTGACCGCGACATGATTTCTGTGGCACACGGAGATTGATTTCCCCAAGTATATAAGGACAATCATAAAGACCATTGACTATTTTGAACAAAAAATGTAAGTCAAAACAATTACGTCTTTGCTCCAGTGTTGACATATTTAGTAGTGAGAGTATTTCATCATAGTTTATGTCATCTCGTATTCCTAATTTATAAGCAATATGTCTAAGAAATCTTTTTTGCACTTTTTCCACCTGATTTATATAAATAGAATAATGAGGAGACCAAATTTGGCAAGCATATTCAAGAGAGGATCTTACAATCGAACAATAGGTACTTCTCACACAATTTATATTATCGAAATCATTTAAAGTTCGAGTTATGAATCCAAGTAATTTAAGACATTTATTAGCTATATAATCAATATGATATTTGAATGACATTTTATGATCAAACACAACACCTAAGTCTTTTATGGTATTTACTTCTTTTAATGACTCATTATTAATTGAGTAAATAAATTCCATCGAAGATTCAGATCTGCTAAACCTCATAAACTTGCATTTATTAATATTTAGTTGCATTAAATTATTATCACACCATTTATTAAAGTTATCCAAGTCGTACTGAATTTTAAAACAATCATCAACTGACTCTATGGCCTTAAATATTTTTAAATCATCAGCAAAAAGTAAAATTTTGGAAAAACGTATTGCATCTTTTATGTCATTAATAAAGCAATTGAACAATAGAGGAGCTAAATGTGCACCTTGCGGAACACCCGATGTCACATTAATAGGTGATGATAAAACATTATTTATTCTAACCATTTGTTTCCGATCAAAAAGATAATCTTGAAGCCAATTTAATAATACCCCATAAATTCCCAAATTCTGTAATTTTTCAATTAAAATTTTATGATTTACTCTGTCAAATGCCTTGGAGAAATCCGTGTAAATTGCGTCAACTCGTAACCGATTCTCCAAGTCATTTATAACGTAACTCTCAAATACCAATAAATTAGTGCTTGTAGAACGTCCTCCATAGAAACCATGCTGTTCATCTATTGAAACATGTTTAAAATGCGGAGTTAACTTTTCTGTGACTATTGACTCGAGAATTTTTGGAAAAATGGAAATCTTTGAAACAGCTCGATAATTTTCAACGTTAGACCTGTCACCAGATTTAAAAATAGGCGTAATATAACTTAGTTTCCAACAATTGGGGTATTTACCATTTGAAAGGGACTTATTAAATAATAAACTTAATACATTAGATAATACAAATCTACAATTTTTAATAAAAGTTACTGAGACATTGTCAGAACCAGAACCGCAGTTTTTATCTAAACTATTTATACAATTTAATACATCAATCGAATCTATATGACAAAAGTTTATATCAACAAATTGTTTATTATCATCGAGTGAGGGAGGATTACAATCTGTTTGATCATATACAGTAGAAAAATAATTTATAAAATAATTAGCTATGACAGAAGGATCATCAGTTGAATCTTCATTATAGTACATATGTTTTGGTAAAGAAAAACTACCTCTTTTATTATTTACATATTTCCAGAACTGCCTAGAATCACCCATTATTGAATTTTGAATATTATTTATATAATCCATATAACTAATTTTTGCTAAATTTTTATATTGAGATCTTAATTTAGAAAATGTCTCATAGTCACTTTGTGATTTAGTTTTCTTATATCTCTTATGTGCAATTTTTTTATCTATAACACATTGTTTCAAATCATTGCTGAACCATTTAGGAAATTTAGCATTCTTTGATCTAACTTTTGGGACGAAAAGTTCTATACATGAGTAAATAACACCATAAAACACCTCAACATCGTTATTGACATTTTGATTATTCAATAATTGCTCCCAATCAACTGAAGCAAGATAATAGTTTATATCAATATAATTAGCCCTATTAAAGTCATAGAAATAATAGTCAAATTGTAATGGTTCAAAATTTCCTAAAATTTCAAGTTCAAAAGTCAAAGCTGGATGATAAGAATCAATAGATACTAACGGATCATCAACAAGATTTACCACAATATTCTTATCATTTGTAAAAATTAAATCCAGATATCCACCTTTAACATTTGGTATATTATTTAATTGAAATAAGTTGTAATAAGCAAAATAATCATTTATTACTTCAACTTGTGGAGTTATAGCCCCTAAAGCATTAGCTCCATAATTATCGTTATACCAAATTACATTAGGTAAGTTGTAATCACCAATTAGTAAAATATAATTACAGTTTTTTGTCTCTATTATGTGTTCAACAGATTTACAATGATTAACATATAATTCTATTGGAGATGCTGGAGGTATATAAGTATTTCCAATTAATATTTTTTGACCTTCAGAAATAATGACAAAAAGTTGTTCAACATTATTAATTTCAACATTAATTTGCTTAGCATTTAAATACGATTTAACAGCAATCAATACACCACCACCACGATTATGAATACTCGTGTTTTCATTTCGGTCACATCTAAAAATTTCATAATTGTCCCAACCAATTTCACTATTACTAATATCACCATGTAGACCAGACTCTGTTATCAATATTATATCATAATCTTCCGAACACACTGATTGAAGAAAATTCTTTAATTTAGTTCTCATACCTCTAACGTTTTGATAATATATATTTATAGTTTTATTAATTGCATTTTTATTATTTTTGATTTTCTCTATTAACTGTGATGGCTATTTGGAATCGTAATCAATATTCTTGCGTTGTGAGTTTACTCTTTTAATATAACTTTGACATCCTAAATCAAAAGGGGAATGATTCACATTGAAACTTTCACCTTTTTTATTGGCTTCTGTACAATTTGGGCAAATTTTTTCTGTTTTGTCACATTTATCTGGACCATGATTACCTTGACCACATTTAGCACAACTTTCATTTTTTGTACAGAATTTCTTCGTGTGATCAAAACCACAACAACCAAAACACCTAATCACTTTTATATACTCATATACACAACAAGCAGCATATTCCACACAAACAGCACCATTAGTCATTATTTTTTGAAAAGTATCACCATCGAATTCAACAATAGCAAACCATTTTTTTAACATTTTTTTCGTAACAATAAGTTTTATATATGCATCTTCATTAATAAATCTATTTTGGTTTATTAAGGCATGTTTCAATCGATCTTCATCTATTTCTTCATCTATATAAACAAAATAGCATTATTAAATATTAATATTCAATCATTGGCAAACAAAACCAATCTTCTTAACACATGTTTAATAAACAATGACATTATAAATATAGTATCTATGATCGAACATTGGCTCAGAGATTGTCAAATAGATAAGATTAATATACCCAATTTCTATGTTGGAACTTCGTTTTCTAGAAAACTGTATATACATAGAGGCGTTATGATCCTCTTAAAAAAACTGCATCAAATCCACTGAAATTATTGAAATAAAAGCCCTATCAGTTGAAAAACATATTGAAATTGTTGAATTAAGGACAAAATACAGCATTATATTATCAGTATACAGGTCACTTCTGGGTGATTTAAAAATTTTCTGTGACAAACTAAACTGTGCGCTAAGCTATATTATGAAAAGATATAAGGAGGAACAAATATTTCTGTCTGGAGATTATAATGTCAATTTCATGGTAGAATCAAATGTAAGAGATCTTGAAAAGTTATTATCATCATTCAACCTCTACAAGATTTTTACATAGCCGTCAAGGATCACAAATATTTCACAAAGTTGTGTTGATTTTTCACTCATTTTCACCAACATAGATATCAAATATTAAAAACAAATGCTATAAATTTCCATGTATCAGACCACTTGGGACAGCTCCTCGAAATTTCACATGAAGTCCGTAACCCTAAAAAACGGAAACACATTAGATATAGAGAAATAAATGACTGCAATATATACCAATTAAAATTCAAAATGGTTGCCATAGATTGGAAAACACTTAGAAGATAAAAATGCTTCTGAAGCATACCATACCATAAACATACCATAAAAACAAAGAGTAACAAATGGTACACAGAAGAGCTGAAACAAATGGAAAATCAATTAGATGCCTTATATACAATACATAATGTAAGAAAAGATCAAAACTCTTTAATAGCATATAAAAACTTCAAAGGGGCATACATAAAAAGACTCGATGAACAAAAAAAGACAGCGAACGAAATTTATATAGCTGATTCTGAGAACAAATCGAGAGCAACTTGGACAGTAATCTGCTTTTAAAATTTTTCATACAGGTACGAAATTTATTGGTTCATAAAATATGTTTTGCAGCCTCTATCATCTTAGCAATACAGTGCAATAAAATCTGAAATGTGTTTTGAGTGAAAATTGATTATAATGAAACATATTCGTTATAGGCTTTTTTGCAAACAGCAGAAAATATCTATGAGAACTAAGGAGAAAAACTATCTGAAATTAATAATTTCCATTCTCTGCATTTTTTCGATAACCTGATTTTCAAATTCATACAACTGTTCAATCTCATATGGAGACGTGAAAACAAAATGCTCATGACTTGAAAAATATTGATATTTGCAATAAAGTTTTTTCACTAAGAAAACGTTTTACAATCGAAGGACAAGAGCTTTTGGGTTAAACATTGCTACATCACTGAATGTAAAAATAAAATGTTTCAAGTCGTAAGACCAAAAATTATGAAGCTTTAGTTCTTTTTTATTTTTGAAAACTATGAGCTATATTTACAGACAGTGAAAATTAAAGAATCATAAAAAATAATTAATTCAGTGTTCAAGAAACGTGATAAAATATATATTCAAACGCCTACAATAAGAAGTGTTTAAAGTTCAAAAATGTAAAAAAATACACTAAATAACAATTACCAAGAGTTATTCTTATTTATCTTAACCATAAACGAAAGATCCTAAAATCAAAGAGAACATTTTCTCTATTTTAAAATTCATACAACTGTTCAATCTCATACGGGGACGTGAAAACAAAATGCTCATGACTCGAAAAATATTGATATTTGCAATAAAGTTTTTTCACTAACAACTCATTTTACAATCGAACGACGAGAGCTTTTGGGTTAAACATTGCTACATCACTGAATGTAAAAATAAAATGTTTCAAGTCGTAAGACCAAAATGTGTTTAAAAAATTATTATTAAGCTTTAGTTCTTTCTTTTTTATTTTTGAAAAAACTATGAGCTATATTTACAGGTAGTGGAAATTAAAGAATCATAAAAAATAATTAATGGTTTTCTATAAAATAACAGCAAGACGCAGGTTTTTCTAATTCATTCATTTACTCAATGAAAAATTTCTCGGAGCTTAAATTTTCCATTATTATTGAACGTTAATATCAAAAATAATAATTTCTTCACAAATTTCTGAATATTGTGTATCTAAAACTGCACAAACAAAAACTTCCGTCTGCTTTTAAAATTTTTTCATACAGTTACGAAATTTATTAGTTCATAAAATGTTTTGCAGCCTCTATCATCTTAGCAATACAGTGCAATAAAATCTGAAATGTGTTTTGAGTTAAAATTGATTATAGTGAAACATTTCGTTATAGGCTTTTTTGCCTTTTTTTGCAAACAGCAGAAAAATGTCTACGAGAACTAAAGAGAAAAACTGTCTAAAATTATTGATTTCCATTCCCTGCATTTTTTCGATAACCTCTGGATCCTGGTTATGCTAGCAATTAATAATTTTAGATGGGTTTTCTTCAAAAATTGAAAAGGAAGCAAAATTATTTTTACATAATATAACTCGTTTTTTTCAAAATAAGAAAAGAAAGAGCTAAAACCTGATGTATGGTTTATTTGATAGAAAACATTAATTAAATAATTTTTGTTGTTAATGTTAAAAAATAGCGATAGTAGTGTGCATCTCTACTTTGGAATTTTTTGATGCACCACGACGTGAAACGTTAATAATCACCGCGCGTCTAACGTGTTTGAAAATGTTGTCGCACCGCGTACATTTAAACGCAATAAAATATTAATATATTCTAGATAAAGATTACTGAATGTAGTTACTGACGGCCTTGAAAAAACATCAGCCTTCTAGTCACAATCAAAACTGTAGTGTGTTAGTGAAAATCATAATTAACTAACCATTGGCTTGATTTATTTTTACAGTCGTAAACAACACGAACATTCGAATATTTTTAACTTTGTACCATAACCACTCAAATTTATTTTTACAAAATATGACGTAAATACACTATTCCTTTTTTGGTTTATTATTTGAAATCGTTCTTATCATTTTTATTTGTAAAATTATTAAAATAGCTCCTATCCTCGATTATATTCATCATTTCTATGAAAAATTCTTATTAAGTGATATAATTTTATTTCTAGACTATGTGCAAATACGCTTTTTTAATATTTTCTTAAATATGTGTTTTACAGAAAATCAGTATTAAAACTTATTGAGCACCGAATACTTTATTGCGTTTATTGAAGTTTGTTGAATAATTACAGCCATTTTTCAAACAATAACAAAAAAATATGTTAAGTTGAATTCTTAAAAATCAGCTAGGGATGACTCTACTTAAAATGTAATCTGCATACGTAAGTAATTTGTTTTTTCTCATATTAAATATTAAATCATCCAATAGCCGCTAAGGTTCGCTGTGGTTTTACACAACACATTTTCACAGTCGTTGGGTCTTCTCCACAATCGTTAAAAAATTTTGTAGCCAAATAGTAGATCATTTATTATTATCATTATTATACAGTTGTAGATGAAATATATTGTTTAAACTTTCGTTTGTCATTAAGATAAAGTTTGCTATTAATTTGTTTCTATTGCCGCATTGGTAAAAATATTATAATTCTAAACTAATCAATTTTAACTCGAAACATGTTTCAGATGTTATTGCACTTTTTTGCTAAAATGATATAGGTTGCAAAACATTTTATGAATCAATAAAATGAAAAATACAATCACAAACCCATAAGCAGCGTTTTTTTTCAAATATCGTAGGTAGATTCTCTATGTGGTTTTATAACAATATATTTTTAAGGCTGTGTAATTTTTGCCATTTTCAAAATCCATACATTTCTCTATCAAGTTACATTAACCAACCCGTGTCTAATATGTTCATGACTATAGCACACGAAGTTTTTATTGCAGCGAGATACAGATTTTCTAATTCTTTCAATGAAAATTCTAACTCTGAGCTTTTAATGCATTTCATTATCTACTTGAGAAATTGTGTTCATTGTGTGTTTGGTTTAAGATAGGTTTTTCACGCGCCAATATTCTTGACTAAAGATGACGGTCTCGGATGATTAGGGGTCGAGCTTGAGCTCTTTGCCCCAATCATCGCTGTAGACCTGGACCGGCCTTGTAAGGGGTGGGCCTGCTTTTTCGCCTATCCCCCCCGCAAATGCGGACGGTATTGGAGATGTTAGCAAACCTCCCCTGGTCCTGGCTGTTGGACCCTGCCACCTGGGTCGTTTCTTCTGGCGCTCTTCTGTCTTGGTCTTCTTTCTTCGCTGGCATGTATAGACCCCCGGGAGCGTCTTTCGCCTGTCGTGAGAGGGAACGGCTGTTACCGAGACCTTTCGGAGTTTGAAAGGGATTTGGGGGTGTTGACTAGTCGGAAGCCCAGGGTGCCAATTGGCATCATGTACTCTGATTTCGTCGGAAGGAAGTGTGAACTATGTAGTTCAGGATTGTGTTCGGCCAGAGACTCTTTCTTAGCGTCAGAGGCCGGCACGAGATAGGGTAAGGGTACCGACCTGGTTGTTTGCTTGGTACCCCCAGGATCGGGTAATTGGGTGCATAGTTTAATAGGACTGATCAATCTAAACACAAAGCAAATGGCTCAGTGCTTGAAATGTGATAAAGCTGAAACCAAAGATGAGCTCCTAGCTCCATGTGATCGCTGCAATAATAAATTATGCAAGGATTGTGCAAGTCTATCTTCAACAGAGGTAAGAGCAGTGGCGTTAAAAAGAAGGAGTATCATTTATTGGTGTAAAGATTGTATATTTAAAGAGCTCCCCACAATCTCAGCAAGTTCAGGACAAATAAATGGCAAAGAAATAAACGAGACTGTCACAAAAGCGATAAATAATGAAGTACCACAGCTATTAAGTAACTTGGAGGAAAAAATACTTGCTAAAACTGATGATATCAATACACGTATCTCCAATCTCACCGAATCCAATAAAGATATGATTAAGCTGCTAACTGGAAGAGGACAACAACCTAAAAACATTCAGACAAATAACACGTGCTCTGGTGAAGATGAACTGTTGTTCTCCCTTATTTATGAAAAAGTTAAATCCGAGTTTGAAAACAAATTCAAGATGCTGGAAAAAGAAATAACAACCTTAAAACTAAAATTGGCACCACTAAAGTCGGTAAATGAAAATACTCAAAGAAGTGAAAAAAATGAAGCACAAATATCTACAAGTGAAAAACAAGCAAGCGGACAGATCCGGAGTACCTCAAATTCAAAATCACACAAAAATGATACTGCATCCTCTTTAAAAGAAACACAGGGATCTAGTGTAGGCATCAATGATGAGTATGCTATGAAGTCAGGAAAAATCTGCACTGGCCCAAGTAAACCGAACCTAAAAGTTGCTAATGCAAATATTGGGGAAAGACTTGCTAAATTGTCATGGATATACCTGTCAAACTTAGATGTCGATACCTCACCGCAGGATATAATAAACTGTTTAAACCAGGACTATGCGCACCTATATAAATGTGAGAAACTAAACTCCAAATTTAGAAATCCTGGAAGTGCCTCCTTCAAATTAGGGGTCCCAAAACCCCTAGAACGAGAGTATCTGTCACCCGAGTTCTGGCCAGAAGGTTTCTATAGCGATGTATACATACCTAAACAACCAACCGACTACTCACAGCGCTCAAAAAACTTCCAATGGAAAAGACGGAATATTCATCGATCTGGAGCTTCTCAAAGGGGGCGGAATCGTTACATTTAAAAGTGCTACATACCAACATCCAATGCATAGCAAACAAAATTCCAAACCTAGAACTACACCTTCAAACTGAAAAACCAGACCTGGTTTGTATAACTGAGCATTGGCTAAAAGAACCACAAGCACAAACAACAACAATCGAAGGCTACTCGTTAATCACTAAACATTGCAGAACAACTGGAATACATGGAGGTGTAGCTATCTATGGTAGCAACGAAATAGGTGCACAAAAACTAAAACAAATTAATGTAAAAAGTGCTAATTTCACCTGTGAAGTGTGTGCTGCAAGCTTAAAAATTGCATACTCAAAACTCGCAGTTGTATGCGCCTATCGCTCGCCTACGGCTCCAGCGGACTTCTTTCTGCGGATATTGAATGAAGCTTTGTTGTGGGTCAATCAATCCTGTCAGTATATAATTTTGTGTGGCGACTTCAACATCGATTGTCTCCAAACAAACAAAGACAGCCGTCTACTTTTGGATTTGTTTGCAAGCTTCGAGTTAATAAACACGTTACCAGCTGAACCAACACATGAAAAAAATGGTTCATCATCAGCTATCGATTATGTAGCCACTAATATAAAAAAATTTACAGGACATAACCTAGACATTGATCTTTCAGATCACAAAGCACAAATAACCACTTTCACTCTTGATCAAATAACTGTACCTAATAGACCGAATGATAAAATAAAAATAAGAATATTCAGTCAACACAATCTAATGATGCTATATAATTTATTATTGGATAGTGATTTTAATAATGTATATGATATTAACAACACAAACAAATCTTGGGACTGCTTCTGGGAAATATTTTATTACTGCTTGGACATCGCTTGTCCCTTAGTTAATTATAAAATAAAAAATAATACTGATGAATCGGCATGGGTAGATGATGAGGTAAGATTTAAAAGTAGCGAACTAAGAGATTTATATTGGCTCAATAAGTCTTTAAATAATAACGACATCACAAGCCATTACAAGAATACTAAGCGAACATTCACTAACTTAATAAACGCAAAGAAACGGGAATATTATAACACAAAAATATCAAAGGCAAATATAACGTGTAAAGAGGTTTGGAAAATAGTTAATAATAAATTAGATCGTAAGGAAAAGTCGCCCGCAATTAGCTCATTAACTATTTCAGGAAATATAATCGAAAATCCCACTGAAATATGCGAAACTTTCTGTAAATACTTCACAACTGTTGCTAAAATTACTTTGGACAATCACTTCCCCGCCCTTGATTATGATAATAGCGATTTAAAGGGGACTATACAATCAATATTCTTTGAAGATATAACAACTCAAGAAATTCGCGATGTAGTAAGAGTAATGCCTAATAAAAAATCTAGTGGGCCAGATGGCGCCCCAATCTCGGTTCTGAAATCTTGCTTGGAAACTATAATAGAACCTTTATGTTACATATTTAACTTATCCATCAGAACAAGTACATTTCCAGACAAATGGAAAACAGCTTCAATCAATCCCATTTTCAAACAAGGAAGCCATGAAATAATTGAAAATTTTCGACCTATTACACTCGTATCTAGTTTTAGTAAAATCTTAGAAAAAATTATACACAACAGAATTTCAAAATTTTTAGAGTGCTGTAAGATATTAAGTCCAAGACAACACGGATTTAGAAACAATTATTCCACAAACACTGCCACCTATGACATTTTGCAGTTTATATATGAGGGGTTAGATAAAAATAAATTTGTCCTAGGCCTCTTCTTCGACCTCACAAAGGCATTCGATTGTATAATCCCAGATTCTCTAATAGATAAACTTCATAAAATGGGAATCAGAGGTGATATAAATGGTTGGATAGAATCTTTTTTGAAAAATCGAAAGGTTTATGTGAAGTTAGAAGACAGTAATTCACACAGTCGGGAAATGAATTTCGGTGTTCCACAAGGAGCAGCTTTATCTCCCTTACTGTTCGCAATGTTTGTCAATGATCTTGATGAGTATATGAAAGAACAAGACTCACTCCTAATAATGTTTGCTGACGACATAAGCTTAGTAGTATCGGCTGATTCTCTAGAAGGTCTCCATAAAACTACGACAAAACTACTTGCCACATTTCACAAAAAAAAAGTAATAAAACCAATAAAACTCTTAATAAACAAACAAATCATATCTCCATCTGAACACACTAAATTTCTGGGCATTACAATTGATGAAAAGCTTTCATGGACAAATCACATTAACAATGTAGTGGGCAAACTTAATAGTGGTTATTTTGCAATTAGAAATCTCAAATCCTTTTTGGGTCGTAAATATCTAATTAATGTTTATTATGCATTAATATACCCACATTTAAAATATTTAATCATATACTGGGGTCAGGGAACTGATTGGAACAGAGTCTTTATCTTACAAAAACGCGTCATAAGACTAATTTTTGGACTATCGCCAAGAGATTCTTGTAAAAACACTTTCAAAGACAACAAAATATTAACTTTACCTAGCATTCTTATTTTAGAAGCAGTAATGTTCACCAAGCAAAAGCCAGACTTATATAATCACAGGAATGACATTCACAACTACTCTACACGAAATAACACAGATATACAAATTGACCAATTCAACTTAAGTAGTTTTTAAAAAAGCCCAAAATATACATGTAGTAATATCTATAATAATATCCCTCGTCATTTAAGAGGGTTAAGCAGAAGCAAGCTAAAGAACAATGACACATTAATGTTTGAAAAAATTAAAAAGGCTTTCTTTACAGAAAACATACTAATCCTGGGTGATTTTAATCT
Organism: Stenurella melanura; assembly: GCA_963583905.1. Taxonomy (NCBI): domain Eukaryota; kingdom Metazoa; phylum Arthropoda; class Insecta; order Coleoptera; family Cerambycidae; genus Stenurella; species Stenurella melanura. The sequence goes on from OY757318.1 coordinate 64,043,316, forward strand.
ACCACATATTAACTGGCCAATCACAAGAAATGATTATAGGAATGCCGCTAATGATTTATTTATAGAGATGTACCTGGAAAGCAACTTAACGCAATTTGTTGAAGAGCCCACAAGATATCGAGCTTCGAACAATCCATCTTTACTGGACTTAGTACTGAGCAATGACGAAAATTTAGTAAGCGAAATCAAGTATAATCAACCTATTGGTAAAAGTGATCACTTGACATTACAAATTAACCTACAACTCTACGTGCACTCTGAGCAGAAACACTATCAACCTAGAAGATATTTTTGGAAAGCGAACTATAATGAAATTATACGATATATTGAAAACTTTGACCTGACGGAATTATCACAGGAAATCACTATAGAGAAAAATGGACCATATTCAAAAATATGCTAGACACCGTCATTGAAAAGTTTGTTCCACTGACAAAAAATAAGAGTAAAAAAGCAAATTAGGAAACCATGGATAACAAATGAAATCATAGCCCTCATAAAAAATAAACGCAAACTTTGGGACAACTATAGAAGGAATCAAGCTGAAGAAACTTACTCACAATATCGCACTGCAAATAATTTAATAACAGAAAAAACTCGATATGCTAGACAACAATATGAAACTAACATTGCCAATGGAAGTAACAAAGCATTCTGTAGTCATATTCAAAAACAAATATGCTCAAAATCATCAGTACCAAGTTCCATAGATAGTGGTGGCTTATTAATACAGAACCCAACAGAAATAGCCAATATCTTTGCCAAGCAATTCACTAAACAGTACATTATTGAACCTGATAACGATATTCCAGAAATACAAGGCTTACAAAGAGTGCAAAATTCATTCACAACCATAAATATCATAAAAGAAAAAGTTCAAAAAGTGCTTATGAACCTAAAAAATGATTCGGCTCCAGGACCCGACCAAATAAATTCTTTCTTCCTGAAAAATACTGCCAGCGTCTTGTCCCAACCTTTGGCAGAAATAATGCAAACGTCGCTAGAGTCAGGTACACTTCCAAAGGATTGGAAATCAGCTTCTGTTACACCAATCTATAAAAAAGGCGATAAAAAGTTGGCTGCCAATTACCGTGCAATTAGCCTCACATCTATCCCTTGCAAATGTATGGAACAAATTATCACCAATGAACTGCTGGACTTTCTCACAGCAGAAAACGCACTACCAGAAGAACAACACGGTTTTATACCAGGAAGAACAGTTGTTACCAATATCCTAATTAACCTGCACACTTGGACTAATGAATTTGACTTACAAAACCCTATCGATATTCTCTATCTAGATTTTGAAAAGGCATTTGACCGAGTACCTTTTCATCGTTTAGCTGCTAAATTGGAACACATTGGTATTCGAGGGAATGTTCTAGCATGGATCACATCCTTTCTGAATGGTAGGGAATTTCAAGTGAGGATTGGAGACAACAATTCTGAGTCTCACATGGTTCTGAGCGGTGTGCCTCAGGGCTCTGTTTTGGGACCGGTCTTATTTGCTCTATTTATTGCTGATTTGCCCTCATCAATTACATCCTGTATAAGTTTATATGCAGATGACACAAAAATATTTGGTAACCCTCTTGAAGTGAGTGAGGAAATACAAAACGACCTTAATAAAATTTACAACTGGACAAAAAAATGGTTAATAAACTTGAACATTAATAAATGCTCTGTGCTACATATTGGTAAACGTAATCCTCAATTAGAGTATCAACTCAATAACAGCTCCATAACATCCACAGAATCCCAAATTGATCTTGGTATCACAATTAAACATAATCTCAAATGGGATAGCCACATCATCAACATTACCAAAAAAGCGAACTCCATGAAATATCTAGTCAGGAAATCTTTTCACCACATATCACCAGAATTATTTATAAAGATCTACAAGTCATTCATTCGCCCTATTCTTGAGTTTGGTTTCCAAATATGGTCACCTTATTTTCAAAAAGATATTGATCTCCTTGAGCAAACCCAACGCAGAGCAACTAAAATCCTCCCCCACAAATTTTATAACATATCATATTAAGAACGTCTGAAAAAATTGAAATTACCAACACTGCATCAACGAAGAATACCTACGAGGTGACCTTATAGAGACATACAAAATATTAAACAACATATATAGCTGCCCATGTATAAAGAGTATATTTGCTTTAAGTGCGAATACACATCTTCGGGGACATCAAATGAAACTTACTAAAAGCCATTTCTCAACCAACCCTTACAAACATTTCATCAGCAATCGTGTCGTGGATCACTGGAATAGACTACCCAATGATGTAATCGAATCAACTAGTTTGAACCAATTTAAAAATAGGCTTGACCTGCACCTGAACACTAATAATGTGCGATAATAGAATTATTTACCGAGATTCATTTTCATATATACATGTATGTATACTTTATTTAGCCTTTCGTTTAATATTTATCTATATTTATATTATTTAATTGTCTATGTTAGTAGTTTTAGTTTTATACACATGTACGTGTTCTTTAGGTATATACAGCCCTAGGCTGCCTGCCTTGTATGTATGTAATAATAATAATAATAATAATAAAGAAAAACTTATTAGAGGTGCTACAAAACAAAGCATATTATTCCATAGGCGCATGGGCGTAATTTCAGTTTTTAACTGGGGTGGCAAGGCGTACCGGATCCAGGAGTCTGGAGGGTATGGAATTCTCCTACGTGTTAGGGGATCCGGGTGCCCTCCCTCGGGAAATTTAAAAAACTAGCAATAAATTGTTAGTTTTTTAAGCTTTTTCAGATTATTTTCACTACAAAATAATGCTAACATTCTGTATTTACCCTAAATTATTCATTGTTAATTACTTTAATTAATAGCCGAACTATTTCTATTTAACATTATAATGTACAAGTTCCAATAAACATTTTATTTTCTGCGCTAAATAAGGCTTGATTAATAATGAATCAAGTAAGTGCCGAACTCGTGAAATTTCATTTTACAATTGTTTGAAAATTATTGATATTTTTACTTCAAAATTCTAGGGTGTTAAAATACTGGGTTGAACAATTCTGGGGTGGCAACTGCCACCCCTTGCCACCCCCGAATTACGCCACTGCATAGGCGAGTATTTTGATCAGGAGTGTACTTAAAATATATTACATCTTAACATATTAGAATTATATTTACTCCACTTTTAGATCTGTATTGTATTTGTTTAAATTATGTTATTATTGCTGAGTATATGTATTGTAATTGCTATTATTTATTTTAAATTAACCTTTATTTCTAAAGACGTTTCATATCCAATGTATTTTGGCAATTGAAATAAAACATAATAAATAAATAAATAAACAAATAAATGCGGGTCCAATGAGGGTCCTGATAAGCGTGAGCTTGTTCCTCAGGTTGAGTTGACTCTGTCTACCTATCATAGGATAAAGTAGAGTTCTCCTTGTCCTCGCTTTCTGTATTATCGCTTCCGTGTTCTGTCTCCACGTCAGGATTCGATCCATGATAACGCCAAGGTACTTGACGGTATCGTGCCATTGAATATTCTCGCCGTTCAAGGAGACGTGTCCTGTGGGAGATTGCTTCCTGGAGGTTGCGGGTGGCAAGTCTTGCACTCCATGATCTTGCGATTATGGCTGTGTCATCTGCGTAGAGCGCCAAAGAGGTCCTTGCGGTTCTTGGCATGTCGGAGGTGTAGATGGTGAACAGGTGGGGAGAGAGTACCGATCCCTGCGGTACACCTGCTTCCATGGACCTGTAGTTTGACAGCTTGTCGGCAGGTTGTCCACAAGGCTCCAGTCTGGGGCCATCCCTCTGGATACTATTGATGGAGGGGTGGTTCGATAGGATGGAATTGGCCAATACAAAAGAAAAAGAAAATGACAATACAAGAAAGCAGGACACAGAGTTAGGACTTTTTCAAGCTTACGCAGACGATCAAGCCATGGTAATCAGCGGAACATCATTAATAGAGATAGAGAGAAAATGGAAAATCATATGGAAAGAATGCGAACAATGGGAAAAGGAGAGTAAATCAGAATATAACCAAACGAAAACAGAGGTAATGTTTATAGAGGCAAAAGGCAGAGAAAGGGAGCCAAGGATCAGGATAGGCGATAAAACGTTAGACATGAAAGAATCCATAAAATATCTAGGAATACACATAGACAAAAAAATGAACTTCACGGAACATTTAAAGAATGTACAGAAAAAAACAGGGGCAGTAATCTCTAGAATGTCAGGCATAATAAGAAACAAATGGGGATTAGACAAAGAACACCTGAAGATTATATATGATCGAGTATTCAAGACAGCCATCCTTTATGGCGCAGAGATTTGGGGGGAACGAGCACAAGATTCAAAAAACAAGCGAATACTGGACGCCACTCAGAGGAAAATTATGCTTGGAATAGCAAGGGCGTATAAAACTACGCCTACTGCAACTCTACAGGTATTAACAGGGGCACCACCTCTGGACATCGAGGCAGCCGAAATAAACAAATGGTGGGTGGAAAACAGAGAATCACTGGAGAAACAAATAGTAAAAATAAACAGAAGACCGGACATGCACGATAGGGAGACAGAAGAGGAAAAGTTAGCAAATGACAATAAACGCGCCGAGAAGGAAATATACACGGACGCCAGCATCCAGGACGGAAAAGTAGGCACGGGATGGGCAATCAGAGAGGAGCAAGGATAGACCACCGGCAAATATCGGATAGACAACGGAATCAGCATTAATAATGCGGAATTAATAGCTGTATTAATAGCATGCGATAAGATTGAGATAAGAAAGGAAAACACCTGGAAAATAATTACTGATAGCCAAATTGCAAAAAATACAATAGACAATGCTAGGACTGATAACGGAATCGCCGCAGACATTCAAAAGAGAATCAGCCAAATGAAAAAACACGGGAAGGCAGTAAGGATTATATGGAAAAAGAAAAATAAAGAAAACAACGACGGAGGAAATATAGCGGATAGCCTTGCCAAAGAAGCAACGAAATTGGAAGAAACAACAAATATAGAAGGAGACTGGGCAAACAGTAAGAAAAGAACCAGGCTGAAAATGAAAGAAGAAATTAAACGGAAGTGGCAACGCAGATGGGAGATGATACCTCATCAAAGAGGACTCAGAACAGTATGCGAGGAAGTAACAAACACAAGAATCGGACTTACCTTTAAGGCAACACAGATGATCACCGGACACGGAAACTTTAAGGCATATCTAGCAAGAATTGGGAAAATTGAAAGAAGGCACAGCTATTGTGACTGCAACCTTGGCAACGAGGAGAGTAATACACACATTATGTACGAATGTAATAAAAGAGAGAGATATGAAGCAAGAGAAGAAATATACCATAGACAACTGGGGGGGAGGATAAATCTCGTCACAGATGGCAGAGTCAACAGTGAGGTAATCACAAGAATAAATGAATGGGCAGAAAGAGTCATAGAAGAAGTAGACTGTGCTACAAACTAGACTATAGGCTTAGGACGATCGACTCTCCTCTAGTTCTTGGAGAGTGGAGACTGAAGGGGTTCCTTTGACGGGGGTCTTGCTAGATATAGGGAAATAAGAGCCTGGAAGCCGCGAGGCAAGACAGTTGACTTCAGCGAGGCCACTTGTCGGGTTAGCTCAGGCGCCCGCTACGCCTCCAAAAAAAAAAAAAAAAAAAGCTTGTCGGCAATCTTAACACGGAGTTGCTTCTGATGAAGGTAGGATCTCACAAGCTTGACTATGCCAACAGGGTAACCCATCGACAACATCTTTGCCAGGAGACCTTCATGCCAAACCCTGTCGAAGGCCTTGGCTACATCTAAGAAGATCGCTCCTGTGACTTGACAGTGGTTGAAACCCTCCGTAATGTACTCCGTTAGACGAAGTACTTGGAGCTCGGTGGAATGTTCTGTTCGGTAGGCGAACTGCTCATCTGGGATGATCTGGAGCTAATTGGTCAGGGTTTTAAGTCTCTTCAGGATGATCCTCTCTACTGCTTTACTCATCGCAGGTAGGAGACTGATGGGCCTGTAATTTGCGGGAAAGGTTAGATTCTTACCTGGTTTGGGAATCATGATGACGTCTGCTTTCTTCCACTTGGTGGGGAAATAACGTAGTCTCAAGATGGCATTGATGATGTTAACCATTGCTGCTACTCCTTTGAGGGGTAGTTTCTTGAGCACTACGTTTCCTATACCGTCGCACCCCGGCGCTTTGCGGGGTTTGAGGCTTCTCAGGATTTCCCTGACTTCTTCAGGAGAAGTCGGGGGGATTATTTCTTCATCCGGCATGCGTCGCAGCCTTCTGACTGCGTATTACGTCGTCCTCCCAGTCCTCGTCCTCGTCGTCGATCTGGTTTTCCCTACACTGCAGTTCCAAACTGTCGGCAAAAGCCTCGGCTTTTTCCTGTCGAGTGTAGACAATACCATTCTCTCCGTGGATGGGCGTTTTCGCTTGGCACGCAGAGCCTTCTGGTCTGTCCTGAGGGTCTAGCGACTCTAGGTGACGTTTCCATCTGTGCTGCCTGTGTTCTTGCAGGGCTTCTTGAACTCTTCGAGTTGGTTGGTTGTATTATCTTCGGTGTTTAGGGAGTCTTGTCCTCTGCACCAGTTTCTTAACCCGCCTTCTATCTCGAATGAGCTGCATGGTATCTTCAGAGAGTTCTCCCATCGGCATTGCAACTCTTCTCGTTACAGTTTCCGTCGTGCTTTCAGTTAGCGCTACCTGGATGTGGTTTTCCAGAGAGATGATAGCCTGTTCTAATTCTTCCTCACTATCGATTTTGGGAACGTGTGCAATGTTCCTTTGCAAAATTGCTCGGAACTGTTCCCAGTTCGTTCTTCTCTTAGTGAAAGTTTCCTCTTCAGGGACACCATCACCTAGTTTTAGGAAGGTGGGAACCGAGGAGCCTTCAGCTTGTGTTTGAAGTTCGGCAGTGAAGGTCATCTCGTTGAGCAGGACTATATCTAGCACGTCGGGCCTATGTCTTCCGTTGTGAAATGTCGGTTCTTCTGGACCTAACGCCTGTACGTCATGATGATGCTCTAGGAATTGCAGCATCGCCCGTCCACGGGTGTTAGTGAGCCTGCAATTCCAAGCTGGTGATTTGGCGTTGAAGTCTCCTATAGCCACCGTCTGAATACCCCGTGTTATGAGGGCCTCCAGGTCATGGTTTAGGAGAGGACATTGAGGTGCTTGGTAACAGGAAGCTATCTTGAGTGGGCCGTTTCGTTCCGTTGAAACTACTATGGCGATGGCTTCCATGTTTTCCAGTTCTGGCGTGTCGATTAGATGATGATCTATAGTCTTCTTGACGAGCAGAACAACTCCTCCCAAGTAGGTTTTTCACAAAATTCTGCAAAAAATCATCTTAAATCATATTCCAGGAGAAAAGGTACCAACTAAAACCGGAGTGCAAATAAAGTAGTTTCTGGTGGTCCCCGACCCATTTTACATTTTAGTCATTTTAGGCACCACTTTAACATTCAGACATTTGTCTGTCGGTTCTTAGATCATCACAAGTTAATATATGTACAAAAAATTAAAAGTTACGAGAGATATTGCTTATTTCACAGGTGTGCTTTGTCGTTTTATGATTCCCACATAACAAAATTATATGCAATGTACATACATTGTATCTTCGATCTATGGATATGTATATCCACAAGATGGAGAAAGTATATCTAATGTACATCTAATGGATGTGGAATTAACATTCCCAGCAGATATGTTTGTCGCCGACTTCCATATCTATTTTATATCCAGTGAATGTACATAAACATAAGCAATGTACATTCATTGGATATGAAACACACATCATATACACAATCGTATATTTTATGAATATACATTACATATCTCTGAAGTAGTTTCCACGGACATCAAAACACTTAATGAATACTGCACCCGACGCGTGTTGCCCCAGTCATGCTGGCATCATCAGGAGATGATTAAAACGAACGGTTTTAATCATCTCGATGATACCAACACGATTGGAGCAGCACGCATCGAATGAAAGTGTTCGAGTGTTTTGATACTACTTCAGAGGTATCCAATAATATTCATATAAGAGGTAATAAAATACAGATAGCTTAATAAGAAATATATTTTATATAACTATTTTAAACATACACAAACTTTACAAAATAACCTAATATTACACAATATTTAAAATTTTCAATATTAGTTAGTAAGTTATATAATATGAACGTATGTAATTTTTATTCACTATGTTTATAAAATACATACCCAATATGACATAACAGCAAATTTTTAGGCCTCTGTCACTTTCCGCCATCTTAACTAAACACACACCTGCCACAATCAGTTAAATATGAAACTTGCAAATTTTCTAACCCTAAAAGAATATGTATTTACAAATCTAAAGAATTGCATTATAATAAATATACTCTTACATCATGGGAGCTTCATGCAAATGTAACAGCATAATATAGCAATAAGCAAATATAAAATCCAGAGAATGAGAAAGAGTTAACTTCCATCACACATAAACACTATGCATACAATACTACAGGGCTTCGCTTAATGGCTGCTGGCGCCGGCTGTTACGAACTACAATCCGTAAACAAATGATGCCTGTGCGCTGACGTACTATGCCATAAATTAGTAGCGCATGCGCATCAGATAATGAGAGAAAATTCGTGTACGCGTATAATTTAATCATACCTTAATGGACATGTTATGTATAAATCATTATGTATATACCTCCAGCAATATACAATGTATATGACGCTGATGGATATCAGTAGCTGAATATACATTTCATATCATATGTATATTTAACAATACATATTCAAATTCCAACACCTAATGCATACCCATATAGCACAAACACATTCTAAAAACATACATAAAACATTATATTCTGAATGTTCAATATTTTTAAAACATACGAAATTTCGCATAAGATATTTTATGTACATTTTAAGAGTATTCATTGTCACCCTTTGGATGTTTTGAAAACGTTCTTAGAATGTTTTCTTGAATATTTTATGGATATCTCGGAAACATACATGAATATTGTTGTATATTCTTGAATGTCTTAGAAATGTCGTAAGTTTATTTTATGGATTTCCTAACAATGCGACAAAAATATTGCTCAATATTTTAAAAATGTTTTAAGCTTGTTTCATGGATGTCTTAAGAACACAATAAAAATATTGTCCAATATTTTCCGGGGAAGCCACTAAATTACATTAACATGCCCTTCTCGCCCCTACTAATACCGAGTTAAATTCCTTTGAATTTTAATTATTCGACAAGGTTACGAAAACGTGATTTACTGAATTCGAACTGTCTTTAAACCCTTATTAAACCTCAATTATTCATTAATAAATTTACTTCTAAATATATCTTAATACTGAGTTAAACACATGTCTCGAAATACCCCGTTCATACATTAACATGACCGCGTCTCCATCTTCCACGCCACAGAAGGTAATTATATTTATATTATCAACTATCTATTAACATACCACACTAGATGAGGTGTTAATCGGACAGCAACACGTCTGTATTGCTTGAAGTCAAAAGGAAAATGGCTATCACGAACTGTTCGGATACCGTGTTTGATCTAAAAAAATCTAGTTACACTTCTATATGCGAGATGTCGCTGGTAGTGGGAACATAAATCATTCTTTAAATATATTCTATAATACAAATCTACACAATTACTGTACTGTATCATTCCTATGCATTCATGAGTTCCAATTTAATCAGAATTATCGATTTATAATTTTGTTTATTGATTTTTGGGATTTATTCACTTATACAGATTTCTTCTTTTAAATATTTGTTGTACCAGATGACTTGTAGGTGTTTATCAAGAGAAGTAACAGATGGCGCTTGTATGCTAATTTATAATTTAAAGTTGGATTGACGAACACAATTTCTTCCAGATTCAGTAAGACTAGGACGGTTTCGGGATTGGACTGAAAAATTAATTAATAAGTTTACTGAATTGTGGTTTAAGACTACAAAAATTCATTGCTATTAGAATAAAAATTAACAAGTGGCATTCAGGTAATTTTGAATGTCACAGAGGGTAGAGTTACACCTATTCCAAAAGTAGATTCCCCTAAGGAAATAAAAGATCTCCGCCCAATTACTGTTCTACCTGCTTTATCTAAGGTAATAGAAAGGATAATTGAAGGACAATTACGTAACCACTTAATAAAATATAACTCCTTACCACTTAATCAATCAGGTTTTCGTCCAGGTCACAGCTGTGGAACTGCACTTCTTAATATAACCGATGATATTATTCAAGAACTGGACAAAAAAAATGTTGGAGACTTAATACTACTTGATTATACTAAAGCTTTTGACATGATCAATCATGACATATTACTTGCAATACTCAACTTTATAGGTTTAAGTCAAAGCACTATAATGCTGTTCAAAAATTATTTAGAGGGTCGGACACAAAAAGTGATATTATCTGGGGAAACATCAGAGAGTTATGATGCTGTCGGAGGGGTTGCTCAAGGGTCAATCTTGGGACCACTTTTATATACGATCTATACATGCAACTTCCCCTCTGCTCTTAATACCTGTAATTATCATATGTATGCAGACGACACGCAACTATATCACTTTTTTGATCGTAATAGTATTGCAGCTGAATGTCAAAGAATTAATAACGATATAAAAGCTTTAGTAAATCTTTCCAAACAACACAATCTTAAAATCAATTCCACTAAATCTTCGGTTGTATTATTTGGTAACCTCTCGGAAAAAGACGTGGTGATTGAACTGGGAAAGGATAAGATAGAGGTGGCATCTAAAGCAAAAAATCTAGGTATGGTTATAGATAATCAACTCAGATTTACGGATCATGTTTCTTGCTTACTAAAAAAGTCTTATGGAAAACTAAGAATGATGTATCCTAACAGACACACTTTCTCTTGTCCTTTCTCAGTGCAATTACTGTGACTTTGTTTATGAGCCATGCCTTACATCAAGAGATTCTAAAAGATTACAAATCTTACAAAACTCATGCTTAAGGTTTATATATGGTATACGTAAATACGATAGAATATCACATACCCTAACTAAAGCCCATTGGCTGGACATGGCTAGTCGTAGAAAATTGCATGCTTATATACTATATCATAAAATTTTAACTAGTCATACTCCGGCATATCTTCATAATAAAATAAGATACAGAACAGATATTCATAATATAAATATAAGACGTAAGGATGCATTAACTATTCCTCAGCATAAATCCTCGCTGTTCCGAAGATCCTTTGTATATAATATAGCCGCACAGTTAAATGAGTTACCAAAAGAGTGTAAGTCTCTGTCAGTGAAACGGTTTCGTACCTTTGCTCTCAATCTGTTACATAAAAAACAAGAGCCGCACTAATAGTGTTTGTGTGTTCATATCTGTTTCATTTTTGTTCTAGTGACATATAGTGTTAAGTATCCCCAATTATGTCATAGCGCAAATTCTGTTAGAAGCATATATCGTTTAGTTATACACTACTTTTTCTCTCTACTTAAAATTTATTTTTGTAATGTAAGTACCTGAGGCCAAAGCGGAAGAGCAATTAATTTCAACTGAACTTGCGCCTTTCAAACTTATATATTGCATAAAATAAATATACACATATATGTACATTACCTGGGAAAACATTGTAGTATGCATTTATATTTTGTTTAATAAAATTGTTTTATATTATTATTATTATATAGATATGCTTCATTCCTTTAGAAAAGACATACGCGGCGGTGTAAGTCAATGCAGTAAAAGAATGTCCATTGCCAATAATGAATTTATTTCTAATTATAATTCTTCAAAACCTACATCATATTTACTTTACTTAGACGCCACGAATCTATATGGTTATAGCATGAGTCAAAGTTTACCATTGGGGGGGATTTAGTGGTTAAACGGCAACGAAATTCAATATTTTGACTGTTTCCTTTTAAGTAACGATTCTGCAAAGGGGTATGTATTAGAAGTGGATTTGGAATATCCTGAAAATTTCCATGATGCACATAATGATTTACCATTCTGCGCAGAAAATTTAATTCCACCAAATAGCAAACAATCTAAACTTATTTTAAACCTACATAATAAAACTAACTATATCGTACATTACAGGAATCTCAAACAATGTTTAGAACACGGTTTAAAATTACAAAAATTTCATAGTTTTAGAATTTTCGCAATCCCCTTGGTTGAAAACCTATGTTGAATTGATTACAGCGTTGCTAAATGCATCCAAAAATTCTTTCGAATGAGATCTTTTCAAACTTGTAATAAACTCAATATTTCGTAAAACTATGGAAAATGTGGAAAATAGAGTAGATATAAAACTTATTTCTCACAGGGAAAATATTCGTGGAAGTGTTGGGGCTGAAGGGTACATAAGTAAGCCTAATTTTAAACCATGTTCAGTGTTCTCAGAAAATTTAGTACCTATAGAAATGGCTCAACTGAAAATTTGTTATAATAGGCCAATATATGTCGGTTACTCAATTTTAGAGATATCAAAAACAGTAATATATGATTTCTATTATGATTTCATCAAGCAAAAATACGGTAACAATGCGACTTTGTGCTACAGCGACACAGATTCCTTGATTTTAGAAACATTTACTAATAATGTTTATGATGACGTAAAGAACAATTTAGGTTGGTTCGATACATCAAATTATACTGATGATAATATTCATGGTGTACCCAAAACGGTGTCCGTTGTTGGAAAAATGAAAGATGAATTTGCAGGCGCTCCTGTACAAAGTTTTTACGGAACTGGGGCGAAAGCATATTGCGTAAAACTCAATGAATGTGAAACAAGAAAAGCTAAAGGGGTATCAAAAAATATAGTTAAAAACCAATTAAATATTTTTGATTATAAACAAATTGTAGAAGAAGGCGGATTAATCTATCGCAAAATGTATGTGTTTAGATAGCATTTACATACGATGTGTACTGAATAAAAAAATAAAGCCGCCTTATCTTCAAATGATAATAAACGTTATGTTATTGCTGGGTTACTGAATACCTTAGCTTGGGGTCACATATCTATTAAGTTAAATTCAGATAATAAACATTGCACGAGTGATGAATTATTAAATTTGTTAATAAAGCTAGCCACAGAAATCGATGAAACAATGATTGATGTTAATGATGATGAATTCTAATAAATAATTTTGCTTTAAATATGTAAAATACTTTAATAAATTGAAATTGCTTTTAAAACTGTATAAAACTGTATGAAACTCCTCTGTGTAACTAATTATACTAATAATAAAACTTGATATTGTTAAAAATTGCAAATAATGTGAGTAGTGTAACTAACTGTATTTCTTAAAACTGAAATAATGGGTATGTAACTGTTTTTTAAACCTGAAATTAATACTTCATTAAATGATACCAATAAACTATTTGTTTTATTTATTTTAATCTAGTTGGGAGGTATTATTAGGTGGGAGTTAACATAATGTTGGAAATATTAGATAGGAGGTATGAGGATTTACTAAGTGGGGTTAGTATTATAAAACTTCAAACTTGGTTAAGTCTCACTACAATCAGTATCATATCAAATTGTAGTATACCAATAAATACATTTTCAATATGTGGATGTGCTACGTAAAAAAATTGAGATTGTCGATTTAGAAAGTGGGATAGACTGTTTACATCAAAAGTTTTCTAACCTCCAGTTTGATGCCGAACATGGAGCAGTCTATGGACTGGGAGCCTTTTACAGTGAAGGAAAGTGCAACGAAATTGCAAAAATTACGAAAATGGGTTAAGAGTGTGTGAAAGTTACTCAGAAGGAAAAATTTCTTTGGAATGTTTAGTCGATGGATTAATTGAGTTAAATTTAGAGGGGTTTCTACATCCATTAAAAAACTATTTGGGCATAGATCTTGTAAATAAACTACATTTTGACAATGAAACTGATAGTGATGAAACTGACTGTGATGAAGCCGATTGTGATGAACCATAACCGGGTGACAAATGTATTGAGGTCGAATCAAATGATTTTGTAGGAAATAAACTTGTAGAATTAATTTCTGTGTATATTATACTCCACATATTATATTGAACTAAAATAAAAAACAGTGTTTAGTTTTATTTATTTATTAAAATTTAAGACATTACAAAGGTTTCATATAAATAAAAACATTGGACAATGCACAAATGTACCTATTTAGTATTAGCATGATAAAAGCATTTCGCGGTAGACATAATTAAAGATGGTTGTTCTTCGAATTCTATTAGTGGTTGTGAAATGAACTATCTGATGTAGTCAGTCTTTTCTTTTCCTTTTACGTAACCACAGTCAACATCTGAGCTCAAATTCTGAATAATTTTATGGAATAGATGCAATGATGTAAATCCATAGTTCCATTTAATACAGTGATAATTCTTTGTTAACCAGTGGGCTTGCTGCTGTAAATCTGGTGATAGCACCTCAAATGGGAAAGGTGGCTTAAATATGTAGTGACATATTTTGACTCCATGATAGGCTGCGAACTCTTTAACTATAAATTTATTTTTTTCAATTTTTAATCCTTGCACATCGAAAATAAGAGTCATATTTTCAAATTACACAATTTCTTTAATACACTAACATTCATACTGTATAATTCCACAGCTTTTCTTGAGTCTCTCAATTTGCTTCGATGTGGTCTCAGTGCTTCTATGTATTCTGATCTCATTATGATACTGACATGGGTAGTTTTCGTTTTCTTTAAATAGTAAAAATGTGACATGCGCATGTTGTAGAAAGTCTCACACATCTCAGTGTTGTCGAACAATTTTAGTTAGAGGATTATGAGTAAAGTACTTCTCATGCAACATGGGACAATATGCTGTAATATCGGCAGTAGTAGGGACATCCGTCTCAAATTCTATTCTCATAACTACGGATCCAGTCTGTATTATTTCTTTTTGCCGCGAACAATCAATATGAGTTATTGGTGCTAATTCTTTAAATTCAACAGGGTTGAAAATTGGTTGATTTATTTTTTGAGGGTAATACGATTCTTGAAAATTAGCAAGCGTTTCATAGAGGGTGGCGTATTTGTTATTTTTAAAGTGTAAATATAAGTCATTGTACGGATATCTCTCGGAATTTAAGAAAATTCTAACGTTTTTAAGATCACAGTTACCAAATTTACTCATATCAGATGTAATCCCAGATAGCACCAAAACATCCGCAAAACGTCCAGAAGATGTCCGTTCATGACATTCAGGACGTACGAAGGATGTCCGTTTTAGGTCGTCAGACGTATGGTGGACGTTCAGAGGAGGTACCGTGTTACAAATTTGGACTTCCTCAGAACTTCCGATTTAGGGTCGTTATAGGTCCAGATGAGGACGTTCAGTGGACACACACAAGCTTTTTAATTCAGACCTTTATAGTCTTAAGAGATGGTAAATGTTGTTCAAGATACTTTATTGGCTGATATTTTATAGTTTTTTCGTGCCTGAAAAAGGTATCGACCATCTAGTTAACCAACCCCAGTCTGAAGTCTACCCCTAATTTCTTTGAAATTAGGGGTGCACTTCAGTTTTTCAGGTTTTTTCTTTTTTTTGTAAAATTTCTGTTGGCTTAAAGTACTTTGAAGAAATCGTTCACCAGCTCTATGGCTATTGCTGCACATTTTTTTAAAGCTGCAATGGTATTTTTTTATTTGTTCACTGTATTCAGTGGCATGGAATAAGAATACTAATTTTTATTATTTTCATTCTTTTGCTTCTATAGGTTTTATTAAATTTACCTATTGCTTAGTTGAGAAATAATTAGAAAATATAGAAATAATGCAGCAAAATAAGTTATTAATTTTTATGTGGTACTAAATAATAAGTTTAATGATGAGCTAGGAAAAATCCACATGGAAAAAATTATAAATTCTTTAGGGAAGCAGGGCAGTTTATTTATTAGCTTTGAAAGTTAAACAAACTTTACCCAAGGAGGATTGTTATTATTAAATTATTTAAGAATGACGAAAAATTTGTGTAATTAAATATTGTACTCATATTTATAAAAAATTTATTTAGTGTGGAGTTAAAATTATGTCGCTGATACATCATTTACTACCATAAGTATATCTTATTCTTATTAGCTATTTTCTTCTGTCCTGAACAAAGGGAATACAATCAGAAGGCAACCAATAGAGATCAAGAATTTTAAAAATACCTCGATTTGATTGGCTGCTTAGTAATTGCAATTAGTTGGTTCAGCATGAAAGAGAATAGCTATTGTGATATCAAAAACTATTGTGTAAATAAAAATTCTCGGGACATTTCTGCGTACTTTTTTTTCACCGTATTTGGTTACCCTACACGATTTTTTAACCAGTTTTCAAGTTTTATTATTCCTTTCCTTCTGTATTTTTTAACGGCACCACATTTTTAATTTGTTGATTTCGTGACAAAATGGATCTTGGTAGGCCAACGTGCAACCTAAAATGGACGTCCATAGAACGTTAATTTAGTATATCCTAAAAACATCCGAAAATAGACGTCTTATGAACGTTCTTTCCACGTCGTCGGACGTTCGGACCAAGAGAGGATCTAAAGCGGACATCCTCCGGAAGTTTGGTGCTATTTGGGATCTTTCCTTTTTTTTAATTTTTTTGGAAAGCTATTATTATATGCCTAGGAGTTTGGTAGATATCTAATCAGGCCACGTATGTCGGCTTGAGGTAGGTAAGGAAGTGTATTCAATTAGTTCCCAACTTCTACAGTTTATAGGAAGCTCCATATTTCTATTGGTAATTTTATTTAGTCTAAGCTGCTCTGAGATGCTAATGGTAACGTGGTACTTTCCAAAATTATTTAGTAATAGTAATTTTTGGTTTTTGAATATCATCTATACTCGTAACGCTATCTGTATCATTACTATTACGGATCAGTATTAATTCCTGCGTCATGTTAATGACAAGTTTTCGAAAATATTCAAAAAATCCTACCAATAATTTTAATGGTATGCATACATTAAAATTCCCATTTGCATCTACTATAATTTTGTCTGATATGCCCAGCTTCTTCGCCTTCTTCTTTGGAAACCATCCAGCATTTTGCAAGAAAACGCTTTCATTTTCATTATATGATAGATAACTTTTTAAAGTCGAAACTAAACCAACATTTCTCACGGAGTCTATCACTATACCATTCATTTCATATCTAATTTCTCGAAATATGAAAGCGATCGCGTTGTTAATAAATTCCAATTTAGTAGTCGCAGACCCATCTACTTGTGTGAGTTTTCCTTCGATATATAAATAACTATTGCATGGTGCAGTGTAGGCATTTTAATCCTGTATAGGGATTCTTGTTTCATCGTTATAATCTAAAGATCCACATATATTTGGCTAATACGTATGAAATTGATAATCTTCAATAGAGTTGTCACTGAAAGGTTGACCGGTGATATTAAGTAATTCCATTATACTAAGACCTCAAATCCTAGAGATTCTAAGAAATGTTTATTTCCCGATGTTAATCTATTGATACTATTTTTAGAACTGCCAATTTTCACCTTATTCACCCTTTTATAGTATGGTTGGTGTCTATTGTGTGATGTTGTAGAATGGAATCTTAAAACCAGTTTATTAACCAATTAATTTTCTAAGATGTAATGTAACGGTTATAGTTTCTTCCCGAAAATTGACAAGCTCTCCATCTTGATCAACTATTTTGATTGTGATGTTGTTAATAGTCTTAACGCTTACTGCGAGGTAAATAATGTTTAAAGGCGATTCCACTATTTTATACCCAATTGGTACTGTCGGAAAAAATTGATGAATAACATGTACGGGATGTCCGTTAAAGAATGATCCTATTGCAATGCTACAATCGACCCACCTTGGAAATTTTTACTGTATAATCGGAAGTATCATTCTCATTAGGATTCAACTGTATTGCCGCGAATCCTAGTAGTGGTCCAATTGAATTTTCTACAGCGAAATTAATTTTTCTATTTGAACGGTTATTCACTTTAGAAGTATTAATATCTGCAGTAATCGTGATAAAGGCATCTTCATCTACCTTAATTGTCTGATCCTTCGAATATTTTGTGATATCATCGATTTCATAGCAACCCTCAGAAATGTTGATAACATATTCATCGTTTTCCCCCTAAACAAAGGTATTGTTGCTATTATCAATGTTTGGAATAATATTGTAGGTATCAAAATTTGTCAGTCCAATTTCATAATCTACATCTTCTAAATAAATGGGGGGGGGGGGGGTTGAAATTGTAACTTATTATAGAGGACGCGTCGCTAAGAGCAAAAGTGAAAGACATATTGTTATGTTAAACGTTTATTACAAAATGAGTGAAGCACATTATTTATATCAGTTATATAAAAAAGCCAGACATATGTCCACACATATATGAATCATAATTTTGTAATGAATTATAGTTATATTTGGTTTTATTCAAGCTACCATCTCTATGAAAATAATTTTTTAACTCTTCAGGACGTCTCAAATCCCCAAAATTATCAAAATACTTCACATTATTATTTTTCTTTGTATATGCTACCCAGTGAGCTCCATCTCCAGCGTCGATATCTATATAGATTCACAATACCAGATTCATTTTTATTTATGTTTTGGAAGTTTATCTCTCATGAAAACTCCTCGAAAATTAGGAATTCTAAGAATTTTCGAGTATTTTAGTAAATCTAGATTAGCTAACGGTCGACGAGGTAGCTTTATTGGAAGTTTTTTTGATAGGGTCTTAAGTATAATCCGAAGCCTTTCTTATAAGGGCCCAGATATAGCCCCTTCCCTTTGATAGACTCTTCCATCGCTAAATCATGCCTCATTTGCTCAGCTAATTGTTCACGATTTGTCTTAGCATCGTTAACCGTCTTTTCAATACCAGCTGCAACCCCACCTAAAGCTCCCAATGCTCCCAAAATGGGTAATAGGAATGGGAGAAATCGCCCTATTTTTTCAGGGATTGGAATAACTTTAACTTTTCGACTACGTCTTTTTGGGAGGGATTTTCTTTTTACAGCAACTTTTAAATTTATTTTACCTCCTTTCTTCTTTGTGATAGATTTCTTTCGGACTTTTAAACCCATTCCCAACTTGTTCTTTATTTTCATTATTCCACCAACACCTAATGCAGCAAGCTTTTCACCAACAGCTGAATCTGACGCTATTACAAGTTTAAACGCAGTCTCAGCTAATGCCCTAACTGCTTGATTTCTACTCTCGACGTCTTGAAATTTTGAATATGCTATAGTGTTGTTTACATGCCTTATATAGCCTGTTAACACCTTTATCACCTCTTTGTAATCGCTTGATAAGTTTCGTTCCAGGGTCACAATAATTATATCCAGGTAAATGTAATTCTATTGGAAGTTTATCGATTATTTTATTTAGCAAACCACGTCCACTCCGTTTAGAGATGTGATTACTAGTGTGTACAGAACTTTTATATCTATCCATTATATCTAAAACGTGAGACATATAAAATATGCTCTTTATTTCAAACCCTTTATATAGATTCAGGAATCGAGTTCAGTTCAGTTCGCTATAGTCCTTATTATAATGTGCTTCTATTTTTATAGTAAAGTCAAGGTCCAATATATATGATCGTTAAAATGTTTATTCAGCAACAAAAAACTATTTGATCTGTAGAAGATTATGATGATGTTTCATTTACTGAAACGTTTCGAAAACATGGCATTTCATTTGGAGGACAATCGAAACGAGCGTTGTTGGTAGGAAGTTCAGGCTGTGGAAAAACAAATGTAATGCTTAGTTTATTAGAACATCCCAATGGTTTCCGATCTGAAAACATTTACATATATTCTAAATATTTGTATCAACCCGAATATGAATACCTCAGAAAGTTAATGAAACCTGTAAAAGAAATTGGGTATTACGAATACGATGATGGTGACTCTGTTATACCTCCTGAAGATATTAAACCAAATTCTGTTATAATATTCGATGATTTAGCATCATGCAATCAAAGTATCATTAAAAGCTACTCCTGTTTTGGACGTTATAAAAATACCGACTGTTTTTATTTATGTCAAACTTACTCATCAATTCCTAAACAACTATGTAGAGATCATCATTGTTATATTCCAACAAGATATGACTAACCTGAAACATATTTTTGATGATCACGTGAGTGTTAATATGAATTTTCAAAATTTCAAAGTATGCGCATTTTGTTGGAAAGATAAATATGGCTTTGTTGTGATTGATAAAGATTGTGCTATAAATTCTGGCAGGTATCGTAAAGGATTCGACAAATTCATACATACCGGGTGAGTCACGAATTGCGCTCGCCCCAATATTTCCTAAAATATTTGGAATAGAAAATTGAAATTGGGAGATCTTATTTATTACACGACTAAAATGTCATATTTTCAATAAATAATCAAGCTTGGTGCACATCCGGTTTGACCGGAAATGCCCACATCTTTCGATTTTTAAATGGAACACCCTATATATTTTTACATTTTTGGAATCTAGAGGAAATTTTGAATACAATACATCCATTTTGGTCACTTTTTGATAAACATTAAAAATTTTATTAAAAAATCTATTTCTGAATCCAGAGTGCTGTGGTGCCTAAAACATATTTTAGTTTGTGTGCTACGTTACTAAAGAAAATAAAAAGAGGAATATGATTGCATTACTTAATTCTCTAGAGGCGTTTAAAATTTTTAAATGTGATTTTTACCTACTAACTCGGTTTTCTTAAATGGGAATTTAATCGTTCACCAACATTTTTAAATACCTCACTTTCATACGAATCTAATGATACCAAAATTTTGAAAATCCGCTCAGAAATATTTGAGATTTCAGCCAAAATACAATGCAACCAAGCTTTTAGAAACATAGGCAATCTTGAGCTATCAAACATTTAATAATTGTGAGCGCAAAGAACGTTACAATTAAGTTTAGCATAGGTATGTGGAGGTAAACACAATTACATCCACAAGGACATTTGCAATAGAATGCGACATCAGTTAGGTTTTCAGAGTTTTATTTAAATGAACATAAATATCGGGCCTATAAATAAATAAAAATCAATTCCGTTTGAACAATTAAACTTAAACTAGGTAACAGTAGGTATCTTTAAAATAATTAATATAATTAAACCATAAATTGACATTTATAGATATTGTTCAAAATGTCCACCATTTTTTTCTATACACAATTCGGCTCTGCGTACAGTTGCTTGAATGGCTCTACGCAATTCAGCCGGCGTTATTTCATTAAGAGCCCGTACAACTTTATTTTGCAGCTCTTCACGGGTATTTGAAGAAGTTTTATAAATTTTCTTTTTGAGAGTGCCCCATACATAATAGTCGAGGGGTGTTAAGTCAGGTGACCTAGGAGGCCACCTGATATGACCTTGATTTGCGATAAGGCGTTTACCATGCAAGTTGTTTAAATATGCCATCACTCTTCTGGAATTATGTGGGGGCGCACCATCTTGTTGGAAAAACAGATTTTGTAAATAGGCAAGAGGAAGTAAGTCAAGAAATTCTGCTGTCTGGTTTTGTAAAAAGAATAAATATCGTTCGCCAGTAAGTGTTCCATCAAAAAATATGGGTCCAATTATTCGATCTCCAAGTACTCCAAGCCAACAGTTAAACCCAAATCTTTCCTGAATATTCCCCCGCCCTACCAGCCTCGGATTTTCTTGAGCCCAGTACCTAGTATTATTTCTGTTAAACATACCTTGGTTCGTAAATCTACTTTCATCTGAATATAAAATATTAAAAGGAAAACCTGGGTTTTGTTGTACTGCATTTAAGAACCAGTTGCAATATACTAGCCTCCTGTCGTTATCATCTCCATAAAGATGTTGGTGTATTTGGTATTTATAAGACCGAAACTTATGTTTCTTTAAAATTCTGCAAACCGAAGACTGACTAATGTCGCATTCCATTGACAATTCCCTTGTTGATGTTGTTGGGTGTACCATCACAGATCCTAATACATCAATTTCTTTGTCCTCACTTACAATAAATGTTTGATGGTCATCTTGTTGATTGGGTTCGTTTCTTAATTCTTGTTTCACTCTGGCAAACAAGTGTCTGCTTGGATGACGTCTGTTGGGATATCGTTGCTGATACAGTTCTGCAGCTGCAGTTGAATTTTTGAGACGCTCTCCATATATCAGTAACATATCGACCTTTCCATTTCTACTGAAATTATTCATTTTCTTTAATTTTTACTCAAAGAGATTTCCGCAACGCTTTATTTTGTATCTGTCTGACAGCTGATATTGTTTTATTACATTCAATGCCTACTATGATTTTTTCAATGTTATAAGGTTACCAGATTTACACAGAAATGTGCCATTTTAGTTTCCAAAGCCCACTAATCTATTATCTATTAGTAGCATGTTTCTAAAAGCTTGGTTGCATTGTATTTTGGCTGAAATCTCAAATATTTCTGAGCGGATTTTCAAAATTTTGGTATTGATTTTTTATTGAAAAGATGGCATTTTAGTCGTGTAATAAGGCCTCCAAATTTCAATTTTCAATCCCAAATATTTTAGGAAATATCGGGGCGAGCGCAATTCGTGACTCACCCAGTATATAAAGTGAATGTACTGGTCGTACGATCAGTAAACATGGATAATCGAGTAGCAGTGCAGCTGCTGAAGGCGAGGAAGGCGCTAAAAGCGAAATATAGAAGCTTGAAAAGTGATATTGTCAAATCACAGTCACGATTAGAGAAAACTTACAAACCCATAACTCAACCACTTAAAGAATTGGTATCAATTCTCAGTAAAACTGAGAATAATATTCTTCCAAAATCTTATTTGAAAAGGGAATTTAAAGATGAATCGAGCCGTCTAAGTTTTAGCCCCAAACCAAGAAATCCAATACCTTTAGAATATTATCGTACAACGGCTTCTATCAATTTAGAAGATGAAACATTTCAGTACGTTCCTTCTACATCAAGGCCTGAATTCGGCGAAAGTTATTTTGATGAAACATTTCCAGCACCGATAGCAGATACAACATTGACAGAACAGGACCGTTATTTAGAACAATTCAAAAAACCACTACCACGAGCGTATATACTCGGTAAAATTGAAGATGTTAAAAATTAGTATGATGATACCTTTGGTGTTTACTTCGACCCGCGTACAGAAAAATTTGCGATTGGCGACTCTACTATTGATTTTGATGGAGCTGATTATATAATGATCAATACAAATATACCGGTACGCCTGGATTGTATGAACTGATGTTTAAAAAACTTCCAGCAGGACATCGAGCAACTGATGTGGACCAATATATTGATATTATTAGAAGAACTAAACCTCAATACTTATGTTACAATCCTGAAAAAGGCATCAAATGCTCCTAAATTTATAAATATTATAAAGCCACGAATTACTAGTTTGTACTTGTTGGCACGAGAAAAGACGGCTAAGAAAACTAGTTCAATAAAACCACCCCCTACTTTACCAGCTATAATAGATGAATAACATAGCCGCGAAGTTTTTACATGATCGCAAAAAATATATAAGCAGTAATCTGCTTCAAATGCCATTGACATTATAATACGGTAATTTTTTGCAGGTGTATCTTTTAAAATATTATTATTGTACAAGTGTTAATAGCAGTTCTGCCTTTACATAATAAGCTAACTTATTACATCTATTTGATTTAATAAAGTAAATATATTATAACAACAGAACAAAATTTATTTATAAGCATAGTAGAAAGGAAATTTTTGCATGTTTTAAATTTTGGCCAAATTAGTTATAGAGGATGATCGTCAGAGGCCTGCATGCATAGTATCATTTTTATATAAACTGTATTTTATTATAATATAGTTTTGGAGGGAAATGTTACTACGGTTCTTGATTAGGCACACAAAAATTTTAGGTTTTACAGGATTTCGAAACTGCTACATACAGTATGTCTCCCATGTTCGACTGTTCGAGCGAACTTTGCGTAAATTAAATGGTATATTATTTTACCTTTTAAGAGACATACTATAGTTGCAGTCGGGCATTGCCGAATACTTATTTCAAAAAAGTTATTGGCAGTAGTTAATTTCACACTTATACCGCGTAGAAGTGATCTGTGCCGTGCTGAAGCAAAATTTTAATCAAATAGGTATTTCCAGTCGGTCGCGTCCGACTGCGACTTCTACTCATTAAACTTGATTTCAAAACTGCTCTATACAGTGTGTTTTCCAAATTCGAGCGAACTTTGCGTAAATTAAATGATGTATCAACTTTATTTTAAAATGTTGAAAATTTGTAGGTTTAAGAAAAGCATTAAGAGAAGAATGAAAGTTGCAGTCGGGCGTTGCCGAATACTTATTTCAAAACGTTATTATCGGTCATTTGTGCCATGCTGGAGCGAAATTTTAATCAAATAGATATTTCCAGTCGGTCGCGTCCGATTGCGACTTCTACTCATTAAAAATGATTTCGAAACTGCTCTACACTGTATAGAGCAGTTTCTTCCAAGTTTGAGTGAACTCTACGTAAATTAAATGATATATCAATTTTACTCTATAATTTTGAAAATGTTTATGTTTAATAAAACTATTGGACGAATGAAGTTGTAGTCGGACGTCGTCAAACACTTATTTCAAAAAGTTATTTGACTGAATGAGTGTTATTTGACAATAAAATCAATCACTGACGTTGATTTCAAAAATATTACATTTAAATCTATTCACATTTTATATCCTATTTTATTGTGACGTAATAATTTAATTTGATCTGTTTGAAGTCACTGGGAGTTGAAACGGCTTTATTTTTAATTATATAAAGCATATGTTTAGCGTTTTTGTTTTTGGCAGCAATGTGTCTCCGACGTTAATTAATTGATAAGTGATGATAAAGTAACCGGGTAGCAGGTCAACGGTTAACTCAACAAGCTAGTGATAGAGTAAAAAAAATCGTCAGCGGCACGCACCTACAGGACAAAGAAACTAGGCTGAGGTATGGTATTTCTGTTATTAACTTGGAAATTCAGTCTAAAGCCTTGCTACGAGGATACATTATTACAAAACCTGATGTGATAGAATAAGAGCCGAAACCATGCTTGAATATTGTAAACGATATCCGTATACGAATATAGTTCACCAGATATGTAATGCGCTTATCTCAAACGATAGTAGTCGATGGTTTACCTGGCTCACCATTACAAGCCCCCTGCCTTTATTTATTCATGTAATTGCCAGTAGCATAGTATAGGTTAAATGATATTCATTTGCTTTTATTGATTCATTCATGGAGTTGTTCATTAAACTAACATTATTGATTATAAATAAATAACAGACGTCATGCCTATCAATTAGGGACCGTCGAGAGAATATCGGGCCCGGGGGGTAGTAACATATGACTCGATCTTCGATGTAAAAACTGTTTATCTCAATAAAAATTTTGAAGAGCGGGGGTGATATTCCTTAGAATTTAATATTTGTGTCAGTCGAAATCCTAAACAACAGGGGTTCCTATTCCTTAAAATTTCATATTTATCTCAGTCCAAATTTTAAACAGTGTAACGGAAAATACTTTAACTAACAACCACATATTTATTTCATTATAAACAATACAAGTCATTCGGAACTTATTGTTATTTACATCACACTCATCATTTAAAACTATAACTCTCTCAGAACCCGGGCCCCCTCAAAAATCTCCGGGCCCGGGGGAAACACCCCCGACACCCCCCTCTCGTCGGGCCTACTATCGATTAATATAAAGTAGTAAAACAATATTTACAATAATTAAAAGGTGGTTCTAAAAATTGTCAGTTGGTGCTTCTGGCGTCACTGGTGTTATGTTATGATTATGAGCTATTCCGTTGTTGGTCTTTTTTTTATGATTTTTAAACTGACACTGGATAACCTATACGCAAAGAGTGGATATCCATTTCTTGCGATGCCGACGGTGAATATTGAGAATTTCAGGCGCCGCATGCCGCGCCGCCGTAAAATTAGAAATTGATCAACAGACGATACTGTTTACTGGAGTCAACCTGGACCGTGTGCGATAATTGGGCTAGACGTGTGCTAGGCATATTTCGAAAAAAATCTACATTTGTATAATTTCCGTTTATAAATCAAAAACTACAGGTTATAGGACAAAATTTCAAGAGTAACAAATTACGGCTGAGACGAAAATTTCTTATTGTTTAAAGCAAAAAATTTTTATAAAGACCAACTCTTTGTTCAAAAATTAACCATTTGTGATTAGGTAACAGCATTCCATGTTGGTGAATTGAAAACACATAGTGATACAGGATGATCCAGATAGATCGAATGTGAGCTCATTTAAATATTTATTGTGCCGCTTCCCTACAAATTTCTTTGCATAAGATTGTCAATCTGATTCTTCATCTTACGGTCAGTGGCGTGCATTATTTGAAAATTTGAATATACTATAGAATATCGAGGGTTTTCTAGCATTTAGGACGACAAGGCAATGTTAAGTGTTATGAAAACGCAAAAGGAGAACGCGTCAGCTGCAATACGCAAATAGTTAGGAGACGGCACTGAACGATACGGACACGTTGTTCTTTTGGAATGTGTTACAGTTTAGGACGAGAGGGAAATGAATGTTGATATCATGATCAAGTGGAAATTAGTTTTGATGATTTTGATGCATATTTTACATAATCATTCTGATGTTTTCTTTTAATTTAACGTCGGTCTATTTCCGCTACTAAGGCCTATCACCGACGACATAGGATAGTCTAATCAGTGTTTTTGCAAACACTGGCACCCCTAACCTAGAAATTTTGCCGAACCCCCACTTTGTTGTATGGTAGAGATCTTTACGCGTTGCTCACACAGATACACGGAACCCACTTCTACATTCCTATCGAAAGATAATGGTGTAAGTAGACCCGCTATTCCATTATATCTGATCGAGCCGGACGGGCAGGGATTTGAAAAGATTTTCTTATCAGTAAACATGATGAAACGGTTAAAATATGAAAGAAAATCAAACATTTTAAAAACAGTATTTCACCATCCTCCAAATGAAATTTGAGTTGTTGATTTATCTTTTTAAGGTGACCGGCACCGCACCGTGCCTAAAAATATGACGCATTTCAACAATTTCGCCTGCATCCCTAATCGGTTGAATAATTTCTTTGATAGGCTTTTAATACGAACTCGATAGAATCTGACTCGACTATTGAAAAGTAAATTACAAAAAAATCTCTTTGAGAAAAATAAATTTGATTTTTGCAAATGAAAGGGCGACAAAAGTTCTCAAATTAAATTAATTTTAATCGTGCAAAAAATACCGTATACCATATGAAAAAAAATTACAGAAGTTGCAATTGAAAATGGACTTGCTAACTTTCAAGTCAGACATGATATTTACAAAATCTGCAAAATATACAGGGGATAGCAATATATAAAAGTTTTAGAAATTTTCAAACTTTTATTAAGTTGCGGATAAAAAAGTACAAATGTTACATAGCTCGGAGCAATTGTGATAGGTTTTACATTAATACTCCACAATAAATTAGGTTTCGTAAAAATGCAAGAACATGAATCTAGGTATCAAAATTTACCAAATACACAAGTTTTACAAAAACGATTCCAGGCGTCGGTCGGCGTCTCGAGACGTAAAAATGCAAGAATATGAATCTAGTGATCGAAATTTATCAAATACACAAATTTTACAAAATCGACGCTAGGCATCGGTCGGCATCGAGACGTAAAAATGCAGAAACATGAATTTAGGTATCAAAATTGATCAAATTCAGAAGTTTTACAAAAACGACGCTAGGCGTTGGCCGGCGTCACGAGACGTAAAAATGCAAGAATATGAATCTAGGAATCAAAATTTATCAAATACACAAATTTTACAAAATCGACGCTGGGCAACGAGACGTAAAAATGCGAGAACATGAATTTAAGTATCAAAATTGATCAAATTCAGAAGTTTTACAAAAACGACGCTAGGCGTCGGTCGGCGTCGAGACGTAAAAATACAGGAATATGAATCTGGGTATCAAAATTTATCAGATATACAAGTTTTACAAAAACGACGCTAGGCGTCGGTCGGCGTTGAGACGTAGAGATGCAAAAACATAAATCAAGATATCAAAATTTAACAAATACACAAGTTTTACAGAAAGGACGCTAGGCGTCGGTCGGCGTTGAGACGTAAAAATGAAAGAACATGAATTAAGGTATCAACATTTATCAAATACACAAGTTTTACAAAAATGACGCTAAGCGTCGTTCGACTCATATTTATAATTTTTTCCCATTTTTCAACCCCCAAATCCAACCAGGCTAACAGATTCGTTGACATACTGCCAAAAACATAACTCGACATTTTTTCTCACCGAAACAAAACGAAAGCACGAAACAAAATTTTCACTCCCAACCTCACCCCCCAAGCAAATCCAGTATTCTCTTAAAAATTACAATCGACTCGTAAAAAATTTCAAAACACCGAATTTCACACAAATATCGATTTTCAGCTTTTTTCGATAGTTATAACTTTTTTCCATTTTCAACTCCCAAATTCAACTCGGCCAGAAAATGATCAATAACACAGATTCGTCCACGTGCTGCTAATCACGCAATTCGACACTTTTGCTCATCAAAACATCAACAACAAAAAATCACCCACGACCGCCCCCACAACCATATCCCGGATTCTCTTCAAAATTACAGTCGATTAGTAAAACTCTGAAAACACCGAATTTCACACAAATATAAATTTTCAGCTTTCTCTGATAATTATGACGTTTTCCATTTTTTCAACCCCCAAATCAAACTCGGCTAAAATATTCTTAAAAACCAACAGATTCATCCAAAAACGCAACTTGACATTTACTTTTCTCACCGAAACTTAATCACAAAAAAATATTCTGTTATAAACTATAATCGATCTGTAAAAGTCTCAAAACACCGAATTTCACACAAATACCGATTTCAGCTTTTTCCCATTTTTCAACCCCCAAATCCAATTCTGCCAGAAAATTTGGGAAAACCCACAGATTCGTCCACATAATTCTAAAAACCCAGATCGACATAAAAAAAATCACCCGTTTAAAACCGTACCTCAACTTTACACACCTGTGCTTCACAGGTTCCAAAACCAGCCCGTAAACCAAAATCAAATTTGGATCTTTCAGAAGGTATGCCATGTAACAGCACCGAACGCTTTTGTGTCCAAAAAAACGCCTCAACCCCCGTATCTTCGCCCCATCGAATTTTAAAATTTCCGAGCTACTTCCAATAGTTTACAATTGACGAGATCTTCAAAATGACACCAAAAACATTCACCTAGCATACATAAAACTTGCAAAAATTCGTAAAAAAAGTGAAATTTCTAAGCGGTACACAAATCGCTACTGGACCCCCGTATTACCATTA
This sequence comes from Stenurella melanura, assembly GCA_963583905.1. Taxonomy (NCBI): domain Eukaryota; kingdom Metazoa; phylum Arthropoda; class Insecta; order Coleoptera; family Cerambycidae; genus Stenurella; species Stenurella melanura. Next base: position 64,072,684 of record OY757318.1, read on the forward strand.
CCATTACCATTAAAATATTTTAAATATTTCTTTATTTTGTTTAAATATGGTCACATTTCAAAAAGGTATTTCATTATCTAAATATATATACATCATTTAACAATTCATATATATGTTACGTTACACCTTCGACTTGTTAAACATTTTCAATGTTAAAATTTCACAAGCTTTGAAAATGGTCTAATCATTTTCCACTAAATTGCATAGTTTAAAAATATTGGCCAAAAATCAATTTCTTGAGCATATTTTTTTTTTTCTAGAGACTTATAGGATTGTTAAAACGAGGGTAAATTTTTTCGAAGAAAAATCGCAACAAAGAATTATTTATTTATATAATTTTTTATCTAATTTTACTGTAGCATTAACTAATATTTTAATGCCTTAAATAAAATGTCAATTAATCGATTAATTCGTTTAAATATGTATCATACAGTTAATATTTAAAATATTATTATCATTTTATTTACTGTGTTTTATTGGTTTCACCAAAAGGCCATCGACCGAAGTCCTTCAGCCTTAGAATATTAATATCTACAATTATATGCTCATGAAATTCAACAAGAAAAAGTTATTTCTTTACATGATTCATTCATTCATTTGAAAAGTTTCCAAATGTCAATGGGGTAGTAGTAGTAACTGATTAAAAAAGTCGGTGCGTTTGAAACACAAATACTCTTTGCGTTACTGACACGGAACTATAAACATTTTTCATTGTGGTATTAATTCCAAAGGAATTCGCTTAGAAGCAGCCGCCTGGGCGGAGCTTAGAAAACTCAAACGCAAAGTCATACTCACGCAGGGAAAACTTGATAAAATACGCTGTTCAGGTCGGGAACCTTTTTCTGGCCACGATTGTACCAAGGTCGAAATCCAGTTCACTACCTTCATCACAATTGATAAAAACGAGAAGTCAAGGGAAAAAAAGTGGAAGTCTGAAAATGATGGAGCTTAATAAAAAAAATTGAATATAAGCATTTTGATAACTATAATGAAATTGTAGATCGATTAAAATTGCTTACAGCATCGCAATTAGCGGGAAACACTAGTCATAATAATGAAATAATTTCTATAATAGAAGAATTGAGGGAGGGTGAAATAATAAGATACATAGTGTGTAAAAAAATAGTGATCTCATTTAGTGCGTAACATTGAAGCTCTAACAATGCCTATCGATAAGTTTGGAAGACACATGTTGCGAAGTAGATCAACACACACATCACCACATTCCATCTATTCACCTGTCTTAACATCATCACCAATATCATCACCATTTTACATTTGTGAACCGTCTTCACATCATAGTAAATGCATCATAAATATACGTGGTCATCTGGAAAAGTCTCAAAGTTTATTACGTTATACACTTGAAAACGCAGCAACTGAATACAAATTTCCCGTATCTGGCAAAATAGAAAATATCGAAATTTCGCCCATTGATGCAACAATTTTTGTGGGTACCGCTAATTTTACAACAGATAAACTTATTGGAAAAGTCATAAATAAAGGTGATGAGATTACTTTCCTAGTATCGAAGAACCATCCATCTTTGTACGTTGAAATTGTGCTACAGTGCCCAGTAACTAAAAATGACTAACGTTAAAGAAGAAATAGTAAACGAAGTCCACAGACCAGCTAGAAAACATTTTAGAAGGCGAAGAGTAATTGTTAAAGGTTTCAATGATCTTCATCAAGCAGATCTTATAGAAATGCGCCCATACGCGAAAATAAATAGAGGTTATAAATACATCTTAGTAGTCATTAATGTATTTTCAAAATTTGTTTGGTGCGAACCAATAAAAAATGAAAGTGGAAAAGTGCTTACCCAAGCAATGAGAAATATATTGTCACAGGTTAAAGTACAACCCACAAACTTACAAACGGATGTGGGAAAAGAATTTTACAATAACGAATTCAATAAATTAATGGATGAGAGAAAAATTAATCATTTTAATACATATTCAAATCTCAAAGCAAGTGTTGCAGAAAGAGCGAATAGAACATTAAAAAATATAATGTGGAGACAGTTTAGTTTGCAAGGAAATTACAAGTGGTTAAAGATTTTACAGGATATTGCAGCGAAATACAATGACACTGAACACAAAACCATAGAGATGAAACCAAAGGATGTAAAAAAGAAACATGAAACATATTTACTGCGATTTATTTATAGTAATTTAAAGACAATCGATCCAAGGAAACAAAAATTCAATGTCAATGATCATGTGAGGATAAGTAAATATCGTGAGGCGTTTTCAAAAGGATATACACCTAATTGACCAAATGAAATTTTTAAAATCAGGAAAGTTCACCAAAGCAATCCTAGAACATATTTATTAAAAGATCAAGACGGTGATGAAATTAAAGGTGGTTTTTATGAACAAGAAATTCAGAGAGTAAAGTAGCCTGACATATATCTTGTGGAAAAAGTTCTAAGAAGAAAAGGGAATCAGCTTTATGTTAAATGGTTGGGATTAGTCAAGAGACATAATTCATGGATTTTAAATGATCAAATTGTATAAAGATAAAGTGTAATATTTAATTTTAATAAAAACAGATTTTAAGCATAAACTATTTTTATTTTTATACCAGTTTTACATAGAAACATATAAAATGTACTGGATAAATGCTTACATAATATTAGTAAATCTTTCATTAAATACATTACATCTATGATTACTATCTAAAACAGGTGTGATAATTTTTGAAATTAATGCTATTCTTGTCTGGAAACCTCCTCTATCATTAGCTAATGACATCCAAGGTCCCTTCCTTGATGAGTTGTAGGCAAAATTCCATGTTACAAGGAAATACATTTGATTATGTTTTTCACTAAATGTAACTTTCTTAATTTTATACTTTGCTAGTACACTCAGCTTCGAATGTATTTGGGTAAATGTACATTAATTCCATGAGCATTCCAAAATTTTCACTATTAGAATTTTCACTCGGTGGAAGTAGATTCTTTACGTTGTCAAACACATTTCCTCCTTGACGTTGTAACCCTTTTTGTATAATTTTGAAATAACTTGCAAATTGTGATCTTTTTAACATGTCAACTCGGTACTTAATGAGTGGTAATAACTCCCACAATTTGCAGATTGTCTCATACCCTAAATAGATATATGAATGATTTTTACAAATATTGATCACTCTTGATGTGGAAATTTCTTCAAAGTATATAAAATAACTTCCAGCACGTATAGGTTCAACTTTATCATTAGTGTATAAATAAGTTGTGATTATAATTTCATTTACAATAAACTGGACCCACTCGTTTTCATCGAAAACTAACACACCCTTTTTATTTCCTGATAGTAGTATACAGGGCATATAGCACAAGTCATATGATAACCCTGTTGATGCAAATTTACACTTAGATTTATTCAATTCATATGTTCGTTTACCAAGCACCACTAAGTCGTGTTTACTCTGAGTTGTAGGTAAATCACCAAAAAAATTGAATTTGAGCTCCGGTAAATCGAAAATACTATTATGCGCCATCTTGAGAAACTGAATCGAAGAAGATTCTTAGTGGCAATTTATGTAAAATGCTGCTACACAAGCTTATGTTATCGAAGTATTTAATGGGAGGTTGTTCTAGAACTCCCCCCCGTATGTTTAATATCGTTGAGCGGTAGAGTGGTGGGGGTATTGATACTTGTCTTGTGCGACGGTGGTAGTGATGGTCTGAGGTCGTTCTTGAATTCTCGATCTGTCATGGACCGGGAGCGCATCGAAACGGTATCGTATGGATATTTTGTCTTTGTTTATTATTTTATTGGTAGTGTCATTAATTCTGGTAAATCTGCTAATCTCAGTACTTGACCCAGGATACCTTCGGCATTATAGTCTGTTGATAAATGGATATCATGTCGTTGATTCATTTCTTCTTTTAAAACCCCCTCCAATATTTTTTTAGCCGAAAACATATGTTTTTTTTTCAGAATTTATCGTTTTCCGAATACCCTCAAATAGCTTAAATACACGTAATGTCTCATGATCCACTGATTCTTCTTTTAAGTCATTATCTGGCGTCTTCGGAAGAGCATCATGAAACCAAAAATTTAAAATTTTTTCAATAGCTGCCTCGATATTTTCTTCAACTTTCTCATATACACATATATGTATTGATTTCACATTACTGTTGTAATTCATGTTACCACTGTCTTTTAATTCTGTTTTCACGATTTTTAATTTATGCTTTGGATAAACGAATTTACGAATATTTTTATAATGAGAAGCGAAATTATTGAGTATTACTTCTTACATTAACCGCTCAAAACTGGTTTTCAAGGAATAGTGCATTTCATTATGAATGAGAATTCTAGAACACCTTCCACCATAATCTACCACCAATTAGGGCATTTATTTATCGATGAGAGGGATAACCCACCAATCGGAGATTGGTAAGTGGGGGTGGTGTGGTGGGGGGGTTTTGTGGTAGGGGGTTCTAGTTCTCTCATTCTTTACCTACTGACAACATATCCCGTGACTGTTGATGAGGCCCTAGCTAACTCACGCGAGAACTATATATATATATATATATATATATATATATATATATATATATATATATATATATATATATGTTGCTGCTGCTGCTGCTGCTCCTCGTTGCTCGAACTGAACTGACGTTCTCTCTGTTGTGCGGCTCCTTATATACGTTGTGGGGTGGGGCGCACCTGCGCACTTGGCTGCGTGTTACTGGCCCTCTTCTCTCTGTTGGAGGCGTAGCGGGCGCCTGAGCTAACCCGACAAGAGGCCTCACTGAAACGTCACGTTTCACGTGACTTCTCGTTGAAGGTCGTGTATCCTCGTATCCAGTCGTCGCTAGCGCTTGTCGTGCTTTACTTAGGTTAGTCAGTGCTTGGCTCCGGCTCCTCGTGATGGGTCCAATTCACGAGGAGACATCACAGCCGGCCACAAGGGGACCCATCACGAGGAGCCGGAGCCAAGCACTGACTAACCTAAGTAAAGCACGACAAGCGCTAGCGACGACTGGATACGAGGATACACGACCTTCAACGAGAAGTCGCGTGAAACGTGACGTTTCAGTGAGGCCTCTTGTCGGGTTAGCTCAGGTGCCCGCTACGCCTCCAACAGAGAGAAGATGGCCAGTAACACGCAGCCAAGTGCGCAGGTGCGCCCCACCCCACAACGTATATAAGGAGCCTCACAACAGAGAGAACGTCAGTTCAGTTCGAGCAACGAGGAGCAGCAACAGCAGCAACAGCAGCAGCAACAGCAGGCAGCTTTCAGCTAGAACCTGAAGATGGCAGATGAGATTCCGCCGAAACGTCGTTCAGACAACCATGGTTCCAACAGGAGCCTACCAACTACACGGGAAAACACCCGGAAGCACGTCAACACTTCATATATATATATATATATATATATATATATATATATATATATATATATATATATATATATATATATATATATATATATATAAATATATATAGAGTCGAGAAAGATGACTTTATTGTTGCTTTCTCGGTGTTATGCTAGAGGGGTATCCAGCATATACTCGAATAAATTGAAGAAAATAAAGAAAATCTTACCCGAAAGATTTCACGGTTGCTGTAGTTAAACTAAGATACATCACAAGAAATGATTAAAATAATTCTGGTTAGTCATGGTGCAGACAATGTTAAAAAGTTCGATTGTCTGAGCAGAGATAGAAATTTTTTTCTTCTCAAGTTTAAAAACCCCTTTTCACTCTAAAACCTATCTTAACAAAAAATAATTTAAATGGCTTATGCCTAGCGTATCAGAGTAAAATAATTTAAAGGGTTTATGCTTAGTGTATCAGAGTAAAATACGAGCTCGATCTAGCGTATTGAGGCTAATATATCGCCTTGATCGATTTCGTTAGTACAGTATGCATAGTTAATTGTCTATTTTATTATCATGAAAAACTTGGAAACTTCTTACTTAAAATCAGTTAATGCATCTTGCGTATGTTTAAAATAAAAAAGGAAAGAACAAAAAACTCATTTCAAGTTGTGTTGTAACGTGCGGAATGCGCAATAGCATCCTTCGTTACATTTTCTAACATTTATTAGAAAAATTTTAATAATCAAACATTTTATCCTCCTATGCTCTGGTACTATAACGAACTATTCCTAGGCAGATTTGAAATTGTCAGTAGCTTATGTTTACGCATCAGTATTTTAAACAGCGCACGCTCGATAATATTCAAATAAAATAAAATAAATAAATCGAACTAACTGAAAAATGAAGTTGAGTCGAGTATTTATAACAAAGTCGGATAGTCACATGAAACGTAGAACTATCAGTAACAATATAGATCCTTTACTTAATTTAGTATTTAGTTAGTAAAAGAGAACTACTTTTTGGGCAGAGCCACGTTACTGTCGGTCCGGGACATATCGAACAATGCGCCGCGCTAGACTAAATTCCTTCTCTTTCACTCGAGCCGTCCTTTGCGATGGACGTAATTGAAATTTTGTTAGACCCTAAAGGGGATATTAAAATGAAGGAACCTTATAGACGTATAAGGTTTTTTCTTTAAGATAACAATTTTCTTTTAAACGTCAAAGTATCTCAACGCTACACTTTTACGTTTTCTTAGGAATAACCTTTTCGATAAGAACACTGCGATTATCTTCATCATGACATGTTTTGCCGCAACACGTATTTAAGATTTTCTATCAAGTAAACGAAAACCTGGGCGAAGAAATTATTTATTTTATTCGAGCATAGCACGTCTCTACGATTTCATAACCTTCAAGGTGAAATGGTACCACATGTGACATCGCGATAGATTAGCAAAATGGAGGTCCTCAACCGTCTAATAACACAAAGATTAAAATCCATTATCATCAAAGAACAGGGGCGTACTTAGGAATTTCTTTCATCAGGATATTATAACAAAAGATAAGTACCTTTGATTATTACATGTAAAAGGGATTATTTTCACATGTCCATTGCAATATTAATTCGTAGTTACTTATATCTTAAATATTTCGTCGTAGTATCGATTCCTTGTCAACGCTTAACGTAATCGTAGTTGTTTGATAATATGATATTATTTGAATTTTACCCGCATCGCAAATTCGCTTTGTCAAAGTAGTTTTGTTTTGGATGTGTCTCAGTGGTTAGACATGTCGGTTATTATTTGCACATAACACGCGTCGTGTGATCTGAAATTTCCTAGATTTAACTCGTCAAGTCGCATCACTTATGTGGATTATTTAATTAAAGGAATTCGGATGTTCGAGGCGCGGTGAAATGTGTATTGTCTTTTTGTGGTTATATAACCTGGGTTGTCCCGTATTTTATCTGCTAGAGATAAGTTCTAGTATTATTTTTTTGTGGTTATATAACTTGGGGTGTCCCGTTTTTGAGTATTTGGCATTACGCAGCGGGGAGGCTATATACTGGTAGGCTCAAATAAATATCAAGTTCGAGTGAAATTGCATATCTTTTATTAGGTTAAGTTTTATTATCTTTTTGTAATATATTTTATGTCGCCATTTTAGTATATCTAATGGTGTGTATTTTGTATTGCATTTTAGGGTATCTAGTGTTGTAAATATTTTGTTTGTCGGATCGTTTGCGAGATACCTTTGTAATATCTTTCGGTTTAAATCTCGTAAATGTTCATATTTTGTTGTAATATATGATTTTTAGTATTGAGGTAACGTTACGAGACGTATCTTTTGTAATATATTTTTTTGTCTCGTATACACCTCAAATTTATCTTGCTATTGAGCAAATTGTAATATAGTTTATCTTGTACATTTTTGTTTGATATTTTGTTATACAGTATCGCTGATACTGTGATAGTTCATTTTTTCTGTAATATAGGATTTTGTAATATAGTACTGCTGTCTGTATATATGTAATATCTGTCTTGTTTATCTTTATCTTTATTTTTCCTTGATTATACTAAGTAATCAAGGGCGCCCAAGCGTTGAACTCACTGCCCTTCTGCTCTCTGTATCTTTACTGTGCTAGCCAGGTTAAACCAGTGACGCTAACCACGTCGCTCATAGGGTGGCCCACACTTGAACAACTTGGGCAAACTAAAACCTTCTTTTCTTAGCCACAGTGTGGAGCATTTGCGTACGAAAATAGATATTTTTTAAAATAGGGTCATCACTATTGCAGCAATAACAAAAACACTATTTAAAAAAATATTGTCTGTAACTATCAAAGACAGCCCCAGTAAAACTAGCCTGAACCTAAAACGACAAAGTATTTCGTGAAATAAGTAACAGCTCAAAAAGTTAAAAGACACTAAATAATAATCACCAAGAATCATTCTTATTCATAGCTTATAAAAAATAAAAATTCTACAGAAATGTATCATTTTTATCTGTAAAAATTTTAAACTAAGGCTTATTGTTTGTGTTTTATTTAAAAATACGTTTTCAGCATGTCACTTTTTTAATTTTAATTTTATGATTCTCTAATTTTACCTATTGTGTTTTTACTAAGTTATTAGTTGGGAGGAACATTGCAGGGACCCACGTGTTTTTATTTATTTTACAAAATAGCTTGTTTAAAATGCTGTCGCGTCTTATGCATTTAAATGTAACAAAATATTAATATGTATTCTAAAGTTTAGCGTTTAGCATTTAACCGCACAGTGTAGGGACTATTTATTTATACTGAAACAAAACATTTAATGAAGAAATAATTATTTCTGATATTAACGTTCAAAAATAATGGAAAACTTAAGCTCCGATAACTTTAACATTGAGTGAATGAATTAGAAAACCTGCATCTTGCTGTTATTTTATAGAAAACCATTAATTATTTTTTTGATTCTTTAATTTTCACTACTCATAAATATAGCTCATAGTTTTTCAAAAATAAAAAAGAAAGAACTAAAGCTTAATAATTTTTAAACTCATTTTTGGTCTTACGAATTGACACATTTTATTTTTACATTCTGTGATGTAGCAATGTTTAATCTATCACTATTTTTTAATTTATTTGAAATCGTTTTTAAAGAGAGTTCTACAAAAATGTATCATTTTTATCTGTAAGAAATTTAAGCTAAGGCTTTGTGTGTGTGTGTGTGTTTTATTTACGTTTTAAGCATGTCCCTTTTTCAATTTTAATTTTATGATTCTCTAATTTTACCCGTTGTGTTTTTTTATATTTTGTTGTTTCATTATTTTACTTACTAAGTTATTACTTGGGAGAAATACTGCAGGGATCCATGTGTTTTTATTTATTTTACAAAATAGCTTGTTTAAAATGCTGTCACTTCTTATGCATTTAAGTGTAATGAAATATTCTAAATAAAGTTTAGCGTTTAGTGCTTAATCTCACAGTGTAGCGGCTATTTTTCTTATGCCGAAATAAAAAAATGTATATTTATAAACTGTGCCTGAGTTAAAAGCATATATGTTTAGATTCAATCTAGTTTTTCTAAACTTAATTGGTTATAGCGATACAAACAAGCATCATTAGACTAGGTGTTTACAAATTACACGGTAATAATTATTATTTAGAATATCTATAGGTATTACGCGAGTGCAGAGAAACTTATTTTAAATTAAGTACGCACTTAACTACTTTAAGGAGCGTTTTCTGTTACCGTAATATGGTAGTTATATGTTTGAGCTTTCAAACCTTTCATATTGATATACAAAACCAGTTAGGAATTCAATTACGGTAAGACATATTTTGATTGTTTATCAGATATTTAATACCTATTTGTAAGGGGAAAGTAGAAAACTTACTTTATAATTTCAACCTTCGCATCATTAGTCTGGGTATTTACAAATTGCATAGTAATAAATATTATTTAGAATGTCTACACAACAGGCATCCCCGTTTCGCGAATAGAATTTAATTTCATTCAAAATATGTTATTATTTTTAGTTTCGGTGTAAAATTCAAGAATCGTTAATAAAAAGTGGCTTCATCGTGGAAAAGTTTTGAAATCATGTTTTTCAACTTATTCTTTAAAATTAAATTAAGTACACTTATAGGTTTTTTCGTTCTTTATTTTTTGAAAAACTGATAATGAGGTACGGGATATTACTTATTTCACGGAATACTTTGTCGATTTAGGTTCAGGTTTTCCCTGTTGTGTTTTTGATATTCTGTGGTTTCATTATTTTACTTACTAAGTTATTAGTTGGGAGGAACATTGTAGGGGTCTATGTAATTTTTTTTATTTATTTTACAAAATGGCTTGATTAAAATGCGCGTCTTATGCATTTCAATGTAATAAAATATTAATATGTATTCTAAATAAAGTTTAGCGTTTAGTGTTCATTAAGTGAAAAATATTATTTGTATTCTGTTGGGGACATAAATGATTAGCACCACCTAGCTCAATGTGTGACATACAGCTAACGTCTGAATATCTACTTCTTAAAAAGCCTATAGTGGGACATCTGAGATCCTCAATGTTCTATCAAGCCAAAGCGTTGAAATATTCCTGAAACTTTTTTTCACACACACACACCCACTAATCCCCCATGTATATTTTATTTGAGAGGCCGGAGAACATGCTCTGTATATTCTCGTAAAGGTGTATGAGTTATTTCAACTCTTCCCAGCTTTTCTCTTGTCTCATGTTAAAATCTGGTATAGTTCTACTTCTATAATCACTATCGGTCACTATTAAATATGCCTTGAAACGATGATGAAATCTTTATCTGTTGTAGATTATTATATAAAAAGCACCCAAGAAAAATACTTATTTTTCTTAAAATATAGATATATTTAAAGTTGCGTGGATATAGACACCAACTTTAACATTCAGACATTTTCGATATTCACAAAAAACTTACCAATCATTTTATATGTACCCTGCTAATTGGTTAATCAAGTTTGCTTTATTAGATTATTCTTGATTTATAACGTAAAAAACTGGTTGGTTCTCTTTTGGAATACATTTTAGCATATTTTCTGTTATCATTAAAAACGGCTGTAATAAATGTTGAAGACATTCTCTAGTAAAAAAGTATTCCATGAAATAATTGTTTCATCTCGTTCGTATCTCGTTTTAATTTCGAGATTTTTTAATCAAATCACAATTTGGGACTTTCAAAAAGTCTTTTATATTGATATATAGACTAAGAGATGTCTATTTTAGAGTCCGTCTAGACATTTTACATTAACATGATATGGTTATTTCAAAGTTTTCGTTTATTAAAGGTATTTTAGATAATATGAATATAATTAGAAATCTTATACCTAAATTACAGCTTTCACATTTTTACCCCAGTAATTATCTGCACCAAGCTTTATCTAGAATATACGAATATTTTATTACAGTTGGGCTGCATGGAACTCGACGGTGTTTCAAAGCACATTAAGCGTGGTTTTAATTTTTTGATCATTGTTATTTGTAAGAAAACGAAAAATTTGTTGCATTTTTATTTTAAAATAATTTCATCTGTATCGTGTTATGATAAAGTAATCCTATTGTTGGCATCAACATAGCCAAGTAATAGCTCCTCATTTTAACTTTTCATTTTGTATATATATTAGTTTGTGTTGTTTCCATCAACAACATTTATAAGTTCTTGTAAGCTGCGAATAAGAATATTTCTTGATAATTTTTATTTCTAGTTTACACTTTTCAACACTTAAAATAATTGTTGCACAACACGAATCTGGGTAACCAGGGCTAGTTTAGTCTTAACTATGAAGTATCTCATGAAATAATCAATATCTTGGTAGTTTTTTTGCTTGTGCAGTTTTAGACGCACAATGTTCAGAATTTTTTTTTTGAAATAATTATTCTGATAGAGGTGTTCACAAAATAATGGAAACATTTTTCAGTGACAGTGAATTAGAAATCTTGCAGCTTGCTGTTATTGTTTAAAATGTTTTATTTAGTTTTCGAACAAATAAATTAAAGACATGCCACAGGCCCTGCTATTGAATTATATCACATTTTGCATATGAAAATGAAAATTAAACAGACTGCACTTTTGTGACCCGTTGAAAATATTCGGATTTTTTTAAATACGAAAACTTGTACAACCTCCACGAATAGCCACCTTAAGTTCTTTGCTGCATTATCTATTTTCAAATTTTCTTTTTAAAGTTGTTCTCTTTCATCAAGCCTACATATATTTTCATAATTTTGATTCTAGATTATGTACAAATATGTAAATGAAATATATGATTTTTAAACTTTCGTTTTATTAAGGCTAAGATTCGTTATTAATTTGTTTCTAGTGGAAAAATATTCCGTGAAATAATTGATGTTCCGCATATCATTTTAATTTCGAAATTTTTATAAATTAGAGCGGCAAAAAAAATCTATCTACGCGTTATCAAATCAATCAAACAAAAATTAAAAAAAGAAAGAACTAAAGCTTAATAATTTTTAATTTAAACATGGCCCAGTGGGTGAATTAGAAAACTTGCAAAATCAGACCGATTGAAAAAAATGGTTTTACGTTTAGTTGTGCGATTGTTATCACCTCTTAAAATGGGTCAGTTTTATTAATTTCTATAAAATATTTTTCAAATTTAATACACTCGGTGATTAAACGGGAGGAGGGTGTTAAAAATATGCAAGCTTATTATTATCATGTCTGTAGTTTTTTCTTCAATAACCTTATAAATATTTTTGACATGTTAATTACAAGATTATATTCGATGGTGGTCGTAGCATAGGTTTCTTATTTGCTATATTAATAAACACATGTTTTTGTTTATAAATATCGTTTATTTCTAGCGGGTACATAACTGCACATTGTTTCTAACATATTGCGATATTGCCTTACGTACAGATTCAATGCTCAACAAACCTTTCAAGAAATCCACTAGTGTATATTTTTACCATAAAACTGGTTTGTTTCTAAGAAGCACGATATAGCTTTGCGTATACATTTAAATATATAAAACTGATCAAATGAAATAACAAACATTTTTATATTGATCATTTGTTTCCAAAAAATTTAAATTGTGTGTCCTGGACCGGTGACAGTCTCTATTGTATAATCTAATAAACCAAACTTGATTAACCAATAAGCAGGGTGCTATGAATATGTTTTGAGATGATTGGGAAAATTTTTGTGAATACCGAAATTGTCTGAATGTTAAAGTTGATGTCTATATCCATACCAGTTTAAATAATTTTTAAAAGCAAAAAAAACTACCAAATACTGTCAAAAAATCACAAATTAATATATGTACAGAAATTTAAAGGTTGCGGGAGGCGGGCCGTTAGAAACTACTTTACTTGCACTCCAGTTTTAGTTGGCACCTCTTCTCCTGGAATATGATTTAAGATGCTTCTGGTAGAAATTTGTAAAAACCGAAATGTTTGTGTGTGTGAATGTTAAAGTCCATGCCCATGTCATTTCTAACACTTTTTAACACGAAAACTTATAATCGTACAAACGTACAATCTTCATGGAGTCACCTTAAGTTATTTGTGGCAACTCCGGTATGTGAACGTTAAAGTCGCTGTGGTGTGGATATAACCACTTTTTAACACTTTTTTAAACACGTACAACTTGTACAATCTCCACTAATATCACTTTAAGTTCTTTGCGGCACTGTCTATTTTCAAATGTTCTTTTTGCTCAAGCTTACGTAGTCGTTCTCGTTCTGCAAGTCGGAAGGCTTTCTTTTTTAGATTTCCCTATTACCGAAAACGCACTCCTCAAAACATTCCTTGTTTCTATATCCTGTAAAGGATTGTAGCTTAGAAATTTGTCATTATCCCAGGATTCGCAACATGCGTCGTTTGAACCCACATTTTACCACACTTCTTAAAAAAACTTATTGAGCACCGAATACTTCACTACGTTTCTTGAAAAGCTTGTTGAATACTGAATAATATTTTATTTGCTCATGACTGTGTGTTTTTATATTAAGAAAAGGGGGTCTTAATCGATGTTTTAATTACCTAAAAAATTCCAGTCAGAATGTCAAAAAATTCCACATGCATGCCTGTTGAAAATCACGTAGACCAAACGACCAGATAAAATAATTGTCTCGCGGTGGTCAAATTTCCAAAAACCGCAGACAAAACAACTTTTCCTTTTCAAGGTCAATAAGGTAATTAAAAGCTCATTAGTGAAAGTCCCATACCTTCTATTAACATGAAATCTGTCATAAACAATGTTATAAAGAAATGCGACAATTTTTTCTGTATGTAAGCATATTATACCTATTAGTAAAAGTTTCCATTGAGACATTTTTAAAAGTCAGCAGTACGGGATTATTAAATATTTATCAAAATGGACATGAAATATATACAGACAACCGTCACTGACAATTTTAACCTAGTCTTTGTACTTTCGACACTAGGTTTTTTATAATGTACTAAATAATAATTTTCTACTTTGATAATTGTATTAAGTAGTGTATATTAATTTACTTTACTTTCGTTTGAATTGACTCCATTTTATTTTTTTATCAGAATGTACAAATTCATCACATCACGCATCACAATCTCAGCTAATACTGTACCATATTGCAATCTCCAAGTACGTCGAAGTAATTCGATTTAGGTTCACCAAGAGACAACGCTTTTCCTGCAAATATCACAACAGATGCACAGTTCTATTCTCCAGTAACTAACGCATCGGACCAATTAACTGTGACAGATTTGAATGTTGTTTAAATGTTACGAGTATTTTGTTATATTATTTTCGATTTTAGATAAGCTTATAGCCCTGGTATCGCATGTTAAGGAGCAAAATGATCAAATGTTAGTATGGATTGTTAAACAAAATAATAATGGTATAAATAATGTCGTATTTGGTATGCAAGATATGCCACTTTCATTTCCAGTGCAAACTATTGAGGAATTGCATCAATTTAATGCTTATGTCAATAACGACAAGTTTACTGTCTTAGTAAGTATTAGAATAATTCATAGTAGCAATAACTAAATTTTTACAATACTTTTGGGCGTCATATTTGGCAACACTAGGTAGTCTGTAACTTGTAAACCAAACAGAATTTTTAAGCATGTTATATTAGATGTAGTAATAAAAAAATTGATTGTAGGTAAGCTGTGTACCTTCCTTAATCTTGCATTTTGTTATAATTTAGACCAGAACAAAAAATGTTCGTATAAACTACCTATTTTATTTAAAACGGTTGCTATTTTGTGCAATTTTATGTTTTAAATTTGGTTTGTGATGTATATGATGTGAATTAATTTACTGTCATTTTATGTTTTGTGAACATGTTTATTTCTGATGTATAAATTAAGACGTATTTCCAATATTTACTGCAAATATGGTTACGCAAAATATACAACAGATTGTAATATTTTTTTGTATATAGATATCAATGTTACCTAAATAAAAAGACAAGTTTCAAGTTATTTCTTTCATTGTATTCCAGTTAGGTGCACCCTTTTTATTTTTACTGAGTCATTTTTTTATGAAAGTTTGACGAAAATGGTAGGTCACTTTTTATATAAAGTACCCCGCACTATTTAAGAGCAATTTGGGTTTCACTCCCAGCAGCTGAAACTTTGCACAGAGGTAGTTCATGATCTGCTGATCAAAAGTCTTCATGGTCACAAAAAATTTTAATGACAGAATTTCGAGATTTTAGTGGACGAATATCTTAATATCGACTAAATTACGACTGTCCGAAATCCTGTCGTTAAAATTTTTGATGGGTCTGGAAACTATTGATGTCATGAACTACCTATATGTAACATTCCAGCTCCCGGGAGTGACACCCAAATTGCACCTAGAAAGTGCGGAAATCTGTGGCGTCAATATCGGGTCATTTTGTGCAGAAATTTTAAGTCGATATAGGGCCACTTTGTGTAGAAATTTGACGTCAATACTGTGTCATTTTGTGTAGAAATTTGACATCAGTTGTATGACATCATTCTGCCCGTGTCAAATGGTTGTCTATTTAGGATCAGGTATTCAGAGATATCACTTTCTAATGACTTTTTGTCGCCACTTGACACTTCACTTTAACTGGATTCCAACTTTGTCGATGGCGACCCCACCATTTCGCCAGAATTATCTTAGACTGATTCTTGACAATCTGTTTCCTGAGTAGCTGTCTTTGTGACTGTCCGAATTACGTGATTAGTGATACATTCGTACCTAATATTGTCGTCATTTTCACGACAGAGTGCTAGGGATCTCAGAGATGGCGTGCATTACAAGCTTTGTTGGTTGCCTAACCATTCTTACTTAATTTTAGCTATTTCTCATGAGCATTCAGCTCTAGTCCCTAGAAGGCGACAGGGCGTAACACTGCCCCCTCCTTAACCCCGATCAGCAGGGTCAGGCAATTCAAAACTGTCAATGTATTTCGAAAGTCTATCCAAGTTCACGATCTTCATCTTGAACTTTCTGCTTCGTTGAATCCGATAGACATCATTAATTCGCATGATAACAGTATACGGTCCATCCTAAGATGGTTGAAGTTTCGGTGATTTTCCTTTTTTTCCACTGTGGGTTGTACAGCCAAACCAGATCTCCCGCCTTGAACCTTTCTGAAAGACCCTTATGGTCATATCAAGCCTCGATTCAGTCACTGGCTATGATGATTTGGTCTTTAACTAGCTCATGGACATTTCTTAGCCGTTCACTCATTTCATCCACATAGTTGTTCACAGAATCCGTTCTCCGCCTGGTGTTCCAACCATCGGATCATATGGCAGTCTGATCTCATGTCCAAATGCTACACGGGCCGGTGTCTGTTTTGTAGGCTCATGGATAACGGCTCTTTATGCCATGAGGAAAAATGGTTTGTGGAGATCCCAGTCATGTTGATTCTTATGAACTACTTTAGAGATATGTTCTTTCATGGTCTTGATATGTCGCTCCACCATTTCATCTGATTGTAGGTGAAACGCTGTTGTCCGTGTTTTGTGTATTCCCAATAGCTTGCAGATTTGCTGAAATACCCCTGACTTAAAGTTTCTCCCTTGATCTGAATGCAGCTCCAGGGGTACACCAAACTGCCACACTAAATTATGTACCAAGACTTTGGCAACTGTGACCGCTTCCTGCTTTTATGCTTCCGGCCACTTACTGAAATAGTCCATGGCAACCAGTATTCACTTGTTACCATCCTTGGTCACTGAGAATGGTCGGACTATATAAATCGAAATCCTCTCAAAAGAAGCTCCGACGTTATATTGCTTCAGTGTACTTCTAGTCTGTGGTCCTTTACTGGCTGCACAAAGCCTCCACATCTTAACGGCTATATACCCAGTAAAATTGTTCACGTACTTTATTCAGGGTCATATTAATGTCGAAGTGTCCACCGGATGCTCCATTATGCACTTCCTAAGTACTTTTGGTACTCGACACCTGAAAATCACTGGACGCATAACAACTTGCTTCCCATCCAGGCTTTCCCATACTCTCCTCAACAGCCCGTTCATGACTTTCAGTGAGTCCCACTGCGCCCACAATGCCTTAAGTCCTACTGCTTTGTCTGAAACATCCTTCCATTTTGGAAGAGTTCCCCGTTCTTTGGCTCTCAATATAGGCCCGATTTCCTCATCGTTTCCTCAGTTGATCTTGTCTTAATGCTTCATTTGTCGTATTATCTGGAACCTCCGCCTTAACAGTGTTGACTGCTCCCGTGACCTGCAGTTTCTCCTGGTGGCAGCACTTAATATTCCTTGCACCTTCTTCCGGCTAAAATGTCCGCATCTTTTTGGGGTTTAAACTCGCGTGCACCCACCAATGCTTCGCTGCTGTTCTTGTATCGAGATAACCTGAGGACTCACTTCATCTCATAGTCCTGTATGACTTCCTGCAAAGCCCCTACTGCCAGTTGGTCTTGGAATTCTTTCAGTACATCCGGATAAGCCAGGTGCGCCAATCTCCACACGGCAGCTTCGAACTCTCGTAAGCTTTCCCCAGCTTCTTGAACATGGGATTTCAGCTGCGACTGGTATACTTGGGTAAGGTGATGTTCACTGTATTGTAAATCTAGGCAGCTTCTAAAACTCTAAAATCCTGTTGTTGCTCTGCCGGGATTTTCTGGAGTATTTCCAATGCTTGGCCCCTTAATGCCAGGACTAATGTCATAGCCTTCTCTTCACCATCCCAGTTGTTCTCACACGCTGCTGCCTCAAACTGTTTCTTGTACGTTGTCCAGGAACTTTGACAGTCAAAGGAGGGAGGCTCGTCTGAAGATACTACCTGCTGGCTTTCTCTATCCCTCAAGTGTCGTTTAAGTCAGTCTATTTCTCCTTTGACTCTTTCCTCGAACTTATTTACTTTATGCTTAACTTCACATACTTCTCCTTTGACTTCGCTTACTTCCTCTTTAACCTTGTTTACTTTTACCTTAGTCTGGTCCATTTTTCCTTAAATGCTATATACTTTTTCTTTGACTTCACTTACTTCTTGCCCGACTTTATTTTTAAGTTCTTCGGTGTATGAAAATATGGCACTCTGTTGCATCTCTATAGCTTTCCTTAACTTTTCTTAATTCTTCTTTCTCCTGTTGACGTTTTTGTCCCTTTTCTTGTCGTTTTCTTGCATTTGTACCAATAAGTCCTGTATTTGTTTTTCGAATGCCATGCTTCTGGCCGTTAGAGGCATATGATTTCCTTAAAATCCACTAAATTTAACAATCACATCAATATCGGTAATGAAACTGTCCAGAAAAATCTCGAAACAGCACGAAAAAAGTCTTGTCTAGAGTCTTTGCCACTATCCAGTTGAAAGAATTTAAAAATTTCCAATACTGTCAAAATAGAAAAGTTCTAGAAATTTCCCGAAAATGCACTTAACTACATGAAAAAGTCTTGTTTAGAGTCTTTATCACTTCTCAGTTCAAAGGATTTAATTACTACCACTAATAAAATGTTTTAAAATGTCTTAAAAATGCACTTAACACTATTTTCATTTTCGAAAAAACCCTCGAACAATGTTCAGTAAATTAGTCCTCCGTATTAGCACTACTTCCCGAGAATAATTTTGTCCAACCTTCTCGACACTCCGAAAACCATCTTGTTAAAATCCCGCTTCTGACACCAAATTGTTGCGTATTTCCACCACTTTTCAGGATCCGTGAATTCCAAATAATTTATAACAAGGGATAAACACTAACTATTTAATAACTTTACTGGAAATTTCACAATATCTTTTAATCAACTAAAATACACTCTTACTGACTAAAATAATCTTTAACATTGTTTTTTACTAGATATTTTCACTTTGTATTTACTTCGGATTTCTAACCTCTCCACTTGTCATTCAAAACTTCTCTTCCCGGAGTAAATCTCGCCTTATATATCCAACAAAATACATCCAGAAAAATCTAGCATAGAGTAATAACATTTTCGAACATAATCTAGAATAATGTAGAAAATTTAGAGGCATCTACCAGCTTCCAGAAAACGTACTGCTACTGCTAGTGTCTCAGAGATGGCGTGCATTACAAGCTTTGTTGGTTGCCTAACCATTCTTACTTAATTTTGGCCATTTCTCATAAGCATTCAACACCAGTCCCTAGAGGACGCCAGCACGTAACAGTATGATACAGTTATGGCGGATCAGTATGCATGAAGATAAAGTTCCCTCACCAGTAGGAGCTTATATTCTCATTGTTTTCTATTTTGTGGTAATAGCGGAGCATGTAGAGCTGACTATCTTAATAATTTAAGGTAGAAAACATTTCAGAGTGCAAAGACATGGGACCTTGTCAATCTAATTAAGGGATCTTAATGGCAATGGTATCCGTTTTGCGACATTTGTCTGTGGTACTGATAAAAATTATGACCATTTGAAAATGAGTTTTGTATATTTTTGTCGTACTTAAATCTTTCTAGTGCTGTTTTCTACCCTTTTTAAAATTTTAATAAAGCATATAGAGGAATAAGAAAATGAAGTAAAAAAAATTGCAAGGAGTTTTTTCTTATTGAAAGTCACTTGCATATTTTATGCTGATGACTCAATACTCCTAATGTTCGATCTACTTAGGTCTAATGTCGAAGTGTGATGACGCCCTCTCAGATGCTGGAAAGTGGTTTATATCTAATTTTTTAACACTTAATGCAACTAAAACAATAAAAGTGATCGCAAGTACACGCGCAAGGAACTTACCGAATAACCCCATACATAGTAAATTTCTAGAAGTATTGATTGACCATCTCTCCGTTGGAAACATATAGATTTCCTATGTTGAACAATTGACAAAAAATATATATTGCCTGAGGCAATTGTCTAATTCGGTATCTGTAAATGTGCTAAAAACAGCCTACTTTGCACTGTCATTTTCAACTGTCTAATTATGCCATACTCGCTTGGGGACACTGCTGGTATCCACCGACTTTTTTTTCTTCAAAGGAGAGCTGTCAGGATTGTGAATGGTATAGAGTACCGCGATGATACTAAATATCTGTTTAATTCTCCTAACATACTTACCTTGTCTTGTACATATGTATTAGAAGATATTTTATACATACACAATCATTTGAATGATATTAATACCCATGCTGACTTGCATCAGAATGAGACCATACACAGGGAACGTATATGTCCTGAATTTATAAGGCTTACCTAGGGACAAACTGGTGATAAATACTACAATATCAAAATATATAACATATTACCAAATAGTATTAAAATTTTGGCTCCAACAAAATTCAGATCTACATTAAAGACTTTGTTAAATAGTCCATTCTCATATTGACA
Source organism: Stenurella melanura (assembly GCA_963583905.1). Taxonomy (NCBI): domain Eukaryota; kingdom Metazoa; phylum Arthropoda; class Insecta; order Coleoptera; family Cerambycidae; genus Stenurella; species Stenurella melanura. The sequence goes on from OY757318.1 coordinate 64,093,296, forward strand.
TTCGCTTGGATGCTCTGCCAATTATAAAAACATCCAGGGCACGAAAGTACTGCCCTAATATAACAATTTTTTGAGGTTGGCATTCTGGAAAATTGTTGTAAAAAAAATATGGCGGTTTAAAGATGGCGGCGCACGACTTTTTTGAATAAATTATTTCTCCGTTATTTCTTAACGGATTTTAAAAAACAAAAAAAGCAAATACTCATTTTAAGTACACCTTTTATAAAAAAAATAGTACTGTCATATAAAGTCATGATATTTTGTAGATTCCTTAGATAAATGAAAATAAAGGAATTAATTTATTAAGTTATTTACTTTTAACGGAAAATCCATTATAGTACATGAAAAACTCTTCAAATATAAGTTGTAGAGAATTTAATGCTGATTATTATATATGTCCTCACATTTGCTTTTACTTTAAAAAATAATAGCTTTAAACGTCAAAAACCTTGCGCGTGTCACTTTGCGATCGAAAGAACCTACCACAGTTCAGTAGCTGTTATGGATACTAGCAAATTAAAAACAGAAGTTCTCAACGTTTCAAGAGAGGTCTATTAAATATGGTAAGTTTAAAAATGTTTTCCTTAGTTTGGTGATGAATCATTTCTTAAAAAGAAAAGTATGAGAAAAAATAAACATTATTTATTAAATATTAAATACAGACAAAAACAATACTTTATGAATATTGTCGAGCCCAGGGTGCGCGCCCCTTTTTATCGGGGTACTGCTTGGTGCTCGACTTAAATTTGTAAGAGACCAGGTCGGTCCTCTTAACGTCGTAAAGAGGGTGGTAGGGTTACACACACACACACACCAGAAAATAATACCCAAATTAGCCGTAAAAAATATATATATTGACAAATAAGAAACAAAAGGTACTTACATAAATGTGTTTTCCCTCATCCTCGGGTGATGGCTGAATTCCCGTGCGCCGGTCGAAGAGGGGCAACTATTTTCTGTTTTCACCCTTTCGGGACTTTTCTCTTCTTTGATTTCTCCCTGCGGAGCCTAACAGACAATTCGTATCCTTGCGGAGGCTTACTAACGATTCCTCTCCTTCCGGAGGCTTACTCACGATTGATCCTTCTCCGCATTTTTCCATCAATATCTATCCGCGTTCCTCCCGACTCAGCAATGTGCAGTTCATTGCTAGTGCAATGCCTTGTTGAAAAACGCCAATAGATATGTGACGGATTGCACAGGCAACGGAAATCTAATGTTACATCCGCTGCCTGTACACTAAGCGATCTCGTTATTTTCAATGCATTACATATTCTTAATAATATTTAAGAAATTCCAATATACTACGACATTACTCCCCACCCTACTAATCACTGGCCCTCCAGTGATGCCAAATTTTACTAAATTGTCTCTAATTTTAATTTGATGGTAATATTTGCCTCTCTCCAAGACCGGTACAAGTCCAATAAATCAGCCATCCTCCATGTATGAGGTATCATCTAAAATGTTTACAAAATAGAAAGAAAAACAAAGAAAATTTACCTTAATCTTATACTAACAAGATCAAAATTGATAAAAAACAAATAATCGTTTTTTTTTCTTAACTTAAACTCAACGTTATCATACTAAAAAAAGAATATATATAAAATAATCCCGACGAAACACGCATAATTTCGGTAGTATTGTAGTCCCCCTTTTGTACGCCACTGGAATTTTGTCTTTGGGTATAACTTAGTGAGCTGTAAGAGTCCGTAGCCGCACTAAATTTATGAGAATTAATTTATGAAAGTTTATTTGGTCCGCCCGTGTTATAAAAGTCCAAGCATACTTTAACAAGTACTATAACGTCAATCACTTACACTTTCTGTACCGTGAAAGGTGATAGTTTAGGTCATATTCAGGTTCATAACTTATCACTTGTTGCAGAGGTACCGTTTCTATATTTCCTCGAAGTTTAGATAAACTTTGCTGGGAAATGTTCAGAGAGTACTTCTGCACTTTTGGTATGTACAGAGTGGTTCACACTTAGTTACACTGGGGCGTTCCTGGCACATTTTGGTCATCGACTTTCATCTTTAATTTTCAGCTGCCTTAGATTTAGATTTCTGGAAATACCAAACTGGATCTCTCCTTTCATCTGTAGATATCTGTACGGCTGGCTCTACAGGTCCACAGGTTATTCCACGGATCAACTGGCTACCATGTCTTTGGGTGGGGCGGGGAAGTTTCCTCTCGTATCTCCTGTTGTACTTAGCGCGTTCGCCGGATTTTACATAAAAAATAAGAGAAACTAGCATTAGCATAGATCTTAAAACTGAATCAATACTACTAACAACAGTGCTTAATTCTACCCATAAATTTACTCAAAACATTATCATTCCTTTTCTATAAAACTATGAAGGAAAAATTTAAAATTATATAAAAGAAAATTGTCTGCCAACATCTGTGCATGCGAACTTCTTAGCATCGTACCTTGCTCTTTTTTTTCCTTCTAATGCGATTCTACGCAGTTACAAATAATGTCAGTTCGAGCACATTCCTAACATTTCTTATTAGTGATTAAGTGAAATGAAATTAAAGTAAAACAATATTTAAATTCCTACCCTCTAGTATCTTATACCCATTTAAATTAAAAATTAATATTAAATAACGTAATGCCCTGCCTAGTAAGAAGAAAAATTATTCAAACGTTTGTTTGAATGATTTTGTCAGAGTGTTTTAGCAGATCACTCTGTAGTAGCAAAGAATGTTGTCAAAATAATGTACACGTGTGCCCTAATGAGCGTTAAGGCCATTTCGATAACTAAAGTATTATTTCAGCATTTTCTAATTTTTTGTTCTGACCATCCGATGGAGTAGGTGCTTTGAAAGTATTATTCATATCTCTAAGTATATTATGACTTTTACAAAATAATCTCGAAACACTTTACTACGCGATTTTTCTTCAGTCAAATTCCGGACGTTGCGGCTTTAATTTGAATTTGTTTGTCCTTTGTCAAAAAACTCGTTTTAATTTAGAGTTAGTGAAGAAAACAGCGAAACAACATAAAATGAGTGTGTTCTTTCGGTATTTTGGTGATTTGTGTATGGAAAATTTATAAGTGTAAATAACGGATTGCCATTTTCTAATGGTAAATAATTTTTAAATTGTAGTGGTCGGTAAATTTATAACGCGATTGTTTACGTATCGTTGGGTGTTAATTATACTCCTGGCACACCCTATGTATTAGCAAATTTTTGTTTTGGGTAATCCTCATCTTCTGTCGGGATCTCTGAAAAATAACACAGGGTTAAGAATAGTTTGGTGTTAAATATTATCATGGCACACCGCGTTTTCTGATATTGAATTATATGGGCTTCACTTTGGGTTGATAACTAATCTGAAATATGATAATAAGTTACGAATGCAGTTATCAGTGATTCTTGGATCTTTTGCGTCATCCATACTAGACATCTGTAAAACAAAAAGATAACTCTAAATGCAATTATCATGGGTATCCTGGAATTGTTGTAATTTACAAATCGTCTTTAATTGATTTATTTTCTCTTAAGCCTACAATTTCCATAATACTGGGTTTCTAAATGTTTGCTATTTTCACTTCAATTAGGTTGAATAACATATTTAAATGAATGAATGCTATTTGTTAATAATTTACCAATTATTTTTAATTAATTCAAAAACTATAGCTTTGTCTTTAACCTAAGTTTCAGTTTTCTTTTATATGGATACTTTTACATCTAGCTTTAATTTCTGCTGAGTAATCTTTCACTAAAATAATCTAATACTTATACTCTAATAAAATAAATTTATGTCAAGTATGAACATTTTTTCTTTCTTCAAAAGGAAAGAAAAATGTATTACTAAATTTCGACACATTCCCTGCTCGTACTTTGTGACGGTTCATCTATACATATATACGTATACATCTTTGCTATACATCGTCTCGAAAATTTAATTCTGCTATTGATGTTTGAGTAATTATCGTTCTAATTGACTTATTTGCGATATAACTTCTATACTATCTTAATTTATTTAATTATATTATTATATTATATATAGTATCCTTATATATTTTTATATTTTGCTCCGATCAAGTAATTATACATTAGGATTGCTGCAAAAAATGAACATTTTTGTTTCTGTACATATTATTTGCTTCTCCTTTAGAGCTAATCTATTTAATACTACTTCTTATTTCTACATTATTTTACGGCAATTTCGCTCCACTTCTTACGTCTCCTTTCGCCTATTGTCTGTCTACTAATTTATTTTTTGCTCCATTCTCTCTAGGAGCCGATAGCCATTCGCTACCATGGACCCTAATTGGCTAACTAGATCCCGGTCTTCAAATATGTTATCTTTTTCGCTAGTTCTCTCTGTTTCGTGGCCCTCCGACCTCTGTTTACTTGAAAGAATTCTTTCATGTTCAATTTCTGCTGGCTCATTATTCCCTTTCGGCAAAATAGTTTTATTTTTATTTCTGTCCAGCCTCATTTCCTCTTTTTGATCAGGCAATAATGCATTTACTGCCTCTAATTGTAAAGTATTTTCATTTCGAATCGATTTTTTATTTTCTTCCTCTCGTTCGGTTACTTCTCGTCCTTCCGTTTCTTCTTCTTCAACTTCATCTTTCATCTACTCTTCTTCTTCAATTCCATCTTCTTCTGTTTCTTCTTCGGTTTCTTCGTCTTCTTTCTCTGGCGTTGGTGTCAAGGGGCCGTTGTATGGTAGTATGCGGCTTTCGTGTACTACATCTGTTTTGGCTTTTTTCTTTGGACCTTTTCTAATTTTGTAATCAACTTCTCCCATTTTCTTTACAATATAGTATGGGCCAAACCACTTAAGTAGTAGTTTTTCGCTTTTCCCTTTTTTTCTTATAGGCGTGAATACTTTTATTTGGTCCCCTGGTTTAAACTCGGCGTGTCTATGTTTTTCATCAAATCTCTTTTTATCCCTCTTTTGCCCTTTCTTAATATTTTCCACAGCAAGATTTCTAACTGCTAAGGCTTTTTGCCTAATTTCCTCTACATCTAGGGAACTCGAATCTTGTGATAAATTTGCTTCTGTTGGGAGAATTAGCATCTAGCAAATACCAACTCATATGGTGAGAACTTTGTAGTGGCTTGTACTGATGTATTATGTGCCCATACACAATCGGTTTGACCCGTGTTAATAAACATTGCTAACATGTCTTCTAAAGTTTTATTAAATCTTTCAGTTAATCCATTACAACAAGGATGATAGGCTGTGGTGAATCTACTTGTGGTTCCCATAATTCTTAGTAATTCTGTTGCCAATTCTGACTGAAATGTTTTCCCCTGGTCACTTAGAATGTACTTAGGTACGCCATGACGTGTTATAATATTATGTAATAAACATTTCGCGACCGATCCTGCTTTTCCGTTTGGTAGAGCTGCGGCTTCTATGTAGCAAGTTGCATAATCTGTACATACCACTATCATAATTTTCCATCTTGGCTACGTCTAAATGGTCCTAAGAGATCAATTCCTACTTTTTCGAAAGGTGTGCCTATTTTTATTGGCTGTAACAGGCCAGCTGGGTTTTATTCCCGCCTTTTCTTGTTTGGCAATCGCGACACCCTTTGACGTATTTTACTATATCTTTTTGTATTGAATCCCAATAGAATCTGCTTTTAATTTTTTGTAGAGTTTTTGTTAGTCCAAGGTGTCCACTAAGTGGTTCTGAGTGTAACTGGAATGAAATTTCCCCTATTAGTTTTTTCGGGATTACTAACAGGTTTTCATGGCCCTGCTGATTCGTTTATATATATTTCCAGTTTTGACTACAAACTGCTTAGCTCTTTTTGCCGTTCCTATATCTGCTTCTTGAGGATTTAGTATCGCATTTAGTATTTTTCTAATATTTGCATCTTCTTGTTGCAAATCTCGTATGTTTTCCGTGTTTAATAATAGTAATTCTTAGTTTCCATTTTCCCAGGTTTCGTTTTCTAGATCTTTTGTATCCAGTATTAATGTTGGAATATCTTCTGTTTCCACTTTATCTATATAATCTTTCGGCATTAACGGATTTCTAGATAAGCAGTCCGCATCTTTATTCATACAACCTTTTCTGTGCTCTACCGTGTAGTCAAATTCTGTTTCAGTGTCCAACGAGCTAGGAGGCCTGGATTTCTTATTGTTTTCGACCAACACAAAGCACTATGTTCTGTGATTATTTTAACAGGGCGGCCATAAATTAAATGCCTTAGGTAACCTAAAATTCATACTACAGCTAATCCCTCTATTTCAGAAATAGTATAATGATTTTTTTAACTTTTCTGCAGGCTTCTGCTTTCGTAGGCAATCGGGTGTAATTCTCCATTTTCATTCTCCTGGAGAAGGACGCTACCTATTCCTGCTCTGCTCCCATCTACATGTAAGGTTGTTCCATTATGTGGATTGAAATGTTGTAATACGGGGGCCTCGATTAATTTTTGTTTAAGTGCTTCGAATGTTTTTGCTGGTCTTTGCCCCATGTAAATTTAGTAGATTTTTTCGTTAGTTCGTGCAGTGGCCGAGCTATCATAGAGTAGTTTCTCACAAATTTTCTATAAAAATTACATAGTCCCAGGAAGCTCTAAAGCTGTTTTAATGTTTTTGGTACTGCAAAGTTTTTTACTGCCTTCACCTTGTCCTCATCCGGCAATATGCCCTTGGTGCTTACATGATATCCTAATATTTTTAACTCTTTCTTTAAATATTCGCATTTATTGGGTTTTAGGGTTAATCCTGCTTCCCTAAGTCTCTGGAACACTTTCTGCAGTTTTTCGATATGTTCTTCCTCAGTTTTTGAAAATATAATTATATCATCTAGATATATGAGGATATCCTTCCATTTCATCCCCTCAAACATTTTATCAGCTAGTTCTTGTAATGTCCCAGGAGCTCCACAAAGTCCAAATGGCAAAACTTCAAAGCTGTAGGAACCATGACCATGGGCAACAAAAGCTGTGTATTGCTTACTATCCTCGGCACTTGCCAGTAACCGCTATGCACGTCTAATGTTGAAAAGAATGCTGTATCTGCTCCAAGATAAGTTAAAATATCATCGATATGTACCACCCCGTATATATATATATGTTATACTGCACCACCCCGTATACAGGTATCACACGATGGTCTGAAAAGGTGCAGAGCTTGCATATTTACATTAACCGCCTGTGCGCGGGTGAAAGTAAGGCCAGTTCCCAAGTCAGCTTTCGTTCGGTGAAGTTGGGGAACCCGAAATTTGTAATAGTTTTGTCAAAATTTACCCAAGTGAAGTTTAATATATACATAATCTTAAATAATTGTCAATTTTTCAACCTTCGCTTGGAAGAACTTATTTTTGGATGTAGAGTAAAATACGCGAGTTTAATTTTTCTAATTACGTTAAAATAAAGTGATCGTTCGTCGAGGGACCTGATGATATGAGTAAGAGATACTGCCCGCCGTATTGTTTTATTGTTTGATATGTCGTATTACATAGGGTAATAATAACAGTGTTTACTGTGGGGGTGTTGAAATGCTCTCCACGATTAAGAGTAGATTTTATTGCCATTATACACGGAATAGTATTTTATATATAAATAAATTTTTATTTTATTAACGTAAATTGTTTCGATATTTGTAAATTTCCGTTGTCATTTCCGTAGGAAGTTAATTAACTTTTGTAAACAAATTGCTCTTAAAATTTTGATATGTCATTAAAAGTACTAAATTCAGAGAACTAGTATTATTCTCTCTCTAAGGGAGTTCTGTCCACTTACCTTTAATATACAGGGCTCACGAATTCACAGCCCCGAAGAGCACTATCTATTAACTATTTATTTCTCTGTTAAATCAGACTGGTGGCAGCGAAACTACCAACTATTTGGGTAATTTCTTTATTATTAGTCTCTATTATAACTTACATTTCTAATTTTTGTGTGGTGTGTTGTGGGGTTAATGACCACCCCTCGTTAATGTACAATGGTGACTGTGGAGGGATTATAAGAAGAGCACCCCTTTTCTACCCCCACACCTCGAATACTACAATGGCGACACGGTGGGATTAGATTAAAAGAAGAATACATTTACCACCACCACCCCTAGTTCACTACAATGGTGGCAGCGGTGGAATTAAAATTTTAAAGGAAAAGTGGAGTAGAATTTTCTAGAGTTTTTGAAAGTTTTAATAAATTTAAAAAAATAATTTCTTTTAAAGCAAAAACTTTGCAATTATTTTTGAAGTCATACAGTAGTATTTTATAATTTAATTTTGAATATTGAGTAATTGATTGAATAAATAGTTAAAAATGGCTAATGCAGCAGAGCAAGTGCAAGTACCACAGGTTCAACCTGCGCTACCAGGTCAAAAAATGAGCTGGGGAATGATTTGCAAACACTGTAGAACAATTTTCAGGAAAGTACAATGTTAAGAGGTATTTTGAAAAGGTCGAACAAAGGTCGAAATTAGACGAATGGATCGAGGAAACCACGTTAAAAATCATTAAATATAGACTTATAGGTGATGCATATGACTATTTTAAGACGGACCCTACATTAGATTCACTGGAGTATGTAGAATTCAAAGCAAAATTTGTCAAGAGATTTTCACCAATTATAGTACCGGGGCAAGCTTTAAGTAATTTAAATAAGTGTTATCAAAGGCACGATGAGGGTGTAAATCATTATGCCACAAGGGTAAAGTTACTGGGTGTTTTAATTTTAAAGGAAGACTTAGCGACGGCAAATAACAATGAGAAACCAGGTTTAATAAAGAAGGTAGAACAATTAGTACTGAATCAATTCACAACAGGGTTGAATAAAAACCTATTAAAAAACGTAGGGACAGTATTCATGCGTGAGGACAATTTAACAATAGACAAAGCCGAAGAATTTGCCGGGCAGGAAGAATTAAATGAAATATAATGTTAAAACCGCGCCAATCTCAGGTATCAAATATTAATGATGTATATATTGTTTTAAATGTGGTAGGTTAGGACATTATGCTAGGGACTGCCGAATGGGGAATAATTACAGAGATTTTGGAAATAGAGGTGATAATTTTTAGAATAATCGAGGCCGGAATTTTCAAGAAAATCGGCATAATTATAATCAAGGAAATAGGGGAGGTAATCAAACAAATTTTAGGGAAAATATGAGTAATAATTTCAGCGGAAACCGGGGACATTTAGTGGTGAAACAGGCAGAAATGGAAGTTATAGGGAAAATCAGAACAATTACGGCGCGAATCGCAGACATTCGAACTACGAACAAAGTAGAAATTAAGGTTATTTTATTTTATTTTTTCATACACCATCTAACAGTACAAGACCATTTACAAGATGGGAAACAACACATACATCGTACAAAAATTACTTAAATTTACTGGCGTACATTTCAGTAAAGATATATAACAAAAGAAAATATCAATATTAAAGAGAATAAAGAGTTGAATTTGTTTACAATAAAAAGAGAGAATAAAAAATACATGTATGATTTAGACATAATCTCCTATTTATTAAAGATGTCGATATCACACTGGCTGTAGTTATAGCTAGAGCACATGCTGTAGATTGGTGAAAACTTTAAAGTATTAGTCCGGGCTATAGCAAGGTAGAAAGTTTGGTTTTGTCTTGAATTTATTCGCGGAATATGGAAATTAAGTCTCTGGAGTATTTCACTTCAGTCATTATCATAACGAATCACCTTTTTTAAGAAATTTATGGCAAATTCGTTGCGTCTTTCAGATAGGCTACGCATTGAAAACATTTGAAGTAAATCACTTTGTGGAAAACCAATTGGTGGATATATACCATGAGGTTTTCTAATTTAAGACTATGAGTGTTATAGCAGGGCTGCCAAACAAGAGACGCCTACTCTAGTTTAGATCGCAAAAAAGAAAAATATAATAGTTTTAACGTTGAAATATTAGAGAAATCACACCCATTGCGTATAATAAAACAAAGTGTTCTATTTACGTCGCAAATTAACGTGTCTATATGATTGACAAAGCTGAGTTTTTTGTCAAAAATTACTCCAAGGTCTTTAAACGAAGACGGTCCAGTTAATGGTTCGTTTTCTAGACAGTAGTTAAATGTAAAATTAACGGGGCAGAAGGAAGACAGAATAATTACGGCGAAAATAATAGACATTTTAATAATGGAGCAGGTAGAAATATGGGTACTAGTATAAGTAGGCAAAACCAGGGGCAAGGGAGTACAGGAGCTATACCGAGAAGGACAAATTTAAATTTAGGGACAAATAATTGGCAACATTTAAACTCTCAGGCCGTTCCCACTTCAGTGCCTCGAGAGGGAACGAGGAATTAAAGTTAGAATGTAATTTTGGGGCAGATGAAAATGATAGGTACACCTTGCAAATACCACAAATTTATTATGACACGATTAACTCGCCAGGTTATGTGAACATTTTTGTGAATAATAACCCAATGGAATTTTTAGTGGACACTGGGTCAGCTGTTTCCTTAATAAAAAGGAGTTGTTTAAATAAAAATAGTGAGATTTTTGAGAGACCAGATATTAAGTTAACCGGAGTCACAGGCCGCCATGGTATTTCAATTGTAGGTACAACTATTGCAAAATTTGATTTTAAAATTTTTTATATAGGGGAGTCCGAATTAATAGTTTGTGATAATCAAGTACCACTGGGTGTTGCAGGAATTTTAGGTAGAGATTTTGTACCCTTACTTGCTCCTAATTCTCATTAATTTAATGTTTATATAAAATTTTTAAAAACCGAATATTATGCAACTAAAAGTTATCCTTATATATTGATTAATGTTAAGAGTTATCATAAGAATTGTTGCAAGGAAAGATTACACTAGCCAGCTAGCTCATTAGCTCGGTAGAATTTGGGGGTGAGGAAGGCAGAATTTTAATGTTAAAATAAGTTAATTTTATGCACTTACCGTTATTCTTTCTGTATATGAGGTGACAAAAGATGTAATTTTTTTAGGCGCCAACTACTCTTTACTTTAGTTGTTGCTGAGTATCAAGAGCAGTAGAACATACTCAGAGTGAAGTAATAAATACTTGAAATAATGTTATTTATGATTTTAAGTGTCAAATGGATTGTACTAGAGTCCCAAGTAGCATAGATTGAGAATAAAAATCTGATTAAAATTTAAAATCAATTTTATTAGAAATTGATCAAACTGCAATTTTTAACTGTAACAGTTATACAAAATCTAGAAACAAATAAAAAAATATATATACTCATATATATCATTCATATTCAATAACCCTGTATGTATTAATATACAATGTAATATTTTTCTTTTTACTTCCACATCCATGTAGTGGATTGGAAGTATAGTAATCGCAAAAAAATTTTCAAAAATTTTTATTCGTGAAATAGGTTTAGAATGTCATGAAACGTCGAGATTTTAAATTTGAGCAAAAAAAAAAAAATTCTGTCTGTCTGTCTGTCGGTCTGTCTGTCGGTCTGTCTGTCTGTAACTTTGTTTGTCCGCACGTTTTCTCCGGAACGGTTTGAGATATTGACTTGAAATTTTGTACACGTATATATTATGACGAGATCTGGAACTGGATTGTTTTTTGAGGAAATCCGGTGAAGGGTTGGGGGTTAAATAGGGGAAAATTGGGAAAAATAAGTAAAGCAAGCTTGTAAGAGAACAGACACTTGAAATTTGGTGTATGTACTAGAAGTTAAGGCCTAAGATTTTTTTATAACATCATTCAACCCCCCACCACCCCTACCCCATTAATGGGGTTGATAAAATAAAGTTGAGATTTTCATTTGAAATTTCGTACACGTATGTATTATAACGACGTCTGAAATTAGATTATATTTTGAGATGATTCCGTTGAAGGGTTGGGGGTTAATTTGGGGTAAATAGGGGAATATAAGTAAAACAAGTTGGTAAGAGTACAGAAACTTGAAATTCGGTATACGTACTAGAAGCCAAGGAGTCAGATTTTTTTATAATATTTTTCAACCCCCACCACCCCTACTCCAATATGAAAAGGGTTGATTAAATAAAATTGAGATATTCATTTGAAGTTTGGTACACGTATGTATTATGACGACATCTGGAACTAGATTATAATTTGAAATGATTCCGTTGAAGAGTTGGGGGTTAAATAGGGGTAAATAGGGGAAAATAAGTAAAGCAAGCTGGTAAGACCACAGAAACTTGAAATTCGATGTATGTACTAGAAGCCAAAGCGTCAGATTTTTTTATAATATTTTTCAACCCCCACCACCCCTACTCCAATATGAAAAGGGTTGATTAAATAAAATTGAGATATTCATTTGAAATTTGGTACACGTATGTATTATAACGACATCTGGAGCTAGATTATAATTTGAGATGATTCCGTTGAAGGGTTGGGGGTTAAATAGGGGTAAATAGGGGAAAATAAGTAAAGCAAGCTGGTAAGACTACAGAAACTTCAAATTCGGTGTATATACTAGAAGCCAAGGTCTCAGATTATTTATAATATTTTTCAACCCCCACCACCCCTACTTCATTATTACAAGGGTTGATAAAATAAAATTGAGATATTCATTTGAAATTTGATACACGTATAAATTATAATGACATCTGGAACTAGATTATTCTTTGAGATGATTCCTTTGAAGGGTTCGGGGTTATTTAGGGGTTAATAGGGGGAAATAAGTAAAGCAAGCAGGTATGACTACAGAAACTTGAAATTCGGTGTATGTACAAGAGGCAAAGGCCCCAGATTTTTTGATAATTTATTTCAGCCCCCACCACCCCTACTCCATTATTCAAGGGGTTGATAAAATAAAATTGAGATATTCACATGAAATTTAGTACGCATATGTATCATAACGACATCTGGAACTAGATTATATTTTGAGATGATTCCGTTGAAGGGTTGGAGGTTAAATAGGGGTAAATAGGGGAAAATAAGTAAAGCAAGCTGGTAAGACTACAGAAACTTGAAATTCGGTGTATGTACTAGAAGCCAAGGTCTCAGGTTTTTTATTAGTATTTTCTATTTCTCCCCACCACCCTCCACTCCCTTGATAAAATTAAATTTAAATTTTCGCTTGAAATTTGGTACATTTATATATTATAATTATATCTGAAACTAGATTATATTTTGACATGATTGCGTTGAAGGAGTGGGGGTAAGTAGAGGTAAATAGGGAAAAATAAGTAAAGCAAGCTGGTAAGAGTATTGCAACTTGAAATTCGGTGCATGTCCTAGAAGCCAAGACCTCAAATTTTTTAACAATATGTTTCAACCCTTCCACTACCCTTACTACATTATTAAAGGGGTTGATAAAATAAAATTGAGACATTCACTTGTAATTTGGTAGACGTATGTATTATAACGACATCTGGAACTAGATTATATTTTGGGATGATTCCGTAGAAGGGTTAGGGTTAATATGAGTGACTAGGGGAAAATAAGTAAATCAAGGTGATAAGAGTACAGAAATTTGGGATTCGGTGTATATACTAGAAACCAAGGCCTCAGATTTCTTTCTAATATTTTTCAAACTCCACCACCTCCGCTTCATTATTAATGGGATTGATAACATCAAATTGAGATATTCACTTGAGATTAGTACACGTATGTATTGTAGTGACATCTGATTGAGATGCCTCCATTGAAGGGGTGGGAGGTGAATAGTAGAAAATAAGTAGGGTGAACTAAAAACTTCATTTTTAACGTATATGGTAGAAACCAACTCCTCAAACTTTTCTGACATCTGCCGCAAATATTATTAAAATTCTGTGACCAATAATTTCCACATACTAGAGTGCAAATATAGTTAAGATGTTTCCTTTAAAACGACTTGGATGAAGAATCTGGATGTGGAAGTAGTGATTCCTTAGGCAGCGGTTTTTAAAGTTTAGAACCAATTAGAAATTATGTTAACAGATGTATACATATATGTCATATAGCAAAAATCTACCTTAAATCATTCGTAAATAATACTGCTCAGAATTTGACCTTAGAGAAATAGATACACAGAATAATAATTAATTCATAAAACTTGGTGATCACCGAATTTTTTACAGAATATGATTATACAAGTATTTATTATCTATCATAATAATATAGACTCATATTTTGATTAAAACTGAGCTGAGTAGCGATGGTTAAGATAAACAAATATCATTCAATAATGAGATTTAAATAAAGTGTACGCGAATTAAATAAGGTAAAGCTAAATTTAGAAAAATGTTGTATGTTACTTATCTTCTATAAAAATCCTGATGTAATAGTTTTTACTGGACGCCAGTTTCTAATGGTGGTAAACGATTCTGGAGTACTCTGACAGGACGTAATCAGGTTGGCTACATTGACGAGGGAACCATTACAGCGACTTCACTCTTTTATACTATTATGACCTTGGAGATACGAAATAATATGGCTAACGAAATCTTTCCATTATAGGTAGAACGGTAACGAACTTCCAGATATTACATCATCCAAACCAGGTTAATTTTTTTTTCTTCTAAATATACCACATTTACAGGATATGTTGATACATCAATTGAGGGTTATCAAATACGAGGTGACTTAAATATAATTACGATTTGGCCTTGCCTAGCAAACCATCCTCAAAAAAAAATCTTTCTTAGAAAACCTTCCAATGGCAGGTAATGGACAGAAAAGATCCCACCAAACAAAAAAACCCTACAAGTCGAAAATATCGATATAATAAAATAGAAATACTTATTTTACAGATACCAAAAAAAAAAAAAAATTAAATTCAGATTACTTACGGAATAAATCCGGTTTTCCAAAAATACAGGTACATATTTATATTCCTCCAACCTCTCAGATAAAACTAAACTTCTAATGGTTATATTTTATATGTTAGACATGTGGTCAAGGAGTACGATGCTCGAGTAATTTGACGGGCTGCTTACTGCGTCGTAGTCAGGCAACAAGTGAAGTGCTTCCTCACGCGGAAGTTTTAAAACCGACATATTTGGTGACGTTAATCAAAATAAAAACTAAATTGACATAGTTTTATGATACTCTTTTATACATTAAATGTGGATTTGAGTTACGCATCGGATAAAATTGACGACATTTTATTATTTTACTGGTTTACTTTGTTTAGTTTGAATTAAATCTCTTACAAAGAAACCTTTGATTTTAATATTTACCTTGAAGATATATGACCAGCAATACTATACCATTATATTTATAGTTGTCTGTTTTATTACTTGAGCTATATACTTAATTTATTTGAAGTTAAATTTAGTTATTTGCTGAACGAAAGAGAGGAGATCACCCATAAATATGAGCCAATAAGTATTCAAATTTTGGAAACAATAAAAATTGCAATTTGCATGCTACAATTTTTTGGTAAAAAATAAAGTTAATATTTGCTATGGTAGAAATGTCTTAAGAGTATATAATTTTGAAATACCGCTTGTATCTATAGAAAATTTAAAAGGTGCGAATGAGGATATAAATGTTGAGGAAAATCAAGTTAATAATAAATACACACAAACAGATGGGTTTTTAGAAGCAGATATAGGAGAGTATGAAAGTTTTGTTAGTATTGTGCAAAGTAATAATGCCAACGCGCAGACGGGCGAACCGTTAAAAATAGAAATAAAAGAGGATATGAATTTTGTTAATTTCGACAAAACCGAGTTGAATAATGAGTACATACAGGTTGTTCAACTTAGGTTCAAAAGTTTATTTGTTAATGTTTAATATAGCAACTACTTTATTTATTTTGGAAAATAAACATAGTCAGCTAATTTTAAGAACTGTCAATGAAAATAATTCTGTATTATGTCAACAAGCATCAAGCTACAATTGTTTGTAATTCGAAGCTGAATATATTGTTCAAATAACCATAGTTTGATTCATATAAACAGCAATCATCATAAAAGCGTTCTTTCTAGAACAAAACAGTTATCTGAAAAAGTGGAAGCTTACCATCTAAGGCAAGACAGTGCTCTGCTGAACGCAGTCGAAAGGCAGCCACGAACATCTTGGTCCTTCAGCCGGACGAGCATTTTGAGCAATCAGGCCTCAAATTTGTAGAAGTTCCAGTTAAAACCTCGAAGCATTTTTATAAAGAATCACTCTATCACATTAGCGGATAGAGACAGCAAACAAAAGTTAGCAGGCATAGAAAAATTGACATCAAATAATCTAGTCTTAGTCAAGGTCTGTTTCTTCCATTATCATTTACCAGTCTATGCTTTATTTGTGTTCTCAGTTTCCTAAATTGCCAAATTGTCTTAAGTTTGATTAAACTTATTTGAACTGTCAAAGTGTCAGAAGAGATTGACAAAAAATCTCTTACTCATAAACGTGGTGCAGTTAAAGGCCAGTTAACACGATTTATACATTTCTTGGATGATTTCGAAGCAAATCAAACAGATTTAAATCAGTTGATAAATCGGTTAAGGGACTTTAAAACATTATTAGGCAAATTTAGTGATATCCAAACAAATTTGGAGATTTCTGACACTGAAACAAAGTCTGAAGAACATGTTAAGATTAGAGAAGGATTTGAAGATTCCTACTATTCGGTATTATCTCGAGCATAGTATATTTTAGATACGGTTGCAGGAAAGGAAGCGGTGTCGGTGGCTAATACTCAGCTGTTGTTCACAGAGAATTTAAAAGGAGACATAACTTTACCTCGTTTCAAACTTGGAACGTTCGACGGTTCTTTACAAAATTGGTTATTTTTCAAGGACACTTTTACCTCCCTCATTCACAACAATAAAAATATTTCTGACCTTCACAGGTTTCACTATTTAAGGTTATCACTAAAAGGCGACGCTGCAGAGGTAATAAGTGCATTAGAAGTATCACCCGCAAATTATAACGTGGCTTGGCAGTTGCTCCATGAGCGGTTTGAAAACAAAAATTCAATATCCACGTTAAATCTATTTTTAATTTATCTAATGTAACAAAGGAATCCTTTGCAGGTTTACGGTCATTGCTTGATAATCTTACAAAGCATGTGAGAGCCCTGCAGGTTTTGAAATTACCTGTGGATCACTGGGACATGATTCATTTAGTGACGTCGAAACTTGATCCAAAAACTAGTAGAGGAGCGAATTCGAGACTCTATCGTGCCGTTTTTTTTTTTCTGGCGTAGAACCAGGTCAATCATGGTAGGTTTTGTTAAGCATGTCACTGGGCATATGAATTCGTATTTCACGACAATTTTTCGTGGTCTGGACCTTTTTAAATTAAAAAAAAAGGGAAAATATTGTATTTTAAATAAAATGTGTTTTTTTTTTGTTTCCACCGTCATAACTTCAAAACTAATGTTGCTATCGACGTTGTTTTTTTTTCAATTAAAGTACACATAATAGCGCTTTTAACTGTACTAATGGTTTTTACACAGTTCGCAATTTCATTTATTTAAAAATTAGGAAATCTAGATATTTGAATTTTACGTATTACAATTTTCACCAATCGATAAACTTTTTTATTTTTGAAAATTTTTATACACATACAGTGAAGCAAATGTAGCCCAAACATTAGAAAAGTTTTTGATATAATTATTTTTTTCCAAATGTGTATCGTTTGGCAACAGCGATTTTTTTTAAAGCGCGCTAAATTAGTCATATGTATTATTGCTGCTCGCAATCTAGGTACGTACACCGCGTATGGAAGGTAGGATAAGATGCGTCTAACTAATAGACTATTCAAATCTATTGACCCCTCACCTTAACCGCGAATATCTCAAAAACGGAGGAACAGAAAAAATTGAAAAAATTATGTGTCTATTGTAAATCATTCACTGAAATTTGAATAATGTACATTGGACAGTTTTGAAGTGCTGTTAAGTTATATTGAAAAATGTCCTACTTTTTAAGGAAATTTTGACAATACCAGTTTTAAATCCATTATATATTTGAAAATATGCCTACTATATAAATAATCTTTTAGATGCCGATAAGGCATGGTATTTTTTGTACGAGGAAATTTTTTCATAATTTTTTATTCTAAAATTTTGCAGTTATTCTAAAAAACGTGACATCATGTTTTCGGTTATTTATCAAGGTATTTACAAAAATTTTGATAAAATGGTTAATTATATAAAATGTAAGCATTTTCAGAAAAAAGAATTGGTATACATCAAATATTAATTTAGTTATCAAGTGCAATAGATAATATTATTGCCCGCGTTCTGCAATATTATCTATTGCACTTGATAACTAAATTAATATTTGATATATACCAATTCTTTTTTCTAAAAATCCTTACATTTTATATGATTATGATTAACTATTTTATTAAAAATCTTTTATATACCTTGATAAATAGCCGAATAAACATGAAGTCACATTTTTGATAATAACTGCCATATTTTAGAATAAAAAATGATGAAAGAATTTCTTCGTACAAAAAATGCCGTGCTTTATCGGCATCTAAAATATTATTCATATAGTAGGCATATTTTTCAAGATATAATGAATTTAAAACTGGTATGGTCAAAATTTCCTTAAAAAGTAGGGTATCTTTCAATATAACTTAGCAGAACCTCAAAACCGTCCAATGTACATTATTCAAACTTCAGTGAATAATTTACAATAGACACATAATGAACACATATTTTCTCAAATTTTCTTTGGTCCGCCATTTTTGAGATTTCGCGGTTAAAATGAGGGGTCAATACATTTGAATCGTATATTAGTAGTTTGCGGGATTTAGAGTATACGTATAAATAGTTTTAAATAAATGCGATGCTGTAGAATATTCGCAATTTAGTTTTCTAAAATAATGGAGTGCATTATTTGTAATAAAATTGCGCGGGATGATGGCAAATATGTGGTACCAAGACCTAGGATACAAGGTTTGTTGTCACTAATATTTAGTGCTGAAAAAAGACGACATCGCGGAAATATTGTGTCAGAAAAGATATTTTAAATGACGAAATTTAATTAAAATATCATATAGACTGTCGTATAGGTAGACAAGTTTTGAAAACATGAACTTTTTTTGCAATCATACAGTGCCGCCGCGCCGCACCGATTTGCAACAGATGCTGCACAGTACTTAATCGAATACGAAATATTAATAATAGATGGAGGATTTAAATTAACAGAAAAACCGCTGCCTAAGGAATCACTACTTCCACATCCAGATTCTTCATCCAAGTCGTTTTAAAGGAAACATCTTGACTATATTTGCACTCTAGTATGTGGAAATTATTGGTCACAGAATTTTAATAATATTTGGGGCAGATGTCAGAAAAGTTTGAGGAGTTGGTTTCTACCATATACGTTAAAAATGAAGTTTTTAGTTCACCCTACTTATTTTCTACTACTCACCTCCCACCCCTTCAATGGAGGCATCTCAATCAGATGTCACTACAATACATACGTGTACTAATCTCAAGTGAATATCTCAATTTGATGTTATCAATCCCATTAATAATGAAGCGGAGGTGGTGGAGTTTGAAAAATATTAGAAAGAAATCTGAGGCCTTGGTTTCTAGTATATACACCGAATCCCAAATTTCTGTACTCTTATCACCTTGATTTACTTATTTTCCCCTAGTCACTCATATTAACCCTAACCCTTCTACGGAATCATCCCAAAATATAATCTAGTTCCAGATGTCGTTATAATACATACGTCTACCAAATTACAAGTGAATGTCTCAATTTTATTTTATCAACCCCTTTAATAATGTAGTAAGGGTAGTGGAAGGGTTGAAACATATTGTTAAAAAATTTGAGGTCTTGGCTTCTAGGACATGCACCGAATTTCAAGTTGCAATACTCTTACCAGCTTGCTTTACTTATTTTTCCCTATTTTCCCCTATTTAACCCCCAACCCTTCACCGGATTTCCTCAAAAAACAATCCAGTTCCAGATCTCGTCATAATATATACGTGTACAAAATTTCAAGTCAATATCTCAAACCGTTCCGGAGAAAACGTGCGGACAAAAAAAAAAGTTACAGACAGACAGACCGACAGACCGACAGACCGACAGACAGACCGACAGACAGACAGAAATTTTTTTTTTTGCTCAAATTTAAAATCTCGACGTTTCATGACATTCTAAACCTATTTCACGAATAAAAATTTTTGAAAATTTTTTTGCGATTACTATACTTCCAATCCACTACGTGGATGTGGAAGTAAAAGTAGTTTCACTACATAAACGTCATTCAGAAATGACCAAAAATCTATTGCTAGGAGCTAATTTATTTATGCAACTTGTACACGGCACTAGCAGACAATTTTTGTAAATATAGAAGGTAGTGCAAAGTTTATGAACTACAGTTTGTTCTTGTCTTCATTGTTTTACTGGTTGCGAGACCACTAATGGTTTTTTAAAAATATTTAAAAAATCTGCGTTTGATGTTCTTAAAGAATATTGTTGTTTTTAAAAAATTATCGGAACTGCCATTGCTGTCTAAAGACGAAGTTTTAAAAATCTTTACAAAATTGATTCTAGTACTGCACAAAAACAAAAGTAAACAAATTCAGATATTAAATGACCTAAGGATCAAATTAG
This sequence comes from Stenurella melanura, assembly GCA_963583905.1. Lineage (NCBI taxonomy): Eukaryota > Metazoa > Arthropoda > Insecta > Coleoptera > Cerambycidae > Stenurella > Stenurella melanura. The sequence goes on from OY757318.1 coordinate 64,113,736, forward strand.
CAACAACAACAAACGGAGCTTTCTTCAACTGAAGGCACCTTTTACCACCCATTCTTAAGGTAAACATATATATATATATAAATCATAGATTTTCTATCTAATACATTTAGTTAACTATTGCAGGTTTATGTATCAACTTAGAATATCGTACAGAAGCAATATGCCAACTACACTTAAATGCACATGGTTCAGGGCGGAATTTAAGTGACGATGTTTGGACAATATTTTCATTAAGTATTTATTGTTCAGATAAAAATTGTGAAAATCGAAAATATGATTGTGTTAAAGAATGCTTTTAACGCAGGGCCTACGTAACTAAATACTCATTTTTCAATAGAAAAATAGTTGCAAAAAAATAAAGTTGTTTTATTCCTGCGTCTTGGTTTAATTCAATCAAAAATGTGTAACAACCTACTTATTAGGTGGGTACTTACTTTATAACAATGATTTATATTTACCTGCTTTTAAATATTTTTTACCTTAAAACAACAAAAGGTAGGTTCGTACCTATTTTGGAGCTGTTATAAAAGCCCGATTAGTACATATGAATCCAACAACCGTAGTCCGCAGGCGGTAAGCAGTATAATGAGAGCCGGGCGTGCAAGAATATGATTTAGCCCGCTTTAAAAAAATGGCTGACTACATACTATAACCTGCACATAAAAAATTATGATTCTAAAAACTTTTTCCATATATTGGCTTCAATTTGTTCACAGCATGTATATACATATTTTCATAAATTAAAAATTTTCTCGATTGCTGAAAAATACATTCACGAAAATAACAACTTTAAGTTTGCTATTATTTTAACAATTAAAAAAAATATATTTTACAATTACATTGTACATAGTTAGAAGCGCTATTGTGTCTACTTCAATTTAAAAAAAAATCAGTTCCATAGCACAATTATTTTTAAAGATATAACGATGGGGACGTTAAAAAACATGTTTCATGGAAAATTCATTTTTTTACAGTTTTTTCGAAATAAAAAAGTTCCTGACCACAAGAAAATGTCGTGAAAAGTGGTTTCATGTACACGATCACCTAATTAAAGAATCGTACCAAGTCTGGTTTGGTTCTACGCCAGTTTTTTTTTTCTCGGAAACTAAGCGACTTTGCTTCCCAATTTTACTCGTCTATAGGCGAGAATGGGAGGAAAGGTGTTCAGGGCCAGATTTACCCAAATTTATTGATAAATTTTCCTCAAGAAAAAATGTAGACTAGAGAATTTGCTAACAACTAACACAGACGGTAAGATTCAAAACGATCGTGGAAGCAACTCACGACAAAATTATTCACATTTCTCAACTGAAAATGTCTCATGTGTGTTATGTAAAGAGAATCATGTAATAAACTTTTGTCCAAAATTTTCCAATTTGTCTTTTAAGTCGCGATGGATGGAAATTAAGCGTATGAATTTATGCCAAAATTGCTTGAGGGCAAATCACAATGTGAAATTCTGCAAATCAAGTTCATGTAAGAAATGCCACAAACGACATCATACGCTACTTCATGATCCAGAATTGTATGCAAATTTTTCTCGCGGTAATTCAGATCCAATAAACGTAAATAAGTTAGATCAATCCTGTATTAACCAAAGGTCTGAAAGTGACGCATCCAACCATGTGGAACATGGTGAGGACATACTACATCAAACAATGCAGGCTTTATATAATCAAGCAAATTATTCTTATACATCCCAAATACTTTTACCTACTGCTATTATACAGGTATTAGATAGCAATGGTAAAATTCACGAAGCTAGAGCTATGCTTGACAGCGGCTCACAGTCTAATTTCATAACGAATTATTTATGCAACAAATTAAATCTATCAACTTCAGAAATCTCGTACACGATTTCTGGGATCAATCAAAGGTTGACCAACATAAAAGCCCGTTGTCAACTGAACTGATGATTGTATTAATCTCGATTCGAAAATTATCAATCAACATTATCTTGTCTCGTTTTATCTAAAATTACTGATAATTTGCCATCGGTTTCTTTTAACAAACTCACCCTACATATTCCCCATAACATACAGCTAGCTGATCCAACATTCGATCAGGCTGAAAAAGTGGAAGCTTACCATCTAAGGTAAGACACTGCTCTGCTGAACGCAGTCGAAAGGCAGCCACGAACACAGGTGGATGAACAGTTGAAAGTAAAGCTGAAAGATAATATGAATTTTGTTAGTATTGAGAAAAAAGAGTACATACAGGTAGACGAACCACTGACAGTTAACTTGAAAGATAATATGAATTTTGTTAGTATTGAGGAAAATGAGTACATACAGGTGGACAAGCCGTTAAAAGTAAAGTTGAGAGATGATACGAATTTTGTTAGAATTGAGAATAATAGGTACAAAGAAAATAGAGATTCTGTTAGTGTTGAGAAAAATGACTCAGATAATAGGTATATACATACGGAAGAGCCGTCGGAAGTAGATATTGTAGCAGAGAATAAGGGTGTTATAAATAATGAGAGAAATAAGAATTCTAATGAAAGTAGTAAGAGAGAAAATATAGATACGGTGAAAAAATATGAAGTGAAGTATGTAAGCGAAACTAATCAAAGTACTCGAGTAATGCAAAATGCAGGGAATCTAACAAATGACTTATTTGGTAGCGAATTAATAGATGAACTAGATAAAAAGGTAATAAAAAATCAGGGAAAAATTATTTATGGCGTCGACAAACGAGAAATCGATAAAGGCGAACAAAAATCACAGGGTAATGAAATTTTTGACTGCCCGGGTATAAATAAATTTGCGATAAATTCAAGTACACACACAAAAGTTGAGACCGAAAATAAAAGTTATTTAAGTCAGTTACAAAAGGTCCAAGCCTCAACCATCCAGATAAGATTAAATAATCCCGAACTCGGCGATTCGCATGTAACAAAACTAAATATAGATTTACCGAAGTTGTCAATTACCGATATCTATCTATCTATACTTATAATCTATGGCTGTGGCTGCAAAGACATTCGCACAACACCGATGTTTCAGAGAGGAGTCTATAAGGTCGGTAAGTACCTAATGTTAAAAAGATTTTACTCTAAACCTACCACAATTTGTCTGCTAGCTTATTTCTGATATTTAATTATTCATTCATACATCATTTATATTTATGAATTATAATTTTTTCATTTTTTCCACTTTTGATTTTTTCTTTTTCTTTTTATTAAAATCGTATGTTTAAAAGTTTTTTTTTTATATATTTTCAATATTTTGTTTTTTTTTACTTTTTTGTTTCTTGTTTTTTTTTGTTGAGGTTATTTGCATTTTGTTTTTTTTTTGGTCAATTTTCTGTTTTTTATTTCTTTTCTTTTTTATTATATGTATTTTTAATATTTCTTTTGTTTTTTTTTTACTTTTTTGTCTCTTGTATTTTTTGTTGAGGTTTTTTGTATTTTGCATTTTTTTGTTTTTTTTGTTTTTTTTTTTAGGATGTTAACGAGGATGTTAACTCGGCGATTCGCATGTAACAAAACTAAATATAGATTTACCGAAGTTGTCGATCAGCGATAAGAACGACTGCTTCAAGCTTAATAAAAAGGGTTACGAATGTGTCGCTGGAAATGATTGTTATTATAACGCAAATTGGAATAAAACCGCAAACTAGATGTGATGCTATTCTGGCAGATAATATTGTTATACCTTCTCGATGTGAGACAATTTGTCCTATTAAATTGCGGAAAAATTTGAATTGTGACACGATTTTAGTCGAACCACAAAATTTATATTGTATATATAAATTTTGTGGTTCACCCAGCATGTACCTTAATGGGACCGCAGAATTTAACAATACGAGTAATTAATATGAATGCATTTCCTGTCACTTTAAGAGAAAATGTATTGTAGGGAGTGCAGGACCATTTTGGGAAAAAGTAATTAGTTTTGAGACGAATTTAAGTGTAAATAAGATTGAAATTTCAGATTATGAATGGATACAAGACGAATTTGATTTAACTCACTTAGATGAAGATACTAGAAATCTATTGTGTGAATTTATTAGTCAATATCGACAAGTTTTTAGTCAAGGGGAAAGAATTTTATCAAATACACATGAAGTAGAGCACCATATAGTAACAGAAAACGTTTTACCTATTGCTAAAAGACCTTATAGAGTACCTTATTACCAGCGGGAAATTTTAAGGAAAGAAATTGATAGATTATTAGACTCAGGTGTAATTAGGCATTCTAATTCTGCTTGGAGCGCGCTAGTAGTCATAGTGAATAACAAGAATGAAGATGGGACAGATAAAATTAGAATGTGTATTGATTATAGAGCTCTGAATGCAGTAACTAAGCGCGATTTTTATCCCTTACCAAATTTAAATGAAACCTTGGAACTTTTTGGCAAATCTAATTTGTTCAGTACTTTCGACGTAAATAATGCTTATCACCAAATTCCCCTAGCGCCAGAAGCAATAGAAATATCAGCTTTTAGTACCCCAGATGGACACTATGAATATACTAGAATGCCTTTTGGCTTAGTAAACGCACCCGCAACGTTTCAAAGATTTGCTAACGATTTGCTAGCAGGATTGACCACGGAAATGTGCATGGTTTATTTAGACGATATTATTGTTTTTAATTCAACAGGAATAACCGACAATTGACGCAAATAGGTATAACGCTTAAACCTAGTAAATGTAAATTTTTATTGAAGGAAGTAAAATATTTAGGTCATGTGATTTCCGAGGAAGGTATTAAACCAGACCCACAAAGAATTGAATGTATACTTTCGTATCCAATACCAAGAAATGTAAAAGATGTACGGGCATTTTTAGGCTTAGCTGGGTGGTATAGCAAATTTATTAAACATTTTTCAGAAGTAGCCTTACCCTTAACTAACCTTACAAAAAAGGACAAAAAAATTTGAGATTACGTCGGACGTGATAAAAGCTATTGACACACTAAAAAGGGCTATTACTTCAGAATCAATATTAATATACCCAGATTTTGATCAGCCGTTTATTCTAGCTACTGATGCAAGCGATGTTGCAACGGGTAGTATCCTAAGTCAGTTAAGAGATGGATTCGAGAGACATTTGCGAGTAAAAGGCTTAATAAAGCGGAGAGAAACTATACAGTAAGTGAGAAAGAATGTTTGGGCATTGTTACTGGAATAAAAGCACACAAGTGGATGCTTTACGGAAAAAGGTTCACTATTGTTACCGACCATCGTCCCTTAAAATGGTTGCTTAATTTGAAAGACCCTACTTCGCGATTAGCTAGGTGGGCGTTGCTTTTAAGCGAGTATGACTGACATAGTACATAGGCCAGGTAGAAAGCACGGAAATGTGGATGCACTGAGTAGAATTTATAGTATTCAATCTGAAAATAACCCTTGTAATGTCGATTCGATTTTAGAGTATATTAATAGAGCAAATTATGTAAATCCAGGTGTACAAGAAGTAACAGGTGATTTATTTTATTGTCCAGAGTACTTTTCGTTAGCTCACTATGTATCACAAGATTTTCACATGAGTCAAGGTATAGCAAAAACATTTAAGAATTATTTTGGTGGTGTAAACGAACTAGTAGCGCAAAACAAAGACCTAGGGGAAGTTGCCGAACTTATATTACCAGAACGAAATATTTACTATTTGATAACTAAAACAAAGTATTATAATAAGCCCTCATATCAAAATGTGTTTTTAGCTCTAAATAATTTGAAGGAATCTTGTAAATTGGATTTTGTTACGCATCTAGCAATGCCACGAATTGCCTGCGGTTTAGATAAGTTAAATTGGGATGTAGTGCTTAAATTAATTAACTATGTTTTTAAAGACACTGGAATTAAGGTTTATATATACATTAAGGAATCTAAACAAAATGACCAAGGTTTAAATGTTTTAAAGGTGGACTTAGTAAACGAACCACTCTGTATACCAGTCTGGGATAGAGAGAATATTAAACAAGAACAATATAAGGATAATTTTTGTAAAGAAATAATTGACTATTTAAATAGCCCCGATAATAAAGCGTATTTAGATTAATTTTTGGATAATGATAAAATTTTGTATAAGTTAAGAGAAGACGGAAATTGTGATAGATTGGTATTACCAAGAAATTATATTAATAAAACCTTACGCGATTTTCACTGCTTGCCTTTTGCAGGACACCAATGTCAACAAAAAACTGTAGATTTAATTAAAGATATTATTAAATTTTGTTCAGAATGTCATTCTTGTTCTCAAAGAAAAACATCCCCTCACATGCGTTTTGCTTTATTACAGAAATTTCCAGACATAAGTGAACCATTTGAGCGTACAAATATGGATAACGTTGGACCGTTAGTAGTGACACGAAATAATAATAAGTATATTTTAACCTTTCAAGACTATTTTACAAAATATGTGGAAACAATTCCGATGCCAGATCAAAAAGCAGAAACTATTGCTAAAATATTTGTTACCCATGTTATCGCACGACATGGTAAGCCTAAGCAACTGATAACAGACCAAGGTTCGAATTTTTTGTCAAAATTATTTAAGGAGGTATGTCGACTACTACAAACTGAAAAATTACAAACTACTCCGTTTAATCCAACTTCAAATAGTATTGAAAGAGTACATAGGGTATTTAAAGATCTTTTGTCACATTATATCGCAGCTGATCAAACTGATTGGGACGAGTGGGTTCCATATATTTTACTTGCTTACATATCTAGTAGACATTCATCGACGGGATATAGTCCATTTTTTTTACTACACGGGAGAGACCCTGTAGTAATTTCGATTAAAGACGTTGCACCCTGCCCAAATCCAGTGTCGGACTATACAGAGACAGCTATGAAAGTCACCGTGTTACAAAAGGACGGAGTTAAACAGGTTGCTGTGAAATCGTGTCTTGTCGAAGTGACACGTCTAATTACGTATTGTGGCATGCACAGTCACAGTTCTTTAGTGAAAAACGGACTTTACAATTACATTCATCCGCTAGGAAGCGATTCCTGTAGAGACATTCATCGGTATCGAACATTTTCAATTTTTAATCGACTCATTAGTCAAATTTTAATGAATGGGACAACAAGTGAATCCATCACTATAATCGGCTCAGTAAATTCGGAAAGCAGTTGTTATGGAGGAAGTTATGTCGAAAATGGGAACGAATAGAATAATGTCATCGTTGTTGCGACAATAAAAATTATTACCAAGGACTATATGGCCGCAGTAAAATTAAGGGAAAACGAGGTTAGCTTATTAGGCGGTGTTACATGTCCTTATGTCCAAGGATATTGTTTTGATTAAACTCTTGGAGAAACTACGTGGGATTTAGATATGGGGAAGAATTGCGAAGAAGATTTGACGATGTTATATCAAGGTTCAGCTCGATTAGTGACAGAGAAAAATTCAAGAAATATTTAGTCGTGGAACAAAACACTAAAGTATTTGCTTTAACTTTAGTCAAACAAACCGAGATTTGCAACTTAAACGTGTGGACTACGGAACATCCACAAATATTAGTAATAAATATGGCGCACGAAGCTATAGTAAGAAAATATAAATTGGGACACCCTGTACAAAATATTAATTTGATGATGTATGTTAACAATAAATTCATGTATGTAGAACAGGCCTACAAACGAACTTTTCAAAATCTTTGCAGTGATACTGTTTACCGTCGATGTATGGTGCACAGAGAAATTCTTATCAACCGTTTAACCATGGCGCCGTTAACCCCCTCAGCCATTGGAATGTTAGTCACTAAAAATGTTGGATATACGGGTAGAGTTTTAGGAGAAGTCTTATATATTATGAAGTGTGTTCCGAGAAAAGTAGAAATTAGAAGAACAGACCATTGCTACAACGAGTTACCAATTTCAATCAATAACGAATCTTACTTTATGTCAGCCGTAACTCATATTATCCAATCACATGCAGAAGAAATTGAATGCAATTTCTTAACACCCCCTTTATACCAGATTGATGGCCAGCGGATAGGTTTAACCCCACACCCAGTTATTTCCGAGCCCCCTAGAAGAATTGGAGTCGAGCCCGAGAAGCGTTTAAAATTTACACCCATACAGCCTATAAGCTCCAGTGGCGTGTACACAGTGGAGGAAATTAACAAAGCCCAAAGAAGTCTTACTTTTGGTAACGAGAGGTCAGCCGTAGAAAACATTATTGCTAGACGAGTAGCTGGTTTTAAAGCAAATAACCAAGGATTTTCGACATTGAATATTTTCGAGAAAAGTGATCTAGAAAAGTTACCGCGATCCACCCTAGAGAAGGTATGGGGATGGTTCACTGATGTTGGGATATTTTTCAGTGGAATCATGTGATTTTATATAATTTGCAGAGGAATTAAATATATTATAGCAGTTTTTATCAATGGCTTCCAATTATATAAGTTGGTTGGATTTAGTTTTACCCTCTTAGCCAGTGTATGGAGTACATTAACGATGTGGGTAGTTCATCACCATAATATTGATAATAGTAAGCCACCTGTTGATGCCCCCGAGCTATCTGATGACGTCATACTAGGGAAAGAGCCCCCAATCACAGCTAGTAACTCAGCAGGACTTTATCCTGATCTACATTGGACAGAAAAGGAAAAGATGTCAGCGCCAGTGCGGACCTAACGCGGATTCGCGATTAAACAAACATTCGACCGTCTCGAGTGCGGTTTATAACATAATAATCCAAGGTTCCGATGGGAAATGAAGATTTTTTTTTTGAGAGACTAATTGTAACCTCCATTTTCTTTATTTGTGTTGAGCATTTTAATAGTTACTTTTTATTTTACACATGGGTTGTGTATACCTGGCTTAGTTCTAAGGTATGGATAATATTTTATAGTGAGTCAGAATGACAGAGATAATTGGAAGGTTTTATATTGTTAACGTGGTTCTTATGATATGAATGTAGGACGTTTTGGTGCCTAGTTCAGTAGGTTTTTAGTTGAAAAGACTGCTCCTTGTAGAAGTAGGCAATCTTTTTCCTTGGGGGGAGCATTGTACCACCCCGTATATTCATGACTGAATTATTTTTTGGGATGACCACCCGGTACATTTTTCAATAAAAGTATAGCATGCCAAATATTATTGCCATCTGTCACATTTTCAATCCCACATTCACGTAATGGGGTGGAAGTGTGGTTAAAAAATTTCATTTTTTTTGACAATGTTATCTCTTTCTTTTTGGCTCACCCACTATGGTCGACTTTTTATTGGAGCGGCCCCATTAATATCTATTTTATGTTCCACAAGGTCTGTCCGTCCCATATATCTCATTGATTTTGAGAAACTACTAAACGAATATAGTGATATTCGTTTAGTAGTTTTTTCAAATTTTGTTTAGTGTTGCTATCCGTGATGTGTTTCAGATCGTGATCTTCGAATTTAACTCTTTCGTCTTCCTCTTCTTGGTCCATACATAGTAATATTGATTTAATTTTTTCATATTCTAAAGGTTCGGTTAGAAAACCTATAGTTGATCGTTTATATATTTTTACTGGGCAAACTGCTAGAGATTTCACATTTATAAATAAGCGCGAACCCCAAGAATGTAATCCTGTTATAGTTAATAGACGTTTTGATGATAAAAATTTTTCATTAGCGGTGAAGTTTTGATAAGGCGGCATTACACTATCGCGTGAAATTTTTGTGGTTAATTCCAAGCATATTTCTTGCAGTGGTTTAACAATGAAATTTTCTTTTACCATAATTTTAATAGGCTCCTTTCGTTTTCATCCAGTTGTATATTTCCTAAATTCCATAGAAGGTCTTCGTAAGTTTCTTCTGATTGTTCAAGCCTTAAAGTGGCCCTCTTCTCTACTTTTGTTACAACAGAGTTGCTGTTTTCCAGTGAAGTAGATGGTTTGTTATTCCTATAATTATTTCCAACTGTTCATGGCCTATGCTTGATTATTGAAGTTCTTTGCGTGGGATTCCATGTACAAATCAATATTTTGACATCTGTACCGAAGAATGTGTATTGTATCATTGGTTTGACTATATCCCAGTCTAGGCCATCTAATCCACAACCTATTCGGGGCATTGCGAGTTTTGTAACATTAAATTGTAAAATATTTGATTTTAATTTTTGCAAGGAATTGTAAAGGTTATTATATGTAGGTTTATCAAAATTTTTTGGTAACTAAGTAGTATATATTTCTCTTCTTTCTTTTTAGTGTAGCCAATCCTCCTGGTCCCTGATTTTGTTCCAAAAGTTCATTTACCCCTCGGAATTTTTCCTTAAATTTCTTTGCTATACCTCGTCCCATTCCTAAATCTGCTGACACGCAGAGTGCTAAGGAGTACGTGTCTGCCGTGTTAAAAATATTCATATTTATTTCTTCAATTTTTGTGTTAGTCTCGCCAAGTGTACCATTATTTATTTTCTGCCAAAAGTCCAAGTACGAATGTTCTGTATTTTCTTCTATTTTTGGAAGCATTTTTTCTTCGTGTCGGCTTTTAATTTCTTTCGAAATTTCTTCCAAACATTTCTGATGATACAGCTTTTTATAGTCGGTGGGACTGGTACGCCTTTGTACGTGCGATTTGTTTTGTTCCGTATTTTCAAAAACTGTGATTAACCTGTTGTTGGTTTCCTCTTTGTTAATAGGAAGGTAATGTTGTGTTTGTCCTTCGGTAAATATTATTACGTTATTTAGCAAATCTATCATTGTTTTAAATTGTGTTAAAAATTCCATGCCTAATATTATTCTGTACGGTGATAATTTCAGCTTGGCATAACGCGGTTAAGTTTTGAATTTTTAGTTGCAATGTAGTTTGACCTATGATGGGTATTCGGTGACCCCCTGCGGTAATTACATTATTATGAGTTGTTTTTGATACAAAGTTAGATAATATGTTTGCGCGAATAACATTTTTAACGCTACCTGTATCTAAGATAGCTTTTGTTGGATGATTGTTTACCTTCATATCGAGTAGTATAGTTGTTGGTTTAACCCCAGTGTTATATACTCCCCTAGTGTTTGGTACGGACGGCAGTCCTAGTTTTGCCGCCCCCTGCCATTTGGGGAACTTTTTGTCACGTTACGGCATGTTGCCGCCAAATGTCCCGGCCTATTACAGTTACCTATAGCATTTTGGTCTATTGTCTGTCGTTCGTGTTGTTGGTAGGTTAGGGCTTCGTTGATGATTTTCCCTAAATGTGTTTCCTTGCCCATAATTTCTTCGTTGATTCGTGGGGATGAATTCTCTGCTCGTTATTGGTGGCTGGGCTTGATGTACCTGGTGGGCTTGATAGGATCGTCCTGTGTTGTATAAATTTCCAATTAGCCTGTGCTGTGTTTCTTGATTAGGACTTGTTTCATAATTTTCCCTTGCGTATGAAGAGTTTCTTACAGCTTCAGAGGTGCCATAATTTACGTTTACGGTTTGTTGGTGGGGTCGGAAATTTGTTTGAGTCGGGTGTGGCCATTAAGGGGTTGCCTGATGGTGGAATTGACTGGGCGCTTTGTCAATCGTGGTTGCCAATTCTTTGATTTCTTCTAGGGTGGTTGGTTTGCGATTTGGGGGTGTGCCAACCAGTGATAATTATAAGCCGCTTCCTTTTCGAAAAATTTTATGAATTTTCGTGGGTTAAATGTCTGGTCATATTCAGGGGCGCGTTTAGATAAATTGGGCCCCTAGGCGCTGTGAGATTTGAGGGCCCCTCGAATAAAAAAATATTAGATCTAAAGATTTGAAGGCAAGTATATTTTTACAAATACATATCATATTATTTTTTTCCCGCTTTCTATGTTAGCAAACTTGTCAATTTGAACGTTTGAAATCACAGTTTTGTGTTTCCTCTGATTAAATATTCAGAATAGACAAATTTTGAAGTCGTTGTTGCCCCGAAGTACTTCGTAGGTTGTTCTTAATTCTTTTCAGCGTCGAAAAAGTGCGTTTACATGAGGTATTACTGACCGGAATAGTCAAGTAAATATGCAAAAGGGTTTCAACATTAAAAAACGTCGTCTGAAACACATTGAGAATAAAGGACCCCGCAGTTTTTTTAAAGTAAAAATAGGTTTCAGTCGATTGTTCTGAAACTTGGAGAAAATGTTCTCCTGAGCCCCCCGATTAATATTCTCTTTGGTCACCAGCCCGACCGAATTCGATTTTTTGATCTAGAGGCGATTGAAACTGAACAGCTTCGAAGGTCTGCGTAAATGTTCCATAAAAATTCTGAAAATGTCCAGTCTCATTTTTTGGAGAAAAATAAGCATCTTTTGCCTCTTGACATTTTCTGTTTAAAGTGCTTCCTTCTCCCGGAAAAAAAATAACAAACAAAAAAAATATTTTTTTGTAATTTTTTTGCGGGAAAATGAAGCACTTTGAAGCTAAACACCAAGAAACGAAATATGCTTATTTTCGTTCAAAGAACACGCCGCCTACTGGTTTTCAGAATTTCTTAGACAAAAATAATTTCAACCAAGAATTTCCCTAGATTTTAATTTTTTTCTACTTCAGAAAGATCCCAAAATATTCAGGCATATTCTTTAGGTAAAAATAATCAACTTATGCCCCTCTAACCTTTTCTTCAAAGTGCTTCCTTTTCCTGTACAAAAATTACAAAAAAAATAGTTTTTTCTGTTTGTTATTTTTTTCCAGGAGAAGGAGGCACTTTGAAAAAAAAAACTCCAAGAAACAAAAGATACGTATCTTTCACCAAAAAATGAGTCTGAATATTTTCAGAATTTTTATGCAACATTTAAGAAGATCTTCGCAAATGTTCATAGTTTCAATCGCCTCTAGAGCAAAAAATCGAATTCGGTCGAACTGGTGGTCAAAATGAATTTTAATCGGGGGGCTCAGGAGAACATTTTCCCCAAGTTTTAGAACAATCGACTGAAACCCATTTTTACTATTAAATATTGCGGGGTCCTTTATACATTTCAGCAGGTGATTTAAATCGGCATATATAAGAAATTGATGCAAGTTATCTGGAGATAGCTCGGAATCTATGCCGTCTCTATAGGTTGATACTAATGCATTGATCATTGCAGTGCACTGATTTTTAGCTTGTTTTGCATCTTTATACCCTTTTTCCAAATTTTCTTCATCTTCAGATTCTTTGCTTTTTATCTGCTTATTTTTATTTGCCTATTATCGTCAGATTCACCAGAATCGTTTCCTAATGGTTCTTTCTCTTCGTAGTCATCATCACTGGTTTTAAAATCAAAATTTTCTCATTTATTTTCCCGAGTTTTCTAGATTGTTCTGTCTCAGGTTCTTGAATTTTCGCATTATCGTTATCAGTAGATTTATTTTCATTAATATGAAATATACCGAAAAGCTGATTCGTCATCTGGCACGTGCCGACTGCCGAAAGTTAAATAGTAGTGTGAGGAATTATCAAATTGTTCTGTTAAATGATTGCATTTTTTTTAATACATTGAAAAAAATATGTTCGAAAAATCAATTAATGAAAGTTCATTGAAAATCATGAATCTATTTATTGATATAATCTATATGTTCATTAATACAATGTACACATTTATTGTTATTATGTAAACGTACATTATATTAATAAACGGATTAATAACTTTTCAGTCGATGAACCGATTCATTAATATTAGGAACATATCTCTTTCAGTGTGATACAGTGAATAAAGATTAAAAAAATGAATATTCAAGAATATTCAAACACGATAAACAAAAACAATAAATTCCTATAGACTTCTACATTGAAATATAAAAAAAATGAAATCGAAAGGAAGAACTATAAAATTATTTCAAATTCAAATGATATAAAATGTAAATAAACGACAAATGTACGTGAACACATACTCGCATAAACCATTCTTATTTTGTTATTTTTGTTGCAATTGAGATCTGATGAGGATGATATGGAAAAGGGAAGAAATGTATTTCATGATAGTTGTAATTATCATTATTGCTATCGGTAAGGCGAAAATAAATAACGACATAACAAAGAAACAAAAATTTTATATCGTTTTTTCACCTCAATAAATCGGGAAATGGGGGCCCCTGGAAGAGTGGGGCCCTAGGCGCGCGCCTAGTGCGCCTAGGCCTAAACACGCCTCTGGTCATATTCGTAAAATATTGTTTTGAGTTCGTAGTAAAAATCCTTGACTGATTAATTTGCTCTTTGCTTTCTTTTTTCTACCCTATCCCGTAGATCCTCTAACAGGTCCGGATCTTCAAATTCTAGTAGAAAGTCATCGACGATATGTTCCCATACTTTCTGTGCATTTCCTTTATCATTTGTGTATATTTTATACCACAAGTTGGCAGCGCCTTCTAAAAAGGAGCCCAAATAGAAAATAGTTAAAGGATTATCCCACCCGTTGGCAATAGCCGTTCTTTCATAATTACTTCCACATCCACGTAGTGGATTGGAAGTATAGTAATCGCAAAAAAAAAAAAAAAATCAAAATTTTTTATTCGTGAAATAGGTTTAGAATGTCATGAAACGTCGAGATTTTAAATTTGAGCGAAAAAAAAAATTTCTGTGTGTGTGTCGGTCTGTCTGTCTGTCTGTAACTTTTTTGTCCGCACGTTTCTCCGGAACGGTTTAAGATATTGACTTGAAATTCTGTACACGTATATATTATAACAAGATCTGGAACTGGATTGTTTTTTGAGGATATCCGGTGAAGGGTTGGGGATTAAATAGGGGTAAATAGGGGAAAATAAGTAAAGCAAGCTTGTAAGAGTACAGAAACTTGAAATTCGGTGTATGTACTAGAAGTTAAAGCCTCAGATTTTTTATAATATTTTTCAACCCCCCACCACCCCTACCCCATTAACGGGGTTGATAAAATAAAGTTGAGATATTCATTTGAAATTTCGTACACGTATATATTATAACGACGTCTGGAATTAGATTGTATTGTGAGATGATTCCGTTGAAGGGTTGGGGGTTAATTTGGGGTAAATAGGGGAATATAAGTAAAACAAGTTGGTAAGAGTACAGAAACTTGAAATTCGGTGTATGTACTAGAAGCCAAAGCGTCAGATTTTTTTATAATATTTTTCAACCTCCACCACCCCTACTCCAATATGGAAAGGCTTGATAAAATAAAATTGAGATATTCATTTGAAATTTGGCACACGTATTTATTATAACGACATCTGGAACTAGATTATAATTTGAGATGATTCCGTTGAAGGGTTGGGGGTTAAATAGGGGTAAATAGGGGAAAATAAGTAAAGCAAGCTTTCAAGAGTGCCGAAACTTGAAATTCGGTGTATGTACTAGAAGTTAAGGCCTCAGATTTTTTTGTAATATTTTTCAACCCTCCACCACCCCTACCCCATTAATGGGGTTGATAAAAAAAATTGAGATATTCATTTGAAATTTGGTACACGTATGAATCATAACGACATCTGAAACTAGATTATACTTTGAGATAATTCCGTTGAAGGGTTGGGGGTTATTTAGGGGTAAATAGGGGGAAATAAGTAAAGCAAGCTGGTATGAGTACAGAAACTTGAAACTCGTTGTATGTACTAGAAGCCAAGGCCTCAGATTTTTTAATAATATATTTGAGCCCCCCACCACCCCTACTCCATTATTCAAGGGGTTGATAACATAAAATTGAGATATTCACATGAAATTTAGTACGCATCTGTATTATAACGACATCTGGAACTAAATTATATTTTGAGATGATTCCGTTGAAGGGTTGGGGGTTAAACAGGGGCATATAAGGGAAAATAAGTAAAGCAAGCTGGTAAAAGTACAGAAATTTGGAATTTGGTGTATATACTAGAAGCGAAGGTGTCAAGTTTTTTTATTAGTATTTTCCATCCCCCCACCACCCCCACTCCCTTATTAAAATAGTTGATAAAATTAAATTTGAATTTTTACTTGAAATTTGGTACATTTATGTATTGTAACTACAGTAGTGTCGCGATAATCCGATCCCGCGTTAATCCGGATGCTTCTATAATCCGGATTGCCTTGTTCTCTTGAAGTATTCTGTAATCCGGATTTTACTTGATTTTGTAATCCGAATTCATTCAGGTAACTCTTCTTTGATCTTGTAAAGTGTCTTAAGAACTTAAACTCACAACATGCTGTATGTTTGCTTCACAATGCTCGGGAAAATGTACCAGCCACTTCCTTAGAAAAATGCTGGAAAACGATTTTAAAACCAATAAATGAGAATGACTTAGAAGATGACCCCGAGGATTTGATCCCTTCAAGTGCTGTGCAACAAATGATACTAGCAGAAGAAATTAATGTGGATTGATTGAACAAGAAAATTTAATTCATGCAAATGATAGTGCTGACTGATGATGTGATGGAAATTGCCACTCCGGTCAGAAGTAAAAATGAAGATGCTGTCAAAAGCTTAAATCTTGCTTTACAGTGGGCTACAGAAAATGACATTCCTTTAAAAGATTATGATGCTACAAAATCTCAAGGAAATTGCTTTTGAAACACAACAGCACGTAAGTCATCAGAGTAAAATCATTCTTTTTAGTCGGTGCCAAAAATTGTAAAAGAGGGTACCACACAATTCTGATGAAGCCGATGAAATTAATGTACAAGAAAGTTATGAAAATGTTATGTATGTACATACATACATAATTACATATTTTTAATATTTCGCTTTCTTGATATAGGATCCCCTTTTTTATTTGTCTTGTTTTTTTATATAAGTACAGTGCTTACTTTTGTTAAACACAGCCTTTTATTTATTTTTTTGCAATTTTAAAAGCTGAATTTAAAATGTTTTGATAATCCGGATTATTTGATAATCCGGATTAGCCTGGTTTTAATTGATCCGGATTATCGCGACACTACTGTATATCTGAAACTAGATTATATTTTGACATGATTGCGTTGAAGGAGTGGGGGTAAGTAGAGGTAAATAGAGAAAAAATAAGTAAAACATGCTGGTAAGAGTACTGCAACTTGAAATTTGGTGTATGTCCTAGAAGCCGAGGCCTCAGATTTCATTCTAATATTTTTCAAACTCCACCACCCCCGCTTCATTATTAATGGGACTGGTAACATCAAATTGAAATATTCACTTGAAAGTTAGTACACGTATGTATTGTAGTGACATCTGATAGAGATGACTCTATTGAAGGGGTGGGGGGGGGGGGTGGTAGGTTGTGAACAGTGGAAAACAATTAACTAGGGTAAACTAGAAACTTCATTTTTTTAATTAAAATTCTATGACCAATAATTTCCACATACTAGAGTGCACAGATATTATTGAAGTGTTTTATATTTATTTTTATACTAAGACTCTTGCTACAGTCGGGTGTAGCCGAATTAGAGAGCGAGAAATTAATGCGAAAAACTGATTTTGGATAAAAAAAATATTTTAATTGTAGTTTACCTACCTCACAAAAATGTCGGCGCCTTTGATAGTGCGGTAAACAACAAAGATCCCGACATTTTTTATACCGATGATAAGTTTGGGATAAAGTATATTTCCACATTCACATAGTGGAGTGGAAGCTCATTAATTGAAAAAAAAATCCAAGTTTTTTTTTTTTTTTGAAATAGGTTTAGAATGTCATGAAGAGAGATTTTAAATTTGAATAAAAAATAAACTAGAACTAGATTATATTTTGATGTGATTCCGTTGAAGGTGTGGGGGTAAAGAGGGGTAAATAAGCAAAACAAGGTGGTATAAGAGTCTAGAAACTTAGAGTTTTGGTGTATATGCTGGAAGCCATCTCTATCTGGAAAGTAACAAAGTCAACGTATTGATAAAAAACGACAATAAAAAATTAATCGACTCTGAGATTTTGTGAAAAGACAAATAACACCAGCGAACCAGGCCCATCTTAACCCTACCGATTCAAACAATTAAAATTATTGTAGTAATATGTCGTTTGGCTCAGGACAGCATCAGCGCTATCTGGAAGTAACTCTGGCAACAAAATACAATACAATTTTCTGAATGTCTTCGCCTTTAACCACGAGAGGCATTCTATAAACTAGCTATCGCTCTATCTGTTAAAATAACTTACATATATTTCGTAAGACTATAGTCAAAAATTTTTCTCACTTAGGTAATTAGGTCGAAAATTAATAAGAGCTTATATTTACCGCTTTTACAGAAAAAGTTAGTGTTATATGTCACCGCTACATATCGGGGAGAGATGAATAAGTATTACCCCGAGATATATTCTAATTTGTCTTTCTGAGAGTTCATGACATCATGAAACAATGACTCTCAATGGAAGGACCCTCTGGCTACAAAATGCGATAACCATATCAGTGCGGTACATGCCGCTGCGATTTTTTGTCGTAGTGGTATATCACGGAAAGAACCCTGATAGGTTTTCGACGTTTTGTAGCCACAGAAGCTAATCAAAACATAATTAGTTGTTAGTTATATAACTAACTTCGACACGCCCAACACGTGATATCATTAGTTTGACTATTTCTTCTTTGCTCTAGCGTTTGCTTCCAGCTAGGTGGTTAGCGCATAGGCTATGCTTTTGCTTATGGCGCGAGGGGTCCCGGGTTCAAATTCAGATGTCCGGCACATTTTTTTTTAAATTCTGTAACGATTAATATATTTGTTTACAAATTCGTTTCTGATTTCTTTAGGTTTTCCTTCTTTTTATATAATAATTTCATTCTTTTGTGTGATTTCTTTGGGTTAGGTTAGTAGGTTTTTATTTTGATATCTAATTGTTAATAATTATTAGCGCCGCAGGCAGTATTAGCGTTGCAGACAAAAAAATGGGGGGTGCGCGGGGTGTCCCCCCGCCTTTTTTCCATAAAATAACAGGAAATATTTCAATTTCTCCACTTGCACGAATTTATTACACATTTAAAAGGTAATGCGCATGCTCGAAGCTTTCGCATTTCGGTCTCTCTAGACTCTTGTCAAATATATTACTAAGTTTCAGTATCGAAGTGTAACAGAACGGTAAAAAATACACTTCCGTTGAAATTTTCAAAGCTGTCAGTGTAAGGGTATGCCTTAGTAATGAAATTAGAAATGTTTTTCTCTAACACTATTTCGGAAACTACAAATTCCACAACTAAAAATTGTGTCGGAACAAGCATTAAGTATCGTTCCAACACACTGATATGTTATAATACCGCACGGCTTTCGACAAATCAGAACAGTGTTCCGATTTGGAACTTTATTGTACTGACATATGACATTAAAATGTACTACATGTGACTAAAATAGTACTAAAGCGCGGGAATTTCAAATGTAAGCTGCTTTATTTCTATCCTCACTATAAATGAAACGCTTGATTAAAGATATAAATAACACTCGAATTAAAATAATTAAACATCTTTATTGCACATGGCATAAAAACCAACCTAAAAATAAATATATAAAACGAAATATACAGCGAGGTCCGTAAGTAACGGATAAATTCTTTATATCTACGCAATTTACTGTTTATAAGTACAATCCTAAAACACGTCAATTTTTAAGTCTAAAATGACATTTTTTTATCATAATTTGATACCTCCCGCTTCAACCCCCTTGGAGTGACAGCTACTCCTTTAAAATTTTTTAATGCAACGAGGGTGCGTGTGACAGCTCATTAGAAAGGGTTTTTATTCTCTATTCAACAATACAAGGTTTTTTAAATTTTGTACATTCTTCATCAAGAAAATTAAATTTGAAAATTTTAAATTGTATTCCAAACTATTTCTTCCATATACGTATTAACTAAGGTATGTGATTTATTCCTATGTACCCAATATCTGTCAAATGTTACTTTTCTAATTAATTTTGTGTCATATGTCATAACATTTTAACAAATTAAATGTTTTTTTTTTGAGACGCAGGTGGCAAAATAGCCATAACAAAAAAAATATGTAGAAAAGGTTTCTGTTAACGATTTTCAAAAAGTATACAAACGACTAGATAATTAAATGAGAAATGAAAATTGAAAAATGACAGTGCATAGTGCAAACTTGGTAAATTGTAAATATAACAATGTTACCAACCTCGCAAACTGGCGGGTTTGTGACCTGCAGCGATATTGGCGATGACTGGATAGTTGAGAAATGAGAAATAGATAAATTGAACAAAATGAGAAGGTGGAGTCAAGGATTAAGCAATCATGTTAGACAATAGAGAGATATTGCAGTCAGTGATACCGCACGACGTTCGCTAATTACGTTACGTTATTGAGGCAAATAACAGCTTTCATTCAGACTTATTGTCAAAGAATTTATATAAAGTCTTTGCTTATTGCATTGCAGTTCCATTCGTGCGTAACTAGGTTATGTAAAACGTCACTTTTTATGTCAAATAGTCGTCAAATTTAGAAATATATTATTCCTGTTGTAAAATATTAAAATTATGAAAGGTAAATTTTAAGTTAGTTAATTTTAAAATTAAACTGGTCTTATTTTCTAAAAAGGGGGCTCCAATTTACTTAAAAAGACCTTTCAAACAAAATTTTTTGGAGTCGATTGTAGACAAAACAAAGATGAATTTTTGTATGATATGATTCATATGATATAATATTTACATATATTTAGGCTTACAATGGAGATTCCTCCTTGTTGGAAGCAGGTATATTGGCTGGTGGTAATATAGAATACACAAATACAGATCGGCTGATTCTGGTTGTTCCCGATTTTCACCGAAGTGAGGATAACGTCGTTCATACGACGCTCGCTAAACGTACGGAAATTACGTCAGGCGCTAAGTTATTACTGCATGTCTTAACGCAGATTAAATATGCGCGACCGTTCAACTGAATATAGAAGGGAAATGGTCCTATTACAAAAGCGCGATGTGTCGTCGGAGCGTGCGCGTTGGATCCAAAGTCCTCCATAGAGATGCAAAAATATCTCCTTCTCTAGCCTCAATTCCGTACATAGTGGCTTATAGCGTGCTACCAGTATATAGTTAATACGTATATGGTTATGTGACGATGCAATATCTCTCTACTACCGATGAACTACGTTCGGCCCTCCTGTCATAATTATAGGGTGGATTGAAATATTACCTAAAATTTTCAGATTGTGTACATCTAGGAATTTATTTTTAAAATTGTACTAAAATATTCAAAGTGGTACTAATGTACTATATCACTTCCCAAAATACTACAAATATAGTACAATTGTACTAACTATCGGAACGCTGAATCAGAAGCCGTTAAGCCACATTTAGTGGTTCGGTTACTACCCTAGTAGCACCAATGTTGCACCAATATATAATCCATATAAGACCAATATATGAATATAGGACGAATATTCATATATTGGTCCTATATGGATTATATATTGGTCCAATATGTTGTGCTACTAGGGTATGGTTACGCCTAGTTTCGCATTTGACATTTTATAGTTCTCCGCATATATTTAAGTCACATAAAAAGTGTCGGCGTCTTTACCTTTGCGGTAAAGATCAAACACCCCGACATTTTTTATTTGCCTTAATTACATGAAGAGAACTATACACCATTTTGAAGTTTTTTTTAGTGTTGGACGATGTTTGCGAAACATCGATGTTCGGCTGGGGGTGATATTCCTGGCCTACAAAAAATGATGTATACCTCGTTACAACCTTTTGCGTTTTCCTCCCTTTTTGCCAAAGAAGAAAGGCATTTAGCCATGTTACCTACCATCGATATTTTAATATATCTGCCATCGATGTCATAACCTCGAACATCACCAATGAAACATCGATATTTCTAAAACATCGATGAACATTGCCCGACAATAATTTTTTTGCATAATTTCTAAAATCTTGTTAAAGAAAGTGGAATAGCATATCCCACACTCGCGCGCGAACCGTAAAAACTTTTCGCTCGTGTGGAATACGGACTATTCCAGAACTTGTTGTAGAATACACTATTCTAACGTTTCGTCTTCAAGTGTACTTTATAATGAAATATATGGTCGACAATTAAAGTGCATTTTCGATTTTCAGTAATTGTCGCAATGAAAACATTTTACTGTATGTAGATAGATATTTTAAAAATCTACAAAATAAAGAGATGTATTTCAATTCATCTATATTTTACTGAGCTATCTGTTATTTTGTCTGTTAGCTAATCGCAAGTAAACGGCCAAATATTTTTTAAATTCAAAATGGTTTAAATGCTTAATCTATTTCTAATATCAATCTGCAATAAAAATATTGTTTTATTACATTATTCACAGAGGTTTAAAGTTTTATAAAAGAGCTGTGCGGCGAGTGTTCCGCTACTTACCCATCGAAAACTCCGGCATGGCTCTCTTCGCACTGCGATGCACTTTTGTTCAATTCCTCTAATTTGTACCATTTTTTATTGAATTTTGTTAAAGAAAAAAATAACTTATAGTTCAGTAAAAAATGGATCAATCTGCTTCACAGATTTTTAAAAGATCTATCTACGAACAGTAAAATTTTTCCATTGTGACAATTATTGACCGAAATATAAGCAATTTACAAAAGTGCAGTCATGAAAAATCGTCAAACTGCACTTTATTTACGAAAAATAAAAAAATATTATTACAAAGTTACGAAAGCGTAGAAAGACCACACTATTCAATATTTTTTTCGGAATTCACAATTGTACATCGGAATTTACAATTATATCTCGGAATTCACAATTATAACTCGGAATTCACAACTGTATCTCGAAATTGGCAATTACATGTTGGATTATGAATTTACGAGTTAGTGGTACAAATTTGTCTCTCGGTATTTATGTGGCTGATGGTACATTAAAAAATAAAGGTACTCTAAATGAATAGGAAGGAAATTATATCCCTTCAAAGAGGAATAATAAATATCAGTTTTTCTGGAATACTTTCCGACCGCCTTAAAGTATAACATTCATATTTTAAATTTAGATATAACCCATCTGGATCAGTTTACATAGTATCAGTCAAACGCTCTGCTTAAAGAGTACTTTTAGTGGGGGCTGTCAGCATTTTACTGCAAATTTTTTTATTCTATATACAGGGTGCAATTAGTTTCATGTCATTAAAAAAAGCTGATGGTGGGCAACGACTGGACAAACAAAAAAAGTCTTATATAACATGAGGTCTAAAGCACAGAGTTAAGGAGAAAAAATTAAACAAAAATTTGGAAAATGTTTAGTAATATTGTTTGAGAACTGCTGGAATGTTGGTATAAACTTGATTATCTTCGCATATTTTAAACGTAGGTAACAAACTCCTATGATTCCGAATTATACGTCCATTGATCCAGAAAAACAGTGGTTCTCAAATTTCTTCTACCTTAACATTCAAATTTTTGGCCTAGGTCAGTTTTTTCAAAGTGCCCCTAGAGAAAAAGTCATATAGGTTTCTTGTTTGTCTAGTCGGTCCCCGTCAGCAGTTTCTTTAATGACACAGGAAACTGATTACACCCTGTATATCCTAAAAATTCTCATAGTAATTTTCAGGTTATTAAAAATGAAAAAGATATTCTTATTGCATTTGGACAAACCATTCTCAAGTAACTTATGCTTACACATTAGTGTGCATTTATACTATTTTATTAATAATAATTAATTTGTAATATAAAATTTTTTGCTTAATCATTTGAAAGCTATTATAATGAGAGGACCCTCGGCACAAGTTTACTTAGAGGAAGGTTCCTCTTTACCGTTTCAATATTTCACACAAAAGAAATTACCATTTATTTATTTATTTATTTATTTATTTGTAAAGAGTAAATTATGTAAGATATGAAATACAAACAGGTAATGTTGTTATAACAATTTCCTAGATATTCTGAACTTTTTCTAAATGAAAAGTACACGTTGCCGGCCTTCATTTGTGCAAAATCTCTAATGATCGACTCCGTGTCATTCAATAATAGACGATGCTTAAGGTATGAATAGTGAGATGTCTCATGGTAAACAAAATTTTTGTATTACATTTTTTAATTATTTAGGCGGTTTTAATGTTATTCGACTGTTCTCCATTTTAACGGGCATATATACTGATATTATTTGATATTATTTTCCAACAAGAACTAACTATTATTAAATTAAAAACGGAAAATCAAGAAAAATTTGTAACAGTTTGGCGCCCCGGGAAGGTGGCCGGTCTTTAAACCGCTCCCGTCCACTGTACATACAGCGCGAATAAGAGCAATATAACTAGGTAGAAGGCTGTACTCGACAAGCAGGACAGTATTTCTATTTGTTGAAGACCCAAGTTAAAGTAAAATGCAATAAAAGCATCCATTTCATCAATTAATCACTACACCTCTCTTAACTACTGCGGAAAACACATTTATATTAGGAATGATACTCTTAACTTTAGTATTTGATTACAATTGTTGAATTCTGACTTAACAATTGCGAATTCCGAGATACAATTGTGAATTCCGACGTAGAATTGTGAATTCCGAGTTACAATTGTGGATTCCGAGTTACAATTGTGCATTTCGACTTAGAATTGTGAATTCCGAGATATAATTGTGAATTCCGACTTGTAATTGTGAATTCCGAGTTAGAAAAAAAAAATTGAATAGCGTGGCCTTTCTACGCTTTCGTACAAAGTACACGTGAAGACAAAACTTTAAAAACTCTACGAAGCTTTGAAAATTTTAACGGAATTGTATTTTTTGCCATTCTGTTGCACTTTGGTAGCTGAAAATGTGCAGGCCGATTTAACGTATTAAGAACTATTTTTTCTGAGATCGTTAATGAATTTATAAAGATTTTAAAGATTTTATCGTCAAAGCAAAGATTACCCATTTTTGATGTTTTAAATTTTTTATGTAAACCTAGTGGACCAAAAAGCACCTAACCTGTCTAGACATATTCGTCTGT
Organism: Stenurella melanura; assembly: GCA_963583905.1. NCBI lineage: Eukaryota > Metazoa > Arthropoda > Insecta > Coleoptera > Cerambycidae > Stenurella > Stenurella melanura. The sequence continues at coordinate 64,138,408 of OY757318.1, forward strand.
CGATTCCGTATAACCGTATATATTTTATCAAACCGTTTAGTCCTATAGTAACAGTGAATTTTTCATCGAGTCGAAATGGCAAATTTTTTTAAAATGTGCATTTTTTAAAGGGAAGCTCCAAGAGTTAGATGCACAAAAATCACCAGCGTATTCCTGGCACCGTCCTGATCTTAACGTCTTTATCCCCAGAAATTTACGTACAGATACTTTTTTTCCCTTATTCGACTCCAGTATAGATAATTAGTAATTAGTACAAGCAGCGTTTAAATACCTGTATTTAATACCAGACATCAGCTTTGGGCCATCGCTTTTGCAACCACGGAGTCCAAGGTTTAAATCCTAACCAGGGTACGTATGTTTAGAGGCGTTTTTAATGTTAATAACAGTGTTACCAAGGTGGTAGCAGTGGGCTAGATCGCTGTTGGCTGGCATAACACGTTTAATCGCTGTTATCTCTTGTGGGTTCGAGTCTCAGCTACGCGCTACGGTAGATTAGGCCAGTCACAGTTTTTATAATCTTTGAGACAATATTGGAACAGGTAAAAAAAAAAAATCCGGTATTTGCACCCTGTGTGAGTCGTTATTATTAACCTAATTTAATTTCGGTAACGTGATTTATGGTCGGTTGTGGAGCTTGAATTAGCGATTCGTTCCAAGGCTACTCCGTGAACTCGTCAGTAAGGGTGGAGTAGCCACTGCCTTATACGGTTTTCCAACGAACTCAACATGGCCGTACTTAGTGGGCCAAACGATGTGGAAGTGAGATGTAAGGGAAATTTCATACGCCACATCATTCTCCCACCAGTGACAAAGTCACGAGAAACTGATGGTAGAAGAACGATGGATAAACTGAACAGGAACGAAGCGAGTACCCCACTCTTTACTTGACGTACTCCACCCGCATCAGCACAATCCTAGGAGAGGGGCTAAGCAATGCGATGCTCCAGGACAAACTCGAACATGCTTGTGCGCGTGTCTCCGTATGGTGTATGAGTAGGTGTTAGAGTACGTCGTAAATCACGTTGCGTGTTCAGATCACGTCGGGGTCACCCATATACCTATTAACTATATACTGGTAACACGCTATAAGCCATTATGTACGGAATTGAGGCTAAAGAAGGAGATAGTTTTCCATCTCTATGGAGGACTTTGGATCCAACGCGCACGCTCCGACGACACATCGCGCTTTTGTAATAGGTCAGCGGCCATGTGGCCAATTTCTCAGATTAGATTGTGACCATTTCCCTTCTACATTCAATTGAACGGTCACAATCTCGCGTCACTAAGGCATGCGCACCATACCCAAAGTCTTCTTAAAGGATAGAGAGACAGGCTTTCCTTGGCGTCAAGTTACGAACGAAACTCGTAGTATATAGTTAATATGTATATGGGGTCACCGATTGTCTAGCTTGAAAATATTAGCGTTTTGTTCCGTGGCTACTCCGTGAACTCGTCAGAAAGGCTGGAGTAGCCACTGCCTTATACGCTTTGCAACGAGCTCAGCATGAGCCGCTCGTATATATACTTAGTGGGCCAAATGATGTGGAGGTGAGATCTAAAGGAAACTTCACACGCCACATCGACTGCATACTTGAACGGTATTCATGCGCAAGTTTATTGTACAAGTATGCTGAAATCTGCATCACCGCCACACGTAAAAGTATACTTGAACAGTTGTGCAGTGACAGTTAAGCGCGAACAAAAGATAAAAATGGCATCAACGAATGAAGACGATGCGTTTACGTTTAATAAGCGTCTAGAGAGACCGAAATGCGAAAGCTTCGACACGCCCAACACGTGATATCATTAGTTTGACTATGTCTTCTTTGCTCTAGCGCTTGCTTTCAGCGAGATGGTTAGCGCATAGGTTACGTTTTAGCTTATGGTGCGAAGGGTCCCGGGTTCAAATTCATACGTCAGATGAGTTTTTTTTTAAATTCTGTAACGATTAATATATTTTTTTTACAAATTCTTTTCTGATTTCTCTAGGTTTTTCTTCTTTTTATATAATAATTTCATTCTTTCGTGTGATTTCTTTAGGTTAGGTTAGTAGGTTTTTATTTTGATATCTAATTGTTAATAAGTAATTATTAGCGCCGCAGGCAGTATTGGCGTCGCAGACAAGAAAATGGGGTGCGGGGGTGTCCCCCCGCCTTTTTTCACAAAATAGCAGGAAATATTTCAATTTCTCCACTTGCACGAATTTATTACACATTTACAAGGTAATGCGCATGCTCGAAGCTTTCGCATTTCGGTCTCTCTAGACGCTTGCTTACGTTTACAGTTTATACAAGTCTGCCGACCTGCCGTACACACGCTCAAGCGCTCAGGTATACTTGCGCAAACCCAACATGGACAAGTAAGTATACAATATAGAATTTCATCAAGTCTCATGTCATTTGTACAGTCACAATACTTACGCAAGTGTTAGTGTCAAAGTAACTTTCTTTAACAAATTAAATCCGGTAATTCATATTTTTTAAAATTAAGAATGAACGTCCCTCTGTCGCTCTGTAAAGCCCGCGAGCTAGAAAAAACACTTTTTACATTTTTAGAATAATTCGAAAAGCAAGCCTTTGGCTGCTGGAGAGTATATACAAGCCACTCCCCCCTGAACGAGTAGCCTCGGTAGCGAGGCATACTGATCGAATTTTCGGGAACGGCGAACAATCTGGAACGTCTAGAACGCCTGGAATTTTCGATTTTCGAACACTTCCAGAAGCTTTGATTTTCCTTATATAAACCGAGACTCGCTTAACGCAGTAAGTCAGTTCGGGACCCAGCCACGCGATAAAACAACAACAACCAAAGGCAAATCTCAACTCTAATGTGTTACCTATCAACATAATTAAGTAAATTAAACATAATTAGTGATAAACAAATGTATTGTTAGAACGTCAACAGTAATATATTGTTATTGTGACTCCAGAATTTTTGACTTTTAATTATTCGCGTAAACTCGGTACAGGGTGTTACTTTTTCGCCGGACCAAGAAAAAATAAAATCATACCAAAATTAATTGTGCAGTGTTCCTGTGCGCGAATCTGACTAAAACGAAAGTCACGTTCGTGTTCATTAGAATATATACGTTTCAGTATACTTGTACAATAAACTTGCGCATGCATACCGTTCAGGTATACAGTTACGTCACATATAAATCCGTTACGTCTGTAGCCGTCTTAGGGATGCACTCACAATTGTCTACGGCTGATATTTGGTATTAAGCGTAGGCAACATATCTCACACAAGCTTAATGAATAATGAGGTAGGTTGGTTACATATGTCCAGGCGACGCGACGTTGCTCTCCGCTTGTCTATTTAAAATAATTATAGAAAATAAAATACCTGCACATTTTAATTTAAAAAAAATAACATAGAACAGACGTCCACAACCTCAGGGCTTCCAAGGGGGTGATTTACATCGTCTAAAGTGTTTTCCGACCAATAGTTACTTACACTCATTTTTCTTTAGAAATAGTCATTTACAGAAGCTTAAATCAAGAATAAATCAAGTGTAAATGTGAAAGGATATTAAATAAATTGAACTTCGTGGGTATTCTGTTGATCTCAGTTGGAATCACGCGTTGCCCAATCCAAAAAAGTTTGTGATCCGAACATCATCGCAGTTTGGTTTGTCGGACAGGATTAAATATTTGACCGAAAAAATTCGCTACTAGATTTAAACCTAAATAAACTCCGTGATGAATGGCGACTTTTGAAAGCAGAAAATTGTGTAATAAATGTGGATGAAAAAGAAACGGTGGAAATTTTTTGGATTACCGTTTTCAATAAAACATATTCCAAGGTGGCCATTCCCTAGAAAGAGACATCCGATAGGGAAATATTTATTATTTTTGGCCATAACTCTTTTTTCTTAGTACGTATATTTAAAAAAACTATAAGAGTATTTAAGTAGAACCATAACAAGACTATTACTATGAATTTTCATTCAATAATTTCAGCGGGTTGCAAAATAGCTAGATTTAAATTTAAAAATTATGTTAATCTTCCTATTTCGTAGATTTAAATCGAGCTATTTTGCAAACCACTGAAATTATTGAGTGACAATTCATAGTAATAGTCTTGTTATGGTTCTACTTAGGTACTCTTACAGTTTTTTTAAATATACGTAGTAAGAAAAAAAGTTATGGGCAAAAATAATAAATATTTCCCTATCGGATGTCTCTTTCTAGGGAATGGCCACCTTAAGTGGTGCTCCAGAATATCCAACAGTGATAATAGTAATCAAAGCTCGTCACACGGAAGTGCGGATGTCGAAAAATGGGTTTTCTAGTTCTAAACTTATATTAACTGATGATAAAAAAAATATTAATAGGATTACACACGACGCTAAATGCCAAACTGAACGTCGTCAAAGGTTTAAAAAAATACGACAGTAAACCCCATTTTATACAAATTACACAAAAGCCTATTAAGAGTGCGAAGGAATCATGAAAAAGTTATGAAATTTACTTTCAGAAAGAGAAACTGGACTTCGATAGAAGACATGAAGAATCTGGAGATTACAGAAACTGACAGAACAAAGTTTACAGGAGGTTAGAAAAATCAGAAAAAGATACAAAATTTAAAACAGCAAATTAAAAATATATGTATATATGTTATATTAAAAAATAGCAGTACGACACTGAGTTATAAGCAAGCTCTCAGTAGTATCAAATTACATATGTTGATAACGACTTCTCTTGGTAATTGCTTATCTCACATATCATATTTCACACATTGTTTTGTATCCGTTCTCATAGTTTATGCCAAATTGCACATTTGCATTTCCTTTGTTCTCCGTCTAGATGACACTGCTTTCCTAATGTTATAAATACGAGCAGCAGACGCTTTTGTACTCAGTTTTATACTCACATTCATATTAAATTCTTTAACTTACAATTGTACATTTTATTCAGAGTCATCGATGACTCCAAATTAATCAAATAAATATTTTTTAAAAAGTCTAAATCAAAATATCAAATATAACAGTGGCGCAGTCGTACCGGATCTAGAAAAACGCACAAGTTCGGGAGCCTAACTTCTGGTAAAGTGTCCAAGGGAACAAGGAGAACATCTGGAGAAAGGTGCCTAACCAGTGGAAAACAACCGGAAGAACAAGGAGACCTTCCTAGCTGTGACGGTGGATCCCAATCCTTCAACTAGAGAAAGAACCTACGAATGAAGACAATAACGTAAGTCATTTTAAGAATCATCTCGCTTTATTTTACTACTTTTTCACAATTATTTTATAAAAGTGCTATATACACTCAACGAACAAAATACAGTTCTCTTACCAAATATAATTATACGCAACAACCTTAATTTAATTTTAATTAGAATAAGATACGTATTATACTGCTAATACGTCACCGTGTATTATACAGTTAATACACAAACTGCCTAAATAATTTTTTTTTATTTATTAAAACTAATTTCCTTTTCTAAAAAGGTCATTTTTTTAAAATAATTTAACATTTAATTAGTTTTTTGTAATCTCTAAATAAAAGCAACAATGCCAGAAACTTCGCAAACTACACAAACAGTACAAAGTGCAAGGATAGAGCAAATTGAGCCTTACAAGCTCTCTGAAATTTTCTCCGTCATACCGGAATTCGATGGCAATGCCATTAATTTACAAACATTTTTAAATTCTTGTATTTATGCACAAGGCATGGCAATCAATGATCAAAAAATATTACTAACTCTCCACATTAAAAATAAATTGCGCGGCAGAGCTGCCGAATTAATAAACTCTCGTAATCCCGATACTTGGGCAGAAATTAGAGTTCTCCTAGAAACTCATTTTGGCGACTCTCGTGATTTGACATCGCTTATCCAAGATTTACAGCGTATTCACCAAATGCCAGGTGAATCTGCATTAACTTTTGTTGCGCGTCTACAGACGCATAATGCGAAAATGCATGCGGCTATTCAGAAGCAACGCCTATCTGGAGAACAAAAACAATCTCAATCGGAATTAATAGAAACTATGACCCTGAACACTTTGTTGACGGGTTTAGAGTCAAAACTAGGCCAAATAATACGTGCTGGAAACCCAACAAGTATGTTACAGGCAATTAATAGGATTAGAAGAACTCTCTTACTTTGAATCACAGAAATTTTCAAAAAATAATAATAATAATGTTAAAAATCCAGTGCCTTCTCAACAAAAACGACCAAACGTAAATTTCCAACAAAAATTTTGTTCATTTTGTAGACGCAGCGGGCATATAATAAACGAATGTCGCACAAGGCAACAACAATTATTTATGCCATCAACTTCACAAAATTTCAAAAGACCAAACTTTCAAAGTAATACAGGTTTTCAAAATTTTGCACAACAAACTAGTCAATTTAATTCTAGAACTTATCCACGAAATAGTCAAGCTAATCAAACACAACAAAATAGGCCCTCAGCAATTAGACCAAATCCTAATTTTGTCCAACAAAGACCATCAGCGATACAACCAAACCCGAATTTTAACCGTTTCAATCAACAAAAAACTCATAATTTAAATTATGAACCTTATGATAACCAATATAATTTTAATCAGTACGAAGATTATTCTACTGAATATCAAAATGTTGATACAATGTACGACAATTTTAATTTAGAAGATAATCAAAATTTTTCGGGAAATTATGCATCTAATTTTCAAGAAGAACAGTACGAGAATTATACTGCTAATTCTCAGATGCCGCAAGAGAATTATACTGCTAATTCTCAGATGTCGCAAGAGAATTATACTGCTAATTCTCAGATGTCGCAAGAGAATTATACTGCTAATTCTCACTTGCCTCAGGAGGATTATACTGTTAATCCTCAGGATTTTTGCAAAAGTCCGGAGTATCTCACGAATACTCCAACAGCGAATTGCGAATTGGACCAAATTTCCCACCAAATTCAAAATATGAACCTCAACGACAATTTCGACCCGTTTCTGAACTTCCCAGAACAGAAGTTCACGTAGAAACACTTTCACATGCTTTATTAACTGTAAATTCGAATAATCTTTATTATATCAAAGACATCACAAATAAATTTAAAATTCTTATTGATTCTGGTGCAGGAATTTCGATTTTTAAATCAAAAACGGCAGAAAATTATAAAAGAAGATTTTCTGAAAATATTATTATACAAGGCATAACTGAACAAAAAATTAACATTAACGAATCTGTACTTATACCATTTACCGACAATAATCCACACAAAGTTTACATCCATAATTTGGATATAGAATTTGACGGACTATTAGGCGCAGACTTTTTAGAACACTACGAATGTATGGTAGATATTAAAAATAAGCGACTAATTACCAATTTCAAAACCGTACCGATATTTAAAGCTACGGGTGACGAGAAAACACAAAATTTACCTTTGCAACCAACTACAAACTCAAATCAAATTCGGAATCAAATTCCATGTAACGTGAAAAATCAAAATTTAATTTCAATTGAACCACGCATGGAAAAAATATTTAAATTAAAATGTAATTTACGAAATACCGAGGCTATACTGTTAGCCCAGGAAAATGAAAAAGTCCGCTTACCAAACGCTATTGTGAAAATCGACGACAACGGAGAATTTTTAACATCTATTATAAACGCTAACGCAATTCCCAAAACAATCGATTTCTCGAACCTTAAACTTGAACCAGTTCAAAAATTTAGATCAATTTTTAATTTAAACTCTCAAAATCCGGACAGTCCTCAACATACAGACAGAAATTTCGAAATTAGAAATCAACTACGATTAGAACATTTGAACGAAGAAGAAGCCGAGTTAATAACAGAGCTTTGTCTAAATTTTTCTGATATATTTTATTTAGAAGGCGACAATTTAAGTTTTACTAACGAGATTAAACATTCCATTGATACGAACGATTCTAAACCGGTTTTTACAAAATCTTATCGCTATCCTCATATTCACAAAGAGGAAGTTAAAACTCAGGTCTCTAAAATGCTAGACCAAGGTATAATCAGACCATCAATTTCACCCTGGTCATCCCCGGTTTGGGTTGTACCTAAAAAACTTGACGCCTCCGGTAAACAAAAATGGCGAGTTGTAGTAGACTACAGAAAACTTAACGAACTGACTATTGACGACAAATATCCGCTTCCAAATATTTCGGACCTTCTTGATCAATTAGGCAAGTGCCAATATTTTACCACGTTAGATCTTGCCTCCGGATTCCATCAAATAGAAATCGACGCGAAAGATATTCAAAAAACTGCTTTCACAGTAGAAAACGGTCATTTTGAATTTGTACGAATGCCATTTGGACTGAAAAATGCTCCATCAACATTTCAAAGAGTGATGGACAACATTTTGTTAGGTATCCAAAACGAACGGTGTCTCGTCTACATGGATGACATTATTATTTATTCGCCTACCATTCATGACCACATTTCGCGATTAACGGAAGTATTTAAACGTTTACAAAAAGCCAATCTCAAAATTCAACCGGACAAATGCGAATTTTTACGCAAGGAAGTTGCATATTTAGGCCATCTTATTACTAAGGACGGTGTAAAACCAAATCCCGCTAAAGTCGACGCGATTCTAAATTTTCCTCAACCAAGAAACCCTAAGGAAATAAAATCATTCCTAGGCTTAGCTGGATATTACCGACGTTTTATCCCTAACTTTTCAAAGATATCTAAACCTTTAACAAAATTATTACAAAAAGACATACTTTTGACTTTGACAATGATTGCTTAAACTCCTTCGAAAATTTGAAACGATCGTTAACAACTCCGATTCTTATTTATCCAAATTTTGACGACGTTTTCATCCTAACTACTGATGCTAGCGCATTTGCCATTGGTTCCGTGCTTTCGCAAGGAAATATAGGCAAAGATTTACCAATAGCTTATGCATCTCGAACTTTATGCGCGGCGGAGACTAAGTATTCAACGATAGAGCGCGAGCTATTAGCTATAGTATGGTCAGTAAAACACTTTAGGCCATATCTATTCGGCAGAAAGTTCAAGTTAGTAACCGATCATCGACCACTTACCTGGCTGGCTATTTTCGATAAAAGACCCAGGAAGCAGACTTGCACGCTGGCGACTTAAATTGGAAGAATACGACTATGAAATCATTTACAAACCAGGCAAAACCAATAAAAACGCGGACGCGCTATCGCGAGTTAAAATCAATCACTTTTCGGAATGTTCCAAATTTTACTCAAAAATTCTAGCCGCGAATGAGGACACTGAATCAGAAGATGACGAACGAAACAATGACGAAAACCCGAACAATAACAACAAAATCACTAAAGAACAAATCTCTCAAGAATTTGATATCTTTTGTAATTTGTATAAGACAAAATCCTTAATAGATTATTCTAAAATTCAAATTTCAAACAGACAACTTCTAGACAAGGAACACAAAAATATTATAACATTCTTTCAACAAAATAAATTAGAAGATTTGCATCACAAAATCATTGAGGACATGTTCGAAGAACACCCCGAATTTTATAATAACACTATTAACATTGTCTCAAGCAAATCGGTCAGGCATAGAAAATATTTTATTGTTCCTTTACCTTTTGATGTAGATTCAATAAACGAACATTTATTCATGGTATTGTACAAAAGACAAAACATTTTGGATCTTTCTAAAACATACTATGTAGAAAATAATTTAGATCTTCCAATACTCGAAATGCTATCTTTTATTTTTGCAGAAAAAGACTTGAAAATAGTTATCTGTCAAAATATTGTTAAAACCCCCGATGAAGACGAAATTCCAATTATTTTAGATCAAAATCATTCAGGTAAAAATAACTTACACCGTGGTATTAACGAAAATATTAGAAGGATTAGAGTAAAGTACAATTGGCGAGGCCTAACTAAAGACGTAGAAAACTTTATAAAAAATTGCGAGACATGCGAAAAAACTAAAGTCTGTCGTAAAAATCTTAGCAACCCTCTGGTAATTACCGAGACCCCAAAAACACCATTCGAAAGAATAAATGTTGATCTGTTCGAATTTCCCACGCGAAATTACGCTGTTACAATCCGCGACGAATTAACAAAATTTACTCAAGCCTATGCTGTTCCGGATAAATCCGCGAAATCAGTTGTAAATACCTTATTGCTTTACTTTCAACACTACGGTACCCCGTTGAGAATTCATTGTGATTACGGCGGTGAATTTGACAATAAATTATTAAAAGACCTTTATACGCTCTATGACATAAAACTGACATACTCTAGCGTAGGACATCCCCAATCCAACGGATCTCTCGAGCGATTTCACGCTACATTAGCCGAAATGATAAGAGTCCACAAAACTGAAAATCCGAATGAACATCCATTCACAATATTACCATATGCAATTATTTGCTATAACAATTCGGTTAACAAAACACACGGTTTCACTCCGTACGAACTCATTTTCGGACATACGTCTATTAGACCACCTGAAACTTTATACAACCAAAAGGAGCTAATAACGAAATACGTAAGAGATTTTAAACAACAGAATATCTCATTATTATAAAATCGCCCGCAGTCGAACGCAATCTCAAAAGGAGAAAGCGAAAGTTCGCTTCGACAGAAATGTTCCAAAAAATCGACCTGAATACAAAGTTGGTGATAAAGTATATGTGAAAGATTCCCAAATTAAAAACAAACTTCAAAATAAATTTAACGGTCCTTTTAAAATCATAGAAATATTCCAAAATTCTGCTACCTTATTAAATCTTGAAACAAATCAAGAAACTAAAGTAAATTTCGATAGAATGAAACCATATACTGAAAATTAAATTTATTTTCAGGTTTATCCTGCTGTTCGGATCAGCACTCGCACAGTATAAAATAATACCAATAAACAACACTATTGGTGTATTTTACCACAAAGACACGGACATCGTTGTGACAAACGAAAAATGGACATTATTGGTACACAAAAATATATCATCCCTTAAACTAGCTTTCGACAAGAACCAACAAATTCTAGACATGATATTAAATACTCTCGACGGTGCTCATCAAAAAATGATCACGTTTAGAAGTGAAGTCAAAACAGACCTTAACCTTTTGACACAAATTTCCAAAACTATACAATCCAAATTTGATGAGGTATTTCTAGACACAAAAAGATATAAGCGCGGAATATTAAATGGTATCGGCACAATTTTCAAATCAATAACCGGAAATCTAGACGCCGAAGATGGCGAATATTACGCTAACTGTATTAATAAACTAAATAACGACGAACACCAATTAGAAAATTTAATAAAAAATCAAATTTCAGTTACAACATCAGTAATCAAAAATTTCAACTCAACTATTCAAAAATTGCAAATTGACGAGGAAACGTTTAACAAAGACATAAAAGAGATCGAACGTACAATCGATACCATGACGCGAAACATCGAAGCTGTAGAAATAAAGCTAAAATTCTTACACATTTGTGAACAATTAATGGCAAGCTATTTGTATCTTGAAGACAACTTGAATGACATTTTAAACTCAATAACATTCACTAGACTAGGAATAATTCATTCGTCGATCATAACTCCCGATCACTTAGTAACAGCATTACAAGAAATTTCACAGAGTTTGCGAAGAAACAATTTGCCTCTTCCAATCAAATTATCGGCAGTTGCTCAATATTTAGATATTATTGAACTAAAAGCATTTCAAGTAGATTCCAACTTAATATTTGTTTTAAAGATACCACTTGTTGAACCTCAAAACTATAATACCTACCGTTTATACCCTATCCCAATATTTGATAACAGAACTGGTCTTCATCATATTTTATCTATTTCTCAAAAATTTATTGCGAGAGATGATGATTCTTTAATGTACATACCAATAACGAATCTAAAAGAATGCAAACCCCTCTATTTTGGAACCAAACTTTGCTCAAACCTGTTTGCATATCCTATTGATCAGAATGCCATATGTGAAGCTAGGATTCTGAAACAACCAATTAAACTTCCTGAAAATTGCCAAACCTCCTTCATTATTAGTCAAGGCTACAATGTTCAAGAACTCGAAGAGAACACGTGGCTCATAATAAATTCCGAACCTCTCCATATTACTATTAGCTGCCCGAAGAGAGAACCAGCAACGGAGCTGATTAATAAAAATTCAATTATCAAACTACAACCTGGGTGTTACGCCTTCGCAGGTATCACCAGAATACAAGCCAGTGCCAAGGACCTCTCCGAAATTAAAGACAATTCCCATCCTGTGCAAATCCCATTTGAATGTTGTAACCAGATGCCCGACAAAATTCAACTACCTAAATTAAAACCATTGAAACTCAATAATTTAAATATCGAAGATTTGGATATTGCCAAAAACAAATTGGAGCAATATTCTAAGGATCTGGACGATCTCATCAACGAACCTTTCGTGACCAAACATATGTCCTGGTTCACGTATTTCACCATCACCTTCATCATTTCTATAATTCTACTTTACGTGTTTTGTAAATGTAGAAGGAAGAGACGTCTACTGAAAATTGAACCCTCTACAGGCGATTCTCCTTCACCTCCTCCAGGACGAAGCAAGAAGTTCATGGAATTCCCAAGTTTAATCCCTCCAAGAAAGCGACCCGGTATCAAACCTCAAGAAGAAGATATCGAGTTATCATAGACTTTTCAGTGAACCACTACTTTTTTGTTTATTGACTTAAACTTTTATTGTTTCTATTTTATGCTTATTATTTTATTCACTCAATATTTTATTATTACCTTTGCATTATATTAATTTTTATTACTTTTATATTGTATTAAATAATCTTATTCAAAAGTTGTTGTATAACAATCAACTTTTTTATTAAGGGGGAAGTTGTTATATTAAAAAGTAGCAGTACGACACTGAGTTTCAAATTACTAGTAGTATCAAATTACATATGTTGATAACGACTTCTCTTGGTAATTGCTTATCTCACATATCATATTTCACACATTGTTTTGTATCCGTTCTCATAGTTTATGTCAAATTGCACATTTGCATTTCCTTTGTTCTCCGTCTAGCTGACACTGCTTTCCTAATGTTATAAATACGAGCAGCAGACGCTTTTGTACTCAGTTTTATACTCACATTCATATTAAATTCTTTAACTTACAATTGTACATTTTATTCAGAGTCATCGATGACTCCAAATTAATCAAATAAATATTTTTTAAAAAGTCTAAATCAAAATATCAAATATAACATACATACATTTCTCGAAAATCCAAGAACAGGGTTTTCTGTGATGCCAATGCTTAAAAAAAGGCGATCCGGAAGGAGTTAAGGTGGCTAAATTACTACTTGATACCTACAAAGAGGTCAAGGACAAGGAACTTGACCAAAGAAGAGAAACTGGCTATATTTAATCAAAAGTTGAGAAAAGGAGAACTATTGTTATCGAAACATTTGCTAAATTAATAAAAATAAACTGTCTGATGGAACGAGCGAGGTGCATTATTATTTGAATTTAGTTGTTTTAATTAGTTTTGTTTCATTAATAACATAACAATTTTATATATTTTTGTGCCTGAGAATTTTTTACATGTTGTTTTTTTATGTACGCTATTACATCTTTGATATTATCAAGACGCTGGCAGCTGTCTATTATTCTGGGTCACCCTATGTGCAGGGTTCGAAGAAATCATGATTTAAAAAAAAATCAAAATTCAACGATTTTTATTAAAGAAATAAATAAAATCGTGATTTTTTTGTGAATATTGTGGTATGGTCTATTTTTACGTGCAATCAATAAAAAAAATAGTATTTTCTTGTTTTGACACTGTTTCGTATTGATTTATTTAATCAGACCTGTCTGAGAATTTCAGTTCCCCACAATCAGTATCAATATTACTTACATGTTAGGACTAAATATAAAAGGGTGGCCAATTGCTTCATTTGTACTCGTGCTAGTCGTGCTCAAGTTAATCAAAATTAAAAGTGAACAAGTGAAGCGTAAAATAGAAACGAGTGGAAGGAAAAAATACACAATTTGGAATTATTTTATAGAAAAAAAAAAAAAACAGAAAAGGGAAAGACTAGTAGTAGAGCGATTTGTAAAACTTGCAGAAAAGAAATGCAAGGACTTGTTCAAAGATTAAAAAACCATCATGAAAAGTGTAAGACATTACATGTAGATCTAGATACCGCTGGAACAAGTAATGAAGATGTTGATTTAACAACAGCTGAAGGTATGTACACACTACACACTACATATACCCACATAGCTAGCACGCGATATGAAATGAACATTCAAAACTCATTGTCTACATTCAAACAATATTCAGAACTTCTTTTACATGTAGCCGTAATATACGTTTTGCGATGTACTTATATCAATATAGGAAAGATATTGCCAGTACGTTGTACGATATTCCTATATATACCTATAATATACATGAAATAATGTTGATTTTGCGGTATACAGAGAATATTGTACGAATCTTCTCAAAAATTTACTGATGTGTCAAATATTATATAGATATACAATAGGCAATATTTATGCTACGTACTTAATTCAATCTCTTTACAATTTACAAATGGAATATTTTTACAACATGATATTCTTGTATACTGTAGACATATACAAAAAGCTATATTAATTTTGAAATCTTTAACAAATATCACATAAACATTTAATGGATAATATATGTGTATCATCATATACAGGGTGTTTCACTTAAAAGTCCCCAGGCCATTATCTCTAAAACTAATAAAGATATTTTATTTTTGTAAATGGCAGATGATTGATACCAAAGAAAGGTTTAAATAACGGTGATTAGAATTTTTCCTCAACAGCACACAGAGATGGCGCTGCGATGCAAAACTATTTTTTGATGGCTGGAACCTTGAAACATAAGTCATGTGATTAAACAATAATTTGTGAATAATTTTGATAGTATAGAGAATTTACAAAAAACAAGCCGTTTTGGAGTTACATGAGTTTCTTTCATTAATGCCAGTACACGTGAATTTTGATAAATCCCTATAATTTATTTATTATTTATTATAGAATATTGGTTACCAAACACTTTTTTTCAAGATAAGGAAAGTGATATAATACCCTATCATAAAATTATGTTTACCACTTCCGGCCAAACCGGAACTAACATGATGAACCAATATCCATATGTTCCTACATATTACATTTTTTTTTCTAATAACGCTTCTAATAAAACGGCTCCCAAAACTTAAAGTAAGTAAGACAACAAAGAAAATACACACTAATTTAGAATGGGCTAAATTTATATTAACAATTCAGTAAAGAACGTAAACAAAAGTTTTATAAACAAACATTTAAAAACTATCGAAATATTATTAAAAATGAAATTAAACTAATTTCTTTCTTATTAGTAGGTACTTATTATATTAAATGTTCAAAATTTCCCCCTTCTTCATGAATACACATATTGTACCGTTTCAGTAACTCTTCATTGCAAACTTTTTGTAACGTATGTCTATTTATAGCAGCAACACTTGCATATATTTTATTATACAAATCGGCCATATCCTCAACGGGTTCAATGTACACTACACTTTTTAAATACCCCCAAAGGTAAAAATCTAATGGAGTCAAGTCAGGTGATCGTGCTGGCCATCTGACCACTCCATTAGTACCAATTCATCTCTGAGGGTACATTTCATTAAGACAATCGTTGACTAGTACTGAGTTATGGGGTGGTGCACCATCTTGGTAAAACCAAATATTCTCCTGGTTATGAGGGATAGTCTCTAATAATCCTGGCAATACATTTCTCAAAAATATCTCATATTTTCTTCCATTTGAAGTCCCATGGAATAGATATGGTCCAATAATATATGAATTTAATATTCCACACCACACGTTAACTCCAAAAGTTACCTGATTTCGGGTCATTCTCATCCATCTAGGATTATTTTGTGACCAGTATCGGCAGTTATGCTTACTCACAACTCCGTTGTTGTGAAAACGGCTTTCATCGCTCCAGAGCACATTTTTAAAAAAATTTGGGCATTCTTCATAAAGAACTGAAAATTCAGCTAGAAAATGTAATCTTCGTTCATAATCACCAGGCCTTAAATGATGGATCAATTTTAATTTGTATGGATGGTATTTATTTGATTTTAATATTCTATGGCACGAAGATATCGACAGATTAGTTTCCGATGCCAATTTCCGGAGAGAACATTGAGGATTGTTGACAACACTATTTAACACCAAGGCTGTATTTTCATCGTTTCTAACTGGCCTATTTCTGTTACGAATAGTTTTCTTAAAACTGCCCCAGTTTCTTAAATTTTTAACAGCATGATAAATGTTTTTTATCGGGTGTAGGTCTATTTGGAAATCGTAAACAAAACAATCGTTTTGCTTGTCGGGAATTTCTTTTGCATTCACCGTATATTAAAATCATATTTAACTTATCTTCATTGGTGTATCTAACCATTTTTTAAATTTATTTTTTTTATTGCCTTATTTGGATTAATTTGCTTTGAATTGTTTCTAAGTACACCATTTCTGTTTGAAACTATGATTGAAATGCACCAACTACAAACTTTGTTTAATAACTGTCAAACTTAAAATTAAATCAAAGCCTACTAATATCTCTTAAGTAGATTTTTCATTACCATTCTAAATTAGTGTGTATTTTCTTTGTTGTCTTACTTACTTTAAGTTTTGGGAGCCGTTTTATTAGAAGCGTTATTAGAAAAAAAAATTTAATATGTAGGAACATATGGATATTGGTTCATCATGTTAGTTCCGGTTTGGCCGGAAATGGTAAACATAATTTTATGATAGTGTATTATATCACTTTCCTTATCTTGAAAAAAAGTGTTTGGTAACCAATATTCTATAATAAATATTAAATAAATTATAGGGATTTATCAAAATTCACGTGTACTGGCATTAATGAAAGAAACTCATGTAACTCCAAAACGGCTTGTTTTTTGTAAATTCTCTATACCATCAAAATTATTCACAAATTATTGTTTAATCACATGACTTATGTTTCAAGGTTCCAGCCATCAAAAAATAGTTTTGCATCGCAGCGCCATCTCTGTGTGCTGTTGAGGAAAAATTCTAATCACCGTTATTTAAACCTTTCTTTGGTATCAATCATCTGCCATTTACAAAAATAAAATATCTTTATTAATTTTAGAGATAATGGCCTGGGGACTTTTAACTGAAACACCCTGTATATCCTGATAATGTACCAGTAGAACATTTCTGCAACATGGAGTTCATGTTTGTATTTTTAATATTCAAAAAATGGCATTCAAAAGTTGAACACATGTACACTACAGCTATATGCAATAGAACTCAAATTAAATTTTAGAATGGGGTGTAAATATGTTGAGCCAATCGTTGGCACACGTAAATTATGTATACCCACCGACAAAGCAGTTTTAGCAACATTGCAACCGAAACTTGAAACAATATATATAGCCCTAGTAATATTGCACAGAGCAATGTTACATTTTGCAAAGTATGAGATTTATGAAGTTTCTGATTGATTTTGACAGCGTAATGCTGCATGCATTTGGGCTATATTACATAAAAATTATGGTAAGTTAAATATTAATTCTACGGCAGTATTGTTAGGTTTGGTTTAAGTGCATTTATATTCATCCCCTGTGGTGATTGGCATACATTTTATAAATTTTAAATCGTTGGTTAAAATTGTAGATATGAAATATGATTTAAATTTTGAATCCAGACTTGTGATCGTATATTAAATAATAATGAATAATAAAAATGATAACTTATTCATCCCTTTTTCAATTTTCCTACTGTATTTAATTAAATAATAATTATCGGCATTTCTTAAGCAGGTAGTTCGGACTTGAGAAATGATTATTTAATTACATTTTATCGTTATATTTAGATTTCCGCTTTCCATGTCGTTACAATCGTCCCTTTGTCGAATTTTTTAAATGCGCACCACGTCGTTAGATTAGTGCGCATGCTCGATTTGCCACCACGACCACAGGGCACAGGCTGTCAAATGTCGATTTCAATTTGTTTGTGTTTTGTTTTCCGGTGATTATTAATTATTAGTCCAAGTGTAGGTTCATTAATTGCATTGCAGTAAGTATTCTACAATTGTACACAATGAAACTACCTACCACATAGTTTTAAGGATGGCCCCCTTTGTTGTCATTTGCAGATATTTTATATTCAGATACTAAAGTTTAATGTATCCCTTTGTACTCACCTGTATTATAATCCTAGCATACTTTATTAGTTACACTCTACGAAAAGGAAGTTTGGTGGTCACCATTCAAACGGAACCAATTCAAATCATTGAAAAACAGGAGAAATCCGAGATGAAACTTGGACACTTTACAGGGTGTTTAAATCTTATTTTTAAGAAGGTAGGTTTGGTCTATTTCAATATTAAGGTGCTTTTGTTTATTTAAATCACAACAATTGGTTTTAATTACAACATACGAGTTGTTATATTTATTCGTATTAATTTGCTTTATATCTGTTTCAGAGGATTATAAAAAGCTGCAATTAGGTAAATGGAAAAGATCAGAAATCACATCTGATGTACAGAGGGAACAGGAACAAATCAAGGGACTATATGTACAAAAAGCATATTAGTCCTCCGAAAAGATTATTATTGTCAGATGAACATAGTGATATCGAAGAACGTATTGGAAGCCGTCGACTTCCCAAAGTGAAATAAATGTTGTCCTTACTAGAAGTTGAAAGAGAATATGTTGTTCTTCTAATAATTCTGGTAGGCATTTAAAATCACAAACACAAACATTTCCGAATTCCAAAAAAATACCTATACCTATCTATGATAATATCAATTTGTTTAATTTATTTTTGATTATTTTAATTTTTTTCTGTAAGATGTGTTTTTATTTATTAACTTCATCAAGGCCAGTTTTTAAAGTGAAATACCTATTCAAATATAATTAATTGTTTTTTCTTTTATAGTTGGAACTAGCTCCTGTATCCCCACCTCCTCTACTCAGGAAAAAAATACCTTCTCCCAAAAATTGGAAAAGCCAAAAGAAAGTATTCAGCCAATAGGAGCAATCACAAGTGATGTGTTAAGAATGCCAAGTGGAGTTTCGCAATTACAAGTAGCACCATCGGCAACACCTGGATACTGGTTTTGAAAATGTAAGCCCTCCAGTTTTTACTATTTTTTACTTACTGGCAAAATATTCCTTATAGTAAAATATGACAAATTATAAGTTGCAAAGAACATTTTTTTGTTAAAAAAATATCGATCAGTTCATAAGTTGCGAAGCACATATTTTTGTTTAAAAAATATCGATTTAAATTCTTGGCACAATTGTTATTTATTATTGCAATTCATTTTGTAACAAAAAATAAAAATATATTTAAAGTAACACAACTGTTTTAATTATAACTTCCTATTTTATAATTTAAGATACATAATTGTTACGACGATGTAAAGTAGTTAATAGAATAAAGTCATCTTTTACTCTGAACAATTTAAAACATGATTTGAATTAGATAAAACTTTAAGGTAACATAATATGATTATCAGACTTTCGTAAATAACATGTTAAATATGACTATTCAGAGTGATAATTCATTTTAAAATGGTTTCTAACAAATCTTATTATTAACGTAAAAGTATTTTGTTTTGCATATGATCGAGCATATAATATTCTTGGGCCTTTGTAAAGTATTGTTACGGCAAATGCAGTTTTATTGGTAGGTTTATTTAGCATTTTTGTGCTCCATTCAACAAAATTTGATCAATAAAACATGTTTGAGTTTAACTGAAAAGTAATGGTAAAAACAAATTTTCCATGCAGTGTACATTGTGAGAAGCAATAAATATATATTTCGAAATATCTTTACAATATTTTGTCAGCATACATGCAGATCTACAAGACGTATGCGTACGATATGCTGTGGGATGAGAACAACCATTAGTACCATTGGCAAATATGGCCGCCAATGAAGAGTGTGAATCATTTGATGCTCCAAGAAATAAACCTTTTAAATGTTGTAAATCAAAAGTTAGTGCTAGTGTAGTTTGTGTAAACTGTGGAAACATTTATCACAGGTCATGTCTCAAGAGAGAATTCCCAAATTTACAAAGTGAAACAGGAGATACAAGAATTAAATGCTGTGACTTAACCCCAGAAGAAACTAAAACGACACAGCTGGAAATGAAAAATTTAAAACTAGAAAATGAAATGCTGAAGAAGTTACTCAGTGAAAGTGAGGAAAAGTACAAATTATTGTTAGAAAATAAAGTCTTACTAGAAGAAAACAATCTATTGTTAAATAAAAATATTAAACTATTAGAAGAAAAAATCCTAAACAACAAAAAAGACTCAGATAGTGATAAAAATACAATAAAAAAAAGCACAAGTAGAACTTATAATTCTGTTGTAAAACAAGGAACACAAAAAGTTACAAATGATACTGATAATTCAAATGCCAAAGTAAATACAGGGTGTGCCAAAAAAATCGACACACCAGATAATTATCATGAATTGGAAAAAGCACAAACCAGTATAATGAATGATATAATAAATTTAGGAAATAATGACCGAAAACAAACTCAACAAATTGAACAAAGTGAAAATAGAAATGATTTTCAAGTGGTTACCAATAAAAGGAAAAGAAGGCAAGTAAACAACAGAAGTGTCGGTAATGCCACACTAAATGATGAGGATGGAGAAAATTTCACAGGCGTCACAAAAAGAATCTGGCTCTATGTAAACAGAGTGAAGAGGCATGTATCTAACGAACACATTCTAAAATATATACAGAAAAAATCATCAAGTTCAAATAAGGATGAATTTAGCGTTAAGGAGTTACCAACCTTGGAGTCTCAAAATAAAGTATTTATGGTTGGTGCACCAATTGATGCCAAAAATGAAATTTATTCTCCCAGTTTCTGGCCTAAAGGCGTAGGCTACCGCAGATTTGATTTTAATAAATACAGATCCCATTTGAAGACACAAAGTGAAGATTTTTTATAAATGATATGAAAACTGAATGCAACCCTACAGATATCAATGCAGAAGAAAATGTGGTCCAACCAATAAAACTCAAACGCATCGATGAAAAGTATTCATATTCTACTCCCGAACAATATCTAAACCTGCTTCATCTAAACATCCAATGTATTCGTAATAAAGTTCTTGAGCTAGAAATACTCCTCAAAACTAAAAAATATCAGATTGTCTGTCTCAACGAACATTGGCTATCTACAGGTGAAATTACTTCTTTAAAAATTGAAGGCTATCATTTTGTATCTTTCTTCTGCAGGTCTGAAAAAACACATGGTGGGGTAAGTATACTTGTAAGGGAAAATATAGATTGTTCACCAATACTTAACCTAGAAGAGTGCAATTGTGAGGTAGATTGTGAAATATCAGGAATTAAAATTCAAAATACTCAAATTGTTACAGTTTACAGATCTCCTTTAGGAGATTTTAACAATTTCCTAGATAAAATTACTGTACTACTTGATAAACTTGACATTACAAAGAACATTGTAGTAACAGGAGATTTTAATGTAAATTTTAATACGGCTGACCAAAGAGCCCTAGAGTTATGTAACTTATTTCTAACATATGGCTTAACACAAACAGTTCAGGAAAATACTAGAAATGGTTCATGTCTTGATAATATTTTCACAAACTTAGATGACTCATCAATGAATGCATCAACATTCAACCCTTACCTCTCAGATCATCTGGGTATTAGCTTTAAATTCGAGCATACAACAAAAAAATGTAACAACAGTAAACGAGTGAACTATAGACCAATCACGAGCGATGGTCTTACAGTATTATATAACTACATCGAGAATGCACATTGGATTTTTCTAGATGATCCCAGTCTAGATGTCGACAAAAAATTTCAAACTTTTATTAATATATTAACTACTGGCATTGAGGTATCATTTCCTATGAAATCAAAATCCATAAATAGTTTTAAAAACAGAGGCCACGTTGACTGGTTCAATGAGAATCTCAAGCAAATGAGAGAAACTCTTCAATTTCTAACAGATGTAAATAGAAACAATCCAAACGATGCAACCAAAAAGGAATTAAAAGAATTAAAAGCAAAATATAAACAGGCGTTATCTGAAAATAAGCGAAAAGCTAACGACCATTATATAAAAACTAGTAGAAACAGTCAATCCGCTATGTGGGACATAATAAGAAGCAATAATCAAGTCCTAAACTCGCCAGAAATAGCAAACATCAGCGCTAATAATTTCAATGATTTCTTTGTCAATGTTGCAGAAAACATAGTAAAACATTTACCTAAAACGGACAAAAGTCCAGTAGACTTTATTAAAACTAATGCCACAAACCGTTCTGGATCAAATTTCAAATTTAAGGAAATTTCGCTTAACCAAATAAGATCTATAGTAAACAACTTAAAAGACAGTAAAAGCAAAGACCCATATGACATAACCGTAAAAATAATCAAAACATTACTAAATGTTATCATTGTGCCTCTAACCAAATTAATAAATATGTGTATAAGTAACCATATTTTTCCTAAATGCCTTAAAATCGCTAAAGTTATTCCTATTTTAAAGAAGGGAGGTATTGATGACATAAACAACTAGAGGCCCATTTCCCTGGTTCCTATTCTTGGAAAAATACTAGAAGCAGCTTTAAAACTTCAAATCACAGAGTACTTTGAGGAAAATGCTTTGTTTTCCCCATGTCAGTATGGCTTTAGAAACAATAGATCCACTACATTGGCAATAAATAACCTAACACAAATAGTATTAAGAGGATATGAAGAAAACATGTACACCCACGCATCATTTCTAGACTTGACTAAAGCTTTTGACTGTGTGTCCCACGACATTTTATTAGAAAAATTGAAGGCTTACGATCTCGATAGAGATAGTATAGCATTAATTAAATCCTATCTCTCAGACAGACTCCAGTATGTGAGCTATAATGCCAGTGCGTCCGAGCGGCAGTTGGTGAGGCATGGTGTACCACAAGGTTCCGTCCTTGGACCGATTCTATTCTTAATTTACATCAACGATTTACCAAGCTGTTGCCCGGACGCTACATCTATTCTGTTCGCTGACGATACAACCAAACTAATTCAAAATCAGTCCTTGGACATAATTCGTCACAATGTGTCAAACATACACTCAAATGTTAAAAGTTGGTTTACTGCAAATGTACTAAGCATAAATGATAGCAAAACTCAAACACTAATTCTTACGCTGCGCAATTTACCAGAAGACAGTACTGATTCGGAACCAGTAAAATTCTTAGGGGTGTATATTGATCCGATTATGACATGGGAAAGACATATTGTGTATCTGTCAGGAAAACTTTCAAAAATTATTTTTCTAATAAGGAACCTACGAAACAGTGTATCACAAAACACCTTAAAAACAGCTTATTACGGATTATTCCATTCAGTTATGTCATATGCTATATTAAATTGGGGTCACTCAACTCATACATCTAAAGTATTTAGATTGCAACGAAAATGCATTAGAATTATGGCTCAAATTGGCTACCGTGAATGTTGTCGTGAACGGTATATAAATCTTGGTGTTCTTACCCTACCATGTGTCTACATATTAGAATGCCTACTATATATAAAACAGAGGCATAACATATATATTAGACATTGTGATATCCATCAATATCCTACACGAAATAGAGAAAAACTAGTTCCAAACTATTTAAGACTTGCACGTACTAGAGATGGAACTAGCTATCACAGCATAAAAATGTATAATGTCCTTCCTGAAAAGGCAAAAGATCTAGCCTTCAATCAGTTCAAGAACAAAATTAAATCGTACTTTAAAACCAAAGCCTTCTATAGTATTGAGGAGTATCTTCTTAATGATTTTAGTGATATGTCATTGTAATATAGATATAAATTTCCATATATCTGTAAATTTTGCAATTTTAATATGTATGTCTTCTTTTAAATTGTGTTTTGTAGAATATCTGCATATCATTTTAATATGTCTTTTATGTATTTTAGTATTATTTTCTTTTTGTAATTCATGTGATTTTATATATTTGTAACTTGATTTCTATTTCTGACCTGTGTAAATACCTTGGTATAATGGCATCAATAAATGATGATTATTATTATACAGGGTGTCCCAGTAAAAAGTCTCACTCCGGATATCTTCTAAACAAATAGAGACGTTTTAATTCTGTAAAAGCCAGTTTGTAGCACATAAATAGTGCTTCAGTTTTGAATATAAATGAATGGTTTTTGAATATATCAATATGTAGATGGCGCTGGGCTCTAAATAAATTTTATTTCTTTGGGAGAAACTTTAAAATCTGGTTTCTGTTGAAGGGAAATACATTTCTAAGTAGATTTTGTTCTTAAGAAAAAAAGGCAAATCTAGCCGTTTTTGAGATGTGTCCAAATATTGCCATTTGTTCCTATTGAATAGTTGTAATCTCTGAAACATTTATTTAGTCTTTAAGGGGGACAATCTGTATATCATAAAACTTTGAGATTTTGATTTATATGAAAATGCCTTAAATGTGATTTTCTTTTAAAATCACTTAAATAGTGAAATGTTTCGGAGATAATTATTTAACAGGAGCAAATGGCAACGTTTGGACACAAATATCTCAAAAACAGATTTGCGATTTTTTTTTTAACAAAATTTACTTAGAAATGCATTTCCCTTTACACAAACCACGTTTCAAAGTTCCTCCCGTCGAAATATTTCTTGCTCAGTGTCATATATATATTAATAAATGATTTATTTTTAATACTGAAGCACTCTTTATGTACTACAAACTGACTTTTACAGAATTAAAATATCTTTATTTATTTAGAAGATATCCAGCATGGGAGTTTTTATTGGGACACCCTGTATAATCTATTTTGAATAAGTAGTAAACATTTATTCAATATACCAATGTTGCTTTGCAATATTGAAAGTATACATGGATAATATTGCCTATATGTAGGGAACACATTTGTGTATATTATAACTATATTGTAAAATAAATGTTTATTTCAGAATATGTTTACAATGTGTCACCAACATGTGTGTGCATATTGCAGAAATATGTATAGTATGTGAAAACCTGTGACAAAACAACCAGTATACAACTTGTTTTGAATCAGTATTAAATATTTATTCAATATACCATTGTTGTTTTGCAATATACATTGTATATTGAAAGTATACATGGATAATGTTGCATGTATGTACGGAAAAGATTTGTGTATATTGTAGCTATATTGTAGAATGAATGTACATTCCAGAATATGTTTACAACGTGTCAGCAACATACATATGAATATTGCAGAAGTATGTATAAAATGTGAAAACCTGTGACAAAACAACCAGTATACAACTTATTTTGAATTAGTTTCAAATATTTATGCAATATACTAATTTTATTTTGGAATATGTATAGTATATCGTAGGAATATGAAAATGCTAATTGGGTAATTATTATAATTTAGTTTCGTTTCGAGATAAGTACCTAATTAATCATAATATTTTATTAATAAATATAACTGCGTCAATACAGGATGAAAATATGCATTATTTCGGAATAATTTCGGGAAGCGTAACTTTTCGAATACATCTCTGAACATGTTAGGAACAACTAAAAGCTACCATTACCATCAATAGTTCTTGAGCGCCATATGTTATTAAACAAAACTAATTATGTCCGGAATCTTTCCGAAGTGAAAATTTCTATTGACTCCTCTAATATTTTATCTTATCATTTATCAACTTACATATTTTCTCTTTTTCGGCTACAGAAGATAAAGAATCAGATAATTCAACCATTGCCAGCAGGATTTCAACGTCCTCGACCTCAGCCATCATTTTCAAGGACGATTGCCAAGCTCAGCTTCATCAACGTCTATTGATGGTTGGTCTAATGTCCACAATGAGCTGTGTGTGCCACTATAACCACTGAAAATGGACAATCTTTTTTATTTGAAACAATAGATACGTCTGGAAATTCCCACACAGGCGATTATTTAACTGAAATTGCTTGCAATTTAATTATATCTTATAAATCTAAATACAACTGTGACGTGAAATCTTTTGTAATGGATAATGCCGAGAACATGGCACTTATGAGAAAAACTATACAGAAAAACTAGACTCTATAATCATAACTTGTGGATGTTCGGCTCATCTTTTAAACTTACTCTGCAAAGATTTAGAAATAAAAGATATCAAACAGCAAATTGTTAAATACTTCAGAAATAATCATCTGGCTAGGACAAAAGTCTAGGCTGGTGGAAAACCATTAGTGCTTCCGAGTGACGTGAGATGGAATAGTATGTCAGATTGTTTAGAGCTATATATAAGTCAGCGGGAGAAACTATTAAAAATATGTGAGGAGAATAAAAAAGAAGTTGATTCAACAATGTATCAAAAAGTCTCAAACATTGGTCTTAAAAGGTCAGCTGAAGAATACCTAAAAATCTTAAAGCCTATAGCTGTGGGACTTGATAAATTACAGAAAAAAAATGCCTTTCTATCTGATGCAGGAAGGAATTAGAAAGAATATTCCAGGAAGAATTAGACTTATCGTTGTCTCAAATACAAATTTTTGAAAAACTATATAAACAAGCACTTGCGCCCTTTCGTTTTGTGGGTTATATTTTCGATACCATCAAAACCAAATTTAAATTGACTAGTGCAGAAAAAGATCAAGCATTAAATACCGTACAAAAAATGTATGGAAATATTGGAAATAGTGAATTAGGATTACTACCATTCATTATAAAACTTAAAGCCAAAATGGAACCATTTTCAGTAGGTATGTTTTCAGACGAGGTAATAAGCAATGTTAGTGCCTTACAGTGGTGGGTTTCACAAATGAACATACCTGATATTGCTGGACTTCTTCCTTTCGTGAAGCAATTTTTACGTGCTGTTTCTTCGTCAGCTTCAGTAGAAAGAGTATTTTCTACATTTGGACTTGTTCACTTCAATTTAAGAAATAGATTAGGAGTGGAAAAGACAGGAAAATTAGTATTCCTGTACAAATACTATAAAGAGAACATTGAAAACCAGTAATATCAATGGTTAATGTAATAATAATAATAATAATACTGGTAATGAGGTAGCGTAAGTGTAGTTAGATAGTTATGTATTATTAGTGTTACATAATTTAAATTTTTTAAAACCTTTAAATTTTTGTGTTTGCGTTTATTATCTGTTATTATTTATTAAGAATATAAATTTATTTGCATTCGGATTTTGACTATTATACAATAAAATAAATACGTGGTAATTAATTTCCTTCCTATATATATATATATATATATATATATATATATATATATATATATATATATATATATATAATGAGAGGTTGTCACGTCCGACAGTTAAAAGATAAATTCTAAGGATCGTAGGGCTTCGGACAATTGTCCGAAGCCCTACGATCCTTAGAATTTATATATATATATATATATATATTTTTTTATGATATTCTATGTTATGAGAATGATGTTATTTTGAATATTTGTAATTTTAAATGAAATTTGGACGCCACACGGTTTGATAGGACGTGACCCTATACTACCTCTACCTAGCTCGTGCCAGCAAAATGTACCCTATCTCAAGAGCAGGTTCATACACTACGTAGTGAAACAAAACATGTTGTTCCTAATATAACATTCTATTAAATAAGACATAACACAAAACATTACAATAACAAATAAACCTATAAAATATAAAATCAATAACAAATACTACCACAGAACCGCAAAATGTCGTAGCAATTTTAATTCGCTATCGTAAGGGCCCTTACCTGTAGTAATGCTTCGCGTCGACGTGAGTAGCAGATGCCAGATGCTGTCCTCAATGACGTACGCCACACAAACTCAAAGTTCAGTGCACTTAGTGTTATTCAGCTGACACGCGTTCACTTGAATTGTTCTAAGCACCCCTTTTATCTGTTTGGTGCACACGTTCCAATGTTCGACGTAAAATCTGTCACACTGGATATTCAATTCATTTATGGGCAAATACTCAAATACTTCTACTTGCAATAGGTTTGCGTATGGAAAAATAGATTTCAAAGATTTCAAACCATACAAAACCAATTTCTTAACTTCTGCTACTTGTAAATATAAAATGTAGAACAACTTCTAGACATACCTTGATACATCATTAATAAGCTTTACTTCTTGGTTGAAAATCCATCAACTTTCACTTTGTTCAAATTTACAAAGGCTCAGACTTAATATTTTATTGAAGCATTCTCACAAATCTATGCATTAACTTTTACTTGACCTTTTCCTTTCAAAATCCTTCTTTGCAAACAATTCCTATCCAAATCATCATTTCATTTTAACAACCTTCACTGTCTCCTACATAATTTTTTATTCCAATTTTTCTCTCCTTTCAACCTGACATTTTTTCCACCCTCTTGATTTTTCTTTTTTCTCTAAATAGAATAATAATAACTTAAACCTAAGTCTTAAATCTAAAGTAGTAAAAATTATAGTTTTCTTCCACTGCGAAAGCTGTAAACCTCTCGTGATTCCAAGTCGCATACACGAGCTTAGGTAATTCCATATCATACCCCCCCGAAATTAACAAAATTTTTAAATCTTTACTAATTTTTTTCATTTTAATAAAAGGGAATTAACTAAGATTCGCTCATCAATTGTGCAGGTGTGTAGGTTGTCCACGTAAGTTAGCCTTTTCCGTGGCGTACGGCTGTGATTCGTTACGTGCAGTAATGGGTGGCCGGCAATTTTCTTGCTGCCGGGTAATGGAGGCTAGGTTTGAAGTGGTCAGAGCCAGGAGTTGCGCTAATTGTTCATAGCTGGGTAGTCCCAAGCTCGGTTGGGGTTGGTCCGTTATGGCGGCAGAGGGGACTGGGATCGTTCCAGTCGTTTGGTTTTGGAGCACTATTTGTCTTTGGGGCGTAGCACTAGGTCTTGCCGTCTGGTACGGCGGGGTGACGTGGTAGGCGCCGGCCGACGAGGTAGGCGTGACGAAGTACTGTGCGTTGGGCGGCGTGCTTGGACTTGGGCTGGTTGCTGTTGGTGGTACCATGCAGTGAGGGGTGGCCAGCTGGCGGCGAGGTGTCAGCGAGGCGTCGCTGAAGAGTTGGGGCCAGTCGGGTGTGGCAGCAATGGTGTACTGACCGCTGGGTAGCCCTGAGCCAGAGTGGGAGGCTTCCCCATGTGTGGAAGCGAATCCAGCGAAGCGGCGATCTCCCAGCGTCGAGGAATCGTCGTTGGCCCGGGATGCTGTTGGGTCCACCATACAGCGAGGGGGCATCACCATCTCATCATCACCACCCAATCTCTGTTCCATCGCCGAGTTTCCATGCCACGATGCTGCGTTGCGCTCCATGCAGTAGGGGGGCATCGCCTGAGAATCGTTGCTACTCCATTCCATATTTGTTGCCTGGGCTTCGTGCCAGGTGGCTGCGCTGCGTGCCATGCAGCGAGGGGGCACCGTCGTGATGACGTCGTGCGTGACCCCAGTGTCGTGTCCTATGTTGGTGGCGAGTCCTGCCTCGCTATGCCTAGGCGCTGAGCCCGGCGACGCACAGTAGTGGGGCGCCGTCGTCGCGACGCCATGCGTAGCACTTGTGCCTGTGGAGAAATCAGAGGACATGCTTACCTCGCCGAGCCGGGTTGCTGTGTTGCTTGCTGTACAGTGTGGGGCCACCGTCGTGGAGACGTCGGGCGTGACCCCCGTACCCCTTGTCAGGGCGTCGTGTTGGCGGAGCACTTCGTGGTCAGATGCTGTGAGGGGCGTCGTGCAGTGAGGGGGGGCCGACGTGGAGACGTCGCTCTCGACCCCAGTGCCTACTGCCTTGCCACTCCGGGTATGCATTGCCACTTGACACTCAACACAATAAAACTCAAATAAAACACACTGTCTGGTTACAACACAAGAGGAAGGGATGACCTCGTCAGCATTGGCGTTGGCTTCTGTGCTCAACTGACTTCTGTTTCGGCAGAAGACTATTAGTTGCTGAAGGCTGGAACATTACTACTTGAAGGACCGATCACTACTTGCTCGCTGAGAAAAAGTGTTTTCTTATATAGACTTTTTTGTGCTCAAATGACTTCTGCTTCGGCAGAAGACTATTTTTTGTGCTCAAATGACTTCTGTTTCGGCAGAAGACTAAAACATGAGCACAGCGCGCTAGACAAGTCATAACTTGTTCGCGACGCCGACGCCGATGACACCACCCCCCTTTTTTGTGACTTTATTGAACATTAATAAAGGCATACAGGTTATGTTTCAGTTCAATAATTTCAATTATATAATGTAAGAGTGAGTGGATACAATATTTTCAAAACTATAAACTAAGAGTAAGTGTTAAGATATTTCAACAACTAAGATATTTTAACATATATAGACTAAGATTAAGTGTGGTAAGATATTTTATATAAGTAACTAATAATAGGTCCATTAAGATATTTTAGGTAAAACAAGATATTTAAAATTAAAGTATTTTATGTGACA
The DNA here is from genome assembly GCA_963583905.1 of Stenurella melanura. NCBI lineage: Eukaryota > Metazoa > Arthropoda > Insecta > Coleoptera > Cerambycidae > Stenurella > Stenurella melanura. Next base: position 64,168,842 of record OY757318.1, read on the forward strand.
AATCATAAATGTATTCTAGTTTGAACAAAGTTTTCGCCCTGTGGCGTTGAATTATTTACAATGGTATATTATCGCACGTTTCGTTTTTCTGGACGTCGTCTCCGCGACGCCCGGGGCTGCCTGATCCTGTTGTGAATTGGGGGCTGCTAAGTCCTGCTGTGTTGCTCGCTAAGGCAACGGGATTCTGGAGCGAACCTGTGAGGCTGCAACGTCCTGCTGTGTTGCTTGCTAAGGCAACGGGAGACTGGAGCGATTTATTGAGGCTGCAACGTCCTGCTGTACTGCGGGCTAAGGCAGTGAGATACTGGAGCGCCTCGTGGGGGCTGCTAGGTCCTGCTGTGCTACGTGCTAAGGTAGCGGGATCCTGGAGCGGTGCGCCAGAGCCGGCTGAGCTCGGGCTGGCGTTCGAGTTGACGAATACTCGTGTCCGGACTGGGACAGGCATCTGGCTGGCGGATGGCTGCTGTCGGTCGTGGCCAGGCGTGGTCACGGCCTTCGCCCAGAACGGCATCGGGAACAGTATCGGCGTCGTGTCGAGCGGCTGCTCTTGTCTTGACGTAGAAGGCCCAGGGTCTGCTGGCGGCGGCGGTGCGGCTGACAGCGCCGGGGACTTCTCATTCTTGTTTGTTTGTCTCCTCTTGGCTGAAGTGGATGGACCAGGCACGACTGGGGGCAGTCGGCGGGCTGGAAATTTTGGTTTAGCGGCGGCTGTGGTGCTATGTCCACGTAGATAGTCGCCATGTCCACGGAAGTGGGTACCAGGTCCACGGATGTAGACTTGTGCGTTGGCATCTGGCCTTGGGGCAGCGGGCACTACTGATCCTGTGATAGTAGGCGTGACTGGCTTCTGGGCAACGGGCGCTACTGGTCCTGTGACAGTAGGCGTGGTTGGCTGTTGGGCAGCGGGCACTACTGATCCTGTGATAGTAGGCGTGACTGGCTTCTGGACAACGGGCGCTACTGGTCCTGTGACAGTAGGTGTGGTTGGCTGTTGGGCAGCGGGTGCTGCTGGCTCTGGGGCAGCGGGCTGGTGTCCTGTGACAGCAGGTGCTGCTGGTTCTGGCGGGGCTGGATGACCTGGATCCTCGGGATCGTCATCCTCGTCGTTGCTGTCGTCATCGTCGGTATCAGCTGCGATGGCTCGTACGGCTGGAGGCACTGGAGGTCGCTTGTCGGGTTTCTGGCCTGGCATGGGCCTGATGTCATCAATGTGAATGGGCACTGGGATCTCGTTCCTGAGAATTTCGTACGTGTTATCACCCAGGGCTCGAATGATAACAAAAGGTCCCTCCCATGTGGGTCCAAAGCTGGTCCGGCGCTCCTTGAAGCCTCGGCACATCACTCGTTGCTGGGGTCGATACTCGATCGGGGCTGTCCTTGGCTCTGGGAAAAGATTCCTCTGGTAGACTTGCTGTCGTTGCGCCGCTTTCTCATGTCTGCTCCTAGCTGCTCGTCGAGGTTCTGGTAGCGGGCGGCGTTGCTCTGGGTGTTGCCAGTCTCCTGGGCGAGGTAACTCGGTCCCAAGCAGCAGCTCGCTGGGTGAGTAGCCGGTGGCAGCATTTTTTCTGTTGTGCAAGGAAAAGATGATCTGCGGCAGCACGACGTCCCATCGGTTTTATCGTTTTCCCATCAGCTTTTCTCGTAGGGCCTTCTTTATCTCTTGGTTACGCCTCTCCACAGGATTGGCTCTCTGGTGGTAGATCGGCGATGTAAAATGTCTGATTTTATTCCGCTTGCAGAAGTTGAGGATCTTCTTGGCGGTGAAGGTGGGTGCCTTGTCGGTGATGAGTTCATCGGGATATCCCCATCGGAGGCAGACTCGTTCCAAGGCCCCTAAGATGTGGTTGGCATCAGCTTGGGGTGCAGCTTCGGCCTCGATCCACTTGGAACAGAGATCTGTTATCACGATGATAACTCGGTTATGGGTTGGTGTCTCTTCGTAGGGTCCCATGACGTCTAACGAGAGTACTTGCCAGGGTTTGGTGGGTGGTCTCGGGCGGAGTGGAGCGGCAGCTTGAAGGGGTCCTCGCTTGGTTGCAGCACATACCATGCATAGTCGCACATGCGTCGTGACGTTCTTGCGGAGTTGGGGCCAGTAGTAACGGTTGTTCACTGCCCGGTACGTCTCGTCGCGGCCTGGATGACCTGCATGTGGGGCGTCGTGGTAGTGGTGCAGAATGCGGGGCCTCAAGGCTTCGGGCACAACGAGGGCGGTCCTCTCTTCAGTGACATGCCATAAGCGTCCATCTTCTACCCTGAATTGTTCTTTCAGTCGTCTTTCCCAGGGGTCTAAGCCTCGTTCCTGATCCTGGATGTCCCCCCAATGTCCGATGGAACCAGAAATAGCGTAGTCCGCGAGTTGGGCGGCCTTGATCTCATCGAACAGAGTGGTTAGCTCCTCAGGTTCGGCTTCCATCATCAGAAGTTCCTCCGTGGTCGGGGTATCGATGATGGCCCTTGGCGTGGTTGGTTGTTTGGTTGTGGATTCCTCGTCAGGAGGTAGCAAGCGGGAGTCATCGCCGGTATCAGCTGGCATGGCTTCTTGGGGATGACGCGACAGGAAGTCGGGCAGCTGGTTCAATCGTCCTGGACAGTGTTCTACGGTGAAGGTGTACTCTTGCAGCTGCAAGGCCCACCGGGTGAGCTTGGCCCTCTCGTCCTTGAACTGATGTAACCAGTGCAATGCTCGGCTGTCCGTGACAAGTGTAAAGTGCTGGTCCTCCAGCCAGTGGCGGTATCGACGACAGGCCCATACTACGGCGAGTGTCTCCTGTTCATTGATGTGATAGCGTTTCTCAGGTCCTGTAAACTTTGCACTGGAGCAGGAAATGATCCGTTTCTCCCCCTCTGGCGTTTTTTGATACAAAGCCGCACCCATGCCATGGTTGCTTGCATCGGTTTGGAGGTAGAAAGGCAGTCCTGGCTCCGGTCTGCAAAGGGCTAAAGGCTGTGATAGCTTCTCTTTGATCAGTGCGAACGCTGTCTCCGCTTCTGTGTTCCACTGGAACCTCTCCTTTCCTGTTAGGTTTGTCAGCGGGGCTGTCAGCTCGGCAAACTCGGGTACAAACTCTCGTAACCAGTTGGCGGTGCCTAGGAATCCCTGGAGTTCCTTCTTGGTGCGAGGAGTGGGAAAGTCTCTTATTTGGATGACGTGTTTCTCCTGGGGTTGATTTTGAGTAGTAGTAATCCTGTAGCCCAGGTAGTCCAGCTCGGAGGCTCCAAATCGGCACTTCGGGAGTCCACAGTGCAATCCATGTATCCTCAGACGCTCTAATACCAGAGCCAAGTGACGAAGGTGGTCTTGATGATCTTCAGAGTATACTATTATGTCGTCTAGGTATACTTTCACGAAGACATCTATGAAGTCGGCCAGCACTTCTGTCATTAACTTCTGGAACGTTGAGGGGGCGTTGCGTAGCCCGAATGGCATCACAAGGAACTCGAATGTCGCTCCGTCTGGGGTACTGAAAGCTGTCAGGGGTACACTATTCTCGTGCATCGGGACCTGCCAGTATCCACTCTTTAAGTCCAAACTAGTGAAAACCTTCGCTGCACCTAGCTCTCGGATCGTTTCCCTTATCGGCGGCAACTGAGACACTTCTTCCAACGTCTGGGTGTTCAGCTGGCGGTAATCGACACAAAAGCGGGAAGTCCCATCCTTTTTGTTCACAATGACGATCGGTGAGCAGTAACGGCTGTTACTGCGTCGAATTACCCCAGCTGCCAGCATCTTCTTCACTTCCTCAGTGATTATTGCCTTTTTATTCGCCGAGTACTGGTAACGTCGTATTTTAAATGGTTTGTCGTCTTTCAGACGGATTTCATGGGTAGTGAGTTGTGTAGTAGGCTGTTTGAGCGTCTCTTGAAATACATCAGAAAATTTAGTGATGACTTCCTCATACGCACGGCTGTGCGTCTCTGGTAGCTGCTCCGGGTTGGCTGTTACGGTGCGGGCCGAGTCCTCGGTCCTAACCTCCATGTCCCAGAACAGGGTGTGCCGTTCTGACACCCCTGCGTGTATGCAGTGCCGCGGAAAGTCGATCACCACTTCCTGTTTCGCTAGGAAGTCTCTTCCTAGGATGATATCCTTGGTCATATCCTCCAAAATATGCATTTCGACCGAAACTGTCCAGTTTCCGATCTGCAGGGGCACTTCCACGCTGCCTTGGGTGTGCTTGATCTCCTTGGCGGCAGCCAAGAGCACGGGCATCGTCGGATGATTAGTCCTCGGAAGGTCCTCTACGTAGTTGCTGTGGATGAAGGAATGAGTCGCCCCGCTGTCCAGCAGGGCCAGTAAACGGCATCCGTTGGCCTCGACCCACAAGTGGGATGATGGGCCGGGACCGGCCGTCAGTCCTATCGACGCACTTAGTTCTGGAGCCGGGCACCCTGGCTTGGGCCGGCTCGCTGCTCGTTTCCCGCCTGGGGCTGACTGTTAGCTTGCTGCCGGGGGGCTGCCTGACTTCGTTGCTGCGGTGGTGCCGTGGATGTCTGTCCTGGGCTCGGATTATTGGTTGGACCTGCTTGTTGGCTAGGGTTGTTTAAGTTGGTGCCATGCCCTCGGAAGTTGTTACCCCCTGTCTGGACATTTTGTTGGCGGAAGTTAGGGTTTCCCTGTTGGTTGGAGTCGTGTCCACGGAAATTGGGGTTGGCTCGCTGGTTGGAGTCGTGTCCGCGGAAATTGGAGTTGCCTTGCTGGGGCTCTGACTGAGTTTGGTTGGTGGGGCAGTCACGGTGATAGTGAAATCCCGGGCACTTGCGGCACTTTGGTAGACTATTGGTAGTATTACTCGCAGGCGGGATGGTGGCTGGCCTCGGCAGCGGTCGGAGTTGCCTCTGAAATTCCCTGTAGTCACCCTCGGCGTTTTCAGCCACTCGGCTCAAGCTTTCCATCGTGGCCACTGGGACATTTCTAGTTGCGAATCTTAGTTCCGGTCGCAGGAGCTCGCGCACCTCCATAACCATCTCTTCTTCCGGCGTATACCGTTCTACCCTCAGCCAGAGTCCAATTTTGCGTTGTATAAAAACGGCGGCGGGTTCGTCGTCTTTCTGTCTCTCACCGTGTAACCTGGAGCGTAGCTTCCCCAGGGTGGCAGTGTCATTGAACTGCCGCAGGAGCTTTTCCTTCAGGAATTCGTATGTTATGTTGTGGGACTTCCACATCTCCAGGGTGCGTCTGGCCTGACCCTCGAGCTGTTCAATGGCTACTCTCACTTTATCTCGACCGTGGATGTCTTCATGGAGCATCGCCTCCTCGAGCTCATCCAGGAAGTTGACTGGATCCTCCCATTCCAGGCCTGAGTAAGTGGGCAGCGCTCTCGTTCTTCTTGTGGGCATCCTGTGATGACCTTGTATTGCGTGTATTGCGGCTTGAACGCTTCCCTCCATTAGTCTTGTCATGCTCTCTGCTAGGTTTTGTGTTGGGCGCCACTGGGGGTCCATTTCCCCAGAATCTGTGTAGTCGGGTCGTCGTGGATCCTCTTCCCTCCGGAAAGATCTGGCCTCACGTTGTTGGTCGCCATGTCCACGTAAGTTAGCCTTTTCCGTGGCGTACGGCTGTGATTCGTTACGTGCAGTAATGGGTGGCCGGCAATTTTCTTGCTGCCGGGTAATGGAGGCTAGGTTTGAAGTGGTCAGAGCCAGGAGTTGCGCTAATTGTTCATAGCTGGGTAGTCCCAAGCTCGGTTGGGGTTGGTCCGTTATGGCGGCAGAGGGGACTGGGATCGTTCCAGTCGTTTGGTTTTGGAGCACTATTTGTCTTTGGGGCGTAGCACTAGGTCTTGCCGTCTGGTACGGCGGGGTGACGTGGTAGGCGCCGGCCGACGAGGTAGGCGTGACGAAGTACTGTGCGTTGGGCGGCGTGCTTGGACTTGGGCTGGTTGCTGTTGGTGGTACCATGCAGTGAGGGGTGGCCAGCTGGCGGCGAGGTGTCAGCGAGGCGTCGCTGAAGAGTTGGGGCCAGTCGGGTGTGGCAGCAATGGTGTACTGACCGCTGGGTAGCCCTGAGCCAGAGTGGGAGGCTTCCCCATGTGTGGAAGCGAATCCAGCGAAGCGGCGATCTCCCAGCGTCGAGGAATCGTCGTTGGCCCGGGATGCTGTTGGGTCCACCATACAGCGAGGGGGCATCACCATCTCATCATCACCACCCAATCTCTGTTCCATCGCCGAGTTTCCATGCCACGATGCTGCGTTGCGCTCCATGCAGTAGGGGGGCATCGCCTGAGAATCGTTGCTACTCCATTCCATATTTGTTGCCTGGGCTTCGTGCCAGGTGGCTGCGCTGCGTGCCATGCAGCGAGGGGGCACCGTCGTGATGACGTCGTGCGTGACCCCAGTGTCGTGTCCTATGTTGGTGGCGAGTCCTGCCTCGCTATGCCTAGGCGCTGAGCCCGGCGACGCACAGTAGTGGGGCGCCGTCGTCGCGACGCCATGCGTAGCACTTGTGCCTGTGGAGAAATCAGAGGACATGCTTACCTCGCCGAGCCGGGTTGCTGTGTTGCTTGCTGTACAGTGTGGGGCCACCGTCGTGGAGACGTCGGGCGTGACCCCCGTACCCCTTGTCAGGGCGTCGTGTTGGCGGAGCACTTCGTGGTCAGATGCTGTGAGGGGCGTCGTGCAGTGAGGGGGGGCCGACGTGGAGACGTCGCTCTCGACCCCAGTGCCTACTGCCTTGCCACTCCGGGTATGCATTGCCACTTGACACTCAACACAATAAAACTCAAATAAAACACACTGTCTGGTTACAACACAAGAGGAAGGGATGACCTCGTCAGCATTGGCGTTGGCTTCTGTGCTCAACTGACTTCTGTTTCGGCAGAAGACTATTAGTTGCTGAAGGCTGGAACATTACTACTTGAAGGACCGATCACTACTTGCTCGCTGAGAAAAAGTGTTTTCTTATATAGACTTTTTTGTGCTCAAATGACTTCTGCTTCGGCAGAAGACTATTTTTTGTGCTCAAATGACTTCTGTTTCGGCAGAAGACTAAAACATGAGCACAGCGCGCTAGACAAGTCATAACTTGTTCGCGACGCCGACGCCGATGACAAGGTATACAACAATTCAATGTGGAATTTACCTCGTTGTGTTCCCTGTTAGGTGTTTAAGTTCATAAGTATTTGTGTTCAATACCTTATCAATTATATAAGGACCTTCGAAAGAATACATGAGTTTAGCACACTGACCTAGTTTTTTATTTGTGTACCTTAATCTTTTAACTATCACTAGGTCACCTTTTTTTGAATTTAACCCTTTTATTAATTTTTCCTTGTCAACAAAAACCAACAGTTTTATAAAATAAATTTTCGCTGACTCAATTTTGTTCGCTTGTAACATGTTTTCTATTTCGTATTTAACTTGCGCTCTCTGATTATATGACACTGGATAAGATTTACATCTGAATGGTTTTGTTTCATCCACAATTAATTTGTGTACATTACCTGTAGCTATTCTCGATTCGTAGTTTATTAAAGAATTATAATTATTTAATATATTTTTAACTGTAACTTCATATTCTGGAGGATAATTAACTTTAAAACTTGCGGGCTCATTCACACTATTAATTTCATACATGGATTCCGTTTCCATTGTATGAATATTGACTCGATTGTCATATTTTTCATTTTCGGCTCGCTCGCCATTTTCCGCATTATTATTATCACAATTAGGTATCATTTCACCTTTATTATTACCGCATATAAGTATTATTTTACCTTTTAATTGCATGAGACGCTCTCCCATGTCAATTTTAGCCCTCAGTTTTGTCAATATATCTTCTCCTATTACCATGTTAAAGTTCATGTTTTCAATTATTATAAATTCCCCATCAAATTCCTCATCTTGCACATTGAACTTTGAATGAATCATCTTACTACATTCAGCAAATTTCTTTCCATTTACGTTTATTAATTTTATTTTTGAAATTCTTATTGATTTATTTTTAAACTTATCATTATGCGCAATTATAAAATTTTGATTAATTAAGCTTAGTTCAGCTCCCGAATCTACCAATGCCTTTATTTTAATATTTTCTATTTTTACATCAATTAATGGTAAGTTACTTGTATATGTACTATTCGTAATTCCGTTTTCATTTTCCATGTCAATAAATTCCCGCATATGTTGGTACGTTGTCGCTATTATTTTAGATTTGATTAGTTTTGATTTGACGGTTGATTGTGCATCTGCGCTACCGTCTTTATTTGATTCTGTTCCGAGGCTGATGCATTGTAGTTTTTTGACTCATCTCTACTAATATTCAAGTTTGCCACCTGTGCGTAGGTCCTTGCCTGTTCGTCATATCTATTTGTCTGTCTGTCTTGCCATCTAACTTGCTTTCGATCGTCATTTACCATTTCTCGTCGCGCGTTGAATTGATTATTCCCATTTTTGTAATTTTTATTTGAATTGTTATTATCATAATTATCATACCTATTATTCCGATTATTATAATACTGTCTATTTTCCCTATCATTTTTATTATAATAGCCCCTTTCACGGTAATTATTTTTGTCATCATTATACGTCCGTTTGTCATCATAATCATGAAAAGATGGTTTCTTCCACCCAGTTTTAAAATCATCGATATCTTTTAAATATTCTATTAACCCATCAAGTGTAGTAATTCGTTGCGTTGTAATGACTTTGTATATGTCATCACTGAAATGCCTTGCGAGGTATCTTACCATTTCGTCCTCCTTAAATTTAGGTTCAAGATAACGAATATTATAAATCTTTTTAATTACATATTTTTCCCGAGAAATTCCTTCGCATTCATTATATTTCCCGTTATATAAGTTGGAACGTACCCTTCTCTGGTTGTACTCACCCCAATACTGTTTAATAAATAATACTTCGAAATCCTCGAATGTATCTATCTTATCTATGACTATTTGAAACCAGACCTCAGAATCCCCTCGAAGTCTTTCCTGAATATACTGTTTGATAGTTGTGTTTGGTGCTATGTTTTGCATATTCTGTTTCATGCGTGTAATGAAAATCTGAGGGTGTATGCGTGAATCGCCATAAAAGTAAACTTCGTTTTCCTTACGTGTTATGTATTGTATATGTGATGTCGTGTTATCTGGCATTTTCTGTATCTTTCTGGTGTTTATTTCTATCATTCTTTCCTGTTCTTTTAATGTATCATCGATATTTTTATTCTGTCGTACAATCTGTTCATTTAGCTCAGTAAAACCTTGATCAATCATCCCTATAAGTTCCTGTCTTATGTTCGTCTGTTTGTCTACCTGTGTTTGTGCCATTGTTGTAGTAATCTCGTTCCTAACTTCCAATCTCATTCCCTGTAATTTTCTTTCAAAATGTTCTACCGTTTTATCTAATCTTTCACTTTGAACCCCCAACTGTTCGTTAATTTCCCGTATGTCATTTTCTAATTTTCCTTTAATCTCGTTCATGTTTGCCTCTAATTTATTCTGACTTTCTACCAGTTGCCCTTTAATTTCCCTTACACTACTCTCTAACTGTCCCTTAATTTCTGTTATTGTTTTCTCATTGTTAGTCTGTATGTCTTGTTTCATTCCAGTCATGATTAACAACAGTTGGTTAAACATGCTAGTGTCTTGCGTGTTTCCCTGTTCTATGTCCCCTGAATGTGATGGTATTTGTGTGTTGTCGGTTTCCGCCATTGTTATTGTTTTTCCACCACGCAATTCCATGCACTGTGAACCTTTTGAAAATTAAAACTTGTAAATGTAAAGACTTACCAAACTTTGTGAATTTATAATTAAATTTATCTAAATTTTCGCCCACCACGTTGGTTCGCCATTATGTTATGATATTCTATGTTATGAGAATGATGTTATTTTGAATATTTGTAATTTTAAATGAAATTTGGACGCCACACGGTTTGATAGGACGTGACCCTATACTACCTCTACCTAGCTCGTGCCAGCAAAATGTACCCTATCTCAAGAGCAGGTTCATACACTACGTAGTGAAACAAAACATGTTGTTCCTAATATAACATTCTATTAAATAAGACATAACACAAAACATTACAATAACAAATAAACCTATAAAATATAAAATCAATAACAAATACTACCACAGAACCGCAAAATGTCGTAGCAATTTTAATTCGCTATCGTAAGGGCCCTTACCTGTAGTAATGCTTCGCGTCGACGTGAGTAGCAGATGCCAGATGCTGTCCTCAATGACGTACGCCACACAAACTCAAAGTTCAGTGCACTTAGTGTTATTCAGCTGACACGCGTTCACTTGAATTGTTCTAAGCACCCCTTTTATCTGTTTGGTGCACACGTTCCAATGTTCGACGTAAAATCTGTCACACTGGATATTCAATTCATTTATGGGCAAATACTCAAATACTTCTACTTGCAATAGGTTTGCGTATGGAAAAATAGATTTCAAAGATTTCAAACCATACAAAACCAATTTCTTAACTTCTGCTACTTGTAAATATAAAATGTAGAACAACTTCTAGACATACCTTGATACATCATTAATAAGCTTTACTTCTTGGTTGAAAATCCATCAACTTTCACTTTGTTCAAATTTACAAAGGCTCAGACTTAATATTTTATTGAAGCATTCTCACAAATCTATGCATTAACTTTTACTTGACCTTTTCCTTTCAAAATCCTTCTTTGCAAACAATTCCTATCCAAATCATCATTTCATTTTAACAACCTTCACTGTCTCCTACATAATTTTTTATTCCAATTTTTCTCTCCTTTCAACCTGACATTTTTTCCACCCTCTTGATTTTTCTTTTTTCTCTAAATAGAATAATAATAACTTAAACCTAAGTCTTAAATCTAAAGTAGTAAAAATTATAGTTTTCTTCCACTGCGAAAGCTGTAAACCTCTCGTGATTCCAAGTCGCATACACGAGCTTAGGTAATTCCATATCAATATATATATATATATATATATATATATATATATATATATATATATATATATATATATATATATATATATATATATATATATATATATATATATATATATATTTATCCTGCAAACAATATTGCGACCATAAATGGTGAAATTTACATTCATTATTGCGTCAGCGACATTATCGCAGCCGTATACCGGCCGCAATAATTCGCTGCCTTATTTTACCATCAAAACGACTTTATGTGCCTTACTTTTCTTGTTTAGAATGTAGAGGACGTTTCAATCTACCAGAATATAGTTTTCTTTTTGTGATTGTACGAAAAATATATATGGAAATCCTACACTATGCCAGCAAAGGTTTTAAACTTAATTTGTTAGAAGCATTGGAAATATACAAATACAATAATAAGGATAATTTAATTTTGTTAAATGATCAATTAGATATTATGTACTCACCTCTTTTTACTGCTACCAAGATGTAATTAAAATTTCTGAGAAACCCCACCCTTAGATAGTTAGGATATCATAAACTACCTGTATACTTTCATAATTCTCTAATCTGTTTAATTCTAGAAACATATTTAAATAGGGACCAAATCTTTTGTATTTCATTCTTAATTGAATCATTGTTTGAAAATGACCTAAAAAGGGTTGAAACTGCAGTCACGTTTTTGAGCAAATATAGTGGTAAAAAACATAGTAGTGTTTTACTCAATTTCGTTATTGTTATGGATTACCACAGAGTAACGGCTTCCTCAATCAATTTCCTGAAATAAAATTGAGATACTCATTTGAAATTTGGTACACGTATGTATTATAATGACATCTGGAACTCGACTATATTTTGAGATGATTCCGTTGAAAGGTTGGTGGTTAAATAGGGGTAAGTAAGGGTAAATAAGTAAAGCAAGCTGGTAAGAGTACAGAAACTTGAAAGTTGGTGTATGTACTAAAAGCTAAGGCCTCAGATTTTTTATAATATTCAACCCCCTACCAACCCTACTCCATTATTAAAGGGGTTGATAAAATAAAATTGAGATATTCATTTGAAATTTTGTACACGTATGTATTATAACAACATCTGGAACTGGATTATATTTTGAGATGATTCCGTTGAAGGGTTGGAGTTAAATAGGGGTAGGTAAGGGAAAATAAGTAAAGCAAACTGGTAAGAGTACAGAAACTTGAAATTTGGTGTATATACTAGAAGTCAGGGTCTCAAAATGTTTAAAAATATTTTCCATACTCCACCCCCCCACTCCATTAATAAAAGGGTTGATAAAATGAAATTGAGATATTCACTTGAAATTTGGTATACGTATATATTATAATTTCATCAAGAACCATATTATATTTTGGGATTATTCCGTTGAAGAGTTGGGGGTTAAATAGGGGAAAATAAACAAAGCAAGCTGGTAACAGTACAGAAACTTGAAATTCGGCATGTGTACTAGAAGACAAGGCCTTAGATTTTTTAAATATTTTTCAACCCCCACCACCCATACCTACTCTATTACTAAACGGGGTCGATAAAATAAAATTGAGATATTCACTGAAAATTTGGCATACGTACCTATTATAACGACATCTGGAACTAGATTATATTTTGAGATGATTCCGTTGAAGGGTTGGGGGTTAAATAGGGGTAAATAAGGGAAGATAAGTAAAGCAAGTTGGTAAGAGTAAGGAAATTTGGGATTTGGTGTACATACTAGAAGCGAAGGCCTCAGGTTTTTGTATAAGATTTTATATGCCCCCACCACCCACTTCCCCACTCCCTAATTAAAAGAGTTGATAATTAAATTGAGATTTTCACTTGAAATTTGATACACGTATGTATTGTTACGACGTCTGGAACTAGATTATATTTTGAGATGATTCCGTTGAATGGTAGGGGGTTAAATATAAGATTTTCCAAGCCCCCCCCACTCCCTTATTAAAAGAGATGGTAATTAAATTGAGATTTTCACTTGAAATTTGGTACACGTATGTATTATACCGAGATCTGAAACTAGATTATATTTTGACACGATTCCGTTGAAGGGTTGGGGGTAAGTAGAGGTAAATGGGGAAAAAGGTAGGGGTAAGTAAGGGAACAAAAGTAAAGCAAGCTGATAAGAGTACAGAAACTTGAAAGTTGGTGTATGTACTAGAAGCTAAGGCCTCAGATTTTTTTATAATATTTTTCAACCCCCCCACCAACCCCACTCCATTATTAAATGGGTTGATAAAATAAAATTGAGATACTCATTTGAAATTATGTACACGTATGTACTATAACGACATCTAGAACTAGATTATACTTTAAAATGATTCCGTTGAAGGGTTGGGGGTAAGGGTAAGTAAGGAAAAATAAGTAAAGCAAGCTGGTAGGAGTACAGAAACTTGAAATTTGGTGTATGTACTAGGAGCCATGCAAGCCCTCAAATTTTTTAAGAATATTTTCCATCCGCCCCCACTCCATTATTAAAGGGGTTGATAAAATAAAATTGAGACATTCACTTGAAATTTGGTATACTATAATTACATCAGAAACTATATTATATTTTGGGATTATTCCGTTGAAGGGTTGGGGGTTAAATATAGAAACAAGTAAAGCAAGCTGGTAACAGTACAGAAGCTTGAAATTCAGCGTATGTACTAGAAGACAAGGTCTTAGATTTTTTAAATATTTTTCAACCCCCACTACCCACACTCTATTACTGAACGGGGTTGATAAAATAAAATTGAGATATTCACTTGAAATTTGGTATACGCATATATTATAATGACATCAGGAACTATATTATATTTTGGGATTATTCCGTTGAAGGGTTGGGGGTTAAATAGGGGAAAATAATTAAAGCAAGCTAGTAACAGTACAGAAACTTGACATTCGGTATATGTACCAGAAGATAGGGCCTTAGATTTTTTATAACATTTTTCAACCCAACCACCCCACCCCTAATCTATTAGTAAACGGGATTGATGAAACAAAATTAAGATATTCACTTGAAATTTGGTATACGTGCGTATTATAACGACATCTGGAACTAGATTATATTATGAGATGATTCCGTTGAGAGGTTGGGAGTTAAATAGGGGTAAATAAGGGAAAATAAGTAATGCAAGTTGGTAAGAGTACGGAAATTTGGGATTTGGTAAACATAGTAAACTCAAATCCAAAATATAAGGATCATTTGCGGCTTCCTTTATTCTTTTTTTTAAATAGGTCTTCGGTTGCAAACGCGTGGCTCTCGAGGCGGCTCTCTTTGCGATGTAATTCTTAAGGGATGCCACTTTGAATGTTATATTTTGCACACAACTTTAGTAGCGAAGGCCTCCGGTTTTTTTATAAGATTGTTCAAGCCCCCACCACCCCTCCACCCCACTCCCTTATTAAAAGAGATGATAATTAAATTGAGATTTTCACTTGAAATTTGGTACACGTATGTATTATACGATTCCATTGAAGGGTTGAGGGTAAGTAGAGGTAAATGGGAAAAAAGAAGTAAAGCATGCTGTAAGAGTACAGAAACTTGGGATTTGGTGTATATACTAGAATATAAGTTCTCAGATTTTTTTCTAATACTTTTTTACTACCCCAAATATTATTAAAATTCTATGACCAGTAGTTTTCACATACCTACTAGAGTGCAAATATAGTCAAAATGTTTTCTTTAAAGTGACTGGGATGAACAATCTGGATGTGGAAGTAGTGATTCCTTAGGCAGCGGTTTTCATATATAATTTGCAAAGTAAATGTGGTTAAAAGTCACTTTACTACAAAATTCCAATTTCGTGGCGAATGCCGCCTTGTTAATGAATAAGCGGACTACTAATATGAGCTCCTCGATAAAAATCGTTATGCCTGCAACAGGTTGATTTAGTTTGAATTCTAATTTAATGAACAAGTAGCATTATTACAGCCATATATATATATGAAGTAGATATGGCAACACTGTCGGCAGCAATATTGTATGATGTTTAAAAAATAATATATAGGACTGGCTGCAATAATGTATATACCGGCCGTCATAAGGTTTATAATTTTTACGGTCTCCATAAAGTGTCTCAAATAAAAAAGTACGTTTTTTTATTTTTTATCATAGAAACACGTGGATCAGCTGTACAGGCTGCAAAAAAATCAGCGGTTCAATATACACGGTTAGATTTTAGCTATATACAGCGGTTCTCAAAGTGCAATAAAGTATGCAGAACGGAGTGCTGCAATAATGATAGCGGGATGTATATATATATATATATATATATATATACATATATATATATATATATATATATATATATATATATATATATATATATATATATATATATATATATATATATATATATATGTATATATATATATATATATATATTTATCCTGCAAACAATATTGCGACCATAAATGGTGAAATTTACATTCATTATTGCGTCAGCGACATTATCGCAGCCGTATACCGGCCGCAATAATTCGCTGCCTTATTTTACCATCAAAACGACTTTATGTGCCTTACTTTTCTTGTTTAGAATGTAGAGGACGTTTCAATCTACCAGAATATAGTTTTCTTTTTGTGATTGTACGAAAAATAAAGGAAATATAGCGATGTAAAGGCGGCCGCAATAAGGTCTGAGTAGTTCAGCAATTTGCCATAGAGGCGCTGATGCGATATACAAGATTAATATACGAATACTTGAAAATCGATGTAAAATTTGACTTGATGAACATTATTGCGGCCAGCAGTTTGGCAATAATGCCAAATCGGTTATTTCTTAAATACATCTAATAGATCGTATGTTATTGTGTTAGTATTCTCTTATAGCATTTGTTGTATAACAGCCGAAGTTATAAAATGGTCCTAAGTTGTTAATGCAAGTTTGAAAATGTATTTCTACTACTGTAAAAAATTGCTCGATTCATGCCATATAAGGTAAACGATTTTTCTGCAGATAATTATAATAAATAGAGTAAAAAATGCAAAAAATCTTGTTGCTTTAAAAAATAACTTAAGTTTGTTTTTGTTTATTACGATAAAAATTGACCGAGTTTATATCACTTTAGACTTGGGAACTAAGGGTGAAAATTCGTATTTTTGTAAATAAAAAATATTTTAAGCAATTTCTAACTTACTTCCTGATAAGTTTGAGAACTGAAAATTGGTGCACATACTCAAATCCAAAGACAACACAATCTGATAAAGTTTAATTCCCCATTGCCACCACCGAGGTGTTTATGTGTGTGCATCTATGAATAATTTCTATGAATGGATATTTCTGTAGCTTTAAAAATACATTTAATTAAGCTTTTATCCAACTTCACTTATTAGTAAGTTACAATTGTAAGGCCTGGTTTTATAATCGCTAGTTAATCACTGGGTAATGGTTAACTAGTACCTATTTTTACTTCCACATCCACGTAGTGGTTTGGAAGTATAGTAATCGTAAAACAAAAATCAATTTTTTTCTTCTTGAAATGGGTTTAGAATGTCATGAAACGTCGAGATTTTAAATTTGAACGAAAATAAATGTCTGTCTGTCTGTAACTTTTTTTTTTTTTGTCCGCACGTTTCCGCCGAAAAGGTTTAAGATATTGACTTGAAATTTTATACACGTATATATTATAACGAGATCTGGAACTGGATTGTTTTTTGAACGTTGGGGGGTGAATAGGGGTAAATAGGGGGAAAAAAGTAAAGCAAGCGGCTAAAAGTACAGAAACTTGAAATTAGGTGTTTGTACTAGAAGTCAAGACCTAAAAATTTGTTACAATCTTTTCCATCCCCCCGCCACCCCTACTCCATTATTTAAGGGGTTGATAAAATAAAATAGAGGTATTCACTTGAAATTTGGTATATGTATATATTATAATGACATCAGGAACTAGATTATATTTTGGTGTTATTCCGTTGAAGGGTTGGGGGTTAAATAGGGGTAAATAAGGGAAAATAAGTAAAGCAAGTTGGTAAGAGTACAGAAACTTGAAATTCGGTGTATGTATTAGAAGCTAAGGCCTCAGATTTTTTTATGATATTTTTCAACCCACCACCCACCCCTACTCCATTATTAAAGGGGTTGATAAAATAAAATTGATAACGAAATTGAGTAAAACACTACTATGTTTTTTACCACTATATTTGCACAAAAACGTGACTGCAGTTTCAACCCTTTTTAGGTCATTTTCAAACAATGATTCAATTAAGAATGAAATACAAAAGATTTGGTCCCTATTTAAATATGTTTCTAGAATTAAACAGATTAGAGAATTATGAAAGTATACAGGTAGTTTATGATATCCTAACTATCTAAGGGTGGGGTTTCTCAGAAATTTTAATTACATCTTGGTAGCAGTAAAAAGAGGTGAGTACATAATATCTAATTGATCATTTAACAAAATTAAATTATCCTTATTATTGCATTTGTATATTTCCAATGCTTCAACAAATTAAGTTTAAAACCTTTGCTGGCATAGTGTAGGATTTCCATATTATTAATATCTGGGAAGTTATGATATATAATTATATAATTATATTAATATGGAAATCCTACACTATGCCAGCAAAGGTTTTAAACTTAATTTGTTAGAAGCATTGGAAATATACAAATACAATAATAAGGATAATTTAATTTTGTTAAATGATCAATTAGATATTATGTACTCACCTCTTTTTACTGCTACCAAGATGTAATTAAAATTTCTGAGAAACCCCACCCTTAGATAGTTAGGATATCATAAACTACCTGTATACTTTCATAATTCTCTAATCTGTTTAATTCTAGAAACATATTTAAATAGGGACCAAATCTTTTGTATTTCATTCTTAATTGAATCATTGTTTGAAAATGACCTAAAAAGGGTTGAAACTGCAGTCACGTTTTTGAGCAAATATAGTGGTAAAAAACATAGTAGTGTTTTACTCAATTTCGTTATTGTTATGGATTACCACAGAGTAACGGCTTCCTCAATCAATTTCCTGAAATAAAATTGAGATACTCATTTGAAATTTGGTACACGTATGTATTATAATGACATCTGGAACTCGACTATATTTTGAGATGATTCCGTTGAAAGGTTGGTGGTTAAATAGGGGTAAGTAAGGGTAAATAAGTAAAGCAAGCTGGTAAGAGTACAGAAACTTGAAAGTTGGTGAATGTACTAAAAGCTAAGGCCTCAGATTTTTTATAATATTCAACCCCCTACCAACCCTACTCCATTATTAAAGGGGTTGATAAAATAAAATTGAGATATTCATTTGAAATTTTGTACACGTATGTATTATAACAACATCTGGAACTGGATTATATTTTGAGATGATTCCGTTGAAGGGTTGGAGTTAAATAGGGGTAGGTAAGGGAAAATAAGTAAAGCAAACTGGTAAGAGTACAGAAACTTGAAATTTGGTGTATATACTAGAAGTCAGGGTCTCAAAATGTTTAAAAATATTTTCCATACTCCACCCCCCACTCCATTAATAAAAGGGTTGATAAAATGAAATTGAGATATTCACTTGAAATTTGGTATACGTATATATTATAATTTCATCAAGAACCATATTATATTTTGGGATTATTCCGTTGAAGAGTTGGGGGTTAAATAGGGGAAAATAAACAAAGCAAGCTGGTAACAGTACAGAAACTTGAAATTCGGCATGTGTACTAGAAGACAAGGCCTTAGATTTTTTAAATATTTTTCAACCCCCACCACCCATACCTACTCTATTACTAAACGGGGTCGATAAAATAAAATTGAGATATTCACTGAAAATTTGGCATACGTACCTATTATAACGACATCTGGAACTAGATTATATTTTGAGATGATTCCGTTGAAGGGTTGGGGGTTAAATAGGGGTAAATAAGGGAAGATAAGTAAAGCAAGTTGGTAAGAGTAAGGAAATTTGGGATTTGGTGTACATACTAGAAGCGAAGGCCTCAGGTTTTTGTATAAGATTTTATATGCCCCCACCACCCACTTCCCCACTCCCTAATTAAAAGAGTTGATAATTAAATTGAGATTTTCACTTGAAATTTGATACACGTATGTATTGTTACGACGTCTGGAACTAGATTATATTTTGAGATGATTCCGTTGAATGGTAGGGGGTTAAATATAAGATTTTCCAAGCCCCCCCCACTCCCTTATTAAAAGAGATGGTAATTAAATTGAGATTTTCACTTGAAATTTGGTACACGTATGTATTATACCGAGATCTGAAACTAGATTATATTTTGACACGATTCCGTTGAAGGGTTGGGGGTAAGTAGAGGTAAATGGGGAAAAAGGTAGGGGTAAGTAAGGGAACAAAAGTAAAGCAAGCTGATAAGAGTACAGAAACTTGAAAGTTGGTGTATGTACTAGAAGCTAAGGCCTCAGATTTTTTTATAATATTTTTCAACCCCCCCACCAACCCCACTCCATTATTAAATGGGTTGATAAAATAAAATTGAGATACTCATTTGAAATTATGTACACGTATGTACTATAACGACATCTAGAACTAGATTATACTTTAAAATGATTCCGTTGAAGGGTTGGGGGTAAGGGTAAGTAAGGAAAAATAAGTAAAGCAAGCTGGTAGGAGTACAGAAACTTGAAATTTGGTGTATGTACTAGGAGCCATGCAAGCCCTCAAATTTTTTAAGAATATTTTCCATCCGCCCCCACTCCATTATTAAAGGGGTTGATAAAATAAAATTGAGACATTCACTTGAAATTTGGTATACTATAATTACATCAGAAACTATATTATATTTTGGGATTATTCCGTTGAAGGGTTGGGGGTTAAATATAGAAACAAGTAAAGCAAGCTGGTAACAGTACAGAAGCTTGAAATTCAGCGTATGTACTAGAAGACAAGGTCTTAGATTTTTTAAATATTTTTCAACCCCCACTACCCACACTCTATTACTGAACGGGGTTGATAAAATAAAATTGAGATATTCACTTGAAATTTGGTATACGCATATATTATAATGACATCAGGAACTATATTATATTTTGGGATTATTCCGTTGAAGGGTTGGGGGTTAAATAGGGGAAAATAATTAAAGCAAGCTAGTAACAGTACAGAAACTTGACATTCGGTATATGTACCAGAAGATAGGGCCTTAGATTTTTTATAACATTTTTCAACCCAACCACCCCACCCCTAATCTATTAGTAAACGGGATTGATGAAACAAAATTGAGATATTCACTTGAAATTTGGTATACGTGCGTATTATAACGACATCTGGAACTAGATTATATTATGAGATGATTCCGTTGAGAGGTTGGGAGTTAAATAGGGGTAAATAAGGGAAAATAAGTAATGCAAGTTGGTAAGAGTACGGAAATTTGGGATTTGGTAAACATAGTAAACTCAAATCCAAAATATAAGGATCATTTGCGGCTTCCTTTATTCTTTTTTTTAAATAGGTCTTCGGTTGCAAACGCGTGGCTCTCGAGGCGGCTCTCTTTGCGATGTAATTCTTAAGGGATGCCACTTTGAATGTTATATTTTGCACACAACTTTAGTAGCGAAGGCCTCCGGTTTTTTTATAAGATTGTTCAAGCCCCCACCACCCCTCCACCCCACTCCCTTATTAAAAGAGATGATAATTAAATTGAGATTTTCACTTGAAATTTGGTACACGTATGTATTATACGATTCCATTGAAGGGTTGAGGGTAAGTAGAGGTAAATGGGAAAAAAGAAGTAAAGCATGCTGTAAGAGTACAGAAACTTGGGATTTGGTGTATATACTAGAATATAAGTTCTCAGATTTTTTTCTAATACTTTTTTACTACCCCAAATATTATTAAAATTCTATGACCAGTAGTTTTCACATACCTACTAGAGTGCAAATATAGTCAAAATGTTTTCTTTAAAGTGACTGGGATGAACAATCTGGATGTGGAAGTAGTGATTCCTTAGGCAGCGGTTTTCATATATAATTTGCAAAGTAAATGTGGTTAAAAGTCACTTTACTACAAAATTCCAATTTCGTGGCGAATGCCGCCTTGTTAATGAATAAGCGGACTACTAATATGAGCTCCTCGATAAAAATCGTTATGCCTGCAACAGGTTGATTTAGTTTGAATTCTAATTTAATGAACAAGTAGCATTATTACAGCCATATATATATATGAAGTAGATATGGCAACACTGTCGGCAGCAATATTGTATGATGTTTAAAAAATAATATATAGGACTGGCGGCAATAATGTATATACCGGCCGTCATAAGGTTTATAATTTTTACGGTCTCCATAAAGTGTCTCAAATAAAAAAGTACGTTTTTTTATTTTTTATCATAGAAACACGTGGATCAGCTGTACAGGCTGCAAAAAAATCAGCGGTTCAATATACACGGTTAGATTTTAGCTATATACAGCGGTTCTCAAAGTGCAATAAAGTATGCAGAACGGAGTGCTGCAATAATGATAGCGGGATGTATATATATATATATATATATATGTATAAAAAAGATCTTCTGTAATATTTCCCCTTTGATGAAATTTCATTCAAAAATTGTCTTTGTTGTTTAATGGAAATAATTAAATGTTGGATACACAATATAAAAAAAATACATTTTTTTGTTAATATTCTTTCCCCTTTGTTACAATAAAAAATTGCTTTGTGGTATTATAGCGGAAATAATTAAATGCCTAAGGGCTTAATGTCGAACGTAGGCAAGGTAGGCTTTTTCTATCTACCCCATCATGCTGTTTCTGACAACATTATTTTGCAAAAGATATTTTACATTTACATTTACATTTAATCTGAATAATTTCTGATTAAAAAAATAGTAGGAGAGCTAGCGGCTAATCCGATTGAGGTGGTTTTAACATAAGCTAAAAATTTGTGAATTGTTGATTAATACTAATTAAATGAGAAAGTAACGTCCTGGAAAACTTACCCTGGTTGCGATATCAACCCCTAAATTTTTGAAAGTGTAGAAAATATCGTAATTAAGGTGCTTTAACAAAGCTGTAGTTTTAATGTATCATTTTACATAATTACTTCCACATCCACGTAGAAATAATAATAATAAAAATAATTTATTAGTCCATTCCATCATAAAGTATGATATAGGATAAGTCAGTAAGGAAAATTAATAAATGGATATATAAACAATAACGAAGAGAATAATACGCAAAAAAATATGTAGGAATGCATACAAAATTGTAAAATGTTAAAAGCACAAAGACAACAATAGACAAATAATAGTAAGTATCTAAACACAAAATACATAGACAGCTTCACAATATTAAACATAACATTAATTAACATTCAGTCAATTTAAAAATAAGAACAATCCTATTATAATTGGGATTATAACAGGGTCAAATTCAAGATTTCCTTAAAAAGTACAATACATAGAATCCCATATATTACTACATATGGAATAATAAATAACATACATACAATACATAATATAAATGTATCACAGAACATCGTTTAGGTATTCATTTATTGAATAATAATTTTTATTATATTTTTAACGTGTGTTTTGTATTTTGTTATATCGAGTTTCTTGAATGAATTTGGTAATTTATTTTACGCCTTTTTGAAAAACGGATAATCTATGATTTGGAACCTCCAGTATCAATTCATTCCTAGTATTATTTGAATGGTTATTATTTAGAGTAGGTATATTCTGTAATTGACTTCTAGCATAAATGGGCAACTGTAAGATATATATGGCAGAGTTAATATATGTAATTCTTTAAAAATATTTCTTCAGCATGTTCCTCTCTTTGCTCCTACTACAGTACAGCTCTTTTTTGTATCTTGAAAACGCGAACGCTTTCGGGTGAGGCACCCCAAGCCAATAAACCGTAAGACATCAAAGAGTGAAACTGCGCGTAGTTGTAAGTCAATAACACTGATCTACTTACTATCTCCCGCAGTTGATTAATACAATGACATATTGCGGTGATCTTTTTACTAACTGTATCAATATGAAAGGTCCATGAACAATTCTCTGATAAGTACAAGCCCAGAAATTTTACATGTTTGTCTTGTTTAACAGTGCCATCATTTGGAGGATTTTTTATTATTCACAATAAGCATATTGTCATTATACCACTCATGTACCCTTTGTATTATCAAATTCGCTTTCTGAACTGCACTGTCAGTTTTGATGTCAGAAATAAGTATATACGTATCGTCTGCGAGCATTAAGTATGGATTGTGCAAAATTGAAATCATTTACATAAATTATGTATAATAAGGGCCTCCTTAAAAATACCATGCGAATTGTCTAGAATCTTAGATGAATAATTGTTTATTTCAACATAGTGTTTTCTGCCTTGTAGGTATGATCTGAACCAATCTAACGGTTTACCTCTAACGCCATACAGTTCAAGCTTATTTAACAGTCGGTCATGAGTCATGACATACTAGATCAAAAGCTTTACTGAGATCTAGAAATATACCAATATATTTTTTTTATCATCTAAGTTGTTATAAAGTGTATTCCGAAATTTAGTGACTGCACTGATAATAGACAGGCCCTTTCGAAAACCGAACTGGTTATTATTAAGTAATACATATTTTTCTAGAAGAGCAATCAATCTGTTAGCAATAAATCTTTCAATTATTTTCGAGAAACTACTCAATATACATATGGGTCTATAGTTATCCATTATGTTTTTGTTGCCTGATTTTAATAGATGCTTGATTTTAGCTTATTTTTATTTTTCAGGAAATATTCCGTTATTTATCGATGTATTTAATATATCGGTTAGTGGTAAAGCTATTTGATGCATACATTTCTTTAATAAATTAGCATTAATATTGTCACTTCCTGTGGATTTGGAATTTTTCAGATTTTTTATAATATCAAGCACTTTAATGTGAGTTGCAGGTTCAATAAAAAGAGTTTTTACTGATTTTTGTATTTTGTATAGGTGCACTTTTATAAACTGTATCTCCTAACAGTGATTTGGGAATTTTATTAAAAAATGAATTTAAATGATTACTGACTATATTTTGGTCAGTTACTAATTCACTATTTACATTTAGTTCCATATCTTTATGATTATTATTAATATTCCAGACTATTTTAGAGTTATTTTTTGCTTTCGCTATCAACTCATTGTTATATAGTAGTTATGCTTTCTTTATTAATTGCCTATAAATTATTTTATATTCTTTTATAGTACGTTTTAAATCTGTCATCTTGTGTCAGTGATAGTTTGTACAGATCGTTTAATTTTAGTGACAATATTTTAAGGCCCTTTGTCATCCATTTATTATTTTTAGCATCCATGTTTTTTGTCGTTTTTGTTTTAATTGGGAAAGCCAATTCGAAATAATAAAGGAAGATACTAATGAATAATTCAAATTTTATATTAGCATTGGTATCATTATCTACTGTGTTCTCCCAGTTTTCATTTGCAAGTAAGGTGCAAAGATGATTTATATTGTTAGGATTATCTAACTGCCTATATTTAATGGTTGATTTATTTACTTTCTTATTGTTAATGTAACAGTTAGAAGTTGAGCGTGATGATCACTAATACCATTCTTTATTAGGTTACTGGTACAAGCACTTGGTGCTAAGTTTACACAAATGTTATCGATCCAATTATTTGCTCTGGTTGGTTCATTTATTGCGGGTTTGATGCAATATGAATTTAAAATATCAATTCAATCTGTGTGATTTTTTGATGGTGTTAAAAAGTTTATATTAAAATCGCCACAAATAACTATATTTGGTTTTTTATGTTTTCCTAATACAATATTCATCGCTGTCACTAATTTATCCTGAAAAATATTTATATCGCCATCTGGACTTCTATATAATGTTAAAATAACAATGATCTATTGTTGAATATTATAACGAACTGCACATTCAAATTGTTTATTTACAGATATATTATTTATGTAGTCTAACTTACAAGTGTTTTTACCAATTCTAGTATAAATATCCACCTCACCATTTTTATATGAAATTCTGCTATAATAGCTACTCAAATAATAACTATCAATTTTTAAAGATGATATTTGTTCCTCTTTAGCACAGTGCTCAGTTACACAAAATATGTCACATTTTACATTATTAAGAAAAATATCAAACTGATGAAGTTTGTTGCTCATGCACATTCTGATGTACTACATTAATGTTATGTTTGCTGAGCTTAATGTTAAAAAAATTATGTTTTTCTCGCCATTCCTAATACTACTAAATTCACTTACACTGCCACTAGTTCTGGATTCCTCTATCGTGACAATCATATGATCATCCTTCTCTGTCATTGCATCTGACTGGCATCTAATGGTATTTAAAGTAATATTTTCTGTGATTGAGTAAGGTGTTCCTTTATTATCCGTGTGAACAAATTGTAGATTTTCTTCTGACTTCTAGCACGATGGATAGACCTTGCTAGAGTTTATGCAGTTGAAGTACTAATGCGTTTCTTTGTATCTCTATTGTTGATTTCGGCATAATTAACATGCCTTTCTGTACGATTATTAAACTTGCACAGAAACGCATTTAATTTAGAGTTGTACTTGAATATAAACTTATCTCTAATTGATTTTTGATACAATACTGATGTGAAAATAATGTTTGCATGTGTACATAGTTTTAATTTATTACAGATGAATCTAAGAGAAGGTGCCTGGGTAATATTTATATCGTTTGATCCACCAATTATAATGACAAAATCTTCTAGAGTGTAATCTTTCGTCAGGTCTTCAGTACTTTCAATTACTTGATGTAATAACGCTCCAGCTTTAACCCTGCAGTAGACGCGTCTAATTTTCTAACTTCACTAGACGCATCGGACTAACAGTTCGATTTTTAAATAAGGGTCATTATCAATTCTTTCTTTTCTTTTGACAAAGTAATATTAACTTTATACACTTTAGCAATAAATTGCGTCACACAGATTATTAATATTAGTTTTGTATGACTTTTTTTACTTAAGGGAAAAGGTAAAAATTGAGCTAATTATTTTTGTACTACGAAAATAAGAAAAAGTATTAAAAGTTATTATGTTATATTTCTTCTAGACATGAACAAAACTTAAATGAATAACAAGATTATAAAATAATTTGAATCTGATAAGTCAAAATATGTTTTTT
The DNA here is from genome assembly GCA_963583905.1 of Stenurella melanura. Taxonomy (NCBI): domain Eukaryota; kingdom Metazoa; phylum Arthropoda; class Insecta; order Coleoptera; family Cerambycidae; genus Stenurella; species Stenurella melanura. The sequence continues at coordinate 64,194,782 of OY757318.1, forward strand.
ATAGCATAGTCTTCATTACACTTTCTTGGGAACAGTTGTCACAAGTAATGCTTGCATGCTCTAAACATAAGTATCTTTTGCAGAAAATGCAAAAATATTTTGTAGGTCTATTTTTCTTTGAGTCACATACACTGCAACGACCTCTTTTGTTACTTCTCAATTGTGTGGGACCAGCTTCTTCCTCCATACCACAAAGTTCACGAAGTCTGTCTCAATTTTAGGTTTCTCGGTAAGTTTGGCAAAGTGGAACGTATTTTCTGAAAGTCGTAAACTAATTTTCTGATCAGGATTATTTGCAGAATACACGATTAGGCTGTTTATTTACGCAACATTCATCATACTATAAAATATTACGACTGGCCATCTTCTAGTATTTTTGGCGACGTTATATTGAGCACAGTACGTCTACTCCAGACTTTGTTGAATTATACCATTCAATGATTTCGGGTTTCTTACTAGTTTTATTTATGGCATCATCATCGTGAATGGCTGAAATAAGCAGTACATTTTTTTTCTTCTTCGGTATGTAAGATACCAATGTACAATTTTTTCTAAACGCAAACATGCTCGAACCAACTGATCGATTTCCTTGCACAAATTGTAAGGGCAATTCTTTTTCGTTTTTACGAATTGTCCCTAGGAGAGTTAATTGGTGCGAGTTTAGATAAGCGTCTAGAGAGACCGAAATGCGAAAGCTTCGACACGCCCAACACTTGATATCATTAGTTTGACTATTTCTTCTTTGCTCTAGCGTTTGCTTCCAGCGAGATGGTTGGTTTTCCTTCTTTTTATATAATAATTTCATTCTTTCGTGTGATTTCTTTGGGTTAGGTTAGTAGGTTTTTATTCTGATATCTAACTGTTAATAATTATTAGCGCCGCAGGCAGTATTAGTATTATTTTCCACAAAATAACAGAAAATATTTCAATTTCTCCACTTGCACGAATTTATTACACATTTACAAGGTAATGCGCATGCTCGAAGCTTTCGCATTTCGGTCTCTCTAGACTCTTGTCGAGTTTAGACTGTCAGCAAGTGGCAAACTCGTAAACCAGTTGTCAGTCGTAACATTTCGATTTGAACCATATAGATGTTCGCACAAACGTTCTACTATACACTTTCCACTATTTTCTTTACGGTAGGGTCCGACAGGTTGCATACCTACATAAACCTCCATGTTACTTGTATAGAACATTTTGGCATCACAGAGAGCGAAAATTTTTATACCATACTTATTTGGTTTGCTAGGTATGTATTGGCGAAAGCTACATCGGCCTCTAAAACCTTCCAACTTTTCATCTACCGTGACGTACTCACAGTGAATATAATTCTTCTTGCAATTGTCAACGAACTTCTCAAAAATTTCCCTAATAGGTGCCAATTTGTCTAATTGTTTACGCTGCTTACGAGTGTCTTTATCATCAAATCTCAGATATCGTAATAGAAATCGGAACCTGCTTATACTCATTGTTAATCGAAATGCTTCAATCCCTGTACCGTCGGTCTTCCATAGATCTTCAGTATTCAGATGATTTGCTTTACGAACTCTAGCAAGATAAAGTAAGCCAAACAATGCCTTAATTTCAGGAACATCAGTTGGCTTGTAATCCCTGTCACGAACAAAGTTTCCAGATACAGCTTCTATTTTTTGGTTTGTGCAAGTAACAATTGTATTAAGAATTTCATCACTGAAAAATGTATTCCATATATTTAACGGGGCTTTTAAATGTCTAAGATTGCGAGGTACTCCTGGAAGAATTTTTTTTATTATGTTCTCACTTCGTGTTTTTATGTTTTTATTGGGCGCACTGTCTTTTTTTCCAATTGGTAACTCCATCTTTCTTGCCAAATCTTGCTCACTGTTTGAGTCCTCAGATCGTTCCTCAACGAAATCAACTTCAACTTCATCCTCATCGCTTTCGGGTTCTTCCTCTGAGGCAGTAGAAATCTATTCAAACAGTCTTTTAAGGCGTTCTTGTTCTCTTTCAAAATCATCCATGGTCTATTACGAAAATATAAATATTATATATAAGGTCGATATAATAAATAATTAAGACATATTACCTAATTCCTAATAATTTAACTCACTGATAAGTTTTTCTTGATCCTTTATGAGTGTATTTAACTCTTCTTCGGACTTTAAGGCCTCTTGCATAAATCGCTTACTTTCCTCCTTTAATGTTTGTATGTGTTTATTTTTCATCTCGCTGTCCTCGGTAAGGTCATTTATTCTTCTCTCAAGAATTCATTTATCTTTGTAGTGGAGTGGAAGTATACTTATTAATCGTAAAAAAAATCTCAATTTTTTTTTCCTTGAACTAGGTTTAGAATGTCATAAAGCGTCGAAATTTTAAATATGAGCGAAAAAAATGTCTGCCTGTCTGTCGGTCGATCTGTTGATCTGTGTCTGTTTGTAACTTCTTTTTGTGCCCACGTTTTCTCAGCAACGGTTTAATATATTGACTTGAAATTTGGTAGACATAAGTACCGTGATGAGATCTGGAACTAGATTATAGTTTGTGCTAACTCTGGTGAAGGGTTGAAGGTTAAATAGGGGTAAATAAAGGAAAATAAGTAAAGCAAGAGTACAGTAACTTGGGATTTAGTGTATATACTAGAAGCCAAGGCTTCAATTTTTTAAATAATATTTTTCTCCCTTTCCACCACCACTCAATTATTAACAGCGGTGATAAAATAAAACTGAGATATTGTCTCGGGTGCATGTATAAACCATAATTACGTCTCGAACTAAATTATATTTTGACACGATTCCGTTGAAAAGTTGAGGTTAAATAGGGGAAAATAAGTAAAGCAAGCTGGTAAGAGTAACAGAAACTTGGAATTTAGTGTATATACTAGAAGTCAAGGCCAAGATTATTTATAATATTTTTCAAGTCCCCCACCACCTCCACTCTATTAATAAAATGATTGATAAAATAAAATTGAGATTTTTACTTGAAATTTGATACATGTAAATATTATAACAACATATTTAATTAGATTATAATTTGAGATGAATCCGTTGAACGATTGGAGGTTGAATAGGGGAACATATGTAAATCCATGCAGGTAAGAGTACAGAAACAGAAAAAAACTCTCTAATTTCATTACGATGGCATAAACTGACGAAGCTTTGAAAATTTCAGCCGAAGTGAATTTTTTGCCGCTCTGTTACATTTTGATAGTTGAAAATTTTATTTCTCAGTTCGTTTAGTCTGATAAGAACAATGAATTTTTTATTAGTTGAAAACGGCAACATTTTTAAAACAGTGCATTTCTCTAAGGGAAGCTGCAGAAGTTATAGATTAACAAAAATCACCAGTGCTTTCCTGTCATTATCCTGAACCTAATCCAACTCTAAAATTTCTGTCCCCAGAATTTTTCTTTCAAACGTTATTTCGACTCCACTATTAGCGTTGTAAGAACGCCTTAGTAGGATTGATCACTAGCTCTTAGACTAAAAGTAGCGAGTTGAGCGATGAAGGTAAAATCACGGTTAAATTTGTGTGCACACAGCGTGACTAAAAGGGCTTGATGTACCTACAAAGCGAATTACTTACGCGTGGAAATAATTCCGGAACAAACATGTCAAATTGTCCGCAGTCTGAGTTGAAACGTGATAGAAATTGAAAGCGTGGCCAACGATGTGTAAAACTAAAAACAAAATCAGTAATAATTATATCATTCCAGGTTCTTTTACTAATAATGGAGTACGCAAGATATAAAAGTGCTCGAAAAATGATTTCTGTTTGCACTTTCATTTTAAAAAGTACAGAAAATCTCAAATCGTTCCTTGCATCTCAGATTGAAAATCCATTGCTCTTTAAACACACCCCTCCATAACTAGTTTTTAGTTTGATGAAAATGGCGACGAGAGCGGCTTTTGTAGAACTGTTCTAGTATGTTTGAGGATTCCGAAAATGCCAACAGGAAAATCGTATCTGCTAGGATTCGAATTATCATCGAATTTTCAGCTTTTCAAACAGTACTTTCATTTTTTCAGTTTGTTGCAATCAAAAATTGTCAAAAAGTCAATTTTTTCATATTTTTTTACGCCATTTGAAAAAAAAAAAATTCTATGGCCTGAGTTACCTCAGCATTCTCTATACTTAACTTCAACTTCAGTTATTCAATAAAAATCAAGAAATGCTAAGATATTGTTGTTTTTCAAGTATGTCATGAAAACAAACGACAATTGTAATATGGATTCCTATTTAATTACACACGACAAATGATTATTAACTAACAAGAACAGTATTGACTAAATTCTAACAAGAACAGTATTGACTAAATTCTAACGTATTTGTTCAATATGTCCACGTATCAACAGGTTGCGTAGCACTTATGATTTCGTTGGGATCGAGACTGGCAAAAGTCTGTACTATTCTACTCAAATCATCTCATAAATGTCGAAAAAAAAAATCGTAGGTGCCATTTGAAAAAATGGATTTTTTCACAATTTTTAATTGCGACATTTGAAAACTGCCTGCTCCCATATGGCACATAATGGGACCACCGATGGAACATGCTGTGTTAGCTGATACTTTCATGTCAAAAACTGTAATAGATAAGTTAACATAACTTGTGTTGCCAAAACGCAGAAAAAAATTGATTACTATTTAAAATAGGAAGGTTGGTACCGATTTTTGACACTGTGTTGCTGGAGGATTGAAAATGTTTTATGTAAAATGGGAATGATGGATTAGGGCCGTGTACCAAATTGCAAGTTTCTAATCCAACTGCAAGTTGAAAAACTTCTAATGCACGGTCTACTTAAATCACCCTGTATGTACGTGTGTATACGTAAGTAGGACTTTCACACACATACTTTGATGTATGTGTATATGTTATATGAATCGTCTCATAAACATAAAAATATTGTTCGTATTTTTTAAAAACAAAAAATGAGATTACTGTTTTAAAAGCCAAAAAATTGATTATGTTGCGAATACTAGCAGATCTGATTTTCCCGTTAGCATTTTCGGAATCCTCAGACATCCTAGAGAAGTTCCACAAAAGCCGTTCTCGTCGGCATTTTTATTGAACTAAAAACTGGTTGAGGAGAGGTGTGCCAAAAATCGTGGTGTGCAGCGGCAATTTGAAGTGGTCTGTATATTTTAAGTCCGTACTCTATTGCTTCAGTCAAACAGGAACAAACCACGTTTAACAGAAATAATAGTGGAATTTGAAAGTTTGCAAAACATATGTTAATTAAGGTGTACTATTAAACATAGTAAAAGTTCCCATCTCTATCTGTCATGCTCCAGCCGTCATCTTGGAAAAATAGTGCTCAAATTAAGTTTTTTGCCTATATCTCGGTAACCATTAGCGATATCGAAATTATGCATCATATGTAAAATAAAGCTTAAAAAATTCCTTACAAAAATGTTGTATATATATATATATATATATATATATATATATATATATATATATATATATATATATATATATTAAAATAAAATATTTCTGTCTATCACCTCTGTGAATCCTTATTTTCATAAGGATAATAAACCAAACTGCAAATAATTGCGAGCCTGGCCGCGTTAAATATAGAAATCACATTCTACAACAAAACGCTTGGTTTTGATTTAAACAAGCACCAGCCGAAAGAATTATTCCTAATTAAAGGAAACCCTCGTACCAGCCGTCTCAGACTAACTTGCATACTGCAGTTTCGCACTTCCTGGTGCTCATCAGTGCAAGGCGAGCCCGAGACGACTAGTACAAGAGCCTGGGTTAACCAAGTGGCCAGATCGACGTTGTAAAACGACGAAATGGGGGAGGCTCCATCTAGCGACAGCTGCTTGTTGAAATCAAAACAATAATATCCCGACATGGGGCACGTAATAGTAAACAGCGTGCTTCCAGAGGGCAGAATATATTAAAATAAAATATTTCTGTCAATCACCTCTGTGAATCCTTATTTTCATAAGGATAATAAACCAAACTGCAAATAATTGCGAGCCTGGCCGCGTTAAGTATGGAAATCACATTCTACAACAAAACGCTTGGTTTGATTAATTTTCTAGTCAGTATGTGTGAAAATCGTCTATACGGACCCATAGACGTACCTGTATCACTGTCAGTTCCCAATTATAATTTGAAAAAAAAAAAAAAAAAAAAAGATAAAAAAATTATTAAATGAAATAAAAAAAAATACACGAAAAAAAAATTTTTTGAAAAAAAATACATATATTAAAAAAAAGGAATACATATTTAAAAAAAAAACTGAAAAAAATATCACAAAAAAAAAGATATATGTTTGTATGTGTGTACTTATTCGTTTACGTAAATACTTGTTATATACAATAGAAAAATATGTAGTTAAAAAAAAAGTGTACACATTGGTAACCAAGGAATAATGTGATAAGAAATAAAATTTAAAAAAATAATTATTATACTAGGAAACTTGGCGAATGGTCTTTGTAACCGTAGTCAACAAACCTGAAACACACACACACACACACACACATATATCCTTGCAACAACAGACTACCTGGAATTCTTCGCAGCTGGGAAATCTTCATTTCTCTGGGGGCACCGTGTTCCCTAGCCAGCACGGCCCCCGTGGTGCTGGCTATCCTTAGTTTTCCTGCTGCTCTTATAGATTTACAGCATTTACTCGTCTGTCCGAGTTCTGCTGTCGGCAGTCTCGTTTCATATGTCCTATCTTGCCGTAGTTGTAGCATTTAATGCCCCCGCTTGACTTTTCTCTATTTTGTTGTGATTCCTGTCTTTTCGGAGGATTAAATTTAGCCAGTAATTGATTGAACATTTTATGTATATCGGCCAACATAGGGTTCTGGTTCTCCTTTTCTGGCTGCGATTCTTCGAGCGTCATAGCACGCACTCTTGACGTTGGAGTATCCCTATAGACGGTTTCTACTTCTAGTGCACGCACCAAGTCTTCACTACTACTGTTATGTCGGGATAGCCTGAGGACTCGCCTGATCTCCTGGTTCCTTATCCCATCTAGGAATGCCCCCACTGTCAATTGCTCTTTAAATTCTCTTGGCGCATTAGGATATGCTAAGTGTGCCAGTCTTTCCACCGCATCTTCAAATTCTTGCAGACTCTCTTCAGCTTTCTGAACGTTCAATTTCAGCTGGGTCTGATATACTTGAGCAAGGTGTTGATCGCCATATCGTAGATCTAAGGCAGCTTCTAAAACTCTAAAATTCCGTTGTTGGTCTACCGGAATTGTCTGGAGCAACTCCAGTGCTTGGCCTCTTAAAGCCACGATTAATGTCTTAGCCTTCTCTTCGTCATTCCAGTTGTTTGCACTCGCTGCTGCCTCAAACTGTGTCTTGTAAGTCATCCAGGAACTTTGACCATCAAAGGAGAGAAGTTTTAATCGCTGGCCTGATGATACACTTGCTGGTTTTCTATCACTCAACTGTCTTTTAAGCTGGTCAATCTCTCCTTTGACTTCTTCTTCGAACTTGTTTACTTTTTCATCTACCTTATCCGTTTTTCCTTCAACTCTAGCTACCTTTTCTTTGACTTCACTTATTTCCTCCTCGACCTTGTCCATTTTTACTTCGATCCTATTTTTGAGTTCTTCAGTGGCTCAGTTCTTCTTTCTCCTTGTTGTTGTTTTATGTCCAAGTCTTGCATGATTTTCCTCAATTTTTCCTGACGTCTTTGTTCTTGGTCCTCAAGAATATTTCTCAATTCTTCTTGACGTTTTTGTTCTTGTTCTTCTTTTTCCTGTCGTTTTCTTTCCCGTTCTTCTTTCTCCTACTGGCGCTTTCTTTCCTGTTCTTCTTTCTCTTCCTGGCGCTTCTTTTCTTGGTCCATGATTATCTTTTACATTTGGGCGAATAAGTCCTGTATTTGTTTTTCAGATGCCATGCTTCTGGTCGTTACCGGCATATAATTACTATAAAATCAACAAAATTTAACAATCACGTCAATATCGGTAATGTAACTGTCCAAAATTCTCGAAACAGCACGAAAAAAGTCTTTGTCACTTAGCCACTAATATCCAAATAGGAAAGTTCTAGAAAGTTCACGAACATGCACTTAATTAACTACACGAAAAAGTCTTGTTCAGAGTCTTTATCTCTTCTTAGTTCAAAGGGTTTAATCACTATCACTAATGTCCTAATAAAATGTTCCAAAAATACCTCAAAAATGCACTTAACACTGTTTTTTTGTTCGAAAATAACTTTTGAACAACGTCCAGTAAATCAGTCTACTGTGTTAGCACTACTTCTCGAGAATACACTGTCCAAATCTTTCTCGAACACTTTCGAAAAAATCCTCTCCTTAAAATTCCGCTTCTGACATCAGTTGTTACGTATTCCCACATCTTAGGAAACATCCTGTATAAATCTGTAGGTTTTAAATAATTTTAAGAGATAAACACTTTATTTAATAATTTACTGACTATACAATACTTCAAAATAACCTTTACATTTTGTTTACTTGATATTTAACCTCACTTTTTTCGCTGCGAAACTTCACTTTAATACACTTCTTCCCTTTTATTAAACTTCCCCCTATGCGCCGGTAATCGCGCCTTATATACTCTGAAATTGCCTCTAGATCCATCTAGAAACAATCAAGAATCTTCTCTCACCGCACTCTAGAAAACTCTATCTCTTTCTACAAGTTTCCAGTCACTCACTATTAGGCATAGGCGTATCATTCTCCAGTTTCAAAGGAGTGTAATTCATAACAATGCCATTCAAGTTTTAATAATATACGACTTCTCGTTCTTAAGTTACTGTGCTTACAAAAACATGGCGGATGGAGAGACAGACGAACAAACCGACACACGAATGTGTCGATTAAATTTTCGTTTTTTAATTTTCGACGAGTATGTATAACAATAGATACGGAAAAACGTAAATGACATTATTTGTAGGGAATTTTATAAGTTTTATTTTATACAGGGTGATCTATAATTGTCTTCCGATATTTCTGCGACTGATAATATATTAAAAAAAAATCATCGTGCTAAAATTGAACAGGCTAAAAAAAATTACTATGAGATTAAATTTTTTAATTCAAATAATAAATCGAAAACAGCATGGCAAATTATCAAAAATAGTAATGGCAAAAAAGAACTTCCAAAAAACTTTGTTGACTCTGACGGTAATAATATTAACGACATGCAAATTGCAGCTGACGCGTTTAATAACTTTTTTTATCAACTCTATAAAAACACTAGCTGACAATATGCCTTCTAGGTTTAATGATGATAAACAAGTTTTTAATCAAAATTCCATTTTTTTTGTTCCCATTCAGTTCAAATGAAATGCTTAATATTTTACATTCTGTTTCGACGAATAATTCATCTGGTTATGATGATATACCATGTTCACTCCTAAATAAAGTAGCAGAATTCATTGTTGAGCCGTTAACCTATCTCGTTAACCTGTCTTTTGTAGAGGGGATTTTTCGTGATATTTTAAAAAGATCTTCAATCATACCAATACCCAAGAAAAATGATAAACCTATAAATCAAACTATAGAGGTATTGCTCTTCTATCTGCTTTTTGGCGACTACGTTCTTTTGTTAATGTACATATCTTAGAAATGTACTATTTTGCTCACGTCCAGTTATTGTATCATGTGCTGGGGCAACTGTGCTTGATTTAACGAAGTGTTTACGCTTCAAAAAAAATTGTACGTACAATGTCTTTCAAACTTCCTCGTCACTTGTGCAGACTCCTGTTCAGTGAATTAGGAATTTTAACCGCTCCATCTCTATACATCTTAAGCTATGTAATCCATATAAAAGAAAATTTGGATCAGTTTAATAGCAGAAATGCCAATACCAGCTTACACCTTATCCATCGTTGCAAAAGGTCCTAAATTAATGTCTGTAAAATTATTCAACAAGTTACCCATCCACCTTAAAAAAATAAATATCATCCATCGATTCAAAAGAGAAGTAAAATCGCTGTTACTCAAATATTCGTTTTATTCAGTTGATGAGTACTTAGGCACTGATCTTACTGATACTAGTTGATTAACGAAAAATATTTTTCAATCTAGTTTTCTTTTCCCTGTTTGAAAATTTATATTTTATACCCCATATTTTGTCAGTCTACACTGTTTGTCTTTTACGTAATTTTATAACTGATTTACATATACATTTTCTTTTTGTATTTACATTGATATATGTGCATTTTACCAAATTGACTATATTCCGATGCCTGTTAAGTTTCAGTTTTTCTGCAATATCTTCCGACTCCCTTAAAATATCAAATTCAAATTTTAAACTTAGTCATAGGCCGTCTGGACACTAGTTTACATGTTATCAGTCAAACCCTATCTTCTGTATAAGGTGTAGTTTTAGGTAGCGATTGTCAGTATTTTGCTCATAACTTTTTAATTTTTTTCAAATTTCTGGAAATTATTATAAAAAAGTAATTTTTAGATGATTAGAAATAAAGAAGGTATTCTTATCGCATTTCGATAAACCAAACCGTTCTAGAGTAATTTGTGTTTAAAAAACCGCTGCCTAAGGAATCACTACTTCCACATCCAGATTTTCTATCCAACTGTCTATAAAGGAAAACACCTTGACCATATTTGCATTTTAGTATGTGAAAATATTTGGTCATAGAATTTTAATAATACTTGAGGCGCTGATTTTTAGCACATACTCCAAAAATGAAGTTTCTTGACTATTAGCTTGCTTTACTTAATTTCCCGAACTTACACTACCCACCCCTTCAACGGGATTATCTCCATCAGATGTCATTCCAATACAAACGTGTACCAAATTTCAAGTGAATATCTTAATTTAATTAATTGATCCACCCCTTTAATAATGGAGGGGGTTGAAAAAATTATAAAGAAATCTGAGGCCTTGGTCTCTTGTATATACACCAAATTTCAAGTTTCTGTACTCTTACCAGCTTGTTTTACTCATTTTCATCAATTTGCCTCTACTTACCCCCCCCCCCCCCCCTCCGACCCCTTCAACGGAATCATCTCAAAATATAGTCTAGTGCTATATGTCGTTATAATACATACTTGGACTAAATTTCAAGTGAATATCTCAATTGAATGTTATCAGCCCCTTTAATAATGGAATGGGGTGGTGGAGGGGTTGAAAAATATTCAGAAAATAATCTGAAACCTTCGCATTTAGTATATATAAAAAATTCCAAGTTTCTGTACTCTTACTATCTTGCTTTACTTATGTTCTCCTATTTAACTCCCAACCGTTCAATGGAATCATCTCAAAATATAATTTAATTACAGATGTCGTGATAATACATACATGTACCAAATTTAAAGTAAAAATCTCAATTTTATTGCAACAATCACTTTAATAATGGAGTAGAGGTGGTGGGAGGACTTGAAAAATATTATAAGAAATCTTGGCCTTGCCTTTTAATATATACACCAAATCCCATGTTTCTGTACTCCCTATTTACTCCTATTTAACCCTCATCTTTTCAACGGAATCATCTCAAAATATAATCTAGTTCTAGATGTCGTTATAATATACACGTGTACCAAATTTCAAGTGGATATCTCAATTTTATTTTATCAACCCCTTTAATAATGGAGTGGGGGTAGGGGGAGTTGAAAAATATTATAAAATAATTTGAGTCCTTGGGTTCTAGTATATACACCAAATCCCGAGTCTCTTACCAGCTTGCTTTACTTATTTTCCCCTATTTATCCCTATTTAACCTCTAACCCTTCAACGAAATCCTCTCAAAATATAAGCTAGTTCCAGATGTCGTGTACGTCGCCCAGTACGCCTAACCAAAAATTGAAGCCAAACCGCTCCTGAAACCGCCCCTGTCTTATAATGTGAGGATTATCAATTGCCCACTATCGAGTGTTGTTTCGATTAAATAACCCAAGGTTTGTGAATCTCGATTCATCAGTGAACAACATGTTTTTGAAAAAAGTCTCATTTCTTAATTGGCATAACTGTAACCAATTACAAAAGGTTATTCTTCGTTGATAATCATTCTCATACAAAAATTGAAGCAATTGATATTTATAAGAACGATAGCCCTGTTTCTTTAAAATTTTTCTGGCTGATTCTTTGGAAAGTGGTAATTCATGTTCAACTTGTCATATCGAAATGGTTGGGTCAACATGCACTAAAGCTAATACATTAATTTCTGTTTCTTCATCCACAATAAATCTTTCTTCAATTTCTACACTAGGTTCAGTTCTAAATTGTTGCTCCAACCGGGCCAAATAGTTTCATGGAGGTTGTCTTCTTTCTGGATATCTCCGTCCATACAGACTTTGTGCTCTAGTTGCATTACGTCGAGTCTCTCCATAAATAATGATCATGTCAACTTTTTCATCTCTTGAATAATTTTCAGTTATTTTATATTAATTTTCTTGTTTATAACAACTTTAACTTGCTTCAGAAAATTAGTGAGTAAATCACGACTAATTCAATTGTTGCGAATGTCATTTTCATGGCTATCTGCAATTTTGGATTTAAATGTAGATAGGAACCTTATTAAAATGATTTGTTGGCGCTTACTTTTTAAAAATACTTATATTATTACGAAGGATATCGTTAAGAAATGATTAATGGCGAAAAAATTATAGTTTATGAATCATTATTTCCGATTAATAAAAGAAATAGCACAGTTCCATTAAAAAAAATTCCATAGGACCCCTACGAAAATGAAAATGAAATTCCGTTATTTTTTGAAAAAAAACTAAAAATAATGGTACCTATCAGTAATTCAAACAACTATTTTCTTCTTTACAGACAAGTCTACAACCTTACTAATAATTTCCATAGCCTATTTAGTAATTTTCTTACATCGCATGCATGTATGCTTAATGAGAAACCATCAAAAAAATATAGTCATTCCATTTAAGAAAAAAACCGGAAGTGATATTTTCATTTCTGTTAGTCTAAAAGTAGCTTATTATTGTCTAATTTATGTGTATCAAAAACCAAATTTTTAAATACAATAACAATCAAAATATTGGGGGCGTACATTGACTCGTGGCCACCCGGTATATCAATTCTTCTTTCTGAAAATGCCTTAATTTTATTTAATTAACTATCTTATCAAAAAAAATTTAAGTACACTGATAAATAACCGAATAAACAAGAGGTCACGTTTTTGAGAATAACTGCAAAATTTTAGAATAAAGAAATTATATAAAAATTTCCTCGTACAAAAAATGGCGTGCGGTATCTATAATATTACTTACATAGTAGGCATGTTTTCCAAGATATGATGGATTTAAAACTGGTATGTCAAAATTTCCTTAAAAAGTAGGGCATTTTTCAATATACTGTTACGTATTTTCACCCTGAAAGTATCCTTCAGGATCCGTAGGTTCTAAATAATTCTAACAAGGGATAAACACTAACACTTTATTAAATAATTTACTTATTACACAATACTTCTAATTAACTTTTACAATGTTCATATTTACTCTTCGGATTTGACTTCACTTATCGCTACCAACTTCACTTTAGTAAAAACTTCCCTTCCCGCCATGGAATCTCGCCTTAAATACTCTGAAATTGCCTCTAGAGTTACCTAGAACATAATCGAAAATCCGCCACACTCTGACGTAAATGTTCAATGTGACCACCATATTTTTGTTCAAATATTCTATTATTCTACTTTCAACAGATTGCGTAGCACATCTTTGCGCCTACCATTTCTGACGCCAGAAATCAATGCAAAAGTGAATTTAAGGCCACTTTTATTAACATTGTGTATGTCTATCTTTAGTCGTTTTTGAGTTATTGGCATTTTTTTTAAATATTGTTTTTTTTTCTCAAGGGTAGTAGGAAACAGTCATTTCATTTTAATTTTTATTCAAAAATCGTATTGCAATAATAAATAATAACAACAAAATAACAACAAATAAACAGATTAACAAAATAATTATTTCAATATAAATGCTCAATGTGTGCACCGTTTTCACTGACAGAATTTTGTCAACATTGTTCTTGTTCGTTAATAATAATTTGTTGGTGTTGTGTGTAGTTAAATAAGAATACATATTTTTCTTTAAAAATTATTACAACTGTCTTTTGATTCCATGGCATACTTGAAGTAAGGAATCTCTCGGCAAGATATGGTATTTCTTGATTTTTATTGAATAACTCGATATGGGGTGAAGTTAGGTATAGGGAATGCTTAAGTAACTCACCCTAAAATTCAATTTTCTTTCGAATGGTGTGAAAAAAAATAGTAGGTGCCATTTGAAAAAATTGACTTTTTGACAATTTTTGATTGCGACATTTGAAAATCGACTGCGCCCATATGGTACAAAATCGGTGGTCGATGGGACATCAAAAGTTAGCCTGGACTTCCAGCTAACTACTTCACAAATTTGGTTTCATAATTTTGAAAGGTTTGCGAGATATAAATTTGTTCGTAAACTACTACAGCGGCAATTTTTTTCAAAAAATTGGACATATGTCAAAAATTGTAATAGATAAGTTAACATAACTTAGATTCTCTAAACTCAGAATTAGAAGACCAATCGAACCATGTAAAGAAAAATATAGGTTTCCATTTAAAATAAGAAAGTTGGTACCAATTTTTGGCACACACTGTATAGTTGGAGGACTGAAAATATTTTAGATAGAACGGGCATGATTGATTATGGCTGCATACCAAATTTCAAGTTTCTAATCCAACTGCAAGTTGAAAAACTTCTAATGAATGGCCTACGTGAATCACCCTGTATATAACTACAGAAAGAAAAATGAAAAGGTGACATATATTAGCAAAATTTTTAAAAAATGAACACTGTTTTCGAATGCTGATTTTTATTAAAAACATTAAATCTAACCTGAAAAGAAGAGAAAGAGAAGACATGCTGAAAGTACGCAAATAAAAAATAATGAAGTGCATAATAAAATCAATTTTCATTGCAACAAATGTGAAACGTGTTCTAAATTTTAAAAATGTGTAATTAAACTTAATGAAGATAAATTATTGAAACAAAATAAACTGTGGTAAGAATGGTCATAGCTTAATAATAGTCGTTGAATTTACTAGATTCTACTATGCAACTAGGAATAAGTAAAGCAAGTTGGTAAGACTCCAGAAACTTGGGCTTTGGCAGCGGTTTTTTAATTAAGATTACGACAGTGGAAAATAATATTTAGAGTGTAACTAACAATATTTCCAAAGAAGGAAAACTTTATTTACTTTTCGTGAATAGAAAATTATAGGACATGGTTACAGCACCGAAAAGAAAATACGAGGATGTACAAGGCTGTGTAGAGGGGTGTTCACCGCACATCCTCTTCTATCTTAGGTGGCGGCGGCGGCGAGCGGTCGGATATACTGACCATCGTTTTTTAATACTATTTGGCCAGGGCAATTTTACATCACTTTTTTTTTAATAAAAAATATTTGCAGTCGAGACTGAAATCTGTAGTAACTTCCAGGCTTCTCATGATCAACAGGTTGTTCTCCACGATGATTCAAATTTTTACGGTATTAAATTATCATCACTCATCTTTTTCAAATGGAACACCCTTTATGTTATTGCTTAAAATGTTAGAGTAATCAATTTTCTACACGCTGAGGTATATAGTGATCATTTTTCCTACGAGAATTTTCCAAGAATTGCCGAAGAAATTGATTTTATAAGGTATCAGGATGTAGGTAATTGATTGCTGAAATGAATGAAGAATGTAAAAATTTGAATCAAGGTGTAGAACACTCTGTAGAAATAGGCTGAATTGAGTGTTCCATTTAAAAAGTTCAAGTATTAGCTTGCTATCGCTATCTGCAAATTTAAAAATAATTTTAGAATATACAACTTCTGATCTATTAATTGATTGTCAATTGTTGTTTGAACAATAAAAATGAAAAATATTGGTTGTGTACTTCATCTCAATGACAATGTAAATAACAGTGTATTAAATCATATTCGCACATGTTGACCAAATATCGACTGCAACTTTGACTCGTTTTATGCTTCGTGGTATACGGCAAATTTTGGCGTTCACATCGTGACTAATACATTAAGAGTATAAACACTTAAACGTTGAGCATCTTCTTAAAGCTCAAAAATTAATGACGTAAACGCCAGTATTTGTGGTACCAAAACAGTATGTTATCTCATTAGTATAAAATGTAAAATTATTATAAACATATTTGAGCACTATGCATGTTTCATTAAGTGTTGCAGTTTAGCCTTTACAACTGCAACACTTCTATCTACTTTTCTTTTTTTTATAAATCTTGTTAGCTCTTCTCCAGAAGAATAAGATTTTTGTGAGATGAAAGAACCAAATTCGTCTTTTAAGAGAATTACTTCCTGATCAGACTATCCTAAAATTAGTTTAGCTTTAATGCATTTCTGGTTTTTCAAATTATTGTCAACTAACCGCTTTTCTTTATAGGCCTTTTAGTACAGTCAATCTCTGGCTCCTTCTGCTGACAATCTACTTTATTCGTACCATCAGTATCTGTAAATAGTGTACCTTATTAGTTGCACTGTAAAAGTTTCCATTTAATTGTTCAATGTATAACCAAAGACTATCAAAATTATAAAAGTAAATGTGCTATATCAAAAATTATTTAAAAGAATAATCTTCCATTTTACAACGTGGAGTAAGATATTTCTTTTGCTGCATTATAACTATTAGTACAAAATAAATAAAAAATGTTTATTCTCTAGAGAGAAATTTTATAACTAAAATAAATTAGATTAGGAAATATTTGCGTCTTTTTTTCTACATTTGAAATTCTACAAATGAAATAATGATAATACAAATTCTTATCGGATTAAAGTGATATTTTTAGAGATATGTAAATGTTGAATTTACATAATACAATTACTGTGATTTATTTATAACAATATTGTTACTGGAATAATTTCACTTACTTTTTTTATGAGAATGTTGTGTCTCTCGGAAGACGTTAGGGTCACCATTTTCAATCGTATTGCAATCTACGAAGTAGGAAATACATATAGTTATGATTTCTAAATGTACTCATACTGAAAGTAATAAATAAAAAATTGACCTTACTGGTCTTTCCAAATAGAGATATATTACTTACTATTGGTTTCTTCTATATTTGATACAATATCACGAGACGTCGTGGATCTGTTCTTTTCTTCTGTTACGCACGATTCATGGATCGGTTTTTCAAGATTATCATCTATGCAAATAAAAAGTATGGTAAGAAAATGTTAGTTATTTGCTATAACTAATTAATATCTTAATTTGTTGCAGCATAACAAATATATTTAATTTCAATAAAACTAGTAGTAATTTTACCATCATTATCACTTTCCAAAGCATATTCTAAATTTGAATCAAAATTTATTTCAGCCAAGGATCTTCCTTTGTACTCTGGTAATGTGCCTTTTTCCATGAGAAGTAATAATTTTGCAACTTTTGCTGTCTTATAAATATCTACAGGAATCTGGAAAGAGAGACCATGAAAGCGACAACTGTTTAATTACAATTTATATGTTAAAACAATACACTTACTATACTTTTTTTGTGTATGCCCCATAAAAGTAGAAAATTGTTTTGCTTCTTCTGGGGTCAAGCTAAGCAGTTGTGTAACAGTTGCTATCTGTTTCCGTAACTTTTTACTCCTAACAGTTTTTGGACCTTTTTATTTCGTGGTTTTGGCTAGCCCATGGAATTTTACTACTCGGAGTGGCGAACACATATTCATTTTAGGGCGAAATATATTTCAGGAATTCATTTACATAATTTTGTAGTATTTCCAGAATTAAAATAAGAACTTCTCGAGATCCCTTTCCACTATTGGCGGTTCGTTTATATTTTGCTGCCAACATTGTCTCTGTGTTACTTAACACATCTTGAAAATCCGTGAAATTACTGCTATTTTCATTAGTATAATCTTCTAACTTTAAAAACTGCACATCGCCAATACGTCTTCTATTAAATAATTAGGAGTGCTAGAGTAGATTGCGCCAATAATGTATAAGTTTTAGCATCATCCTTTTCTTTGGAGAATATCTTCTGACAGGTTTTAGTAATGCTAATACATTCCTCTCTAAATTTTTTAATATCACTAACTAGAGGTAAAAACAATGGTTTCTTCCATCTTTTTTCCAGCAAATCTTTATTTGCTAAAGAAGATATTTCAATGTTCCATCGAGATTCGATCATGTTTTTAAAATTGCCAATCTGCTGTAACCATGTCTGTGCCTCCGTTGATAATTTACATTAAAAACCTCTAGACTCCTTCAAAACCAGATGAAAGAGTTCGTCACACACCGTTTTTAAATATGTGCCTAAATGCATGGCCAAACTAGATGATTTGAACGTTTTCTTCTCTGGGTTGTAACCAACAATTTCTCGCGTGGCTAGCACCACCTTATCAACATTTTTTGGATGCAATAATTCTTTTTAAGTAACATCTTCCATGCTGACCACTTGTCGATATTGAATAAGCAACCGTGCAAGTTCTCGCATCCTAGTACTGCATGCATATTATTGCATATGTCATTCGTTCTCTTTTGTGCTTCTTTAAATAAGATTCTCTGAAGTGGGCTATAAGAAGGTCACTTTTAGCCGTAGTTGCTATATTATCCCCTTTCACTGTATCAAATACCTAATAAGAAATCAAGGAAGAATGAACACAGAAGAAGGATGTAGAATAATATAAAAATACTTAGTTAAATTCATTATTTTTAAAGTAAGTTAAGAAAATGAATAGTTATGTAGGTATACAAAAATGTTCAAAACTCTACTAACATGTTTTTTAACAGCCAATCTCGAAATTATATTTGTTGGATCTCTGGTACAAGCTATGAATGTATGTGATTTCGAGATATGATTGCTTCTTGATCCTACGTTGGCGTTGGTCGGTTTTTTTTAAATTCATAGCTTTGCGTGGCGCCTTAGTTATATCTTTAAAAATAACCCTTTGCAGAATACGCAAGCATAATAATCCCCCTCATTTCTATCATTCTGTCGGCGCGGTCGTACTGTATCAGATATGTAGAAATCGAAATTTACTGCCTTTCGCAGCAACGGCTGAGAATATGCATCATTTCGGAATAATTAATACCAGGGGGAAAATGTTAAATCTTAAATTTATGATCGTTGTTTGAAAAAGAATATAGACATAATTTTATTGAAGAAAAATATTTTTACACCGAAAATTCATTTGCCAAATAATGTGCACGATCTTTCGTTATGTGTCTGTGTAATGGTTGGGATCAGGCAAATCTGAATAAATTCCAGCGACACAAAAAACAAAGTGTTTACTTACACCCATCAAAATACCTATATAATGGTTTTGGGTAAAAGTATTTATTAGCTATTTCTCTACTTAAAAACGATTCTAAATCACGATATACCGGGTGCCCACGAGATCAGGTACACCCCCAGTTTTTCATTTTTCAAGATGAAAATTAAACAAGCTAACCATTATACTCTTCACCGATTTACTGCACTTTTTATATAATTGTTAAAGATTATGTAGGATACTCTGGGCAGTTTTTTTTGTAAATAATATTAGTTTTAGATTTTTTTTTTAATTACAAAACATATATATATATATATATATATATATATATATATATATATATATATATTTTTGTCATGTAAAAAATTAATAACTTTTTTATTTATCGAACGATTTTGTTCATAGGCTTCTTCCTCCAGCTATCACTAACTCACTGTCCAAATTTCAATACAATCGGACTGTTCGTTCTTAAGTTATCATGCTTACAAGAAACTTGACAGACGGAAAGTCGGACAGACAGACGTACGGAAAGGCGGACAGACAGACAGGCAAACAGACCTACAGACAGACTGATTAATTTTATCTGATAAAGGTTTGAAACGTCTTTCCAACAGATTTTTTAACATCAATATCAAATCATAAACGACCATGAAAAACAGAGTTTCAAACAATTACTCAATGGGCAAAGTTGTATTTAAGTTTATAATACCTAGTAAATGCCTATACTAGTCAATCGAAAAGTATTATCTCCACGTCCATTGGAGTGAAAGTATAGTAATCGTAAAAGAAAATATTTTTTTTGTTGAAATAGGTTAGAATGAATCATCCAGACTTTAAATTTGACCAAAAAAAATTATATCTCTTGACCTGTCTATAACTTTATTTGTGCGCACATTTTCATTCAAACGGTTTAAGATATTGACGACTTGAAATGTTATCGACGATTTCAAAAAATTATATTATTAAAATTCTCTCAGCGATTATTTCCATCAACTAGAGTGCAAATATAGCATCAAGATGTTTTCGTTTAAATAGACTTAAATGGGATACTTGGATGTAGAAGTAGTGATTACTTGAAGATAAAAGATGTGGTGGTGTAGCTGGTCTCGTGGGTATTGGGTATATTAGAGTAAATAAAAATATTTTCGTTTCCCGTAACGTGAAAATATACGTTGAAACAAACATATCGTTTTTTAAAAATATTTTAGTGTTTAAAATAAACAATACATGTTTGTTGTAGGTTATGCTATTTTTCTGGGCAAATATGTAAGGCAAACTATTGTTAGGATCATAAGCAATATTCGTCATTTCTTCTGGCCGAGTCAATGAGATTTAGTATGTTTTTTAAGCTTCTAAACATTCAATTTTGAAGAAATTTACAGATAATCTGGAAATTGTGGTCTTTCAAATTATATAATTTTTACTTTGACAAATTCAAAGGAACTTTTATGTGTTTTAAGTTTCTATAATTGCTAGATTAATTTTTTAAGTACTCCAAATACATAATAAATCGCATTGTCTCAGCCCGAAAAAATCAGGAATATTGCTTATGGTCCTCATAATAGTTTTCCATGCATAATTTGCACATAAAAAATATTACATAATTTGGTGAATTCTTAATTTTTTTGTTAAAACGAATAGGGACATTTCTAAGAATAGCATACAAAATATTTAAAAGAACAAAATATTTGTTCCATTTTATATTTTTATATTCCGGTCAAGAGTTAAAAAAAACAACTTAATTATTTTTTTGGGTCAACATATAGAGACATAGTATGTCATGAAACCGAGAATAAACAACAATCAGATCAAGTTTAGTTGAAAAGTAATAAAATAGAATTTCTGAAACGTATAAAGCCACATTTTTTTAAATATCTCGCATTTAACACATTATTGCTTCAGATATTTCTTCTCTAAACTTTTTTTCTAAAGTTTTCCTATATGTTTCATATTTTTCTAATCTTGATTGGCTCCGAAGGCGGCCGATAAAATTGTGTAGTTTTTCCAAAATCTACATCTGCGTCGGGACTAGTACAGTTGATGTTTATATTACTTTCAACGTTTACGGGTTGTAAAACTGTAAACGACTTGTCACCGTCAGAACAGTTTACTTCATTCACATCATTTAATTGTTGCGGCTCTAGTACTGGCAAATTGCCAAAATCACTATTGTTTAACCAATCCTAAAACATGTCTGTTAGCTGCTGCCTTCCCTTTATTTTTACTGTTTACCTGAATTCTGTCCATATTCTTTCCCTCTTGATAGTTTGAATTGGGTTTCGCTGTATTAGCAGGCTTTTTACTTGCGTTGTCAATAATTGTTCTTGCTGCAAAACATATTTTTGAAAAATTTTTACCTCAGTATTTGTTTTCATATACATTATTGCTGTTAGAAATATTAAAACGTAATGTGTATATACATATACAGACTGTCTATTTTACGAGGGCCACACCAAATATCTCGCTTAATATCTATTGTAGAAGAATAAAGTTTTAGAAACAGTTATCCCATTTTTTGTGAGCTATATTCCAGTAAAAAGAAAGTTGAAATCCATACCCTACTTTATGAGATATATTACAAAAACCTGAAAAATAGGAAAACCACAAACGGTTATAGCTTCCTTATTTGAGGAGGTACGAAAAAAGTTAAACGAATGAAAGTTGACGGCAAAGACAATAAGAATAATAACGTGTAACAAAAAAATCGAAAAATGCAGTTGGCTTTGACATACGCTATTGTGCAAAAATGAAAAATACATATCTCAAAGTAGGCCATGACGCCATTAATTCCGTTATTTTTTTCTCATTCCAACGATATAAAACATGTCACAGAAATTTTAACCGATAGTGTCAATATTTAATATTTTACGAATACCACAATTCATATAATTGAATCGTAACAATCAGCTGTGCCATAATAGTAAAAATTCACTTTATAATAATTATAATTCCGTAATTATTTATTACAATTTAATACAAACCAATAAATATCTCATAAATAAAAATACAAGTACAAAACGAACATCCAAAGAAAAAAACGAAAAACTATGTATAACAGTACTACCTACTACTATATTGAAAAGAAATTGTGTGTATTTATTTTTCTAACTACAAATGCTCAAATTGTGCACCATGCATTCTGACACATAAGCGTGCTCTACGAGACACGTCACGCATTACATTTTGGAGCATTTCAGGAGTAATTGCCTCACATGCGTTTCGAATTCTGGTTTTGATGTCCTCAGTATTTTCAGGGGCAGTTTGAAATACCTTGTCTTTAATGTAACTCCAGACGAAAAAATCCAAGGGAGTAATATCTGGTGATCGAGCTGGCCATAGAATGGGTCCATAGGTGCCTATCCAGCTATCTGGCATAACTTGATTTAAATAATTTGTACATATTACAGCAGTGTGAGGTGGAGCCCCATCTTGTTGAAAATATGAATAATTTAATCTTTCTGTCACTGTTAATTCATAAAGAAAATCTTGAAATTCGTTTTGCAGGAAATTAAGGTATCTACGAGCGGTTAATTTGCCATCATAAAAATAAGGTCCAATTACTTTAGTCCCTAAAAGACCCAACCAAACATTCGTAGAAAATCTTTCTTGGAAAGCAGTCTCTATGCACCAATGTGTATTTTCTCGTGTCCACTTATAATGCATATTTCTATTGAAAAATCCATTATTAGAAAAATTTGATTCGTCCGACCAAAGAATTTTGCTACATATCAGCGCGTCATTCCTTTTCTTATTTAATAACCATCTACAAAATCTTACTCTCCTTGGCTTATCTCCCTCATTTAAATGTTGAACTTTCCTCATTTTGTAGCATCGAAATCCGTTTTTTTTCAATATTTTTCTTGCACTGTCTTTTTTTATGCGACAGTTTCTCTGAATTTGTCTCAAAGAGATTTCCTCATTTTGGTTAACATAATTCATTACTCTATTCACTTTTCTTACATTATACGCATCATGCGCTCGCCTTACTACTTTTTTTTGAAAATGAACCGTGCGTTTATAGATTTTGAACTAACTTCCTAAACATAGTTCGATTTGGCTGCGGAGCATCTGGAAATCTATCTCCGTAAACCGTGACTGCCATCTCAGCGTCAAAATTGCACTGACAATAAATGCTAATCATATCGAATTTGTTATTATTGGTGTACACCATAATTACTGATATAAAATTTGTCTTAGAACTCGACAACGCAACATACAACATACAACAGTGACAATCTGTCAAATTTATTAATAACTGTATAGGTACATTGTTTTTCACTAATTATGGCACAGCTGATTGTTACGATTCAATTATATGAATTGTGGTATTCGTAAAATATTAAATATTGACACTATCGGTTAAAATTTCTGTGACATGTTTTATATCGTTGGAATGAGAAAAATATAACGGAATTAATGGCGTCATGGCCTACTTTGAGATATGTATTTTTCATTTTTGCACAATAGCGTATGTCAAAGCCAACTGTATTTTTCGATTTTTTTGTTACACGTTATTATTCTTATTGTCTTTGCCGTCAACTTTCATTCCTTTAACTTTTTTCGTATCTCCTCATATAAGGAAGCTATAACCGTTTGTGGTTTTCCTATTTTTCAGGTTTTTGTAATATATCTCATAAAGTAGGCTATGGATTTCAAATTTCTTTTACTCTTTTTAGTACTTTTTCACAAAAAATGGGATAACTGTTTCTAAAACTTTATTCTTCTACAATAGATATTAAGCGAGATATTTGGTGTGGCCCTCGTAAAATAGACAGTCTGTATATAAAAAAAAAATAATATCTTTAAACAAATATCTTGTACTGTGTTCAACATTAAAAATAATATCTAAAATTACAGTAGTCCTCTTAAAGATTTAATTAAATTAACTTTAATTTTAATATTTTTCAGATCAATATATTTTATGTTACTAGTTATACATGTTCTTTTACTATACATATTAATTGTACAACCAATAAAATGTATCAATTTAGCCAAGCCTTAATTAAAACTTGAACAATAATGTAGTGGCGGCTCGTGATATTATCTGCAGAGGAGGCTTGGTATTCTGAAAGACAACTGATGTGCAATATGACTACAATTTGTACATTTCCCCACCACCCCTGAGGTATTACAACGGCGCGTTACATTTTTTTGCCGTGGGTTGTTCGCCAGGATACCGATTCACGACTTGAGAGAATAGAACTGATAAAAGAATAGAATGAAAAGGAAATAGAAAATATGATGAGATGAAAAAATCACTCTCATGAAATTCTCGTTCCTACGACTCGAGTATCGGTATCCAAAGGAGTCCTACTATCCCACTTGTAATTAAATTATATAACTTTTAATAAAAATAAAAATAGTTTTGGTAAAAAAATTAGAGTTTTTCTACAAACAAAAAATTGTATTCATTATCATTGCCAGGCGTGTAAAATTATAAGTTTTAATCGAAATTAAAATAGTTTTGAGAAAGAAGTTATATAAAAAAAAATATAACCGCGGAACTCTATATTATGGAGAATTATAAAAAATATTTCCTAAAAAATAAATAACACAAATAAATATTTTTTCTAAAATAACAACTACATATATTAATCTCTGCTTTAAAGCCTGAATATTTTTATAAATAAGTGGTAACCTGCGATTTTTGGAACTAGCAAAATGGTTGATTATTTCATCATAAAATGAATCGCGTTTCATCAATTCTGACAAAAAACGTTTTTCTATTGAAATAAGCGATACATTTGAAAGACGGTCTTGACTCATTTTGTTTCTAGTAAAAATGTTTTTATGCGTTTAAGTGCTGAAAATGATAATTCTACAGAAGCTTACCGGAATTGTCCCAAAAAATAGTGGCGTTATTCAAAAAGTTCTCTAATTTTGGGTCATAAGTTTTTAAAAAATCTACCAGCTCTTTGAAATTTCCTTTATTGCACGATTCTCGTTTTTCGTCACGTCCTCGGAAAGAATTTTCTTGTGAAGATAACTATATAACGGCATCTATTAACCCCTTTAATATTTCCCTATTCTCACGGACCTTTTCGTTAACATTTTCTATTTCTCTCTTATGTGCAGAATCCAAGAAATTTACAATATTTTGTTTACCAAACATTTCGAATTTAATGCAAGATGAAATGTGCTCCTGGGATTTTTCGTGCCTTTCTAAACCTCGCGACAAATTTTGCAAATTATTAAACCCGGCCCTGCCCCAAATTGAGGATTGATCATTAGTAAATAATAAACATCTCCAACAATATAATTTGTTTCTAACTGTTGATGCCGTTAACCACTCGACTTTTTTATAATTGTTATCACAAAACCCTCTGTTTTGCTTACCACTTTTAAAAACTAACGAAAGCATTGCTGGTGTAGGCCTGGCATTTCTTTTAATTCTTACCTTTTCGTCATAAATAAGAGTAGTAAATCCATTTAATAACAAATAATCCACCACGTCTGGACAACAAGACATGTTGTTGGGAATATTTTCACCTAGAGCACTTATTTCTAGCCCGCCTATCAAATGTTTTATGTATTTATACGTCAAGTTGTTCTTATAACCGGCTAAACGCAACTGTCAGACGTCAGTTCGTTTTCTTTGTGAATCACCTGACTCTTGAATGACCTGTGCACATGCGCTATAAAGAACTGAGATCTGGAGGCTAGCCTCATACTTGGCTATTCCAAGTGTTGCTATTTTACACAGCGCAAAGAAATTCAAGGTCATTCATGTTATAAGTAAATGCGGTAAAGTTGGAAGCTATTTCGTATTAGCCTCCAACGAACCGCAGTGTTCATTCAGTAAAAGACCGGCCGACCGGGAAATATGCATACAAAGACTATCCGGACTGTAACGTTATAGGTATGTTTGTGGAAAGGAAATGCAAAAATGTTATATATAAACTGAAAATTAATTAATGAATAATAAACAATAAAAAATATTGAAAATTGAGATATACCTAATAGAAATTTCTTAAGATATTACTTTTGAAGATATGGTGGTTCTTCCAAGGGGAGGCTCAGCCTCCCCTGACGAGCCGCTACTGCAATAATGATTGAAAATGAACCTGAGGAGGCATATTATCGTTTTTTAACGCATTGAACGGTATATGGAACAATATTCCATTTCAACATATTTCTTCACCGTAAATTCTTGAAATAACGATATTTCATTTAACTATTTAAAATATATATCCCTATTTCTTTGCCTTTCAGTGTAGTCCAGTGTGGTGTAAATTCCAGTACGAGTTCGTTGATTTCAATCTATTTTATTTAACTCACCAGTCATAATCAATTTTACATTACATAGTAAAGACAAATTAATGGTACCATGATATCTACAAGAAATACATAAAACATTTTTTCCATATAATTTCCTCATCTCATTTTGAATCGATAATTTTTATATTTATTGAGATAAAATTTAAAATTGGCATCGAGTACAGAAGTTGCCTCATTATTTAGGGATTCTAAGGACAAAGCGGCTACCCTATTCTGGAAAACTTTCTTTCATTTCATTACATAACAAAAAAAAGTTTTGATTAGCCAATTAATTCAGGTTTAGATGAATTTTCTTCCATAGAAAATGTACTAACATTTACGAATAATAATCTCTTCTGTTTATTTTTTTGCAGCTAATAAAATTTTGACAAACGACAGGTCTCTTCGCGATTGCCTTGAAAAGATACAATAAAATGTTTCGGATAACAGTTGTAGGCAATAAAGTTATCTATTGAACTACTTGAATTGTTTATTGCTGTTTCTTCAATAAACGCGGAGAAGAATGGCACGCAAAATAATTATTTACAATAATTAAACTACTCAACTTATCAACACGAAATTCAAAGTGGTTATATTCAATTAGTAGTCGAGGCGATTTAAAAAAACAGAAAGTATTGTAATCGTAAAAAAATTTCATTTTTTTTTTTCTTGAATAGGTTTAGAATGTCATGAAACGTCGAGATTTTAATTAAATTCGAGTGAAATTTTTTTTTTCTGTCTGTCTGTCTGTCTGTCGGTCTGTAACTTTTTTTTTTGTCCGTACGTTTTCTTCGAAACGGTTTAAGATATTGACTTGAAATTTTGTGCACATATATATTGTAACGAGATCTGAAACTGGACTGTTTTTTGAACGTATCCGGAGAAGGGCTAGGGGGGTAAATAGGGCGAAAAAGTAAAACTAGCTGGTAAGAGTACAGAAACTAGAAATTTGATGTATATGTACTAGAAGTCAAATCCTCAAAATTTTCTATGATATTTCCCATCTTCCCACCTCCCGCACTCCATTATTAAAGGGGTTGATAAAATAAAATTGAGATATTCACTTGGAACTAGATTATATTTTTGAATTATTCCGTTGAAGGGATGGGGGTTAAATAGGAGTAAATAGGGGAAAATAAAAAGCAATCTGGAAAGAGTACAGAAACTTGAAATTCGGTATACATACTGGAAGCCAAGGGTTCAGATTTTTTTATAATATTTTTCAACCACCCCTGCTGCTCCGTTTTAAAGTGGTTGATAAAATAAAATTGAGATATTTACTTGAAATTTGGTACACGTATGTATTATAACGACATCTGGAACTAGATCATATTTCGAGATAATTTCGATAAAGGGATGGGGATGTATGTATAGGTTAATAGGGGGAAATGAGTAAAGCAAGCTGTGTAGAGTACAAGAACTTGAGGTTTGGTGCGTGTACTAGAAACCAAGCCCTCAGATTTCTTTATAATATTTTTCAACCCCCCACCACCACCACCATTAATAAAGGGTTGATAAAATAAACTTGAGATATTCAATTGAGAGACTAGAAACTTTATTTTTGGTGTATGTGCTAGAAACCAATGCCTCAATTATTAACATTGAAAATGTTTAACATATCGAAGATGAAACGCTAATACGGGGGTCCAGTAGCGATTTGTGTAACGCTTGGAAATTATGCTGTTTTTTCGGACGCGAAAGCGTTCGGTGCTGTTACATCGCATACTTCTTGAAAGATCCAAATATAATTTTGAATTTGACAAATTTTGGTACCTACCTGGATTCATATTCTTGTATCTTTTCGTCTCGACGCCGACTGACGCCTCGCGTCGTTTCTGTAAAATTTGTATTTGATTAATTTATATATCTAAATTCATGTTCATTTTACGTCTCGACGCCAACCGACGCCTAGCGCTGTACTAGTGTATTTCATAAATTTTGATACCTAGATTCATATTCTTGTATCTTTACGCCTCGACGCCGACCGACGCTTGGCGTCGTTTTTATAAAACTTGTGTTTTTGATAAGCTTTGATACCTAAACTTATGTGTTCTTGCATTTTTATGTCTCGACGCCGACCGACGCCTGGTGTCGTTTTTGTATGAATTTGTATGAATTTGATAAATTTTAATACCTAGATTCATATTCTTCTATTTTTTCATCTCGATGCCGATCGACGCCTAGCCTCGATTTTGTAAATCTTGTGTATTTGATCAATTCTGAGACCTCAATTTATGTTCTTACATTTTTGCGTTTCGACGCCGACCGATGTCTAGCGTCGATTTAGTAAATCTTGTGTATTTGATAAATTTTATTTAATAGTATTTAATACATTATGATACCTAGATTCATAATCCTGCATTTTAATGTCTCGACATCGACCGACGCCTAGCATCGTTTTTGTAAAACCGGTGTATTTGATTCATTTTGATACCTTGATTCATGTTCTCGCATTTTTACGAAACCCATTTTTTGTGGAATAATAATGTAAAGCCTATTACAATTACTCCAAGTTGTGTAACTTTTTCAATTTTTTTTCCACAGCTTAATAAAAGTTTGAACATTTCTAATACGTTTCTTTACTTCTATCCCCTGTACATTTGCAGATTTTGTAAATATCGTGCCTGGCTTGGAAGTTAGCCAAGTTGATTTTCACTGTCTTAACGAAGCTTGCTAAATTGCAACTTCTCTAAATTTTTTAATGACATCTGCCCCAAATATTATTAAAATTCCATACTAAAGTGCAAATATAGACAAGAAGTTTACTTTTAAAGAAACGTGGAAGAAAATTAATGTGGAAGTAGTGATTCCTTAGGCAGCGGTTTTTTACGATTACTTCACTACGTGGATAAGGAGGTAAAATTATGCCCAATTCAGATTTAAACGGATCAATAGATAACTTGTCTACAATTTTTATTTGAAACATTAATTGTATCTTTTGAAGCAAGAAGGTTATTGCAAAAAAACTACTTTTTAAGAATTCTCTTGGCTGTAAAAAAAAGTAGAAGATATTTTTACTCACCAATCTAGGTACATGTTCAGAATCACAAAATTCAACTATTAAGAAAATGGCAAACTTCTATTACACTTTGACATAAAAGATTCTCTTTCGCTTAGTCTACTGAGGTGTGACTCGAAAATAAAACGTCAGGAGACAATGCCAAGCAAATTTTTATATGTAATATATGTTTCCGAAAAATTCCCTATACTCAGAACTTATTGAAGTTGAAATCACAAGAAATATAAACAATTGTCAGCCTCAAATAGAAAAAGTTAAAAATAGTAATGTTAATTTGTTTATAACGAGAAAATTTTAAATAAGAAAAACATGTTTTCATATTAAAAAAAAAATTAATTATCAGGAAAAATATGTAAAATTCTAATATTTAGGGTAAAATAACATTTCTACCGTCAATCTCACTTCTAGAATTAAAAGTCGAATTCTTAACTTTATTTGTTATAAAGCTTTTAATTAAATATATTAACTTGGAAAGTATGGAATTTTAGTATTGTTTGCGAATCTAACGCTGGTTCCAAAAATAATAATTAGGACTGTAATTTCTAACAAAGATATAAAAGATCTTACCAATAAATATCCTTGGCTCCAACCACTAGTTTTAAATTAGATGGGGAAGAAAGAATAGGTTGGAAGGACAAAGGAATATCTAATCTAATTTACAAAATTTCACTAAAGTAACTTTTAACTATTTTAAATTTATATTAAATCCAGAAATAATAAAACCAGCTGTGTTGCTTCTAAATCTATTCACAGTATATTAAGGACAACTAAAAAACTCTGCTCTTTTTTATAGAAAGAACAGAAAACACAATATGTTCATTCGATGCCCCTAGAGACATCTACTTGTAATAAATAAAACCAAATATATTCAAATTGTAGACTTCTCAAAATTAAATACACCGTATTGCCGAACACGGCGTAAACATTCCCCCGCCTCTGAAATATTTTTTCAGAACCGGGTCTGGAATAAGAACTAATTTGCTAAACTAAAATTGCTAATTTTGTACCCTCGTAACCCAAATATCTATAATACTTAAATAAATCTACATAACTAAATACTAACACTAAGAATATACAAATATTATTGTACTGGTAGCGGACAAAGACGGACCACCGGCCTTTTATAAATACCGGTTTTGGTTTTAACATTAGCCACCCTAATTACCCCATCTTTACCCGGAAATACCTCCTCAATGATACCCAAGGGCCAACGCAGGGGAGGAATATTATCTTGCCTAATAATGACCAAGGTACCGACTTTTACAGGATAACTAGGACTGTTCCATTTCTGACGGACCTGTAAATTGTTTAAATATTCGATATGCCACCGCTTCCAAAAGTTTTGAACCAAGTGATCCAACAGTTCTTTTCTATTTAAATTATTTGTTGGTTGATTTACTAAATTTGGAGCGGGCAGATGCTCAAGAGGTGTAAAAGTTAAAAAGTGTGCAGGGGTCAACGCTAAAGGTTCTGAAGGATCGGAACTTAACCAACATAATGGCCGAGAATTTAAGAGTGCTTCTATTTGCGCCAGAACCGTACTCATCTCTTCATAAGTTAATATTTGACACCCAATCATTTTGGTTAAATGAGATTTGACTGCTTTAACAATAGCCTCCCAAATACCTGAAAAATGTGGGCTAGCAGGGGGCTGAAAGCGCCATTCGATTTTACGTTGCGTTAATTCATTAGCTAAGGTATCATTATATTCATTTGAATAAACTAAACTATAAACTAAATCTAATTCCCTTTTTGCACCAATGAAATTAGTACTACAATCTGAATACATTACAGCGCATGCACCACGGCGAGCTAAAAAACGTTTAAAGGCGGCAAGAAAGCTCTCAGTCGATAAACTGGAAGCTAATTCTAAATGCAAGGCTTTTGTCGACAAACAAATGTAAGCCTTTTGACTTTTAATTCCTCTTCTACGCCCGAGCGTAATAAAATATGGCCCACAATAATCTACGCCACTGTGAAGGAAAGGTTTCGCTTCTGTAACTCTAACTGTAGGCAAGTCAGCCATTAGCGGAAAAGTAGGTTTAGGATTAAATCGAAAACAATAATTGCATTTTTTTATCCTAGAAGGGACAACATTTCTAGCTGCAAGTATCCAATATCTTTGCCTAAGAATTGATAAAACTAAATGCGGCCCGGTATGTAAATTTTTACGGTGACAATGGTCAATTATAAGGTCAACTAGATGATCCTTTTTCGGTAAAAGAAACGGATGTTGTTGGTTGTATTGCAAATTTGAATTACTAAGCCTACCTCCTACCCGTACTAGACCATCTCTCAAAAAGGGACATAAGGAACACAAAGAAGCAGAACATAGCCGTTTCTTTTCTAATAATGAAATATCTGAAGCGAAATGTATTTTTTGAATTAATTTTAATAAAACCATCTCTGCCTTGTCAAGATCAGAGATTAAAATTTTACCTTTTGTTGGCAATATTTTTGCAAATCTAAGAACATACACAGTGGATCGAAGTAATTTAGTCCAAGAAGAACAACGATTAACTAATAAATATAGTGGATGAGGCGCGTTGTCCGGAATAGTAACCGAAAAAACTTTTTCTTTGAGCGAGAAATTGTCAGTATTACTAATAGACTTAATTGGCCAATGTTCTTCACTAATTTTTAACTAAGTAGGACCAGTAATCCAAGTAATATTAGACATAAACTGTGCAGGTGATAAACCTCTTGATAAACCATCACTAATATTGTGTTTACCGTCAATATGAAACCAACAGTTAGATGGGACCAAATCTTGTATTTTAGATACTCTATTGGCCACGAAAGTTTCCCATTTATAAGACGGTGATGCGATCCAATTAAGGGTAACGGTTGAGTCAGAAAGAGCTACAATTTTTTCAATATGTATACGAGATTTATATGTATCTAAAACAAATTTGAACAGTTTTTCCAACAAATGAGCGGCACAAAGTTCCAACCTAGGAATAGAAATTATCTTCATGGGTGAAACCTTTGACTTAGCACATACTAAACTGGTTTCTATTTGACCATTTGTAATAGCTCGCATATAAATAACACATCCGTAAGATGTCAAACATGCATCTGCAAAACCAACCAAGACAACAGTTGTATTTTCAAAAATACCTAAATGTCTGTTTATTTTAAAATTGTTTAAGATTGAAAGTTCAGATTGGAAAACCGTCCATTTATTTTTTATGGCACTTGGAGGATGATCATCCCAATCTATTTTAAGTTTCCACAACTCTTTGATCAAAAGTTTTAAAAATAAAGTAATTGGTGCAATGAAGCCCAAAGGATCAAATAATCTCGCTGTCGTTGAAAGAATATTTCTTTTAGTGCAAATTCGACTTTCAATATTTACTTGAAATGTAAAAATGTCTAAACTAGGACGCCACTGCAGGCCTAATATTTTCAAAGTATCAGTATCAAAATTCACGGCTTTGGGCGAACGATTTTCTTCTGGAATTTTTTGTAAAAGTTCCTTTGAATTAACTGACCACTTAATTAAATCAAAACAACCTGCTTTAAATAATTCAATTAACTGCTGATATTAAATTTTTGCTTGTTCCACATTAGGAACGCTAGTCACTAAATCATCTATATAAAAATCTCTTTTAACAATAGATGCCGCTAATGGATAATTTTTTGCCTCATCTGTCGCCAATTGATGTATAGTTCTAATAGCTAAATATGGCGAAGATTTGACACCAAACGAAACAGTATTTAATTCATAAATACTAATAGGTTCATCCTCTGAAAACCTCCAAAGTATTCGCTGAAAACATTTATGTTCATTAACTAAATTAATTTGTAAATACATTTTTCTAATATCAGCAGTGAAGGCTATTTCAAATAATCTAAAATTTAGTAAAATTGTTACAATGTCCGATTGCAATTTAGAGCCTGTATACAACAAATCATTTAAAGAATTAGAAGTTGTAGTTTTAGCACTAGCATCAAAAACACATCTCAAAGGTGTGCTCACGCTATCTGCTTTAAAAACCCCATGATGTGGAATGTAATATCCTGATGATGAATTGTCATTAACCTTAGACATATATCCCTCTGTTAAATACTCATTAATAACAGTAGTATATTGTTTTTTAAATTCAGGATTTCTCTTAAATTTATTTTCTAAAAACAAAAATCGTCTGAGCGCTGTTGAATACGAATCACCTAATTTGGAAGAGCTATGTTTGAAAGGTAATGAAACAACATACCGACCCGAATTTTCCCTGCGGTAAGTTGATTTATAAATGTTTTCACACTCCAAATTATCCGGACTTTCAACAACTTGCGAAGGAATTTCTTCTAATTCCCAAAATTTTCTAACTAATGTCTCCAAGGATGGCTCTAATACGATACAAAATTTTTAACTATGTCTAAATCTGCAAGAATAGGAGCCGGTCCCATTACTACAAATCCTAAACTTGTTTCTAATGCAACTGGTAAATGGGGTGGCCCCGCAATTTTAACTCGACCTAATAAAAGTGGAAATATTTCTGCCCCAATGACTCCGTCTATTTTACTCGGTTGAGCAAAAGTATCATCTGCTAAAGGTAAATCTACGATGTGTGAGAGTAAATCAGTATTCACGGTATAAGAAGGTAATTTGTCGGTTATTTTATCAACTAATAAAACCTCCAGTGGATAACTAATGTTTGGATTAAAACGAGAACCGATTACTATGTTTGTTTTTCCGTGAACTGAGCTACGGGCATGGCCTATTCCACTGACGGAGGAATGCCATTTTGATATGTCTAGTTTTAAACGTCTAGCGCAATCTACTGTTAAAAAGTGTGCTTGACTACAAGAATCTAAAAGGAACCTAACCCTATGTTTTTCTCCATTCTTACCAAAAATATTTACAACTACTGTGGACAAAAGAATAGTACTATTAAACTGATAATTGCTATTAGTAGTTGAACAAAATGTCGAAGTACTTTGATGAGCAATGTTTGATGGGATCGCACATGTTTGTGACCGACCCTGTATATTATCAGTATTATTTAAGCTATTACCTAAACAATGTGATTTGCTAAGCGACTCAGTCGTAGAAGTATTTGAATTTCGACCAATTAAATTATCGTTAGTATCAGTTACTAATTGTTGAAACTTATTATTATCCCTCGACATATTAGACGATAATTGAGATCTATTAAAATGTAAAAGTGTATTATGTCTATAATTACAAATTTTACAGTTTGATTTACTTTTACATGTACCAATCCTATGTGTACCAAAACAGTTTAAACATAATTTTTTTTCTTTTATAATTTTATAACGCTCTGATGGCGAGTTTTCTAAAAATTTCGAGCAGTGTAAAAGCGAATGAGAAGTACAATCGCAAATCAAACATTTATCAATAGATTTTTTATTTTGTACAAGAAAAGAATGAGTTGTCTTAATTTTATGGCTACTGTTTGAACTGGATTTATATGGACTTTGGGTGCGGGTACAAATTTTTGCCTGCTCCTTTACAAAATCTATAATTTCCTTGTAAGTAGGTATTGAGGATTTTCTGCGGGTATTTTCAAATAAATTCCTAGTTTCTGCATCCAACTTATTCAAAGCTAAATAAGAAAATATGTAGTCAGATAAATCTGTTATCTCTAATTTTTTCAAAGCACTCGAGGCGGTATCAAATTTTTCAAGAAAATTATTTAAACTATTTGCTGATGGAGATGGTGCAGATTTGAATTCTAACATTTGTGATAAATAATTATTAGCTAAAGATCTTTGGTCATGAAATTTATCGATCAATGCTTGCCAAATAATTTCATAATTTTCTCCTATTGGTGGTACACCTGTGCAAACTGATAGAGCTGTATCTGAGAGCCTACTTACTAAATAATTCATTTTATCACCATTACTCAAATTTTTATTATCGTGAATGAGGCTCTTAAAACATTCGTAGAATATAGGCCAATCTTTAATTTTTCCTGAAAAACTAGGTAACTCTAATTTAGCTAACCGGGGAATGTTTTTTTGCGGTGTATCCTCTCTAGTAATGGCGTTAGTGGCATTATTAGTAGAGGAATTGTCGAAAACTTCTTTAGCTATTTCTAAAATATTGCAATAAATTTCATCGAAAGCATCTAAACATATAAAATTTGGAACTGAGTTCGGATCTATATCTAACTGAAGTATATTCATTTCATCCACAATTTGCATATATTGGCGTTTTGTGTCCTCTAGGGTATTGAATCTAATACGAAAATTATTTATTTCAGCATTATTAGTCTTTATCTTTTTGCCACAATCATACAACTGTTGTAATCTGGAGAAATACTGTTCACGTTTTGCTCTCAATACTTTTAACTTTTTCTCCTTGGCTTCGGCCATTTTCCAATACTCAAGAAATTTGTTACAATAAGCAACAAGCAGAAGGGGGTTCAAAGATAAAATCCAATAAAAACTATCAATCTGATAAAGTTTATATAAATAATTATTTTGTGGTTTCTTCTTTCAATAAAAAAAAAAACTTTCTAAAAACTATAGTAGAGTTAAATCCAGAATGTGAAAGAATTTGTATTATGAACAAAAGAAAGAAATAATCTTACTAAAAAAAAAATATGCCTACTTTGACACTTAATATAATCTGCAAAATTTTACTAATAATACTTATCAATAATGGTAGGTATACAAAGGTTCTCTACCCAACAAACTAAATGTTAAATATATTACTAACTAATAAAGAAAATAATGCAACACAGAGGGTTATTTATTTATCTGAATAATGAAAATCCAATGCTAATCAACTAAATAACTTAAAAATTGTTTTAAGTTCCAAGAAAAACTATAAATTGTATATAATATAATTATATACCGACCAACTAATTGACTAATAGAAAACCAAGTTCGAAACACGAAATGTTTTATGAAAAATTCAACCATCCGGCTCGAAGGACCAAAAAAATGTTTGCGAATCTAACGCTGGTTCCAAAAATAATAATTAGGACTGTAATTTCTAACAAAGATATAAAAGATCTTACCAATAAATATCCTTGGCTCCAACCACTAGTTTTAAATTAGATGGGGAAGAAAGGATAGGTTGGAAGGACAAAGGAATATCTAATCTAATTTACAAAATTTCACTAAAGTAACTTTTAACTATTTTAAATTTATACTTCTCAAAATTAAATACACCGTATTGCCGAACACGGCGTAAACAAGTATAATAGAAGGTATATTCTAATAGTAGAACCGCAAGAATAGAATTATCGACACAAAACGCCTATTAGTGAAAGGATACGGCAATATCCTTTTACTAATAGCACACTAACTGGTATTACCGAAAGGAACATATTTCGAAGGAGCGCCATCTTCAGTTACCATTTGGATTCAAGATGGCCGCCATTTTCAAGAAATCAATTGAGATAATTTTCTGGCGAATCTAGCCTCGACAAGCTGCTAAAATTTGCAACAGGGGAGGTGAAACGGAAAGTCCAGTGGGCGGCCCTTTAAAAACGATAAAATATTATTTTATGTCTTTATAGTACTATGTAGCAGTGTTGCCGATTGGCGGATAATTATCCGATTTGCGGATAATTTAGGAAGGTGGAGGATACTTTTCTCACCCTGTTAAAAATCGGATAAAAAACGGATAATTTCAATCCAGTTATATATTATTATATATGTATTGCAGTGTTGCCGAACCTGTAACTTGAGTCTTAGAACGTCTACATTGGTGCGCGATCTCAAAAAGAAAATATTTTCAAAATCGGTCCACATCACCTTCTGGACAATACTTTTAGCTCTGATTTGTTAAATTTTCACGAAGGTTGCTTTTTTCTCTAAAATATTTTCGGCTTTAAAGGAGTAAGTTGGTTTCTCTGTTTCTTTTTAAATTTTGAGCCTAGATTTAATTATTTTGACAGATCGATAGATAACTTTACTGCCCACAGTTTTTATCCCAAACATTTCCTTCTATTTTTCCAAGAAATAAAAGCTATTACGAAAAATCCTGTTTTTTCAAAATTCTCTTGGCTGTAGGTACT
Source organism: Stenurella melanura (assembly GCA_963583905.1). Taxonomy (NCBI): domain Eukaryota; kingdom Metazoa; phylum Arthropoda; class Insecta; order Coleoptera; family Cerambycidae; genus Stenurella; species Stenurella melanura. Next base: position 64,232,240 of record OY757318.1, read on the forward strand.
TATTCAGAATCATGATATCTAGCGGCCTTCTACCTAAATTTGACGCAATTAGGTCTGTTTTCGTCTCTGGCGCTTGGTCTATTAATGCAACATACTAATACTTGATGAGAAAATGGGAAAAATGTGCGCTTTACTTTTGCGTTTCTAACTCCTTTCATTGCAAATCGCATTGCCCCTTATAATTCTATATTCATGTGTTTACTACAAGAAGACATCTTTAAAAATTAATATCAATTGTATTGCCCAATAAATGTTTTCAAATATACCAGCATACCACCATTTTAAAAAGAAGAATTGAAATACAATTAAAAATTATTGTTAGTGCATGGGTGACTACATATAACTAGTTACAGTATTGTTATAATTCGGTACTTGTAGCATAATCAAAGAGTAGAGTACCTGTTAAGTATGATAGTAAATTAATGGAATTTGGTATTTTAATGGTTTAATTTCTTGTTTGGTTCCCTCGTTATGTTTTTTCATCCATGAAGTGATACTGAATGAAGGGCGGAGCTTAAACTATAATAAATCCAGAGGGAGTTTGTATCAGTGTAATATTTGTGGCAAAATTTGCATTTACACGGTCCCGTGCTATACATGTTTTTGCAAAAACTATTATGTTTTTTGCAAAAACAAAAATAGTGCCCTACACAGAAAACGTGAATGAAGGTTTGTATCGAGTCCTTTTTTTCATATTTTGATTTTAAATATTTTAAAAAAAATCATAAAATCTCGCAAATTAAAACAAGTCTTATTAATTAATACTAAATCCTTTCAAAATATTAATACGATACAAACCTAGATTGATATGTTTTCTTTTGTTTTTCGCTTGTACAAATCTCGTAATTGTAATGGTCTAATTATAATCTGTCGAGCACGGTACGACGTTTTAGACCATTTTATTTCTGATTTCTAGACGGCATACCCACTCTTAACTTCACATAATAAAAGTGTAATTAAAAAGTGCTGCTTATTTTATTGCCAACAAAAAAGCATTTTATATATTTTGCGAAATTTTTGAAAATAATGCCACTATTTACAAAAATTAAACATGATATATTTTATTTTTTGTAATTTATTTATTTATTTAAAATTGTAATAAATAAAGATTACTTGTTATCCATAGCACACGATGTTGCTTTCATCGGACATGTTTAGCTATTTCAATTTCCCGCTACTATTCTAGTAGTAGGCAAGCGCGCAGACCTTATAACGTATTAGAAGTTCGTGCTCTTCTTTTGTTAATATTTACATATAATCGTTGTTGTTAGTTGACATTGTTACGTGGGTGTATTTAGTGATATTAGGCTAGAGCTTTTCAAACAAGTACTGGGAAAAGTAAGTACGACTTTTTCTGCATTGATACCGAAATAACAATGTATGACGAATGTCTAAATAATATTTTAGGTAGGTCTTCATACATGGTTATTTTCGCGACACATTATAATATATTTCTGTTATTTTTAGGTATAAAGAAACGTGGACTAGATCTACATAAGTTTGTTGATGAACGCCTAAGCAGCAGAGAGGTATCCATATATGATCCAATAAAAGCGAATAAAATTTGCTTATTTTGTAAACCTGAAAAGGCTGTAAAATCCGCAATGTTGATAAAGTCCCTGAAATCTGATGTGGATTTATTCTCTAGACTTTTCATAGTATGTTCAAATCGTGACATAGATTTGAATGATTTTTTTGCACATGAGAATCAAGCATTCCCAACAGCTCTATCTTTAAACGGAGTCCAGAGATCATCAGATAAATCAATCCTTCAAATCAACACAGACAATAAAACATACCTGTTTCACTTTCTAGCCAATGAATGTACAACATCATCCATTCTTTATCCCGGGGAAACACTATGCACAATTGACGATATGATAATTTCAAACCGCAATTCCCGAAATTCATATCTTCGCTCTGCAGTCACGAAGTAGCAGATACACGTATTATATTACACGTACAGGATTTGCATCCGCCAAGGTTAGAAAATGAATTGCATAAGAACAGTAGACACCGATGTTGTAGTGTTAGCTACTGCTTTTTTCATCGGTTGTATGTGCAAGGATTGAAAACTCTATACGTTCACTTTGGTGCCAATAAGCACTTTAGAATAATATGTGTTAATGGGATAGCTGCACATTTGGGTCAGCAAAAATGTGAAGCTTTGTTAGGTTTTCATGCATTCATGGGATGTGATACCGTCTCATTTTTCTCAGACAAGGGAAAGTTGACTGCTTAGAAGACCTGGCAAATTTTCCCTGAGGTAACGGAAGCTTTTTCTTTTATGTCTAAGCCGCAAAGATTTATTTCTGACCATGTTTTCAATTTGTTGCAAAGACTTGTTGTCTTAATGTATTGTTCAACATCCGACTGCTTTGAAGTTAACGATGCCCGAAAGGAATTTTTCACGTCGAAGGGAAGAAATACTAATCGCGAAATGTCTGAAATACTTTTTTGTTGGCTGTTCAATGCTCAACAACTTTGTATAAGACTATTTTTTTATAAAGTCAATGGATGTACCAAAAAATCATATTTATTAGATTATTAGAAATCAGCCGCCATTTTGGGTCCAAATGGTACCTGAAAGTGGCGCTCCTTCGAAAATGATTCTTTAGAGCACTACTAATAAGTATACCAAGCGGCAACATTCTTTCACAAATAGCCGTTTTCGTTGGTTTGCTACTTTAAGTATGATGAATATTAACTAGTAACAATTTAAAATGAGATATTTTTTCAATTATTACTGTTTTGATACTTAACAAATTAACGCGAGTTATTTTTTTTATTCTAGTTTTATTCGAAATTTACGGATAAATGTTTTTAGATTCCCGATATGATAAATGCAATCGGAGATATTCGACAATAATGAAACGGAATTTTCCGTAGGGTCGGCACTATACAAAATATTTGACCACAACTTTCTACCTACCTAAATATACTATATTTCATCTATCTAGGCAACCGCATAAGTATACGATAAAAATTTAGATTGCCAACACTCCATTACAATGAAATGCAAAGGAATAAACCTATATGCACTTAAATAGAATAAAAAGATACTTACTATTACTCTTTTTTACTAGCTGCAACTGTTGTTTTCTCGAAGGAAAAGCCAGTTTTTAAAAAGAAGAAAAATTTATTTCAATGAGCACTTAACAGTATGAGATACAAATTAAGACTGGTCTATAATATACTTTGAAACTAAAGGCAAAGAATGCTACATCTGCAACTATTCTGTTATCTATTTTAAGAGAGCCTCTTATCATTTTATAAGTAAATAGTGGGTGGTTATGTAACTCCTCCCTCCTTAAGAGAAAAATTTAATTTTTTATAAAATAAAATAAAATTTTGATTTCATTGTTTTGGTTCATTTCTAGTTTCTTTTTCTTACTGATCTTTCTTTTACTTATTAAAGGATTTACAATTTTTATAACAATAAAATATATAATTATTGTTCTTAAGATTAGATACAAAAATTATGGTACTTATACTAAGGTTTCTGGTAAAAGTTCGGACGTTAATTTCTTCGGTACTAACTTTTTGTTTTTCTAATCGTGATTCTAAGTTTCTTAGTTTGTCTGTATTAATTTGGTTTAAGTTTAAATCATTAAAGTGGATTTCTTTATTGGACAAATTAAGTTTTATTTCAATTTTTGGGATGTCGATATTATTTATTAAGATCGGTTTCGCTTTTCTAGTTTTTAGTTTGAAATTTTGTATTTCAACACGACAATCTGGGTCGAGTTCAATTAAGTAGCTACCTGAATGTAAATTTCTATTATTTTTTATTTTATTACAAGTTTCAGTAACAATAGAGTTTCAGGTATTATTGTAATGTAATTGGCGTCGTTTATTTTATTAATTAAAGGTGATTTTACATTAATTTGATTTATATTGCAGGTTGAAATCATTTTAGAATATTTGATAATTTCTAGCTCACAATTTAAGTTATTATCTATTCGATTTTTGATCTCGTTTTTACAAATAAATTCTTTGTTTGAAAAATCTATACATTTATTGTTCATTTCTAGAAAGTACATATCACTAATAGCTAAGAATTTCGTTTTTGGTATAATGGTTACATATGTGTCGTTTAGTTTAGTTGGAAATGGATATAATTCGTAATATTGATAACTTATAGGTTCTACTAATGGTAACTCTAGAATGAATGTTATTTCCATACCTCTTTGAAAACTTTTTATTTCAATTAATTTTTCTAATTTTACAATATTTTCTAATTTGTTTTCAAATGGTAGATTATGGGGTTCTATATATTCTTCAAAAGCCTTAATTTCGTGAGAAAAAGTAATAGGGTTTATTATTGAATTATGTAAAGTATTTAATTTTGCAAAGGTTATTGCTGTTTCTATTCTTTCCAATGTATCATATTTATATGATTTGATAAATGGATATTATTTGATTTAGTACAGTGAAGGTCATAAAGTATTGATAATGACTTATTTAGTTTCAATTTGCATAATTCTTGATTCTAAGTAAGTTTATTGTGTGATATATTTTTAGCTATTTCATCAAAGTTTCTA